>OY728165.1:1803523358-1804773358 GCA_963277665.1 Viscum album
TATATCATTTTGACAGGACACAGATGATGTGTGACCATCAGGTGATTGGGGATCATAAGCATTGATACTTCTTCTCATGAAGTCCGCACATGTTGATCTCTCGTAGTTGAGATCATGAGGACATACCCTTATAATAGGAACATCAAATGTTTTATGTGTGATTGGTCGTTCCTATCTACAGACATATATAATGGTATTTTGACTTGAGATCATTGTAAATGGATGTCATTTAATTACGTACTTTTGATGAAAGGAGAAAACCATGGAGACAAAGTCGTGGCGAGGTAGTTTGTATTAGGTACCTCATTAATGACATGACATTTATTGAATGATCGAGAAAGGATTTGTCGCTTCTGAGTTTAGGAAGAGATATATCGGGACTCATTGATTATGATGGTGGCACCTTCCTTAAATCCATGTCCATGGTAGTGGAAGGTAAGACCATTCGAAAAATCAACAAACAAAATAATGAAAAATAAAGAATGATGACACTAGTATGCATTCTTCTTTATTGAGATATTGATGATGAAGAGATTATATTTCATAGACCATGTTTGTAGGAAGGGAACCGTTACATTGACTTTGCCTTATCTCTATAGGGGCCTCAATGGGTTTCTAGATCTCTCTCTAGGTCGGTGGATATTATTCATTTCTATTGAGTGAAGGGCCTAGAAGGTCACACACAATAGTGCCCTGAGAATCTGCCCTATTCTGGGAATAGAAATATAGAACTTGGTAGGCCCTGGAAAAGGGTCCAAGCACTATCCATATTCTATGGATCACCAATGAATAAATAAATTCATATGTTATTCAGATTTAGAATAATTCATTGAATTTTTTTATAACATGTATTTACAATTTATATAGTAAATACATGTATTAATATTATTCGAAAAGATTTTAATATCCTAGGTTTGTTTAATATTAGAAAGAGGTGCGATTCAAGTTAAATAATAAAATTTATCGGATAATATATTTATATATTACAAGAATGTGATAAATTATAAATATTATTTTTGGCATAATTTTATTTGTCATAAATAATTATTTATAAAACTTATATAGCAGACGTCTATTACATGGGGGATGGGAATCCATACCACGTGTTTTAAACACTCCCTATATAAGTAAGAGAGAGGCTCTCCCATATTAACTATTCATGTGTTCGGATTGAGAGTTTCTCTCTCCTTATTGAATCTATATAGAGAGTCTCTCAAGTGAAGGAAGATCTTCAAGTTCATCCATCACAGATTGAAGGATCTTGCCTTATGGTGATAGTCACTGTGCTGAAGTGAGCGTTGTAGATCTGTTCTAGCACCCAGATCGTGACGAACGGTGCAAGAGTAGATTTGAGAGGAATGTGTGGATGATTTAGAGAGATTCTACATCAGAGTCATTGAGCGACAATCACTGGCATCCGGGGGCGGACTTGCACACGTCAAATCCAAACTGGGAACATGTTCAGTTTATTTTGTTTTTTCTGTTTAAACCTTTCGATATCCTCGGATCAAACCGGGAAAAGATCACCGAATTTGACAGGGTTATGTTACTCTGGTTATGTAGAAAATTTTAAAAATCCAGCCCACCGGATTCTACTGTGACATCCCGGTACCCAACATAAAACACCATTTTCTACAAAAAAATATTTTTCTATATATAAAATGACTTAAATTAAAAATAAAATTTCTATTATTTATAAATAGAATTATATTAAATATAAATTAAAGTTAGGTTTATCACACCCAAATTGGGTAATATGAGTTATTTATATTTTTATTGCAAAGTAAATTACTTAGTTAAAAACTAGCTATTAAGGTAAAAATAAGAAAGAAAGTAAAAGTAAAAAACATAATGAAAAATTACTTCAAACATCTTTAATAAATGCATGTGAATAATTATTTTTATGATATATATACCTATTACTAGACCAAACTCTATTATTTCATACTTTTTGAGTCTTTGATCCTTGAATACTGTGATGATATCATTGAAAATTAAAGGGTGTTCTAAAAAGTGTCCTTTTATTCACTTATAAAAGGGGATACATCCACCCCTTCATACCACAAAAATTACATTGAAATTATTCTATAAACTTTTAAATTGTTTTCCACATAGAGTAAAATTTAATTTTTATAATATTTTGGTCTCAATTTGTTATCATAATCCCTTTATTTACAAAGACACTATTATAAGAAATTTCAAGGTACTAAAGTGTGTGTTACCTACTCTATTCCATTTCTTCTTGATCTTTATCTTACAAGCCTACCCTAAACCTTGAAATAAGATAAACTAGGTATCATTAATATACTTATTAATTATTATATTTATGGAAAAACCATTTATTTATTCATTTATATCTACATAAAAAAACAAAAAATAAGGGTAGCCTTGTGTTGTGCGGACTACTGCATCCATGAAGTAACACTTTCTGTTTTTCATAGTAATTTTATTTATTTAACCAATAAAAATATAACATGATCATGAAAAATAAAAACATATTAATAGTATCATTATTATTATTATAATATATTGTTATTATATGTTACCATAACCATACTCACCCCTCAACATAGAGCGTTTTCATGTTTGGGTCCATTTAACCAATTACTAGAATAATGCAATAAAACTCAATCATGGATAAATTTGGTAACATTAACAATAATATTATCACAATTTAATAATAAATTAAATTAAATTTTTCATTATATAATTATTATATCAATTATTGAACTTATTATTATAATATCATTTACGATCAATAAAATTACAAAAATAAGCCAACAATGAGTAAATTTTCACACAAATATAAGAAAAAAATATTTAATAAATAAATATCATATAATAATGAATGGTTTATATTATATTAAATATTTAAGAATAAGTTTCTTAAATTTTTTTTCTAATAAACAAAATTTTATTATTCTAAAAATTAGGCACTTGGACAGAATGAAAGTGGAATAAGGAACGAATTTCCATCTCAAATTCCTCTCTTTGAGACATGTTTGATATTATGAACCTAATTTCATTTTGTAGTTTATATAAATAATATTTGAGATATCATATCATGAATTTTATTTTTATCATGTTATTTTATGTTTAATTACAACCCCTCTCTTCTAATGGGTTTTGATTAAAATGTTACTCAATCCAGAATGGTTTTTTGTCCCAAAATATTATTCCTTGATACATGATTATGTTATACAACATATTGTACTTTGAGTGATGTATTAAATTACCATTGATATATATATTATTTATTTTTATTATTCATGGAAATAATAAGTAATATGGGATCCTTTTAATCAAATTTATTTTGACGTAGTTGTTACCCCAGTTATAAGGCTTCTTGACATCTCAATTTTATTTCACTGAGTTCTGATCATTCTCTTGAACATATTTCATATAATATGGGTAAAGTATACCATTTTATTATTTAGGTCATATTATGTCATTTTTTCTAAGGATATACATTCCTATCACCAAAAACATTTCACAAACATTTCTCACTTTTTGGGATACATTTTCTATAACGTTCATTAGTAACTCAAATCTCTTTCTCTGAGTTATAATGTTTTATCTTTTAATTTTTTCCTCCATGTGTGGGTACTTCAAGCATAATATTTTATTATATGGTATTTTATAATTCTCTATGTGAAATTATTTTTTCATACAAATAAGTTTTTATACTCTTTTTATAGTATGGATTTTAAACAAATGTATATCCAGATGTATTAAAAGGTTTTCCCTTTTAAAAAAATGTGTACTATCTTCCACACAACATTTATTTTTACTAATATATATTTATCATTTGGGGATATGATCTCATTATATCTAACAATTTAAATCTAGATCTCTTCTTGAATTATATAATTCAAAAAAATATTTTATAAGAATGGTTTTTATCTATAAAAACATCCTCATATGTTTCTTTTATTACACTAGTATATGTTCCTTTTCTACCATCTAACTTTTTTATGAATGGATTATGAAATATTCAATTTTATCCAAATAATAATCCATAACTACCTATTTCATGTTTAACCATTCACCTTATTTATCTAAATGGGTTATGGTGTTGTTAACCCTTTTATTGGCGTGGGGAGATACATTATAATTCTCTATGTTGTTATTCTAATATGAATGATTATTGGAAAGTTTACTATGTATTGTTAAATAATCCTAATTATTTCTATAGATGGGTAATGATCATGTTTTCCATTTTATTGATACAAGGAAAATTATTGGTGTTCTGTATGTTGTTACTCTAATACAGATGTTTATTGGAATTATTGATTATTATTTTTTATTCATTTTCTCATATAATAAATTCATTTGTCTTAAATAATTGATGGGTTGGGACAGATATTATATAGTCACTTGATTTATCAGCAGGTCTCATTATAAAAACATGTTTTTAGTATGTTGTTGTATATCATCCTAGAAAAAGATATTAACTTGACATAAAGATCATGATGTCTAAGATCTTGATGTATTTCCCTAGGGAATAGAATTTTTAATATATAATTATGAATTTCATATTTAGGAAAAAAATTAATGATATAAATGTGATCAATTTATTTCAATTATTATCCATATATATATATTATGCTTTTAGTTTCATTATATTATGGAATTATTTTGAGTATGTATTCCTACCACATTATTTATTCAATGTTTATTCCATACATTCCTTTGTTGTATGTTTTCTATTACTAAGAATTTGATCTCACCCCTTATTATATTTCAATTTCCCTAGGTCATGAAGAAAAATATTTCACATGAAATGTATAGTAGGATAGATTTTTTAAAGAATTTGTGAGATATGTTGATGAATTATTATGGATTTAGTATTTTCTTATATAGTGGAAAAATGTGTCCTGTAGTTGAGAATGTCATTGGATTGTTTAGTTTTAGTTTTTCTAGGTATTATAATGCTTTAAACATATATGGTCTTGGGAATTTATATAAAATAATATTTCCTTTAATTCATGTAATTATGGTATACTAATTTCTAAGAATATATAGTTTTTTGTAGAATATAGCCTGTAAAGTATGTGTTTTATGTATTAAATATAGGAGTGCGAGTTTGGGGGAGGGGGGGGGGGGGGTCACCCACCACCACATGAATTTTTATAGGATCCACCAAGATGGATATCTTGGATACCATAAAACCAAACACCAATTTTCCTTGATCAAACACTAATATTTAGATAATTTTGAATAAAATAGATGTTCCTTCATAGTTTCCAACCTAATGTATAGATAACCTCTATACTTCTCCTTCATCTTATTGTATACCGGATATCATCCCCCAAAACCACAAAAAATGATTCATGATATTGGTGGAAAATAAAGTTCATCATGTCCATTAAAATTAATAGACTTAGTAAGGCCAAATGGAATAAAAAAAATACTCATAGTGCCCATACCAAATCCAAAAAGAAATCATTGGAATACCAACTTCGTAAAAATTTAATTGATTATATCTCAAAATCATATCAATTTCTAAAAACCATCAAGATCACTTAACCTATTTAAAGGGTAAAAAAATATAGGATAATGAGTATTTATTATTAATAGCCATCTGGTTGATCTTTTGTTAATATAATCAAATTCAAAGTTTTTAGTCTCATTTATTTCCAAATAGAACCAGTGATACCCAAGGTCACACATAGTTTAAAAAATACCTTGCATTCATGATCTTAAAATTGTACTTTTAATTAATTCAACCTATTGGGTTTCATCCTATAATATGGAAAGGATATGAGGATCATCCAAATAAGTAAGTCAATAAAGAAATATACATATTATTGGGGTGAAACCAAGGAAAATCATTATGAAAAACCTTGACATTCTTGTATACCACCATTGAAAGTTGATCAAATAAACATAATTATTTTAATTGAGAAGTAAAATAGATAAATGGTATGATATAATTCCAAAATCCTAAATAATAAGTCAAGCTCTCCCTAACCTAGGTTCCCACTCACCCTGTAAGACATGAGTGTTCTCATCAGGAGAGAGTAACTAAAATCTATAATGATAGAAATCAATCTAGTATTTAAAAATGATCATCCAATCAATTTAAATAATGTCATAAAAAGAACAAATTTATAGACCAAAAAATCTGAAAAAATTCCAAGATCATTAACAACAACCTAGACCATAGTAAATTTGAAGACCATCTCTTTCTTCTTCCATAATATTATGGAATGATCTATCATAAATAGCATCAAATCTAATATAAATCCATAGTAATCGATCAACATTGATGAATTAAAACAATGGGATGTTATTTTATCACATCATTCAAAAGAAATAGAATAGGAAAAAAATATTATACCTCTCACGATGGTTAGTTCAAAATATGAATCATCTAGAACATAATCAGCTATATACAATTGGCTAGACTCAAACCCAATATGCCTCTTCTTTATAGGGTTAAAATACCCTTTAGACAAAGAATAGGAAACCACACCCTTATATTCATTATATTTTATGTGAGAGGAACATGTATTAGAATTCCCAACTCTACTACCATGTGGAGGAATTATAAAAAATCACAGAAGGTGACTCAGATTCCCACACATGTGGCATGTCTTCGGTGTCAATTTTAAATATGGCATAGTGTGTTAGTTTCCCACACTAAAAAAAGTCACCTACTTGTTCAATTAGGATTATAATAGTATAAAATCATATGAGTGGTGAGTTCTCCCACCACTACTCTAATATAACTCTTCTCACATACTATTATGGTCAAGAAAAGTGCTTTGACAACCCCTTTCTATAAAAGAATAACCACTAATTCTATTAAATCCCATTTTATCATCCTATAATATAAAAGCATTGGAAAATACCTCATCATAGGTTGAATAGAAAATTAGAATGAGTATCAACCTGATATGAGGATTCAAACCCTTTTCCAAGCAACACTCCTTAAGATAATCATTCACGATGAACACAAGATAAATATGAAAAAATTAAGAAAATATAATTGAAACCCCAATTGAAAAATTCATCCCTTGGTCCAAGGTTATGAACTCTTAGGCTTTCACCATCCTTAATGTCTTGGGGTAATGTTTTTGTTGTAACATATTATTAAACATAGTCTATATAAGATCCATGGTCATTTTGGCTTATACAATCTATACACAACAATTCTTGTTATGACCATCCCACATATAGGTGTAAAAACAAATTTTTATGTATGTAGGGTCTTAAGTAAATAGAATATATGCTCAATCATTTCTATACCCTCCTTGAGATCTTAAGTCCCTTTATCTCTATTGAAATCATATGGATTTTTCTTAGTAAACTCATTGGAATGGTATACCATTCATGCTTGATATCTTTCACCCTGAAAGTCTAAATATTAAATGGTCTAGGTAACAAAATTAATAATAGAAGGTTACAAAGGAGGGTAATACATTGATACATTCTCTACAACTCATTCTCTTTAATTCATAGGGGCCCTTTTATGGGGAATACTAGATAAAACATAAAATATAAAAGTCAATTAAGATAAAATTTTATTTCAAACAACACTAATTAAAAAAGCACTAACTCATGTATTTTAAATAAAAAATAACAATAGTAAGAGAAACTAAAAATACTAAAATAGGAGAAAATGGTGAAACTTTAAACATTTTCTCACTGTTCATGGTTTGGTTTCATGGTTTAAAAATCTATACTCCATCCATCAAAGTTTAATAAACTTTACTCCAATAATATAGAGGTGATGTTCACTACATTACATTGGCACGTGATATAATGGATTATATCACAAAGGATCACATAGTTTAAAAATATTTAAAGACTATATGTTTACATGATTGACATATTCAATTAGAAATACTGAAATATATCATAATAAACATCTTAAAAACTTGTTTATTTCTTTTTTACATCATTGAATTCATTCAAATATCCCTTATTAGTGCCTTAATGAAAGTAAAAAAATTAAAAGGTGAGAACATATTCTCAAAAAGGGGAGGAATATCATAGAATTTATCATGGTAAAAATTGGAATACACATTATAGTGTTGTCAATAATCAATAAAAATTACATATAATTAATAATTTTAGGATTAAATATATCTAAAGATAACATGGAAATAAAAATAATCACATGGGAAATAATAAATCAATTCTCGGTGGTGAAATGCATAATTTTGAAAATCTTTATCCTAATGAAAGTCTTTGTGCCAAGACATTATACTTTCTATTAATGCATAAACTAAGACATATTTATTTTCATTATGGTCACAACCAAGATGTTATTCATTCTATCATGGCCATAGTCAACATATCACTATTTCTATTAGGGCCACAATAAAGAGATAATTAATAACTAGTTTGGAAGATGAAAAATTCCAAAACAATTTTTCACGTGAGTCAAACTGATGCAGTAAGGGGATATATAATTATAGGTCCCACAAATCACTTTATTAATTACAAAAAATTAACCATATGAAATACATAAATAAAAACACATTGCATAATAAATTTATTTTTTAATTAATAAGTATCCATATTGAAATAAAAACATATAGTATTTTAATACTTTTCCTAATAAATAAATGTGAAAACATGAAAAAAAACCTTTATCATTTCATCACATATTAATTAATTCAGGGGAAGGAAATGAGTTTTATGAAAACTTTTTTAAAAAATCATTTCCAAAATACATCCATAGAATGAAGTTGGATAGAATCATAAAACCTATCCCAAGTGTAACATAAGTAAAGTTAAAATATGTTAACATAGATTAAAAAACCATTTTAATATTTTTTGATAATAAACATTGAAATAAATAAGAATAAATATCCCTTTTGGAATTAATGAGAATTATTTAAAATGAAATTATTTAATCTTGTAATTTTTTTTAAAAAATTACCCTTTAGTGTAAAAATGTATTTTAAGGGAAAAAATATATAAAAGATTTACTCTTTAAAATAATTTCTTTTATAATAGATCAAAAACACTAAATAATTCATTAATAAAAAAAGATATTAAATTCCTTTTTAAAATCAATAATTCCTTTCTGAAATCATACTTTTACTTTTAAAACATATAAAAATTGTTTCATTTTCTTTTAAAAATAATAAGAATTATTTTATTTGTAAAACCACTTAAAAACATGACAAATATTATTCTCATAGAAGAATTAAAATAATAGTAAAATAATTTTGTCCACAGAAAAAGTGTTAAAAAGGGAATCATTTATTGAAAACAACATGCATGGTAAACTTTATTACATTATTTTAAAAATATTGTAAAGAAATTAAAAATTGTATAAAATGAGCTTAATAATTTATTGTATCTTAAATGAAAAAATAATTAAAATTATTATGCACATAGTGGAGGAAGCTTCATAATGAAAAAGTATAGGTGGGATTGGTTTCTCTCACAAATGTCACAATGGGTATATTATATATCAAAACAATTGAAATTGAGAGAGTAACAGAAAAAAAACAATATGAAAATTAAATGGTAGAGGTTTTAGATATATATTTAACAAAATATTTCCCCACATGTAAATTTATTCATAGAAATATTTATTTGAAAATGAGTTTGGAATGAAATCCTTAAGGATTTGATAACCTTTCCGTCAAACCCTCATGAAATATATATATTAAGATATATTTTTAAATCCATTGAATTTAATTATAATTATATTTAGATAAAATTCATAGTATATATATTCACAAAAAAATAATATAATTGGGTAATATGAAGCATGTCTCAATGAATCCAAATTGAGATAAGTAAACCCTTACCTTTTACTCCAAACTTTCAGAAAATATATTTAACCTCCTGTATTGTAAGAATAACCACATTAATAAATTATTTTACAAACTTATTAATATCAATTATTCTATATACTTTTATATTATAATTTTTTTTATATATTTTTTAGTCAGTTATAGTTTATTTTAATCATTAAATGTTAGTGATTTTGATTGTCGCACCCATGGATTAAAATGTTTATATCGATCCTCATTATTTTAAAAAATTTAATCATTACAAGATCATTAAATTTATTATAATTTGTTATATATAATTATTTATAAAATCAAATTTAATAACATGGGAATTTTAGTCATGGTTTAGGAAGATGAAATCAGTAATAAGCTTGTTTTGAGTAATTAACTTATATCAACAGATTATTTTATTATGATTGTTGATTTTTTATGTTATACATATAGAATCATATTACTGAAATATATTACTCTTAAATAAAATATATATTCATAAAATATATCATCAAAATAATCTATAAAAAGAAACGATCAAAAAAATTAAAATGTCATCTATGGAGGGAGTAGTCCGCACGTAGGCATGAGAAGTGTTTCTATTTTCCATAAAAAAAAGAAAGTTTAAATTGATTTATATATTAATAATATTAATAAAATTATAAATATTATATTATTTCATTAAATATCCCATTTTAACCAACCACATAAGGTGAATAATAAATTTAACACATGTCCTTCATGGAGATGGTTGTCCATACCCATGCATAAATGACATTTTCATTCTTATAAGGAGAGGAAAAAATATAGATAATGATTTTTCCATAAATATAACTGCAATTATATATAATAATGATACTAATGTTATAATTTTGATATGTTATAATAAATATTCAAGGTATAAGAATAATACTTAAAGAAGTATCAATGAAATGTGTTGATTTTGGGATTTTTACCTTACACCTTGGAATAACTCCTCTGTGAATTGTCTTAGGCCTGTAATGGGTGGTATTTTGAGAAGACAAGAATATACGAGAAAATTATGGGAGTGTTGGGTAAGAATTTAGTCATTGTTTTATTGAACAAAATTGATTATTGAATGAGGATAAATGGTATGGTGTAGGTATCCTTTTTCAAGTGAGAGGGATGAAACTTCTATAAATAATCAAAACATTATATTAAAGGCATGTCACATTAAAAGGAAAGTAGCTCAAATAGTGGAAAATAATGGATAGGGTAATATTTTTAGCTAATAAACACCTTAAAAAATTATTTGGGGACATTTTATAGAATTATTTACTTCCTTTAACCTTAGTTTTAACCCATTTAACAATTTGAGTTTTAACGTGGTAACTAATTTTTACCTAAGTAATTTATTATTATGATCAAAAATAAAATGGGCCTTATTAAAATTTTTTGATATTATGATTCCAAATATGGAAGCCATTTTATAATATGCAGTTAATAAAAGTGATAAAAATTAATTTTAATATAATAAGTTTATATCAACTTAAAAACAATTTTAGAGACAAATATATATTAAGTATTAAAATGTCAAATATAGGTTTATAGATTAGTAATAACATTTTAAAAAGTTAAATTTTAATTATATTGAATATAATTTGTATATAAATATTATTTATAAAATATAAATTCATGTTTATATACTATTTATTCCATTAAAGGGAATGATATTTTTAAAAACACTATTTCAAATTATTTACCTAAAAACAATAGTTTTCAAAAATCCAAAAAATTATCTTAAAATAAAATCCTATATCCAAATAAAAAAATAAATCCCATTTTTTCTAATTAAAAATTTGATGTTTAGAAATTTACTTTTTATATTAAAACATAAAATATAATGAAAAAATATTTTTATAGGAGAATGTTGTTTTTAAAAACTATCTGTCGTTATTATCTTTTCATACCATGTACTAATTAAAATAGTGTTAATATATTATTCACAATAGAAATATATTAGATCATCATTTTACCATTATATATTTAATTTCTTAAAATATTAATTGTACTTAAAAGGGATTTTTTTTCTTCAGAAAATCCATTTTAAGTATAAAATGATTTTATTAGTTATTTATCTACACTAATTAAATTTAAAAAAATTCGTTTGATATTATTTTTTTTTTTTTACATAGATTAAAATATTAGTTGATATCTATTTATACCCTATAATTTAATTACTACATTATAACAGTGTCACTTATTTCTTAAATTTTCTCTTTAATAAAATTTATCATGGTTGTCTTTTAGTTTGGTGTTACATGTGAAGAAAGATATTCAATGTAGTACATATTTAAAGGATAATTACATATTTAAACATAGAGGTGTTATATTCTCCCCTTTTAAATAAATGTTCCTTGTAATTTCAGTTATTACTTAATAATGAAAATATAAATGGGTATTAATAATATAGAAAAGAGATAATATATAATTTCTAATGAGATATAAACCTCAATAACTTGAGTAAGACCAGGAAACTAATATATTTACTAATAATCAAAATATTCATAATATTGAGTTTCTTTCCAACCATTTGAGCCATGATCCCCTTATTATTCTGTCACGACCCACCCTCGGGGTCCGTGCCGTGACTACCCGAAGCCCGCCTTCCATAGGCCAGGGGCTGGCGACTAGCACCAAGGCGTAAATCCCGGTAAAAAGGGAAGGCATTGCCTTTGTAAAGTAAACAAACACCACAGAGTAAGCAAGCGGAAAGTAAACACTAAACAAAAGAAGAGTATAACTGAAAGTGCGGAAAAGTAAATGGGCCAGAATACAAACCCAAACTGAAAGTAAAGTACAACTCGAAAGGGGAAAACAGCAACTGAAAAGTAAATGCCGCTACACCGAGCTGTCCACTGGAAATCCCACCTGAAGGGTGGGTACAGATAGCTCCTCTGCTCCACAGGTCCCGTCGTCTGCTCCGTGCACGTCCCGCCCAGTGGTCCACCTCCGGGTACCATCCCGCTCTGCAAGCCTCAACTAAGGTCAACGCTGTCCGTCGTCTGCAACCAACACAACGTAGTGCGGGCATAGCCCGTGCAGGGGTGAGTATAAGTTACTCAGTAGGGACCCCGAGACCCCTGAAGGTCTCTCAAATCCACAAAGGATAAACCACGAAGAAAGGTACAATCACGAAGTAACAACCGACACTGCTTAGGTATATGCCCATACATATACCTAAGTCATCAATTTCAAATACGCTCCAACCTCCGAGCCCAAGTACAACTCAGTCCACACATGAAAGTATACGTATTCCACACAGGAAAGCAAAACGTAATCCACACAGGATTGCACAACACAATCCACACAGGAAAGCAAAAGGATTCAGCTCACACAGGTATACTTCTTCAAAGGACGATAAAGATGATCACTGATCCATCTAAGTCGTCGGACCCACGAAGGATCGATAGGTAACTAACCCCCGCAAAGACCCACACAGGATCGGGCCCACACAGGACCTGTAGGCGCTGGTTCACACAGGACCGCTGAGCGCAAGGACCCAAACAGGATCGGACCCACACAGGATCGGGCCCACACAGGACCTGTAGCACTGACCCACGTAGGATCGCTGAGTGCTGTAGTCGTCGTCGTCGAATCCACACAGGATCTCTGTACTGTCGTCGTCGCAGTCACAGTAGCAGTAGTAGCAGTAGTAGCAGTCGCAGCTAGCACTAGGGTTCCCGCACACAGCAAGCTCGTTCGGAGGGTCCGCTCCACGAGCCGAGAGGCTGATACATCAACTGTCACAAAGTCCAGAGTTGATGTATCCAAAAGTTCCGTATTGTCAACAGGAACTCAACGCAACAGACGGTGCGTCGATCGGACGCCCGGTCTGAGAGTTATTGGCATTTTCGTCCCCGGGGCCCGGTTGGTTTTTAAGGCAAAACCAACCCGACCGTACTCCACCTGCATCCAAACCTTGGGCGGAGTATGCCAAAAGATCCGTCTCACTAAGAGGAACACAACACAGCTGACGGCACGTCAATCGGACGTCCGTAGCTCAAGATATGAGCGTTTCCGCTCCGAAGGCCCGGTTGGTTTCGTGAACGAACCAACTCGGCCGAACTCAAAGTAATCTGAAACCTTGAGTGCGATATACCGAAACGACCGTCTCGATCCAAGGATCGCGTTTCCGCAGACGGTTCGTCTATCGGAGGTCCGAGGCTCATGTTATGGCCAAAAGACCAAAAATGATTCGAAACGGGGGGTCCGGGTCCGGGTCGACCCGGCCCGACCCCCCCTGGGTCGGCCGACCCGGGTCCGACCCGGCCCGGCCGGCCGGCGGCGCGGCGGCGCGACGGCGCGGTGGCGCGGCGGCCCGGCGGGGGCACGGCGGCCCGGCGGGAGCGCGGCGGCCCGGCGGCAGGCGGGGCGGCCTGGCGGCAGGCGGGGCGGCCTGGCGGCATGCGGGGGGACAAAGCCCCCGCTGATTGAGGGGCGGCGCGACATATAGCCGCGCCCTTTTTGCAAACCGCCCCCCCCCAACGTGGGGGGCTTGATTGGCAGGAAACAGGGGGCCTCCTGCCCCCCTCAAGGAAACCGCCCCCTCATTAAGAGGGGGGTTTTTATGAGCCGGCCGAGGGATTAATTCCCCTGGTTTACTGCCTTCCGGCCGGCCAGCTGGCCGGCCGGTTTTCTCCAACGGGACCGGAAAATCCGGTCCCTTCTTCGGCTTCTGACGCCGGCGGCCCGGCCGCCGGTCTCCTCGTTCCGCCGCGGCCCGGAACCGGCCGCGGTATTCGTCATCCGGCACGGTGCGACGGCACCGCGCCCCTCCGCCGCACCTCGATTTCTTTCAACGCGGCGCGACGGCGTCGCATTCTTGGAGATTCTTCCATGGCGCGCGCGCGACGGTGTCATGTGAGATTAACATACAATTATCCGCGTGGTGCGACGGCACCACGCCACCTTGCTTCCGCTCGCAGATAAACAACATGAACGATGGAGGGGGTTCGGCCGTGTTCATGCGGTCCGGCCCCCCTCACGTTAAATAAAAACACAACTTAAAAATAATCAAAAGCCCCACATTAGACATGCTAGATCCACGATCAAGAATGGAGTAATTAAACGAAGATCAACAACCCCTACCTTGGGTATAGGTTCGAGGATTCGTCAACGTCCGCGGAAGACAACATCGCGGAGGTCGGGCGTCGCGGTCGTCGTTCGTCAAATCCGTTGACGAAGAGATGCGTCCGATGTGATACGTCGTTGGAGAAACCTTGTACGCCGACGAAGGTTGCCCGAGGAAGAAGCGGTGTTCCCTCTCGTTGACACGAAAGACGAAGAAGAGCGGAGCGGCGTTCTTCGTCGGAACTTGAGTGTTCTTCGTCAAGTTGAGCGTTCTTCATGTTATTCGTCAGAGCTTGAAGAAGAAGAAAAGGCTCTCAACCTCTCAAGAAGACAAACTATTAACCAAAATAAAATAAGACTCTATCTTATTTTATTAACACAACAATTCACTAGAATTTCAAAAGTTTGAAATTTAAAATAACCCTCTTCAATTAATTAAGTCAAGTTGACAACATTAATTGAAATGAGTTAAAGGGGAGGTTTTGAGAGAATTTGAGGAGTTGGGGTTCGTGTGGAACCCACCTCACTTAATCCTCCCAAGGGAGGTTAAGTGGATGTGGGTCCCACTCCCAACTCCCTTTGGTAGGATTTAACTAGTTAAAATAAAATTTGTTCCTCACAAATTTTATTTAACTTAAACTAAAAACCCAAAAACTAACTTTCAACCCGCAACAAACGCAACTTCCGAAAAGGTCCCTTTAAGAGAATATCGGCACTGCGAGTTCATCGATGCCCTCAGATTTCAATTCCGAGCACCGGATCAAAAAGTTAGGAATTCCCGCTCGTTCGTTCACTGAACGTACCCGAGCCAAACTTCGGAAATTGATTCCGGGCACTCCGGGCCTCGGAATCAGGTGCCCTCTGAAACCGCGCTCTTGTAAAATTCTAAAGAAAATTAAGAAAAACTTTTCCTTGAATTATACGGGTCTTTACATATTCTGTATCAAGAACCAAAATATAGAATTTTCATTCAAAAGGAGTTCATAATAATCTTGGGATTGATAGACTATTATAGGTTTATATAAAATGTGATTTTATTATTCCAAATATTATGTTTTATTATTTTTTAGAGAATCAATCCATTTATAAAATCACATTAAATTCATCTAAATGAAGAATAATAAGTTTTTTTCTAAGGAACATTCTCATAGAAAATAAATTGGGTTATAATAATCATACTTCATGAATATTTATCTCATAATTCCATACCAAATAATTGATATAGTGATTTAATACTCTAAAAAATATTCCTATATTTAATATAGTTCATAGAATCAAAATATAATAATACACCCACAACTCTGGGCTAGAGGATAAGTGTACCTTAATTATCAGGATCAATTTCTTAAATTATCATAGTGTAGGGACTTCCTTTTTCCCTTGGTCTACGAGTTTATTGATTCTCATAATCCTAATTATCCCTTTTATTATGGAATTGAATTAGATAATTCAAAAGTTCTTTACATTTTAGATATTGACAATTAGTGTTACATCAGGATGAAATTTACTTCCCAACATTATGTTAATTAAGCCATTCTTTTCTCCTAGGTAATTAGTTTCTCTATATCCTCATTTTACACACATAAAACATCATCTGGTTCCTTATTGTCATTTATCCGGGTCTTTCTTACCACACTCTTCACAATTAAGAAATTGAATCTACTTTCTTATATGGTATTTATCCCCAAAACTTATATAGAACTTCATCTTACTCTTATTTGGTATGTTTTGGAATTCAACAATGTTCACGTTGTTAATTATAATTTGTTATAGCTGGTTAGGAATAGAAAATATATTCATGAAACTATATATTTAACATCACAATTCATTAAATTTGTCCCTCTTATTTATATAAATTTAAAAAATTAGTGGAAATATAAGGATAATAATTCTTTATTTGATATGTTTATAAGAGGAAAAAAAATTAACATAAAAAGTGTAAATCATAAATTACATATATACCCAAACTTATAAATTATACATTTCAATCTAGGTTTTCTAAGATCATTTTCCAATTAGGTTCTCAAAACCTAAATATATTCATATCCATCATATGGTTCATGAAGATCAATTAAATCAACTAAATAATATCCCTTTGGAGTTTCAAACTCAGTGAGCAATTAGGCCTCTTTGTTTTACACCAGGTTAAGATCAGGTTAATACAAAACTATCATTTTTAGGGTTATTACCGTAAGGTGAATTTATATCTAAGAATGTATCCAATTTCCTATGTCCAGATTGGTATTTTTTTTTTCTAATACAGCTCACACTTTATACATTACCAAAACTTTAGGATGTTTTACTATACTTATACTTATCCACGGAGTGTAGTATAGGGATATGATTACTAATATATATTTTCATAATTTTAGTTCCCCTATTTTATACTAAACCTCACTTGAATACTAAATGTAAAAATAATAGCTCTAATAACCCAGAGTTGGTGTTTACTACACTATATTGTTATGAGATACAAGGGATTACATCACAATGAATATCAATGATTAGTAATATTAAAAGGATACATCCAAAAAATTTATTATATTACTATTTAAACTATAAAACATATCATTATAAAGTTATTTAAAATGAAATTATTAATTTTAGTTAATCCTTGAATTAATTCAAATATCGCTTATCGGTACCCTAGAAAATGGCCTGCCTGAATGGCCCGAAGGCCTTTATTTTTATTGATTTTTGATAACACCTTATTCAAGGGTTGATGGGGAACACTTACAAGGCCCGTAGGCTCCGAGATTACATGGATCGTAGGCTAGGAGACTACATAACCCAAAGGTCTTAGGGAATTCAACCAGACTATCTACAAGGAACTGCCCCTCCCCAGCATCTGCATCCTGATAGTAGCTCCCTACCTTTGCATGATTGTCTGGCTAGGCTTCCCGTGCAAGCATAGGACAGTACCGATGACATAGCCATACCCTCACATTCAGAAAATCCATTTGTTTCTGTTCTGGTGAGTGCACCTTTTCTGAATCATCTTCTGGGGCTGCTCCATTTTTATAGTGTGTCTAGGGCCTTCATTCATGTGTCCTGAAGGCCTTGGGGTGGCCCTAAGGCCCTAAGGTGGCCCGAAGGCCTTGAGAATCAATTGGCCTGAAGGTCTTGGGTGGCCCAAAAGCCTTGCAGGACCCGAGGACCAAACTGGTGGCCCGAAGGCCCATATTGATGAATAGTTATGGCTGTTACAGTCCTGCATAGTGCCTGCTACAGTACTGCTACAGTGTCCCCAGAAATATGCCTCCACCCGAATTTGATCTCAGGTATCTTGGATGGACCTAGCGAGTCCTCACCAACTGGGCTGAGGCTCTTGTGCAAAAGGGGTTATATGAGATGCTTAGTTTAGGGAATTTCCCAATTGAAGATATCATGGTTAAAAATTTAATACATATTATAGTAGAGGAAATTATAAATAAATGTTCCATATAATAAATAACTTTATAATTAAATAAATCCATGGATAAAATTTAAATGAAAATAATCATGTGGATAACAATAACTAAATTCATTTTGATGAAGTCCATATTATCGAACATCTTCATATTATCATCAAGGCTATATTCTAATAAACTATACCTCTTATCATGTATTAAACCAAGAAATCATTATTTACTCCATGACCATAAGCAAGAAATCATTATTTCCTTTCGGGTATTATCCAAGAAATAATTATTTCCATAAATTCCACAAAAACGTTATCATTAATAATTGGGTAAGGATACACCGAAATCCAAAAAATTTATCTCTTTGAGACATACTGATGCATCAAGGGGATATATAGTTTTTGGGCCCCACTAATCACTTAGTTATATCAATTGCATTCACCATATGAATGACTTAAATGAAAATAAAATTAAGAATTAAATTTCATTACTATGAAATGAAAATATATATTGAAATACAAAAATATAAAATTTTAATAATTTCCTTAGTCAATAAATAAGATAATTTGATAATAAAAACCCACATCATTTCACCATATATTAATTAACCCTAGATAATGAAACATGTTTTTAGAAAAATTACTTAAAACATAAACATTATAAACCATCAAATTAAATAAGGTGGATGGTATCATAAGAACTTATCCCAAGAGTAACACAGGGAACATCAAATGGTGTTGACATAGATAAAAACACCCTTTTTGTATTATTGGAAAAATATCTTCGAAAAACAAGAATAAATATCCATTTTTGAAATTCCTGATAACTCATTAAAAATACATACTTTGAGCTTTAAAAAGAAAATAAAAAATTACCATTTAAAACTAAAAATGGTTTAAAAAATTATAAATAAACAAATATTTTAAAAACATTATTTGAGAACACATTAAACCACTATATTATTATTTCATAAAAACCCAATCCTTTAAAATCACTTTTAAAATAAATACTTTTATTTAAAAATAGAAAAATTTCTTTTAATGAATATAATAATATTTTCTATTATTTTAAAATTAATTAATAAATGAAAATCATTAATAAAACCATATAAAATATTAAAATGAATCTTTATAAAGAATAATTTTTATAATGATGAAGGAATATGTTTACAAAAAAAACATTACAATAAATACTTTATTAAAAACAACACATGTTGAAAAAGTTAAAACATTCTTTTAAAAAAATTTAAAAAGTAAAATTATTTAAATTATTCCTTAATAATTTATTGAAACATGGATATGAACATCCAAAAATTTTATATGGACATATAGAAGGATGATTACTTACCTAAAATAAGAGGTGGTGTTAGTTTCTCTCGCAAACAACTCATTGGGTAAATTATTTCCAAGAAAATTTAAATTTATAAAGGACATTTAAAACCACATTACTTACTAGATGAAAAGAATATGGTTCAGTTTTTATAGATTAATTTCAAAAAATCATTCCACCTATATAAATTCATTCAAAACAATATCAATTTGATAATGAGTTTGGAATGAAATCCTTTCAACTTTGGTAACATTTAAGTTAAACCCTATTAAAATAGATAAATTATGATAAATTTTCAAATAAATTTAATTTCATTATAAGAATATTTAAAATACATACATGGGTTTTATATAAAATTTAAAATAAAATAAGTGGTGAATTTGAACAATATCTTAATGAAGTGAAATTGAGATTGGGAAACCCTTACCTTTTACTTAAATATTTCACTAAAACACTTTAAACTCTTGTATAATAAACGTAAACATATTAAGAACTTATTTTATAACCTAATTTATACATGTTACCCTATATACTATTCACTTATACTCATTTGTTATACATTTGTTATTTAGTTGTTTTTTTGTTTCTTTATTTAATATTTTTTGCTTTGATTTCTCTGTGCAAGCTTTAAAATGTTGATGTCGATCCACATCCATTAATTAAAATTTCATAATAAAATTAATATCTAGGGTAATTTAATGTATGTTTTGTAATTATTTATAATGTTATAATTTACTACTATAATATTTTTATTCATGATTCATGATGATGAAATAGGCGACAAGCTTATTTTATGTTATTTATTAATATCACTAGATTACATTATAATGATTGTTAATTTTTTACTATACTTATAGAATAATATTAATGACAAATATTACTCATAAATTTTATATAAAATAATTAAATAATGTTTTATAATCATCTATGTAAGGTGATAAAGAAAACTAGATCATGTCATCCATAGAGGTGGTAGTCTGCACATATGCATGAGTGACATTTTATTTTACAATTGAATAAATAGATAGTGGAAATTGGTTTATCTTTAAACAATATTAATAATTTTATAAATATATTATTTATTAATTAAATATCCCTTTAATATATCAATAAAATTATTTTATGAAAAAAATTCATCTTTTATGGAGGAGGTGGTCTTCAAGTACGCATGGATGTAATTTTTATTCTTCTAATGGGAAGGAAGGTATAAAATGATTATTACACAAATATTATAAAACCAAATTATAATAATTATATTTACACAATAATTTTAGTATGCTATAATAGAATTTATATTTTTAATTATAATACTTAGGTAAATATAAATCAAAAAGTGTTATTTTGGAATTTTTACCTTAGTCCTTTGAATAACTCCTTTAAAAATTGGATTAATCCTTTTAAGGGTATTATTTTTATGAGACAATAACAAATAAGAAATGGAGATTAATTTTTAAGAGGTATTTGGGTTGGGTTTGGTTGAACGAAATGATTTATGGTGTGAATAGAAGTGGGGACTTCAACAACTCCTTTTATATGTGAGAAAGGTGGAACTTTTGGGATAAATCAAAACATTATATTGTTAGGATGACTCTTTCAAAATAATGTGTCTAAAAAATTGTAAAATAATGGATATGGGGTAAATTTTGGTTGATAAATACATCATCCAATCATTTTAATACATGTTTTTTAACATGTTTCATGTCTTTTACCCCCTTTTTTTACTCCTTTATAATTTTAAATTTTATAATGATAAATTATTTTTAATTAGGTAATTTTTTATAACTAAAAATATCATGGAACTTACTAAATAATATATACATTTTAATTTAAAATATATAATCCATTTTATTATCTTCAAATTATATAAGTGATAAAAATTAATTCTAAATAATAAACTTATAATGTATTTAAAACAGTTTTAGAGACCAATATAAATTAACTTCTAAAATATAAAAAATTGGTCTATAGATTATAATTAATGTTTTTGAAGGTATAATTTTACTTATAAAATACTTATTTGGTAAATAAAAAGGTTTCATAAATTCTTATGACTTTATAATATCATAATGATGCCATAAAAAAGTCATGGTATTTGTAAAAAAATATTTTATACTATTCACCGAAATGTAAATATTTCCAAAAAATCCCAAAAAACATCTTAATTTTATATTGTATTTATAAAATAAAAAATTAATTTCATTTTTTCATATTAAAATTATAGAATTTAGGAATTTATCTTTGAATTAAAATATAAAATATAATGAAAAACTCTTTTTATTGGAGAGCATTTTTTTTTAATTTTTAAAAGTTCCTATTCTAATTTACTATTGATTACAAATTAAATTATTGTTAATATATTATTCACATTAATAATATATTTTATTTTTATTTTACTATAATATATTTAGTTTCTTAAAAACATGTATAACACATAAAAGGGATATTTTTAATAAAATATATTTTAAATCATAGAATGATATTATTAGTTATTTAATTACAATGAATGTATTTTATAAATTCATTTGATATCAAAAAATATAATTTTTTTTATTTCTATATAGACTTAAAAATCTAGATACTTATATTTATACGTTTTAATTCAATGGCTATATGATAGCGGTATCAGTTAATACTTATAATATTATTTTAATAAAATGTATCATTATTTTGTTTTAGTATGATGTTGTGTGTGAAACAGGATATTCAACAAAAAAATTATCAAAAAGATAATTACATATTGAAATCTGGGGGTATTATAGAATGTTCCAAAGGAAGGATTCTAGAACTTGTATATTATCACCATATAGTTTTTCAAACAGTGTGCCTATTATGTTTTCCTCCTGTTTCCCTCACTCTATCACCCTGAAACCATTTTTTTCCAAAAAAAACACATGAGTTCTTCTAAAAAATAATAATCCATAGTAAAAAACATAAAATATCATCATGATGATCTGATAAGTGAAACTCTAATCCAATGCACAGTTCCCTAACACCCACATTATCTTGTGGTTCGATATAAAGAAGAGAAGGATAAGCACTTACCTAAACCTAACTCTCAAGCTCCAATGGTCCTATTTTCATTATACCATTATCCTCTAATAAAAAGAGGGATTTGATTCCCTTTTATAACGAATTGTGTTTAGTTGATGTAAAACATCACCCAAATCGACTATCCACATGGCCAAAAGTGCATTCCTGATCACAATTGATTAATGTCAAGAACCATTGTATCTAGAGACAAACATTGGGAAATATTTCACCCATAAAATAAAAATATAAATACCTGAATTCATGCTAGAATTCCATCATGATATAATAATAAGTTGGACACCCATGAAATCAAATAAATAATTTCTAGAATATAAGAACATAAAAAAACAAAACCGAATACAACTATAAGAACCTAATACCTTATAAGAATGACACTATAAATGTAACTAAATTAATAATAAATAGAAATATTAAAAATAAAAAAACATATAGTCAAGCCTGAAAAGGATGATAAAAATAACCCATAACATCACTAAGGATCCCAAAGTACTCCCAAAGACACAAAATCTTTATAGCCCATGGTAACAACCAAAAATGTTTCAAGGAAAGATGATGAAAATTATAAGTATTTTGCATAATGCATGTCACCTTTTCTAATACCTATTTTTTATAATACCAATTATATATATACCCCATGAGTATATGAAAATTATGAGTCAAAGGATTTGAGGACACCATCATGAATCTGTTTAATTTATTTCACCCTAGAAACAATTATTTTTAACTTGAAAACAATATTTAAAATTCATTTTTATAGAAAATGTTTCCTAATAACCTTTGGTTCATTTAAAAAGAGATATATTTTATAAGAAACTTGAACATGAAAAACAAAAAATAAAAATAAGGGAAAAATTTAATGTGTAACATCATAATACAAATAAAAAATGGGCAATAAGAAATAACACATCCCAAACCATAAGCCGTAATACATCATATGACTAAATTATAAGTCTAAGGAAACTAGGATGACCTAAATAAACACTATGCAGGATACATGAACCTCAAGATTCTAGTATCTCTCTCGATCTCACTGGGGCACCGATTCACCCCATTAACTCACTCTATATAGTTGGTAAACATTCCCCATCTAGCACAAAATCTATAATAGGGATGTACTTATCTATTTTACTAACCCACCAAAGGTCTACCATGTGAAATCCATCATCGAACATATATAATAAATTTCCATAGTCTTATAAGAATTAAAATATAATGTCTAATATAGTTTTTTTAAACACCCTTTGAAAACTCATTTGAAACCAAATTCTTCTTTAAAACATTTCATCAAAGACTTGGTGTGATCCCAAAAATTTATTTATAAAAACCATATGAAATTGAAAATTTTAACTAATATGCCACAAGAATAATAAAAAATATTAACAAAAAACACTCAACATAAAAACTTATGAATAATTAGTAAACATTCTTAAAAGAAAAACTGACAACATTGGGTGTTCCAGTAGAGGGAAAAATTAGGTAGAGACACCTTCCTCCAAATTTGAATCAATCTCATCATATTTGTCAGATAAAAAGAATTAGGGAAGAGGGATATTTGAGAACCAAGTAAACAATTAAATTTCTTCAAAACACCCATAAGTATCCTTTGGTTTATCCCCCATAGGATATTAGGGTTCACATATATAAATAAAAAAGGATGTAAATGAGTATAAATTGGTTGAGGAGTATGAATCCATAAGTAACCAATAGTCTACCTTGGAAGAAGCCACTTGAATCAAAGGATAATCACTAGGAGGAAAAGGAGAGAAGAGATATATGATAGTAGAGATTTATATATCACACAAATAAGATAATATTACGGGAATAGGGATTAAAAATAGAAAAGGGTATAATTTAAATTCCCTAATTTTATGAAAATTGGGCCTCTCACATAGTTAAATAGATTGTGAACCAAACATATATGATACATTGAATAGTCTAGTTTATGTTATCTGATTTTCGCCATGATTTCCCCTAACTATGAACCAATTAAGAGGCCAACACCAAATATAAACTTGGCTAAATTATTACCAAGGGATCTTTCATGGTTTAATAATATATGCAATAATCATGTAAAAATCCATTGGTATCATCTTTCCCCCATTTTAATGATTGGGTGAAAAGTTATGACTAAGTGGGAGATAAAATTGAACCCAAAGATTATTTATAAATTTTTTAACATTTAAACTTTTAACTCCATGAAATTCCCAAAATAAATAAACCAAAAAAACTCAAAATAAATACATATCCCTAACCTAACGGGTGTCACAAATCATGTACACTGATGTATGGACAAAACAATGATGAAATATTCTCATAGTGAGGTAACATACATAGGGTGTCTCATAATTCATATGAAAATAATTTTATAATTCATGAAAACATGTTTCCCTTATATATTAATAGAATATGATATCTTTTTCCCTTTGAGTAAATTGAATGTATAAGGTATAAATTCATGGAAATGGTAGTTTGCAAAAAAGTTTGTTTTGAAAATTAAATAAAATAAAAATCATGAATAAAGGATAATGGAACAACTATGAATCTTTCATGATGTGATATGAAAAGAAAAAGGGATTATATTACATAGTAGAATTCATATGATGGCTGTAGTTACCACATAGTCATGATTCTAAATGGGTTAATTAACTTATTGTTAAAAACTTATTTCTGAATTTAGGCATGTTCAACTACTGCTAATGAAATGGAGACCTACACGGTTACATACTAAGTATATCTAAAATATCATTATGTTTCTTATTTTGTATTAATATTAAATTTATTCCTAACTTGTGGAATAGTATTTATTCAAGTAAATTTGATCATATGAATTCAATTAAAATATATCCTATTTTAGAATATATGGGTTTAATTTTTCATCTGTTGTTTATTCATTCAAAAGAAAGTAAATAAATATTTAAAAAATTAATTAATTTTGTAAATAGATTTATATAAATATTTTTTTCAACTATACATACATTAGAATAAATATTCATTTTCAAGATTACTAAATATAAAACTTTATGGGTGGATATAGATCAAGTATAATGATCCATTTGAAATGTTTTATTTTATTTAATATTATTTAACTAAAAAGTAATTATTTAATTTATGAAATTACATAAAAATAAACACATTCCAGGGGATATAATAATAATAATAATATTATTATTTATATTAACAATGGGTTTTACTTAGGATGAATAAATAGATAAGGGAAATTGTAAAATTTTAATTATTTGACCCGAAGCATATATTACATATTATATCATTTTTCAAGTGTGGTGTATTCTAAATAATGATGACCCATATAAAATTCTATCAAGTTCCGTAGATAAATGTTTCCACCCTTCCTCCCTCTTAGAAAAATTGATATAAAAAGATATTATTTATAGATATTGGTGATTATAAACATGACGATAGCACCCATAGATTCATGAATTCCATTTGGAGATTCATCAAGAACATATGGATACATATAAAGAAATTATCACTTTGATTTTCTTCTAGAACAACATGCCAACAAATAATGGTGATGAAATCTATTGATATTATTTACATGGAAGTGGTCATTATATAATTAAATTAATTGAAAACTAAAAATATATGAGCCTCTCTGGATATATTTAGGTTTGTTTTTCAATGAATTATGATTTATCATTTAACCCTAATGAAAAAAAATTGGAACTAAACCATTATTTTTTTATTCCTAAAAACACTAATATAATACATAAATATAATTAATACTATTTTAACTATATGGTGTTTGAGGCATAACTCAAAGAACTACTCACTTCCACTAGTGTATTTGTCTTTTTTAGTTATCTCACATTATGTCACATCAGATTTAACCAGAATTTTGTATGTAATTAATAATTCCCATTTTTTAGATAATGGAATGGGTTAAAGAGTTTGATAATGACAATTTATAAATTGTGGGGTTTTTTATACATAGTTAATTTATTGTTAGACTTCATTGATCATTGAACATTTAAATACTTAAGTATTTTATTAGTTTCAGGTAAAATCATACATGGGTACTAAAATATATATTTCATTTCCCAAAAAATAGAATAATGATTGGAGTACAACTATTATGGATAAATTGTTAATTTTACCCCTTTCATAAATGCAAATAGTGTGCTGAATACATGTAATTTGTTTTTCTTTTTTCTTTTTTTTGCATACCACCAATTTACACTGTGAAATCAAATTCTTGAAGAAATAACAAGAACAATGTTGAGTGAATACTCAATTTCTATGAATTTCTATGCTGAATCTATAATTACTACCTTATATACTATAAATCGAGTTTTAATAATACCATTTCTTAATAAAACACCTTATGAGTTATGGACTTTTCTAAAACCTAAAGTTTCCTTCTTCAAAGTATTTTTATATAAGGTATTCATATTTAATACTAAAGATAATTTACATAAATTTTCATCCAAATATGAGGAAGGAATTTTTCTAGAATATTCCACAACTTCTAAGGATTATTACGTTTTTAATAAAAAACCTTTTAATATTGAAGAAACAATGCATGTTAAATTTAATAAAACTGGTCCTTTTGTTTTTAAACAACCCTTACCTATATCATCAGATGTGTTTTCAAAAACTGATTATCAATATCTGATAGAAGATCCTTATAATAAAGAAAAATACTCAACAAAATGTTTCTGACGTATTTACCCTAGAAGGCTTTCTACCCTATGCTGATGAACAGTTTTTAAAAACCATAAGCAGTTGATACTTAGGAATCATCCTAGTGATTATATCATTGGAAATGTTAATCAACCTGTTAAGACTAGAAATTTATTAAGAAATTAAGTATAGAATTTAGCTTTTGATTCCCAATACGAACCTAATACTCTAGTTGTGGCCATGTGTGAGGAATATTGGATTGAGGAAATACAAGATGAAGTAAATTAATTTGAATAGAATAAAGTATAGAACATAGTTGAAAGACCTAATGAAATATATATTATTGCTGTAAAATGGATTTTCATAAAAAAATGTCATGGAAATGGAATCATCGTAAGGAACATGGTATGATTAGTTATTAAAGGCCATAATAAACAAGAAGGTATAGACTTTGAAGAAAAATACACCATAATACCTAGACATTAATCCATCAAAATTTTACTAGACTTTTCATCATTATTTAACATTAAAATTTTTAAAATGAATGTAAATTGTGATTTCCCTAATGGATTTTAATAAGAGGAAGTTTCTGTTGAAAAAACATCCTATTTTGAAGACTTAAAACATCATCAACGTGTTTAAAAACATACCAAATCGTTATATAGCCTTAAACAAACCCCTAGAGCTTGGTATGATAGATTAACAAGATTTTTACAAAACAAATATGTCAAGGGAACAATAGATCCCAATTTTTTTATAAAGAAATATTTACATAATGTTTTGATTGTTCAAATATATATTGATGATATTATATTTAGATAAACTCAACAATCTTTAACTAATTTCTTTGTGGATCTTATGAAACCTGAGTTTGAGATGAATATGATGGGTGAGTTAAAATTCTTTCTTGGTATTAAAATTTCCCCAAAATCATAAGGAACTTATATTTCTCAACATAAATATATTAAATATTTTTTGAAAAATTATTTCTTTGACAACACTAAAAGTACAACAACTCCAATCGGATCCTCAAATACAATTGATTTTGATAAAGCTAGGAAATAGTTGGTCCAAAATCTTTTAGAGGATTGATAGGATGTTTATTATAATTAACAACTAGTTTTCCAAATTTAATGTTTTCAATATACTTATGTGACATATATCAATATAATCCTAATGAATCCAATATTATAGGAGTGAAAATGATTTTCACTATTTAAAGGGAACTATGGATTTTGTATTATTTTATTCTTTTGGAAATGATTTTATTCTAAAAGGGTTTTCAGATGATGAATTTAGTGTATGTAAAATGGATAGGAAATGAAAATCCCAAACTTTTGATTTCTTAGGAGATTCATTAGTTTCTTGATCATGCAAGAAACAACACTCAATTTAACTTTGCACTACAGAAGTTGAATATGTAGATGCTGGAAGTTGTTGTGCTCAAGTGTTGTGGGTGCTACACACACTCACATATTATGGCATGAGTTTCACCAAGAAACATATTTTGTGTGATAATACTAGTTCCATTTCCCTCATCATGAACCTTTCACATCACTCCCATTAAAAACACATAGATATTAGGTATCAAATTTTTAGGGATCACACATTTAAAGAGATATCATTCTTGAATTAATCAGAACGAAAGATCAACTTGCGGAAATTTTCCCAAAATAATTACCTTCTAATAGATTTTAATACATTAAACAAAAGTTTTAAATGGAAACCATAAGTTAATAATCCATATTAAATTTTTTGTTCAAACCTATCTCATAACATTAAGATGATCTTTTTCATAGGGGGAGTACATATGAATATTCATTCAATTTTTTTTCTTACAGTTTTTATTCAGAACCAAGAATTTTTCAGTACCTAAAATTTTCATATTTCGCTATCTGGAATTTTAATTTTTTTGTTATCTATAATTTTAATATTTCAGTATTAGGAATTTTCATATTTCATTATCTGAATTTTTCAATTTTTGGAACCTGAATTTTTCAATTCTCAGAACCTATTCTCTTCATTTTCCAGAATCTATTTTTCTTTACTATTTTCAAATCTAAGAAAAACCATATCCTCACTGACAAAATATTTTTTATAAATCCCAAAGGTATGTTTCCTTAACGAAATCTTTATTATTGTAATTTTTTTTCTATTGGTACTATTTTATGAAAACCCCCATTAGATTCAATTTCCTTAAATCCAATTTTTCTTTAAAACCTAAAAAATCAGAATCTCTAAATCTTTTTTAGAATTATTCTCAAACTTCAAATTAGAGTAAGAGAACCTATACTGTTGGATGGACTTGGGCATTTTAATTATCACCATAATGTCTATAAAAGGGGACCCCATGTTCATGTCCCACATCAGTTGTTTTAATGTTCTTGCACCCAAGCTCTAGGTCTAGAAAAATTCATCATTCTAATTCTTTTCTCAAAGTAAATGTATCTTGAGATTTATTAACAAAATCCAATTCATTTAATCATAGTACTTAAAAAATTAATTCTCTTCAAGGAATTATTAGTTTATCCAGTTTTTATAGAAATATATAATTCCCTAATCGCAAGAGAGATTAATAATAATGGATGAGAATGTCTATGTATTTCCACAGAGAAAAATCCAGATCCCATTTATCATGATCTAGTCATAGAACTCTATGATACCACTCAATATTATTAACATGGGGGGAAAGAGATGTGTAGAGTGGTCATTCAATGCAAAAACATGGGTTGTGGAGTAAAAGAATGTGTAGAGTGCACAAGAAGATGAGTATCAGTTCAAAATAAAAAAGATCATTTCCTTGAGACCATATCAACATCTTTCTTCAATGTCATAACTGGTGAAAGATGATTTAAGAGTCCATAAATCAAAAGTCGGAATCTGGATGAACATAAAGAGCTCAATAAGCTGAAGGTAACCCTAAATAAGATGATTCCCAAGAAGAAGAAAAATGATTAATTTTCCATTCTAATTTTTTGTAAAATCTCTGTAATGCTTGGATTTTTTTAATTAAATGTTTTCCTTGTCTTATATTGTTTTGGAACATCCTATGAAATTACAAGTAAATTATATATACCCCTATATCCTCAATTCCATTTTGAAAATAAAAAAGGGTGAGAAGATGTATAAAATGATATTAAATTAAGGTGGAAAAGTTTTCCAACAAAGGAGAATAATTCAATAAAGGGGGAGAAGTTTTCCAACCAAGGAGGAGAATAGTTCAATAAAGGAAAAATATCTAAGAAGAGGAAATGTTCAAATAAGGGGTATTTTTACCCTAAAAGAATACTTCCTTAAGTAAATTAATGTAATTTAATGACAAGATCTTAAAAGACCTGAAAACAATCCTTAGGGAAACAGATCCAATGGGGGAGTTATTAGTATTCATTCTAAGTCATAAACAAAGGTAGATAAGTTTTTATTATGAATTCAATCCTTAATATTATTTTATGAAAGGTTTTTTTTAGTTACAAAAATTGGGATATTATTGATTCAATAATGTTTCCTTATGTATTTTACATTCCTTATGTTTTAGAAATCAGAATCAAATTTTCATAAGGAATGTATCCATTCTCTAATAAACTCTTTCTTGAGGACAATTTACTTTATCTAAATAATGTTGTTATCCTTACCTACAATTTCCTATTCTTTATATGATGTATTCTTAAACTAAGTCTAAAAATCTTTTCGATAAGTAAATAATTGGATCCTTATCTAATATAGAAACTTAAAATTCATGTGAATATGATTTTTCTAGAATTTTGAATCAGCTTTAGTCAGAATTGTTAATCTGATTTCTCCTGAAATCAGACTCCGATTTCTCCAGAAATTAGACTTCCGATTTCTTCTGAAATCAGAATCCATTTTCTCCTAAAATTAGAAATCCGATTTCATATGAAATCATACTATGATATACTCTGAAATCAGAATCCAATTTCCTCTAATATTGGAATCTTATTTACTCTAAAATTAGAATCCGATTCCAATTTATTTAAAAATATGACTCTTATATATTTCAGAATCCGATTCTTATATATTTATGAATTTGATTTCTGATACTTCCGTGTTCTAATTTCTCTAAAAATAATAATTTTATTAATTTCCTAGTTAAAATATGATTTCCATTATATTTAGATTCCCAATATATGCAATTATTAAAGTTACATATTTCATTTACGAATAGATCAATTTTACCATATCCTAAATATTTCTTAAACATAGAAATGTTTCTTAAGAAAGTTATTGTTTCTTAAACATTGTAATGTATCTTAAGCATCATAATGTTTCTTAAACATATTAATATTTCTTATAAAATGACGTCATACAATTTTTTATTGATTAACTATTGTTTTAGAGCCATGTGTACTGGTTCCTATGAGATTTAAGGAAAAATATGATCATTGTAGGAGGGCGCTGACCGTTGCAACTCCAGCCTATAAATACCAAAACATTGGATGTTTTTGCAGCTATTTGAATGTTGGAGAGATGGTGAAATGTTTGTTGATTATTTTCTTAGTGATAAAGTTTTGTATATTCTATTACTCGAACCTACCTTGTTCGAATGTGAGAACAACTTGTTCAGTAGTGAAAAAATTATTGATCTTTCTTACTGAGACTTTGATTTTTTCTATAAAAAATCAAGGGATTCTGGGGATAAGAAGATAGAGGTGCTGACTACATTAATGTTTGATGGAATACAAGGATAGTAAGATAGAGGTATCTAATCACCTTGATGATTGAGGACTTGCAGGGATAGAAACACAGAGCTGATTCTGATCTTTATATCGAGGGCTTACACTGGTGTGGGTAAGATATAATTTCTTGAAAGTATAAATCAAGGGAAATTTTTCCAAGGTTGTTAGATAACCATCTATTTGGGTTAAAATATTACTTGTTTACTTGTTTGTGTTACAATTCTTTATTTCTACTATAAGAAATAATGTATAACCTTCTTATACTTTCTTAAACTTAATTACATTGATTGTTTAGATTCTATATGCTTTAAGGTAGAATCTATCTTTAAGGAAACTTTTCATAAGTTTGTATCATTAAGAAGAGATATATAGGGTTTGTGAATTTACTTGTTTAACTTTGTTAAACTTATCCTTCCATTAAGTTAAAGGGAATGTTTTTTAAACCTAAAATTCACCCCCTCTTGTAGTTAATCATTTCATATACTCTATTCAATCCTCCCAATCAGTATTAGAAGCTATAAGCTCTATCAGACTGATCTCAATATTTGTATAAGAGGATTAAACCCTTGATATACCAACCTAACATTTTATATCCTCAGTTACTTTGTAAATATAATATTTATGTGTTATAAAATAGTTTTCAATGGTAAGATTAATTAAAAATTATAATAATTATAATACCAAAATCATTACTAAGAATATCATTCATGTTTGATTGATAAAAAACTACTTCAGAGATTCATGTATCATAAAATGATATTTAGTAATGTTTAAAATATTTTAAATATCCTCTATAATAATCAGTCAAGACACCCCACCAACATAATAACTTATTTTCCTTTTACAATAATTTCTATTCAAGTATCCTTCCAAAAACATGCACCAAATATGAAAATTTTACACGAATAAAAACTGTATAATAATCATTATAAAATAGCTTCAAATATGATCATTAGTTGATAACAATAATTTAAAATAAAAAATTACTATAATTTAAATACATAAGAAATCTAAAATTCATATATAAGATGTTTATTTTCATGTAAACATAATTTTCACATAATCATAAATCTATAAAGGTGTGGTCCATGTTAGTAGATTTCATGCAATAATAAATTAATATGTAAGAATATTTCATGTAAGGATATATAACTATGTATGAAAATTTAACATAAGCATAATTCACCATGTTGGACAATTTTATATATGGAAATATAACTATGCAAGTAAATTCTACATAAGAAAATTTCACATAAGGTGATAATGCAGAGAACTCATAAGGTTCTTTTTTTGTGTAAGTATTATTTGGTATAAACCATAATTTTTCACTCTATAGGGATCATAACTTTATAAAAAATTTACCATCATAAGGATACTTATATAATTTATATTGATGAACTATATTTATGTAAGGATTATCTTGAAAAACTATAAAGATAATTTCCTTTGTGTGTATGGATGATAATAAACATAATATAAGTAAAATAATAAAAATAAATTAGTAACTACATAGAAAACTTATTCTTAGAAATAAGTAACTAATGTTATGAGAAATTATAATTATCTAAATATGAATGTCAAAAAAATATCCAATAAAACATGTAAGAGTAAAAATACATAGAATAAAATTACATACATTTTTCTCCTAAATTTATTCATAAGAAACAAAATGAATTCTAATAAGAAACATAATGAACATGAATAATTTAGTTTTTTTAATATGGAGGTTTCTATAGTTAATAAGTAAAAAACAAATTTTTATAATTACCAAAACATTAATAAACAACATTATAAGGATCTACTCAATTAGAAAATCACATTCCCCATATCCATGACACTAAATACATCTCATGTGAATAAAAAATAATGGTCATTGATTTTGTCGGTCTAATTCAATTGAGTTATCGATGACTTTAATTATAAAAAAAGTGAAAAATCTCACCATAGTCATGCTTTGACCAATGATGTGACCAAAATTAAAATATCCCCCCTAATTATTGAAGATCCAATTATTACATAATAATTTCATCAAAGTATGAAGGCTCTCATGTTAGCTATCTTCACAACCTTAGGTAACAAGAATTTATTATAATCATACAACCCTAATTATATCAATGACTATATAAAATTATATGGTATATGATAACCCTATGGGCATTGTTAATTCCCACCAGGTTACTAAATTTAGAAATTTAAAGACAAGAAACAAAAATATCACTAATAAATAGAGTAGTATAGGAGAAGTAAGTATGAGGTTGAACACACTAAAATAGGGTTGAAGAAAATTTTAATTAAATAAAATAAAACTAAACTAATTTTGAAAAATCAAAACTAAGGAGCATTGTATTTGTGGAGAAGGTGGGGGAAGACGATATAATAAGGGTTTCGAGCAACAATGATTCTAGCCTCATGAGATGATAAGGTATAAGATAATGAATTATCAATCATGCAGTTGTTGGAATCAAGTCTTAGCAAGTTCAATGGTCATGATAAATAATCTCCATTCCAAACTCACTTTTTATTATGGTCAGGTACTTCATATGATAAAGGATGGGTAACCAAAAACCTTATTCAAACAAGTTAGGGTGGAATTCTAGTCCCTAGATAACATATTAATCAAATGTATTCAGTCATGGCAACGACCATGCAAAAATAATGAAATTAAGGCCAATACAGAACCCCGATCACAATGGTCATGCAAGAAGAAATTAGGAGAATGATTGAGTTAAAGAGAAAATATGAAATCCCAACTTAAATTGAATTCAATTATAAAATACCTTAAATTCAATTCCCCATCATCGGGCTTGCCTCAACACAAATGAATCACCCACTCATGCTAACCACAAGCAGATATATAAACTAAATAAAGGAAAAATCCTATAGAAATAGGCGATACAGGTAGATGTGACTTCATCTAGTGTTGGATCCTCATCATGCTCTTCCAGAAGATACTTGATATGGTGTGGTTGAGGGCTATTTTTATAGGTGCTGGAGAAGATTTTCCCGAGGTTGGTCACCATGTGTACCGAAAGTACATTATGTGTACCCTTGGTATGTGTTGCCTCTTTGTCCGTGTGAGTCTCTTTTATATTTCATTCATTAAATTGAAGTTTGAACATCATCACATCATGTATGCGGATTCACGATGTGTTCTTTATCGGTCTTTAGTTGTCACAGATCTTTCCAAAAGGTTCTCCAAAATTTGTGCTGAAAAGAGTCACATTGTGTACTGAGGTTACACGACATGTACTTTTCATTCCTGGCTTGTTTTCTCATCATGAATTGTCATACATGGAAATATTTTCATGATGAGGTCACGATGTGTACTTGTGGTACAAAACGTGTAATAGTGTGTTTTTTTTCAATTTTCCAGCTTTAATCTTCCCCAAAAATTCTGTGTCACATTGCTTCATTTTGCTCATGGCGCGAAGTGCCATTTTACTCAATTTCCCCCCTTTTCACAAATATGACATTTCATAGCATAAAACATGAAGAAAATAATTTTTTCCACAATTTGAAAGGTTTATTATTTAATTACACAAATCAATAGATTAAAAAATTCTAAAATGTATTCACGGAATACACTTATCAAACCCCCCACACATTAACTAAGCCTCATCTTCAATGATAGAATCCCAACATACTACAAAAGAAGGTCATCTTACCATGATTTAAATTCAATTTCAAAAAAAGAAGTTGATCATATGGAAAATTAAATATTCAAGCTTCACACATAGAAGAATCATCAATTCATAATTTCTCAAAGAAGCAAGATAACCATGTATTTTAGTTTCCCTCTTCCAAAATAACCACACCTTTTAATTAATCCATTTTCATTTTTTAATTCATTATCAATATAAATTCCACTTAAAATCTACCTCACATGATTTTTTCCACTCATTATTAGGGTAAAAATGTAAATAGAATTCAGCACATACCTTTTGAACATGTAACATACCATTGGATTTCAAGGCATCTAACATCTCAACCACGTAATGAAAAATATAACAATTAATCACGAGGGATTTACCGTTAAGGGTCAAATGACTCTGATGCATCAGGGTTGGTAGGTATATCATGTAAAAAGTAATGCTCAGAAAAGAGGTTTGACTCTAAATAATTTTCATGATATCAAAATATAAGCTCAATGAATGTCTCCATTTACAAATATTATATAATTCAACCCCAAAATTCTCAAAGTGGGCTCATGATACCAGTATGTGAAATGATTGAATCAAACTCTATTACTCGTTTTTTTGTATTTTTTTCCTTTTTTAAAAGTTATGATTAGAAAAAACATAACTTTTATCACCTAAGAATATATGATAAAAAATCGGTAGTCTTGGAAATGGTGATTTTTTATCCTCCTAATAAATAACCCATTTTTTTATTTTTTTGGAAATTTTTTTTAGCAATAGAGGTTAATACTTAAATATAATAAAAGAATTCATGGCCCCTCCCAGATCATAATGATATCCCCAAAAAAATTATCCTTAATAAGGTACATCCTAGTACACCCATAATAATTCCTCCCCCTCAATTATTCTGTAATATATCATGAAAAATATTTCAAGGAAGGATGGAAAGGACAAAATAAGATTTTAAAATGGATCATTTCTTAAAAATGCTCTTAATAGATTCTATTGGATTAAAAAAGTATTAATTCTAGGTAGGTCTCAGGATAAGGGCTAATAGAAGAATACCTCAATCATTTTAAGAGTGATTATGTATAGTCATAGATTTGATAAGATAAAATTCATGTTCTAGAAGAATACATTCCTGAGTTTCTCAAGAAATATATGATACAAAGAATGGAAAATATTGGGTCATTGTATGTATTATGAATGATATGAATGTTTGTGTCAATTACATGTGGTAATGCATATGAATAATTTAATAAATTACTGCAAATATCAGAAATTGAAAACATGTCTGAATATAAGAAAACTTTCATCTTAAATGATCAAAATGCTCCACAAATCATGATTTATCCAATTTTAATTGACATGTTTATATCTAATAATTATTTTTTACATTTTTCTCAATCAAATTTATTGATGAAGAAATTTATATACATGGCACGAAAATAGTCCTAGGTAGTTTATTCCTCCTAGATCATTTTGAGTAAAGAATGAAACAATTTAAGGTATGAAAATTATAATTAATGCTCCAAAACATTTAAAATATAGGGAATATTTTTTTTGAATTGAAATGCTTACTCCCCTTGAAATTGATGCTTCAATAATGGTTGTGTTGATTCTATCTGTTGTTGTTCATGATGTGTACCTGACCATCATGATGTGTAATATTTCTATTGATTCTTCATTTTATTCTTTCTATTTTCTACTTCCTTGGTTTTTGATGGTCTTAAAAATCCATAATAAATAGGTCAAATCATGGTCTATTATCAATGAATTTGTGAAATGTTTGGAGTTAGAGAATTCTTGCCTAAAAAATAGAAAATATAAGTAAAACAAAAATCTCAGGTTGCCTCCTAAAAGTGATTTTGTTTAACATAAATGGATTGACCTTACCTCTTTCTTATTTAGATTATTTGATAGATGATTTAAAAATTTATACCTCTTCATAGTCAATAAATGGTCTTAATTGTGTCTTATCCACATAGGTTGGCCCCTGTCCTTCTTCTCTAAACAACAAGATTCATCCAGATGGAAGTACTTGCTTAATTTTGAATGGACTTATCCACCCATTCTTCCTCAATTTTAATAAACTAAATTGATTCTCATGTACCTTACATACCTATTATTATTTCTAAAATGTTATGCAGTCCATATCTCCTTTGGTGTTAGTGGTTTTTAAGCTTCTCTTCCTTCTTATGTTGTGCACCCTCTTCTTAAATAAAATCATTTAACTCCTATAACTATTAAATATTAGCAACATTCTCAACATTATCTATTTCTCTTTCATAGAACTCACCATCCTCTTGAACATTAATGTTCATCATTTCATTTGGATGCTAATACTTACTCGATCACTTCCAACACTTACACAAAGTTCTCTATTTTGAACATCAATTAGCGCACACCCTATGGATAAAAATGGTCTTCCAAGAATTAGTTGATTCATTTCCTCTTCCATATCCAATAATATAAAGTTAATAGGAAAGTAGAAGATATTGAATTTGATTAGCACATCTTCAATGACTCCTTAGAGATGCTTTACTGTTGAGTCATCTAATTGAAGTGAAACTCTTGTGGGATTTAGGCCTTCCAATCCCAAAACTGTTGAAAATAATGTATGACATGATATTGATGCTCGTACGTAAGTCACACAAAGCCTTCCCAAATTTGTTAGTTCTAATAAATACAATAATTTAAAATCAACAAAGGTCTCTTTAATTTATAGATATGTTATTTGAAACCACTTTCGAAGACTCCCATGTGAGTGGGATGGTTCCAATCTCTTCCAAATTCTTCTTGTTTCTTACCTACTCATTCATGAAATTTTCATATATCATCATCTTCAAAAGAGCCTATGAAAAAGGTATATCAATATGAAATTTATTAAAATGATCAAGAAACATTCCTCTATGCATGTTGTCCTTTATTTCGGCCATCCGCTCTGGAAAATTCATCTTTTGTTTGTACTGAGGTGGCTCTTTTTCTTCCACTTTTGCTACTTGTTCCTTGATCACTTCAACTTTATCTTATCTTGCATCCTTCAATGGTCATCCTAAAAACTCTTTTATGCTTACTTGTGTTTTCTTACAACTTCTATTCTCTATATCCTTCATGTTTTAAAGTGGTGATTCTTCAGTGAATCCTGGATGCTCTCCTGTTTTTATATATTTGAGTGTCTTGGAGATTTGGCCAACTTGATGCTCCAGATTTTGAAATGCATCCTTTTGGTATGCTACTTCTTCTCGTATCTCCATGTGTGGCACACCTGAAGTAGTCATAAATGTTTTCAGAATCTCCTCTAATGAATTGAAATGGATCATCAGTGTGGTCCATTGAGGTTCTTGTTGTTGGAACCCTTATGGTATTTGTTGTTGCGCTAGTTGTCTTCAGCCCTAAAATTGATTATCCTGATTGTAATCAGCAAAATTTTTATCGTCAATGCCCATAACATGGGGGTTTTGTTGAGTTCCCACCATGATGTGCATATTTTTGGCCATTGACTCTTGGTGTACTACCATCCAGTCATTGTTTCTTATTTCATGAACACCTCTCCGTTGTATCACTTCTGGTGGCCAGTAGAAACTATTGCTCACCATTTAATCCAACTTGTTGTAGCCTGCTTCAGGTGATTTCTTCATCAGCGGTCCTCTACCTGTAGCATCTTTAATTGACATATTTTTCCTGTGAAAACCCCTTATAATTTTTTTTGATTAAGATCCAAATCTATATTCCATTATGTGGGAATTTTCATGTCATGTTCTTGCAACATTCTCAAAAAAAGCATAGATTCATCATAAAATTAAAAAAAGTTTAAAAAGTTTACCCATATGTCCATAGATTTTAAAGGTGTAATGAATTGGGTGAGAAAGTTCTTGGCCAGCTCATCCCATGTGGTGATGGAATGTGCATGGAGGCTTTGGATCCAATCTTGAGATCAATCGCGCAATGAAAATAAGAAAATATGAAATCATACCACATAACTTGAGATATTTTGAAATTGGAAAGTATCACTGAGCTTGAGAAAATATCCCAAGTGTTTGTTTGGATCTTCATGCAGAAGTCTGGTGAATTGCATAGTGTTTGTGATCATAGAAATTGTGGATGACGTGATTTCAATGTTATTTCCTACGATGGGGGGTGCCAAGATGCTCAGTTGAAATCATGTGTTTGATAGGTTCCCGTAATCAGTGAGCATCGACATCCCCTAGTCTCCTTGAATCATCTAATTTTGTTCTAATCCCACCATTATGGCTTCAGAGAAATTTTTGTACTCAGTGGTGTATTTTTTATTTGATCGAGTGTTGTAACGGTGCATGAAAAATATGAAATTCACAACATGAGTAAACCCAAAGTAAAAAAGTGGAATTGAAATAAAATGAAAAAATAAAAAATTAAAATTAAAATAATAAAAACTAAAAGGCTACTATCCCCGGAAATTGTTCCAATTTTGACAACCATACGGGCATTGTTAATTCTTACAGGGTTACCGAATTTTGAAATTTAAAAACATGAAACAAAAATATAACTAAACTATAGGGTAGTATAGGATATGAAAGTCTGAGGTCAAACCCAAAGATATAGGGTTAGACAAAATATTAATTAAATAAAATAAACAAAAACCAATTTGGAAAAATCTAAACTAATGAGCATTGGATTTGTGTAGAAGGTTGGGGAAGACAATATTAAAAGGGTGTTGGGAAGAAATGATTCTAGGTTATTGAGATGATAAGATATAATATATTCAATTCAAAATCAGTTAGTTGTAGGAATTGAGTCCTAGAGAGTTCAATGGTCATGATAAACACTCTCGATCCAAAACTCACATTTTCTCATAGTCAGGTACTTTATATTGTAAAGAATTGGTAAACCAAAAAATTATTTAAACAGAGGGAATGGAAAAACCCTATGTTCATGGTGGAATTCTAGTCACTATATCACATATTAAAAAAATGTATTCTATCGTAGAAATGGTCATGCACAATAAAATAAATTAATCGTAATCCTTAACCCCACTCACAATGTTAATTCAAGAAGAAGTTAAAATAAGGATAAATTTGTAGAACAAATATGAAATCCCAAAAAATATTGCATTCAATTAAAAAATACCTATCATTTAATTAAACATTATCATTATTTCCTTAGCATAATGAAATCACCCACTCATTTAAACCATGATTGGTTATAGAAAAAAATAAATGAAAATTCTACAGAAAGTGGCAGTGCAGGTGGCTACACCTTCATCCAGTGGTGGATCCTCATCAAGCTCCGTCTGGAAGATGCTTCAAATGGGGTTTATGAGGGATTTATTTATAATTTCATGAGTATTACTAATATCATGTTAATTAATTTGAATTTTGACGATCATCATGTCTTGTACGAGGGTTCACGATGTTTACTTTATCTGTCTTCAGTTGTCTCAGATCTCACTAAAATATTTTCCAAATTTTGTTTCGAAAATATTCTTTTTGTGTACTGAGGTTACACGACATGTACTATTCATTCATGGATTGTTTTCACATCATGACTTGTCTTTCATGGAAATATTTTCTTGATGATGTCACAACGTGTACTTGTGGTACACGACATGTAACAAAGTTTTCTCCAATTTTCATGCTTCAATATTCCTCAAAAATCTGGTGTCATGCCGCTTCACTTCGCTTGTGACGTGAAGTGTTGTTTTACTCATTTTTGTGCCTTTTTCACAAATATATCGTGTCATTACAAAAACCATAAAGTAAATAATTTATCTCCACAATTGGAATGATATATCATTTATTTAAAAAATCAATAGATTAAAACATTCTAAATTATATGAATGAAATACACTTTTCAGGATGTACTTTGTTGGTCAGTCCAAAAAATAACTCAACCGTTTTTATAAGATGACCCCACTAGTCACACTAAGGTTGAAATATCCTAAAAAATCATACTACTCCATGATTATCATCGATTAGGGAAAACTCAAAGTCAAAAATTAAGGGGATGTTATCATTTTACCATTCATGTAAAGTAAATTACAACACATATGAATGAATGATTAATGAATATTTCCTTTATTATAAATACATGATACATTATTAAACCATTACATCAATCCCTTATATATATTATACAAAAAGACTCTATATGGCCTTCATACTTTTACTATGATAATAGTTCCATCGATGGATCCACTATATTATTACATATATCCACCAAAAACCCCTAACATCATCCCTCTTAATGATATCCCAAATGATATGATATATTCAAAGGATGTGATTGTACCATTAGTGAGATAGAGGTTCCTTTTACTAAGAAATAACTCAATCATTATCCCACTAAATCTCAATATATCTCTTAAATCTTGGAATCATCTCTATTTTAGAGAAGAAATTCATGATCTAAAGAGCTTTTTCACAACATCTGATGCACTAATGTACCCCTCATTTATTTTCAAGTCTGTTTTCATGGATTTTTTTAACTCTTCCAACTCATAGATCCACCATTTAGTAAGAACACAAAACCATATTGATTTTAATATCATCTCTATCACATTGGAAACTTTCATCTATGTAACCCTTCACACAAATCTCATTCTGTCCTCAAACGTCCAAGAACATATCATTAGTCCCTCTGAAGTACATAATTATATTTCTCACAAAAATTTAGCGACTCTTACCATGATTTTATTGGTGTATACTTGTAATATTAATACCATAGGTGACATAAAGTCAATAAAAAACATGGTATACATGCTATAACATATAGTGGATGTATATTAAATTTTATCTGTCCTTGGTAACTCCTTAAAAGGATCTTCAATATTCCTAAGATATATACCATAAAAAAATGGTAAATATCTATTTTTAGAGTTATCTATAATAAACCTATTTATTACTTTATCAACTTATGTGTCTTTAAAGATTCCAATAAACCTCTTATATCTAACTCTATATATATTCATACTTATTATGTAGCTGTCTTTACCCATGCCTTGTGGTGAGAAGCACTTAAAGAGACCCATATTTATATATTGAAGTGTTAGGAATTAATTTCTTATAATAATTATGTTATCCTACTAGAATATTAGAAATACTACTACACTCCATCAAACCTAATTTTATAGACCAAAATAATAATTATTTTTTATTGAACCAAACTCTTTGATTGCTTCATCAAACTGGATAACCTTATTAAGAACCATACGCAAAACTTCAACCTTGTGGTGTTTTGTTATCAAAACCACAATATAAAAATCAGGTGTCAATAGGGACTATCCAAACATTAGTGTACCAGAATATGTAAGACATGCCTCACCCAAATCACCACACTAAGTTCAACTTACTCAAGCTTATTCACTCAAAACTCACACATACATTGAATGCAACAAAATAAATTAATGCAAGTAAAAGATTCAAATGTTTTATATGGTACATGATTATATCCTTCATCCATCGGGATAAGCACCACAATAATTCATCCCCCAAAAGTGAAGGATGATACCATCATTGTGACTAAGTATCCACGTAGATCACTGACTCAATTAATTTCTCTCTGCTTAAATGACACTTTTGAAAGTGGTCCCACCCACTTTATATAATTGGTTAAAGATAGTCAACTAGTTACACCAACATCCTATATTAGTAAGGATCCATCCAATTCACTTTATAAATATCAATTTGAAATAAAACATCCATTTTATGACCTCCTATCACAAGTAAATGAATAGTACACCATCACCACACTTATTTTCTACAAAACCATGATAAGTGTGATTTAAATAAATATTTTATTCAACTTATGGAGATATAGCTGCACTAATACATTTTTTAATGTCTCGTGAAGAAACACCAGTACCCCATACATGCGTACAATAGAAATTCATAACCTTTGACCACATTATGTCCAACCACTGAATCCCTTTTTACTCCCTTAATAATAATAAATAGTCTACTTGATTTTATCCTTTTGGTAAATTGAATCAAACACATAAAGAGTCTTCAAAAAACCTAACAATATCCCACTTGAATATTTATTGAAGGACTCAAAAATATCCTCTTACAAGTTTTCAAATGAAAACATCCTCTTAATTCTGTTTCATGAAATGCTCTTCCATTTCATTCCATTCACCCAATAACAACTATGGAAAAGAATTTCCTCAAACTCTCATATACTAAATCCTTTTTGAACAAATCTATTCAATTTTTTCTATAAAACATCTATATATTTTACTCTCCATATTATGATATCTTCCGTATAAAGTGGTATTTTAGGTTAATGTGTTTAAAACACTCATGGAACACTAGATTTTTATCCATGTGAATTTCACTTTGACTATCATAGTAAAGTAATAAATAGTCTTAGACACTTTTGAACACTTCACACAGATTCTTTAACCATACCATTTTCTTGGTTTATTTCATTGATTATATATATATTCTACTTTCATTTTAGAGACTTCAATCTCCATTTTCAACCTCCATATCTACCTAATTGATGTTCTACCAAAAGTGAAAACATATCAATTTTTCTCTTTCATGATTATGAGTGTCCTCCAAATTCTTTGTAAACATACCCTTGAAACATATCATATTATTTTAAAAAAAGATTAATATCATCAATTCCTTTAAGGTACTAGAAAATCCACTTTATATCTTCCCAATTATATATCATTGGATTTTAAATGTACCGGCTAACCACTCTTGATACATGAGGAATGTACATCCAAATGAACACCATGGAATATATGAGACTCCCCAATACTAATGAATATGTTACTCACTCCATATACTTTTCCCTTCATTTATTCATGGTTCTTATTATACTGAATGAGTAAATTGATTAGAAAAGGGAGTTGAAAGATATTTGTTTATGGTTATTAGAAATCTCTCAACGATCTTCTGAATATATTCCCTCTAAGAAAGAACCAAAATTATTCCCCTTTTATCTCATTCACTCCTCACACCCATGATATTATTTTCTTCACTAATATATTTAATTTAAAATGTTCCTAACAAGTCATTATTCATCCCTAGAATTTGTTGAATTGACAGACTTACCAAAATCATCTCATCCACATACAACAACAAATAATGAATTCCATATTATTATACTCTTTGTGGTAATAAAAATGTTTAGAGTTTATTTTCTTAAATCCTTTATTCTCCATGGATAGGTAAAATTTCTTGTTACATTTACTAGGATCATGTTCCATAATATAGAGACTTTTCATAAGTTTTCACACCATTTCATACTTCTATTGATGCACCAAACCAATAGGTTTCTTCATATAAATATCTTCCCCCAGATCCCCATGATGAAAATATTTCATCACATCCATTTTATCAAGATGTAAAAATATATAAGAAAATTGATTGAGAACTATTTGAGTAACAATTTTCTTCACTACCAAATAAATTATTTTATAGAATTTAATTACCTCCTTCTACTAAGAAATGTGACAACTATCCTCACCTTATATGTTCTTTTTCTATCAACTTTATCTTTTAATCAGAATAACCTGTTGTTTAAAAGTTTCATCTTTCTCAGTGGTAGTTATGCTAACTACCATATGTTATTCACATAATGTAAATTAACTCATCCTTAATAGAAAAAATATACTTATCTAGTTCCTTGAGGATGGATACATATTATAGGGGTTCTAGTTCTACATCATCGATTAAAATTAAGAAGTTTAGGTCATCTCCATACCACTATAATATCCTTATCACCCTTTTTGACCTCTAAAATATTTTCTATTGTTATTATCTATTAGGAACTGAATATTTTATAATTTTTTCATGTATAAATTTTGACCGAGCTTCATATGTTATAGAGATTTCATGTAACTTTTCATAAAAAAATTACTTTTGAATGTTTAAAAGTCATATAGATTATTTTGATGTTTAACTCTTCTAGAACCCCAATCTAGATCAACTTGGACTAATGTTTATTATTTAGGTGTGACCATATTATCCAGCAATTTCATTTCCTTCCAATAAACTTTCCCATTAAAGAGGATATTTTAACTTTTGTTGAATTGTTTTTTCTCATCATCCCAAATTCAAAATCTGATATTTTCATCTCCATAACATAGGAATAAATGTTCATAAGATTTTTATTTAAAAATATATTTATCCTCAGAATCCACATGGGAATAGGATAAACATTCAAATACCTTAAGTTGATCTAAATATACTGCTTTACCAATCTATAGTGCTTTTGACATCTAATATACCAATGGTGTCGAGGGTCTATTATTGATCAAGTATACTATTGTGTTCACTAATTTAAATCGTATTACTTTAATAGTCCAAAGTGTAGTGTCATGATATATAATCTTTCCATAAATATATGATTCATCCATTCATCCACTCTATTATACAAAAGCATTCCTAGAAAAGTTCTCCAGGATTAATACACCTATGATTGCAGAAATTCTGAAAACATTATTCCAATAAACATTCCACCAATGTTTCACCTTGAGCTCTTTATTGTTTTTGGTTTTAATCTCTACGATACATATCCATTACATGAACACTAAAAACACATATGATTTTTGTTTCTAGAAGGACACCCATACTTTAATCATTGATTTTTCAATGAATGTCACAAAATATTATTACCCTCTATAAGATTTGGATGGAGAAAGTGATTATACATTCTTATATAAAATCACCAACTTCCATAATTTCAATGTTCTTATATTTGAAAGACACATTCCATTGCATACTGAGTATGAAAGTCTCTCACTTTCCAATGTCTAAATGTTGAATCTTCAACATTCATTTATCTACTAAAACTTCCATTATTTTCAACTAAGGATCCCAATTCGACAATGCAACAGTATAAATATTCTAAACTAGAGACTCTATAAGGCGATTCCCTCTATTCTATTCCATTAAGATAAAGTGAACCACCATTTACAGCTATTTCTATGACACGTGAACCCATAGTGATTTTTCAAACTCTACTTGTATTGCTTAATACATAACCATCGAAATCTAATTGTCCTACTAAAACAAGATTCTTCCAAAGACCTAGAATATGTATAACTCCATTTAGCTCAAGGAAATACCATTATTCATTAAACATTTCACATCACCCTTCCCCAAAATATCAAGAGATGAAAAAGTATATATTTACACTTCCAAAGTAACTAAACACATAATTCATTATGTATTCATTTTCTACAGTGGAGGGGAATGATGATGTAGAATTTATGATGAATTATTACACAAGATAGTTAACACTCAAGAGAAGGTTAGAAAAACTATCATATACCGGATTCATGGAAATAAATTAATTAGAATATGATATTCCACACCTTCTTTTACACTCATAAAAAATAATTCTTGAGATGACCATTTTTTCCATAGTGTCAGTATACTATCCCAAGTTCTGTAGAATTACATCTACTCCCATCTCTTGACATTCATCTAGAAAACATTAAAATTCACTGATGTGGTGAGTTACCTCTTCCATATACATTCAATGAATTACTCCCTTCTTTAGATATCATCATTCGATATCATGTTTTGGACATCTTTAAATACCAATTTACATTTTCTGCTAGAGTTTCTCATTCTTTCAACCATTTCATTCCAGGATTTTGGAAAATACGATACCATTAGTATGGCCTAAACATCATTTTTTAAATCCACTTACATAGATTCAGGATGACAACAAATTAATTTGTAATCATTCACATGATTCATTTTAGCCAGCCCTTGTGATGGATTCATGCTGAATAATCATCAAATTAAGAACACATTATTGGGTGTTATAGGATTATCATATATATCTTCCAGTTCCTACATTATTTCCCCTATAGTACTATTCTCTTAGATGTTTAGATCCACATTCCTGGATAGTGACATCTTCACCAAACCTTACACCTTTCAATCCTTCTTTTTCCCTTCTCATTTCTCTATTTCTCCTAGATTAAACCCTATAAATAGAAATTATAAGTCCTTTTAAATGAGGTAATGCCATAATTACGTACTATAAAATAAAAAATCTATTCTATTAAATATGATAAACCAATCATTATTATCATATAATTCCATCCTCCCAATAATAGTAACTTTCATTTAAGTTCAGATATTCTTATGTAGGAAAGAATGGTACCTGAGCTATTGAAAAGAGAATTTTTTATCTTTTAAAAATTCATCAACCCTAATATACCAATTATTGAGAGTCCCATACATAACTTCGACCTATATATTTTAGTTATTTAAACATAAGAAGTAAAATAATATGTTTAAAGGAACTATCCAAACATCAGTGTTCCAAAACATGGAAGAAATCATCCAAATAATTCCACTAAGTTAAAATTACCGAGTCCATTTTACTCACAGCTCACATATTAATTAAATATAAAAAAATAAATGAAATAATATAAAAGAGAAAAACCATTTATGTGTTTTTAACTTTCATATTATAAAAATGGGGATAAGAATCACAAAATTTCATTTTATTAGAAGTACAAAATGGTAAATTAATTGTGACTGTGTAACCACATAGATCTCTAACTCAAGTAATCACCTAATGATAACATGAAACATCATAACAAGGTCCCACCCGAATTTTATAGTGGGTACCATCTAGTAAATCAATTTTACCAACGTCCTACGTTCCCAAGGATCCTTCTAATACACAAAAATACTACTGATTCCCTATAACACATCCATGGTTCAGCCACCAATCATACATAAATGAACAGTATAGCAACACCTCAATCCTTTGGTATAAATCCATGCTTATAGTGATTCAAACATATAATGTATTCAAATTTGAGTGATTTGGATACACCAAGACCTTAATGAACATCTCCTGATCTAACACCACTTCCACAAGCATGCATCCATCAAAATTTCACAACATTCAAATAATCACAACCAATCCACTAAAACCTATTATCAATGAATTAAAAATACCAATGAGACTAATAGATTTTATCCTTCTAGTAAAATAACTCTAGAACATTGAGATGATTCACAAAACCCAACAATTAAAATAATAATATTGTTTCTTTAACCCATAAAAGGACCATTGAAAATTATATAACATAGTAGTCTCATTAAGAACTTAAAAACCTCGGGTTATATCCTATGCATGTACTTCATTAAATTACCATTAAGGAAATTATTTTCTATATACATTTTATATATCTCATAATCAATGTAATATTTTATAGTGAGAAATATCTAAATAGATTTTATCATTGATACATTCGAAACTGTTTCTTTATAGTCAATACAATGAATTTTCTTTTAAAATTATTCCACCATCCACGCTTTATAGATAGAAACTCTACCATCCAGGATGGTTTTATTACAAAAATACCACTTGGATCCTATGGGTCTCACCCCATTAGGTGTATGAATAAAATTCTGAACTTGGTTAGTATAAATGTTGTATATTTTAGAATCCATGGATTTTAACAATTTCTAAAAATTAAGAACTCACTATGGCCTCCCAGTAGGTGGTGGGTTCATCTATTATGAACATTACCTCATCATCAATAAATATGAGAAATCCATATCTCATGAATTCTTGTTGAATAATGTCATACCTTCAATGATATTATATAATTTTAGTTGAATCTTCTTATAAATATATTTGTGGAATTGGTTTCACATACACCTCAAGATCACTTCTTAATTTTTGTCTTCAACTTCCCAAAGTTAAACTTTCATCCCACCGATTCCTTGAATTATGTGATAATTCAATATGAAAATCCCACTTCAAGCCAAAATCACACTATGTTCAATAAGATTATATAAATAACATCTCATAGTTTCCTGGGGATAACTAACAAATACGCATTTCTCAAACTTGGATTCTATATTATAAAAATCCAAAAGTTGTATGAATGCATCAAATCCCTAAATTTCTATAAAAGTTACTATGGGATGTTTCCCATATAATATCCTATAGGGGTTATTTATAACTACTATAGATGCAACATAGATGAGTATAAATGTAGAATATTCTAGAGTATAAATCTATAATGAAATCAAAAGGTTGAATTTACTCATCATTATTAGAACTATGTATAATAATGAATGAGTCATCATCTTAGAAACACTATTTACTTTTTTTATTCCAGGAGTTATTTGTGGAATAATTCCACAAAATATCTCAAAGTATTAGTGAATTCTTGACTTAAGTATTCACCACCCCGATCTGAGTGGTGGTTCTTAGTAAACTTTAAAGGATGATTCTTTACCTTATTCTAAAACATTATGAACTATTCAAAGGTTTAATGCTTGTGTATCATCAAAAACACATATCCATGCCTACTAAAATCATAGGTAAAGGTAACAAAGAATTTAAAACTACCACTTTATTTAGGACTCATTTGTGTGCATACGTATCTATGTACATGGCCCAAAAATCCATTCTCTCTATCACCTTTTTCACTAAAAGGTTATTTGGCCATATTTTCTAAAAAATTAGATTTAATATTATAATATGCTTCATAATTTAAGGTTCCAATAAAAAATCTATATGGAGTATTTGGATGTGTTTCTAATTTCTATGACCAAGATGACAATGCCAATGATATGTGGGAATTGAATCGACCACAACCTTCTTATTCAGAATTTTATAAATATGATTATATTTATCTCGAGTAGAAAAACTATTTATAATAGTCCTAAATCTATTAAAAATCACATTCATATATACATAACAACTTTGATTGAAAATAGTGAATGAGAATAGATTGTTATATCAATATGATATAGAAATCAAATTTATGCTTTTGTAAGGAACATAATACCAGTTCTCTGATTATTTTATTAGTCCACATTGTAAAACTAGATCATAAGTGATGAATTATTTTTCAACAACTCTTTCTCCATTACAAACATGACGATCTATATCACCCTTTATCAATTACCTCATGTATCTGAGCCTATGGTTGTCAGCACAATTGTGTGATGTACACTTGGTTTCCAGTACCCATGAATTAGAGTTTTTGAAATTGACCTTTATAACATTAACATTTAGATTCTCTATTTGATTCATTTTGAGAACACTTCACAAACATAGATACAAATTTCAAACTTTTACATATGTCAAACCATTGAGGGATCTCAACATGACTATCATGAAATAATCCATAACCTATAATTGAGACATATTTATTCATGAGTATCATGTATTATATCTTCCCATCAGGAATATTAACAAATAATCTCCCAATAAAAATGATAAACTCATACATCATATCTATTTAGTGAGCCAAGATCTATATTTGATCATGACTTACATCATTTTAACCATATAAATATTCCACAACTATATATGGTAAGTTTATTTTAATCATATCATATATGATTCTTGGATAGATTAGTGGATAGAAACATTATCCAAATCAATTATATGTATTCATTCAACTACATTCCTCTAGTATCCTAACTACTAGGGTTTCCAAAATATGTTTATCCCAATGAAATTAACAAGAACAAATCACCAAACCATCATTGTCACCCTATTACTTTAATTACATACATAAGATAATTTATTTTAATCTAACCATTAGGGTAACCCATATTGAATGATCACATTCTTGACAAGTTCCTCTTTTAAAAGAATCTCACACTTATTATTTCAAGGGTTCTCATTTAAAAATATCATGAGTTTTAATATACATATTATGAATATTAAACCCTTTTCATCTCATTATATCTCTATTATCTCATGTTTTATATATTTTCATATGAATGAATATAAGGACTGAGTTTCAGATTCATATTCCATCCACAAAATTATTTTTTTCCAGCTATATTAATTTGTACCTCTTTAAAAAACCCAAAAGTTTATGTTACTCTCCCAAAAAAAATGGTAAAACATATTTATATATATCCAAATGAATCTCATGAATAAGGTATATGAAATATTCATGTATATTCATAATGTTATATGTGATTTAAAATATCCACATGAGTAATCCCAAAGTGACATAGATCTAACCACTCACTTTTCTAGAAAAACACTTAAACCACCATCATGGTGGGTAGTCTAACTCCAAGTATCTCTTCCCTTTAATACATTACTCAAGAGGGAATAATATTCATGATATCTGAAATTCCTAATATACACAAACTATATTTTATAACCATTATCAATATTATAACACTAAAAAAATTGATACAAGGTTGTTGAAAACTAAGTCTTATAGAGTTTCACCTAGATTTTATTGAAAGGCTCTATCTCTGAAAAACGTTATATCATATAAATAAATATAACACATTATTTACATTACATAAATAATTTATAAACATGAATAATAAAAAATAAATAAATAAAATAAATAAACACTATTTATTCTATCAAACATGAAAAATAAATATGAAAATTTCATATTTAATATAATAATGAAAATTCCCATTTTATATTTCATGAAATTTATAATTCATAAATAATTTAAATATTATGACTAAAAATATAAAAAATAAAATTTCTATACATGTCATGTTTTATGACCAAAATCAACCATAAAATATGAATAATATATGAGAGATGAAAATCTGCATACTAATCGTATTTTATGATATTTTTATAAACCCACTCAGGAAATCCATCCCTTAGAAAACCGAGCTAGCCCTTAACATGCCTATGTTTCATTACCTATCACCTTTAGCGAGCAATAAGTGATAGGGTCTTGGTCCATAATCAATGGAAATGATTCCACCATCAGAAACAACGACTTGAACAATAATAAATCATCTAATAAGATTAAGTAGTGTAAATAAAAATAATATATATAAGAAAAAAATATAAAATATAAAAATAATAACATATATGACTATGGAATAAATAGTTAAACATAATTGAACAAGATCCTATCCAACATGAAAATATATTTACATATCAAAAGAAAAAAACAAAAACCCAACCCAAACAACAATTCAAAAAAAGGGAAATAACATCAGTTTTTTAGGGGCTAATGATGATTTAAACGACCACCTAATCATAGAGTGGTGGTTATTATAACAATCATGTATTGTGTGGTCTCTATAAATTTAGCGGTGGTTTATTTAATTTCACGGTGGTTCTTTTATGTGTCATTTTTGGATCATTTAGTAGAAGTTACTTATTTATTTGGTGGTAGTTCTTTTATAAAAAGGATGTCCTAGGAAAATATAAATAAAATGAAACTAATCACAGCTAAATATATCAATTGTGATTGGTTATAACCATGGTTTATCATAATCACCACTAAATATATATTTCTAATTTTTTAATGGTGGTTACTAGGAATGGCCACTAAATCATATTAAAAAATTATTTAATGAAAAACAATAAATATAAAAAAAACTAACATCCCATAAACTAAAACATAAATATATGAAAAACCCATCATATATACATTATATAACCACAATCATCATAACCTCAATCTCATACAACCCAAACATTTTTTAAACAATGCCTCATTCATCAAATATATATATATACATATATATATATATAATATCCAACAATAACCCATTCCCAATATACATCCACATTACAACCTTCAATGCATCTGTTTTCCCCCACATCATCTCATCAATTAAAATTGGCCACATCATCTCATCAACTGTAACAAGAAAAAGAAACCTTAAATTAAGAATAAACATAATAAATAATAATTATAGAAGACTAATTGATAAAATTTTAACACAAAATGGAAAAAATAACCATCAAGATTTCCTTATGAGTAATGTTGTGGATTTGAATGGTCAAACTCTTACCTACTACTGTTATCCCCCACCTATAAGGAAAAAGCATTTCATGAAATAAATTAAAAAGTTAAAAGACACATAATATATTAAAAATGTTGTTGGTAATTTTTTTTATTCTATTAATCAAATATAATTCATTTTAACATAACATAAATAATATAAATTTTAAAAAACCTTAAAAACATAAACTTACCTATTTTTGATAAGATTCAACAATTGAAACTAAAAAGGGATGAGTATATATTCTAAATTAATTTTAAAGTGATATGTGGTGTGATTGAAATTTACGTAATAAACAAATTTAAAATACTTTGATATTCGAGCATATCTTATATCTAAAAAAACTCAATGGTGTCTGCCCTAATATTTCACATCAATTAAAGGTCATTTTCTATGGATTTTACCATTCAGTGCATGATTTAGTGTTTTAAAATACTAAAAATGCATTTAAGGACATAATGGTGAAAATATAATTTATAATGATGTACCATCAGTACATAAAATTGAAAACTCAATGTTCAGTCATTGGCCCCTGATTTCAGGGAAATCTGACATCGTTTTCCTAGTTTGGACACCCGAAACTAGTTTTTAAAGGCTTTGTAGCTTTAAGAATCGTTCACTAAGTAATTATGACCAAAAAGCATATTGGATTTTTGTTTTGTATGTGAGTACATGTAAAAAATATCTAAAAGGTGGTTTTACCATTATTTAACATCAATTTGAAGTTTTTCAATGCTTTTAACCATTCCACACATGTTTTAGTTTTTTGAGACACTGAAAATGTGATTACGGACATCCTGGGAAAACTATAATTTAGAATAATGTGTCGTGAGTTCCTAAATTTTCCAATTTAATCTATGGTCTTTTCCCCTGATTTCATGTTAATCTCACATCGTTTCCCTAGTTTTTATCCTTGACATATGTTTGAAAGGATATTGTACCTTTAAGAAGTGTTTACCCAGTAATTCTAACCACACAACATGTCATATTGATGTTTTTTCTTCATGTACATGTCAAAAATAACTCATTGGTGGTTTTACCATGATTTCACAATAATATGAGGTCATTTTTGATTATTTTGACTATTCAATGCATGTGTTAATGTTTTAAAACACTAAAAACATCTTTATAGACATAATGGGAAAAATATTATTTGGAAGGACGCGCCTCTAGTTACAACATTTGAAAATACAATCTATGGATGCTTTCCCTGGATTATTGGGAAATACGGCATTTTTTTCTAGTTTTGAACCTCTGACACTTTCTTTTAAATGCTTGTATACCTTTATAAAGTGTTTACCATGTAATTCTAAACCACACCACATATTGTATTGACATTTTGTCTATGTGTACACATTAAAAATAACTCAACGGTAGTTTCCCCATGATTTCACATCAATATGAGGTGATTTTCTATATTTTGACCATTCTATGAATTTTTTAGTGTTTTAAAACACTAAAAATATGTTTATGACCGTAACAGAAAACCATCATTTGGAATGGAATGTCATTGATTCAAAATTACATAGTGTTAAAACAATTATTTCTTGAAGTTTATCATGCCCATTGGTATTTAAAGTTTTTCCAAAAGGATCTATGAAAAAGTTATAAAACAAAAATAAAACCACATTTACTTTTTCTAGTTATGTATTATGAAAATCCACCGACAAGAACATCGCCTTTAAAATATGGGATTCATGACTTTTCAATCCATGTAAATTTCATTTTTTAAGTCAATGCATCTTTATATATTACTTAAATATCCATCTAGCACTTTTATATTAATTAATGTTTGAAGGAATATGCCTTTTTCATGATTGGTCACTATAAAAATAGGTGAAGGATACTTTCAATTCTCATTTTCTCATTAACCATGCTTTACATTCATTAACTCTAAATCCACACAATCATTAAGGTGATCCTTCGATTTACCCTACTCATTAAGAAATGTTCCAATTACATTATCACAACTATTATTCTCAATATGTATTTCATCATGATCATGATGTATCAAATAAAATCCTAAGAAGGAAGTTTGAAAAATCTACTATTTTCTTCCATTGTTGTGTTATAGCTTTTTCGGATACTCTATTTCATACTCCTTTCCTCCTTATTTAAAATAATGAAATTTTATTAATTCTTCAGTGACATTCATTAATCTTCCTAAGATTTTTGAACTAGATAAAAACTTTTATGAATTTTTTTTAATATGTCCGTTGAATTATGTAATATTAAACATAAATTTATGAGAAGCATCCAGAAATCGATGTGACACATAAAATAACATTTTATTCAATGTGGTAATTATTGATGTTCAAAATAAAAATTACAAACTACACATCAAAAACCAGTATGAGAGTTCCAAATAGATAAATTTCCTAGTTCAGGAAAGTCACTAATTGTCCACATTAGAGATAAATGAATTTTAAATAGTTGTCTCATTGAAGCATCATATGTTTCCTTGCCATCATCCCATAATTCTCACAATTCTTTGATTAGAGTCTGGAGGTAAACATCAATGTAATTTCTAGGAATTTTTCTTCCAATAATAATCATATAAATAATAAAAGAAGTATTTTTTATACAAGTCCATGGAGGTAGATTATAAGGGATCAAAAAAATGGCCAAATGCTATAATTATTACTTAATGTACCAAAATCATTAAAACCATCAAAAGACAATCCCAAAATAACATTCCTAGTATCCATGAAAAAATATAGATATAGAGAATCAGCCATCTTATATGACGTTGAATCTTTTTGATGTCTCATCTATTAGGTCAGAATATACAAAGTAACACACAAGATGGGGTGGATTTTGTCTTTTGAAAATATTCCACAATTCTAGCTTTTGAAACCCTCTATAATTTATATAAATAAGCAGTGTTTTTTCTGTATGAAATATAATCAGCAAATAAAAAAAAGAAAAGAACAAAAAAATTTATAGTTGTTTGGGGTACAAATGTCTCCTAGTCCACTCCATCAAATACTCTCTCTATGAGCTTGGTGAATTTTACTAGAATGGTCCTCTTATCACAGGACTGAAACTACACAAATGAGTACAGGTAGCTGACACCATTACAATAAAAATAAAGGCAAAGAATTCTGGTTCTATAATAGTGAATTGAATATTCAATTCTTAGATCGATAAGATGATACTCCACCACAACTGAGTACGAGAAGTTGAAACTCCAATAAATCAAAATATTTTTATTTGTTGAAAACAAGTTGAACTTCACAATTTCATTAGTAGAAATTGGTAGTATATGGATTTCCTTCTTCATATATAATAGTCTTCAATAAATAATTATTTAAAAATGATCCTTTTTTCAAAATGGTCTTCAATATAAAAGAAACAAAAAAATGGAGCAATCATAAACATAAAGTAAAACATGATAGAACATGTATTTTACCAAAGTGTAGTCCTCTTTTACAGTTGTTCATTCATTATACTGCTGTAAAAATACTTTCACTAGGAATATGATTTAATATGAAAATATTTCCCTTGGAAAAATTTTGTGTGTGTAAAAAATGATACATCGATGTAATATATATAACAAATATCTTGATTCATAATTCCAGATCCCCAAAAGATGAATGAAAAATTTGAGATATTTATATTCAAATGAAATACAGGAGATATAGAATCCCTTAAGAATAGGTGTGATATTTTCCATTTTATATGGTTATGTAAATCATATATATTTAGCTTTAAATCAATCTAAAATAACCTTTTAAACAGCTTCAAATACCATCAAGACCATTGAAAAAATCGCACAAATTATCATGGATTTAAATCTATGATGTTAAAAAAACTAACATAGGGTTCCTTCAAAAAATGAAAAAAATACCAAAACGTAGTGTTTAAATATGTAGTGTTCATTCCCAAAATGTAAGTAATACAATGTAAGTTTTATCATGAATGTAAGGTTGATGATCTATACTTTTTTTGAAACAAATGTATGGTTTATTACTTATGTAGGATTATTTAACCATACTATCTCCTCTTAAAAACATAAGGTTCTTTTCAAATTTAAGTTTAATTACCAATAATTTTCTAATAATGTTGGGTTGAGTTTCCATACTTTCTTCTTCTAGCATCAAGTTCAATAAAAATGTATAATTCATGATCCATATGCGATGTGCAAAGCATATTTTTTTATTCCTTACATTACTTTTTTCAACATGGGGTATGAACAGTGTTTCTAGAATGCATAACAATGCTTCCCAAACACAGTAATAAACATTCCTTGAAAATTAAAAGCTTGAAAATAATTTTTGAATAAATTTTATATTGAATATTAATTCTCTAAAATACTCTTAAAGTAAATTCATTTGTAAAATAAATAAATGTATTTGTAAGTATCATAATCATAATAAATTATAGATTATTGTTGAGATAATACATCCCCGATAATCTCTTGCATTTTTATGACCACAAAACCATAAAACATAATATACAATTTTATAAACATTTTTAAGAAAAATATTTATAATTTCAATGTCACTGTATTATTTTGATAAAATAAAATGTTATGTTTATCCAATTTCTCCCTTTTTCTGATATAAAAAAGAACGTATAGAGTAAGGATTAATACACTTTTAATTTTTTAGAGAAAATTAAAAGAATGTTATAGTTTACTATCTGGATAAATAAGATATTGATGTTGGAATTCGATATAAACATAAAAAAATATCAAATAAATCAAAAAATTAATTAAATTTCATTAATAAAAATTGTAAAAATACAATTAAAAATTTGGTTATGAGAAAGGTTAGTCATTTGGTTTAGTGGAAGGTAAAAGGGTTTGGTCATGTTCTATTTCTAGTACAGGTCCTTCAGGGGCCTAATAGGCTTGAAAACCTTATTTTAGTTCTTCCATCTACACTTATAGTATTTCTAAAAAATTATCTCCAAAAATTCTTATCAAAATTATAGAATCGTGATTCATATATAGATTTTCAACTAAATTTAATTAAAAAAATCAGGCTGACTCTCCTCTTTCTATATAAACTGATCTAACTGATCACATAACCTATTAAGTAGAAGTTGAATCTTGGGTTCACTTGTAGTCAATTTCTTAATACGATATCTTTGATCTTCTAACATGACTGGAAAATGGACATTATTGCACTGAAGGTTCTGCAATCTATCATTCATATCATCCATGACAGATGTGACTGCATGAAATAATCTAATCAAAAATGGTGAGGTTGAAGGTACAGAAGTAGAAGCATTGACTTGACTTACACTTCCCATGAAAGACTCAAACTGTCTTCCCAAATACCACTTTAGATTTGTAAAATCTATTTTGGAAACAGATTCAGATTTGTTCTTTCCAATATCATCTAACAACTCCCTATTAAAAGCCGCCCAATCATTCTTTGACATATAATTTTCTTTAATTACTTGATTCTAAGTCTAAACAGACTCCAACTCCATCCTTAGGGATGATGAAGTCTTCAAATCATCAAATAAATTTCTTAAGGATTCCATATCAGGTATAAGTAAATAATTATCCTCCTAAACTTTATTGAATTTAATCATAGGATCCTCAATAAGATTAGTCAAAGAATTAGAGTTCCATTCATTTGGATTGTTGGACTAATCAATAACCACAATGGATAATGGATTTTGATAATACTTCTCAACATACTTATTACCTAAGGTGGAAATATTATAATGAACTTATGTATTTTCCCAAGAGATATATATAGGATTCTCTAATAACTAATCAAATAATAACATAGCTTGAGGCTCAATAAGATCTGTAGCCTAAGTTGTTGATCTTTTCTCTTGTTCTTATTCTTGAGAAACCACTTCTTGAATATCTTCTTCTACCTGATCAACTAGCAATGGAATATCCTGAAGCTCTCTAATCTAACTTTTAAATTGTTTCTCCTTGTCATGTACTAGTTCTCCAAAATGAACTGAATGGGTATATTCTCCTGAACCTAACATTGGTTCTTCAAATTTTGGTTCTTCTATATTTCTTGGTTTTATAACAAGATTCTATATAACTTCTTCTTCTTCTTATTTTCTTTTTACACCATAAATCTAAATTTTCTCTTAATAGACTTAGAGACACCTTTAGTTCTGGATTCTCCAATTCTTTCTTTTTTTTTGTAGCACTTTGCTCCCCTAGAGAAAATGATCCAGACTTCTATTGGTCATATGCACCAATTGGAATAATCTTTCCATTCACATTACTCCATTAAAAACCCAAAATTTGTAGATTACCCGCATTTATAACATTACTATGATGACATTTTACTCTTGCATCAAAAATATAAATCAAGTTATTTCTAAATAGAATTAAAGAGTGTATCTTTACATTGGGATAAAAAGACATCCAAGATTCTTCATGGAAACAACAATTATGATATCTCAAAAAGTATTTAAATTTTTTTATCTTTATGTGACTGATGGAAAAAAAACATGACGTACATATTAGGGTACAAAATTTTTTCTATTTCAGCTACTCTTGGGGCTATTGCTATTTGAATAAACATAAATAGAACTTTTTTATCTCCTTCAAGATCCTTAGAAATAATTTTTCTTATGCTCATTGATCCCAACAGAAAAGTCATAATTTCTATAGACTTATGATCATTATTAAAAATATATTGAAGGTCAAAATGAAATAAACCTTCATGAGGGAATTTCAAAAGATGATATTTTTCTACAGAAGAAATCAAAAAATCATTGTCTTCTATTTTTATAGATATAGTACCTTCTATTTAACCAAAAATAAACTATACAAAACCTTCGAAATGATTCAATTCTACCTCATAAACAAACTCTATATTCATCTCATTTAATATAAATTCCAAACCATGAAATGATAAATCTTTTTTAAGAAAATGGTTTATCTTATACTACCACATGAAATATTTGACCTTTCCTTGAAGAATATTTCATGATGGAACTCCATGATGCTTCAGGTTACTAGGTTATCCTTAATCAGTTTTAACGGTCTTCCATTTCTTAGAATCTAATGTTTTGAGGTATTTAGATTCTAAGGTTTCAAAGGTAGATGGGGGTTTGGGTAGGTGAAATAGTTTGATAAACCAAGAGGTAAGGTATGTCAAAATGTTTTTGATAGATAATGATGTAACCTTCTTTCCCATGCCAATTACGTAGGGTAGTTATTATATTTTTGAAAACACGTGACTTAAAAACTAAAAACTAATATATTTAAACAAATATATAATGAGACTAAAGTAAATTGAAAAAAATTTAAAAGAAATAAATATTCCTTAAAAATGAAATAAATTTATATATAATTATTTAAAATTAAATAAACCTAACTTCCCCTTAATACAATCAAAACTAGAAGTGGGATGTGATTTAGTGATAATATCATCCAATTGATATTCATTATTAAAAAAATATAATGGTGTATCCTTTTTAAGAACATGATCTCTTATATAATGAATTCTTATATCAATGTGCATAGTCCTAGAATGGATTATAGGATTTTTCGAAATATTAATAGCTCTATTACTATCACATAAAATAATTATATTATTAAAATTTAGTGTAAAGTACAGTAGAGTGTTTTTCATCCACAATACTTGTGCACAAAAACTTCTAGTAGATACATATTCTACCTCATCTATTGACAGGAAAACTGAGTGTTACTTCTTACTAGACAAAGATACTAATGATTTTCCTAAAAAGCTACATGTTCCTGAGGTAATTTTTCTATCAATCCTAGAACCTCCAAAATCTGCATCTTAATATGAAATTAAATTAAAATCAAAAGTTTTGGGGTAAATAAGAGATTGAAAAATAGTTCCTTTTAAGTATCTAAAAATTCTTTTCACAATATTAAGATGATATTATTTTGTATTTTATTGAATTATTGCACAAAGAAAAATAGAAAACATAATGTCGGGTTTTCTAGCTATAAGATATAATGATATTCCAATCATACTTCTATAAAACATGTTGTCTACTGGTTTTCCAGTTTCATCCAAATCAAGCATTATGTTGGTACACATATGAGTTTATATGTCTTGTTGTTTTCAAGTCCTAGCTTTTTCAATAAATCAATAATATATTTATTTTGATTTAAAACAATTCCAAAATCTTTTTGATAAATTTGAAATCTTAAAAAGAAATTTAGTTCTCCCATCATACTCATTTCAAATTCATTTTGCATTAATTTTGAAAAATAATGACTAATATTTTTCTTAGATGAACCAAAAATAACATCATGAATGTAAATTTGAACTAAAAAATATTAGAAAAAACTATTTTTTTAAACTGTGTTGGGTTTTCCAAACCAATAATGAATCCATTTTATAAAAGAAAAGATCTTAATCTTTCTTACCAAGCTCTAGGTGCTAGTTTATGGCCTTATAGATCTTTAAAATATTTAAAACATTATTTGGTTTGAAGGGATTTTTTAAACCAAGAGGTTGTTCCATATAAAATTACTTTATTAAATAACCATTTAAAATGGCATATTTAACATCGATCTGATATAATTTAAAATATATATGAGATATATAAACTGAAAGGATTTTTATTTCTTCTAATCTAGCTATAGGGGAAAAGGTCTCATCATAATATATACCTTATTCCTGATTATAACCATTAGCTAATAATATAGCTTTATTTTGAGTAATGATCCCATGATCATCCTGTTTGTTTATAAAGAACCACTTGATTCCTATAAAAGGATAATAGGTTTTTCTCTCTAATAGTTACAAAACTTAATTCATTTTAAACTAGTTTATCTCTTCTTGCATAACTAACATCCAACTATCACCATCCAAGGATTCCTCTATAGTCTTAGGTTATAACTGGGATATAAATTTAGGTAATTCTCTTAGGATTACTACATTTCTTCTCATTCAAATTCTAATGTCTAGGTCTCTTATAAAAATTTCTAAAGGATGGTTTTTAGGGTTCTAGACTATCTAGGAAGAACAATTTAGGGTTCTTTGATATCTGGTTCTTCTGAACTGGACTACATTTTGTTAATATCAATTTTAAAATCATTTTTAGGGGTTCCAAGTCTTATGTTCTCAAAAGAGATAGTGACTTTATCGGTTTGATCTTTCTCTTTAATAAAAGGGTCAGTTTCATAAAACTTCACTTGAACTGATTCTTCAAAAATCCTTGACTTCTTATTAAATAATCTATAAGATTCATAGGTAACAGAATATCCTAAAAATATTACTTTATCAAATTTTGGATTGAACTTACGAAGAATATCCTTGGTGTTCAAGATATACATCTTGCATCTAAAAACTTTAAAGTACATTAATTTAGATATTATATTATTCCAAATTTTATTGGGTTTCTTTTTGAAAATTGGACAAATTAAAACTCAATTCATGGTATTGAAAGATGTGACTATAGTTTCTACCCAAAAATAGGTTGGAAGATTGTATTCATTCCGCATAGTCCTTTCTATTTATTGAATAGTTATATTTCTTATTTCAATAATTCCATTTTCTTGAGGTGTTCTTTGTGTAGAGAAGATGTGTTTAATACCCAGGTTTGAGATAAATTAATTGAATTATTGATTCTAAAATTCTCCACCATGATCACTTCTCAGTGAAATTATTTTAAAAACTTTTTCATTTTGAGTAATTTTACAAAAACATTCAAAAATAGTGAAAACTTCACTTTTTGATATTTAGAAAATAAACCCAGGTAAATCTAGAATAATCATCAACTAAAACATAAACATATAATTTACCAGACAATGTTTCTACTCTGGATGGTCCAAAAAAATCCATATGGATTATTTCTAAAGGTGTAGATATAATAATTTTGTTATGTGATTTTAAGAATATTTGTGTTTCCTACCAATTTTTCATGCATCACAGAAACTTTCATTACCAAATTTTAGACTGGGTAAATTAAAAACTAAATATTTCTTAGATAATTTATGTAAGGAATAAATATTATAATGATCAAGTCACTTAGTCCATATACGTGCCTCTTTTGACTTAGTAGTCAAAACAATCATTTTTTGTTTATAGAAGGAATTTATATCCAAAGTATAAACAATATCAGTTTTTGGTCCTCTAAATATAAGTAATTTATCTTTAATAACTAAGAAATAGTTTTTATAAAAAACAACATAATAAACATTATCACAAATTTGAGAAATATTTTTCAGATTGTTCTTTATCCCTTGCACATACAATACTTTTTTGATTGATATAGTCTACAGATATCCAAAAATTCCAACTACAACTATTTTCCCTTTGGAATTATCACCAAAAGTGACAAGAGATCCATCCATTTGTGTTAACATATGAATGTTTGATGGATCTACACTCACATGATTGGAATATCCACTATCTATATACCATTTAAAATTTCTGTTTCGATGGCCCATTACCTGCAAAATTAATTAAACATATGATTTTTTTGGTACCCATACTTTCTTGGGTCTTGTAGTGTTAGCCAGTAGTTATCCGAAAATCCAGATCATCTTGGATTTTCCATAACTCATATAATTTGCTTCAAATAAAATGTTAGTAACAAAATCAATTTTGATACAACTAAATTGACTCTTTTTTAAATGAAAATTATTATTCAAATGGCCTTTTGTTCTATAGTAATAATAGATAGCATTTTGTGAATTGGGTATAAAATAATTTTTATAAAATTTAGATTTTTCACCATTTCTTTATATTCCAAATATTTAACTTTTAATGTAATTATTTACTAGATTCTAATATAAGATATTTTCTCATTTTTAAAAAACAAAAGCATCACTATTATAGGATTATACTTCATTCTGTAATGTTTTTACCATTTTTTCATGACCAGAACAATTTGTAGTAGATGAGTGGAAATTTTCAGTCAACACTTTATGTTGTTTTAACAGAGTGTCTATTTCATATAAAACAACATTATAAATATTTTTAAGGAATTTTTCTTCTTTATGAGAGAATCATATTTTTCTTCTAACATAGAACAATAGTTGTATAGTTTATCATTTGAGAAACTACTAGTAGTAGAATTATAAGAATAATAATTTTGTGTATATTCTTCTTATTCCTTGGCCATAAAGAACATGTTGGACTTTAGATTTGATTTCTCCTTCTATGAATCAGATATTGAAGAGATGATGGAGTCTTTAGATACACTCAATGTAGAATTCATTAATTTTTTCCCTTTTGTGTTCATAATCATTATTTTTATGATATCTCTTTTCTAGTATTTGTCTGTCATCTTTCAGATAAAGACAATCTGATATAGTATGAACTAATTTCTTTCACTCATAACATCAAACTTCTGTTCATTCTTTGTCATCCTTCCTAAAATATTTTATTAGTACTAATTTATTCTTGAAAAAAGTACTTAATTTATTGGATAGTTTAGAAAGTTCCATTTTAGAATCTAAGTAATATGAATTTTATTCATTTTTATCTTCTTGTTCTGTTTTTTTTCAATGCTTCTAAGATGTCACTTTCATAGAAGTATTTTATTTTTTCACTATAATCTTATGATCATCAGCCCAATCCTTCATTTATTCTTTATATATCATCTGGGTCCCAATTAGATCTTTCATTTTCAAATATTTTACATGTGATGATTGGAGAATTACTGTAGATATTCCATTCCATTTAAAAGGTAGTACTCTATATACTTTGAAATATTGATCAAATTGTTTAGGGGGTACTCTAATGGCTATAATATTTGTGACAATTTCTGTAAGTCTTCTATTCATCTATGGGATTCTTTCTCCATTAAACATTCAAAAGGTGTTAAATTTTAATTTAATAGTATAATACCTCATCTATCTAAAATTGTATGTTCCTTCATAGGAAACTATAATAGTTTTCCACATTTCATATGCGGTTGGAAATTGAGATACTTGATTAAATTCATATGGTCTAAGACCACATATAATAACCTTCATTTCCTTTGAGTTTAGATCATATTTAGCTTCTATTATAGTGTCTCAAGTTTCCAGTTTTTTAGGAATCTTATAGGGAGTAATAATTTTTGAGTATACTTTGAATGCAAGATTATTCAGATATATGATCATTGTAAGACCCTGAGATTTTGAGAGATATATTATTTTTAATTTTTTTATTGTCTTATATTATACACTACACCAGGATTAGCTTGTACTTTACGCAACAACGTATTAGCTTTCAGTATACGCAACACTATTCTTGGCTTGTGTTACACACAACTTCAAGTTTGTTTTGTGGAAATTATTTTACGCAACATTAAATATATATTTTGTTAAATAAGTTTTGATTATGTTATACGTAACACCAAACAGAGATTTCACTACACGCAGCCCTGACTTGGCTTGCATTACACGCAATCAATACCTTCTTCGATAGTGTGTGTAGTACGCAATACTAAGTTTCACTAAACGAGATACTTTTATAATATTATTATGAACTAACCGTCACGAATAGTAATACCCACTTTTTGGAATTTTATAAATTTTATCTTTTAAAATGGAGTTCATTTTTGAATTCGGAATATCAAAATTATCCTAGGGTGATTTTTTGGTATTTTTCGGAAAACTGTCAATTTTTGCTGAATAGTGAAAACACTAGGTTACTATTTAAAAACCGATTTTTTATTTAAATAATTATTTATTTTATTTAAAATTATTTTAGGTCAAAATTTATACATAATACCTATATAATTTCAAAGTAATTCATTGGAGTCATTTTATAATAAATTTAGATATATAAAAATTTTATTGAACTTTTCACCGTCTTTTACCCACGTCCTAGGAGAATATGTAAATTCATATAAAACTTAATTTTACCACTTATGTGATTGGAATTTCGAAAATCCGAGAGACACGGTTAATATTAAGGACTAAAATGTGGTTTAATGTGATGGAAATAATTTTTTGTGAATAGTAACTTTTTACTTTTATTTACCACGGTTAAAAGTAAATAGGGTAATTAAGGGTAAAAATGATATTACTATTACCCTAACACATGTCCTAATTCTATTAGATAAGTGTAATTCGACCAAAAACAACCTTATAAATAAAAAATTACCATTTACGTCCACTTGTATTAGATTAGGATATTTATTATTAATTTATTTAAAGATTGGTTAAAATAGTTAAAATCAAAGTTTAATAACTAAATAATTTTTAATATAGGGTAATACATAATATAAAATCGACTATAAATATTAAATAGAAAAATAACAATATTTTCTACATAATGGTATTTTTTTTATAATTTTTAGACATTAAATATTTCAATTTATTTATGACACAATGATGATGCACTGATTATCTTATTGATGAAATATTAACATAATTGATGTTATAAATACCCAAATAAATGTAATTTGAGGCTTTTTATGAATTAAACTAACTTTATAGGTTAATATGACTTGTTATTATTTATTTAATTAACGTTTTCGAACTAATTATGCTGTTATGTTTTTCACAAAAATCAATTACCAAATAGTGTAAAAATTGACATAAAATAGTTCTAAAACAAGAATTATATTATTAATTGTTATTATATTCCTAAAACTCTATGGTTAGACAAAGATACTTACATCATGATAGGATTATTATTAATGGACCACTTGGGGGTCGATTGGATGTATATGGTAAGTTTATTAACTATATAATATAAAAATAAAAAGTGACATGGTAAATGTCAATCTAATTAAATAAGAGTTAAAACTAAAGGATAAGGGTAATACAATGACCAAAACCAGTATAAAATATATTTATTGAGAGGATTTATACCCATCCTCACTTTATATTCGAACTAAATCATTTTGGAGATATTATAAACTAAAAACGACTTTATTATAAAATAATATTTTGAGTTTTTTCAAAGGTGTCCCTCTCCTCCCTTATAAAAGGTCACCCCTTCCCTCTCCACTTAACACCCTTTTGAGCCTTGAAGCTCGTCCAAACCCTACAAATTTTACTTATCAGCTTCCCTAGAAGCATTCTGGAGGTTCTTGTCTTCTCAAAGGACCAACTCTACTTCCTTAAGAAGAAGCTTAAAGGAGGTGCGTCAAGGAAGAGGCAATCTTTTCTTCCGATTTTCTCAAGTTTCTTTCTTCTTCTACTTCTTATTCATTAGTTTTATCATAATAAATTAATAACATAAGTATTAATTATATACTGATATGTTATTATAAATACGAATCAACCCTATTTCACCTTCTATCCATCCTACGTAAAACAAAATCACCACGCGTGCGTACGTACGGAATACCGTCTCTACGTCGTGGTGTAATATATTTTCGACCAACACCTTACTTGGATGGGTATAATGGTGTAAATAAATAACTATATATGATTATTGTAAAGTGATATTGATTCTGAAATATTATACATACACTTCAATACAATTCCATGATCATGGGAATGATATCATCGCTCGTGCGTATGTACGGACTACCGTCTCCACGAGGCGATGGGATTCATTCTCCATGTTAACCATTTATGAATGATTATAAAGTATATATAATTATTAATAATGAAATATATGAAATAATAATGATACTATATTTATGTATATATATATGTATTCCATCTACTTAATTCAATTCAATTCTATAAGGAAACGAAAACAACGTTCATGCGTACGTAGGCCTGCCATCTCCATGAAAGGTGTATTCTATTCCATTTATCGATCTATCATATATATTTATATGTTCAATTTATATTATATATAAACCATGTTTTACATTCTGGAATTATGTAAATCAATATATAAGTAATAATATCAAGAACAACAAGTTGAAACTCATACAATAAATGAAACGATTTTACCCAAAACGGTGCTTTCACATGGAATTTACAAAAGAACGGGTAATATAAAGTCATAAGTGAACCATATATGATATCATAACAATGAATATGATTCTGTAAAAATTCAATGACATTATTTAAATCATTATACAGGCGGTTCGGAAACATATGAAGCATATTAGACATAAGGTAAGGGATAACTTTTCCAATCTCGTTTTTATCTAAGATTGTTTATTCAAAAGTATTTACTGGGGTTATATTGATCATCCATGTCCCTGTTTTCTAAAAATGGTTTCATGTATGTTTAAATACCTCTTTACCCATTCTTTGTTTTTATTACATGGTATGTAAGGAATCTTTCTTTTGTTTACCATATGAGGTACTTTTGACTTTTCTAACAAAAGTATGAGGAGAATGTTTTTTTAACTTATACAGCATAACCATATTTTTACAGTTTCATAACTCCTTATTTTAAAGAAAATTACTCTTCACGATTTCATGAAAATTTTTAACATAACCCCTTTCTTTTAAAATTGCATGGAATTTTGTGAAAAGAAAATGATTTTGAATAAGAAAGTATATTTTCATCAAGAATTCATTTCAAGTGTTTTATCCAAATCATTTTCTATCTAAGATGACATTATTTCATATGTGTATGTCTAAAGTATAATTTCTCTATGATTTACATGGTTTCACTTTTATTATGATGAAATGATATCCATTTTTTTATATATGTATTATGTTATGATGGGATGATGTTTATGAAACCCATTTTTATTCTTTGGGTTATGATGAATGATTTATGTTTATGTTGTGGCACAAGTAAGAATGATTTAATTATGAGATGGGTGGGACCTATATCTCCCTCCAATACATTGGGTAAAGATTTATATCTCATGAGATAGACATGGATGGAACGGTAAGTTAATCTGGTTCAGTGTTACAGGACTGGAACGAGGAGTGAACTCGATTATGAAGGGTACTTTGTCCACTAAGATGGTCTTGGAAGCAATGCCTTGGCTACTATGGAAATCATATCATGTGATTACTGGTTTTCCACAATTACATGTTTTATTCACATTCTATTTTATCATGATTGTTGTTCCTTTATGATATATGTATTATGTACTTCCAATATTTATGTCTTTTCTCAAGATTTTGATGTTTAGATTTTATTTTCATGTTTTTGCATTCAAATGGATATAAATTGTTTTATGTTCTCTATGTTTACCCTTACTGGGAATTTGAGCTTACCCTTTATATGTTTTCTTTTCCCCAGGATTTCAAGAAAGATTTTAGGTAAGAAAACCGAAAGGGGAAGATCTTTATGGGAGATGTTGAAGATCTTTCACCATGATTAGAAGATTATGTTCCGAGTTTCCAAAGACACTAAACTATTACAGTCCTTTGGTGTCTGTTTTTGTTATGTGTTAAGTATTCCGCAAAATTAATGTAACTTCTATGTACATCAAGATTTGGGTCTCTACAGTTGGTATCAGAGGTTCGGTTTAGTCAACCATTGTAAGCTAGGATGTGAGAACTTTAGTGAGATCCCTATAGATATTTTTATGGTATGTCTCAGGATGTCCATAAGGTTAAGTATAAGTATAGGTTATAGTCCTAGAATTATGGTAACGATATTATAATTAAACCTAAGATGTTAGATATAAATGGTACTCCTCCATTATTATGCTATTTTCCCTAGCATGTTTTTTGCCTCTCACACTATTCTTTTTGGGTTTTAGAAAATGGCGGGAAATAGGAAGATGCACGATAATGGAGGATATGATGGATAATGGAATGATATTCTTCATGAGCAACCAAATGAAATGGGATTTGGAAGTCCAAACATCGTTATTATGTCTAATAATAATTCTCATAATATGATCAATAATCTCAACTTTGGTAAGTTTTCCGACTCATCTAATAAGAGAAAGATGGAGTTTCATGATGACCATAGAGGAAAGAAATTTCAATTTCCCTCATGTAAATCACGTGGGAAGATGCATCAAGGAGAATGTTTCAAAGGAACTGGAAGATACTTTGGGTGTGGAAAACAAGGACCCAAATCTAGTAATTTTAAATGAAAATGTTCAGTTAACACCATGGACAAGGATACTGGTATTTCTAAGACATCAACAACGGTTAAGTGTTCTAAATGTGGAATGTACGGGCATTATTCAAACCAATTCCCTAAGTGAAAATCTCATAAAGAGAATTAGCATGGTCATATGGGCAGTATTTATGTGGATGATGATGAAGAGACTACAAATGATATATGAGATGGAAGAAATGATGAAGCTTAGTCAGTGGTTTAAGAAGGTAGTGTAATGATTGTATGTTTATCAAGAATAATGTATGATACTGTGGAATAAAGAAAAATATAAGGATTGTTATACTATTACATTTGCTCGAGTTTTGAAAGTATATGTTGAATGGTACCGATAACCATGAAAGGTTATTCAGATATTTTTGGAAAGTAGATGATATGCACATAATTAAGGGATAAGAAGATAATGAGACGTTTGATAGTATTCATGAGCTCATGACTGATATAAGGAATAAGTGATATTATTGTTTGAGTACATAGAATTTTTGGGATTTTGGTATGTGGAAATAGTTAACTTTTGACAACATTCAAGTTTTCACTAAGGTTCAATGGGTATTCATTTTTTCAAGAGAATACATGATTAATGTATTCACATGTTTGTAATTTGACCAACAAGATATATCGTATGATATAAATGATGGAATTCACATGCTCGGTAAATGACATTTCTAGTAATTGTTTTCTTTATACTATGAGCTTGGACATCAGTATTTTGGATAAGCCTAAAGGTTGGAATGAATGAAGTGAGACATAAGATAGTATTGTTTAAGGATAGAACATTTTTCTATTTTATTGCAGGAATGTTATTATAATGTAGTTTTAGAAAAAGGGACAACCTACAGTACAGGAGACAACCAGTCGTGTCAGACAAGGTTGTGGGAATTGAACCCACAACTGAAGTGTGACAGGACTTTATTGCCTACCACTGGCCTACAATAAGTCCCTGGTCAGTAGAAACTAGTTTTATTATATTAAGCAGTATGATAGATGAAGTATAAGTCCAATTTTGGAATCATATACGATTAACCTCACCATAGATGGACTTATGTATATTTGATAACATTTGCTAACCTTTTGTTTGAGCAATATGGAATGACCCATCATTCTATCACATGATCTTATAACACCTCACGAATGAAAAATTCAACTTAATTTCTTTAAGAGATGAAGTTGAAATTGTTCAAGGCATGAACAATGATGAGATTATACCAAAATAAAGTAAGTATTTCTTCTAATTAAAATTCATCAAATTTAGGGAAATGATCTTGAAAACCAAATATGTTGTCCTAAGTGCCCTTATATCTGATGAATCAGATGGTACCTTAGATCATCAAATATTTATGGCTTTGTGATTGTTGGATTTTTCATATCCATTTTCTCTACCAATATCCATCAGAACATGATGGTTAGATTTCTCTTCCATATCCATATTTTCACCTATGTTATCCTATGTAGAAACCCAGTGATTAGTTAATTTAAGTAACCATTATGTTTCATACTTTAGTTTTTAAAGATAAGTTTTGGTATTACTTTTTACGATGTGGGTTTCTATTAAAACTTTCGAGTAGTAAACCATTTATTACCCCGATGAATTTCAAGGGGGAAATTCATTTTAAGTGGGGTAGATTGTAACACCCTGAGATTTTGTGAGATATATTATTTTTAATTTCTTTTATGTCTTATATTATACACTACACCAAGATTAGATTTTACTATACACAACACTGTATTAGCTTGCAGTATACACAACACTATTCTTGGATCGTGTTACACACAATTTAAAGTTTGTTTTGTGGAAATTATTTTACGCAACATTAGTATAGATTTTTTTAATAAGTTTTGATTATGTTATAAGTAACACCAAACAGAGCTTTCACTATAGGCATCCCTGACTTGGCTTTCATTACACGCAATCAAGACCATCTTTGATAGCGTGTGTAGTATTCAATACCAAGTTTCACTAAATGAGATCTTATTATAATATTATTATGAACTAGCCGTTATGAATAGTAATACCCAATTTTTGGAATTTTATAAATTTTATCTTTCAAAATGGAATTCATTTTTGGATTCTAAATATTGAAATTAGCCTAGGTTTAAATTTTTGTATTTTTCTGAAAAGTTTAAATTTTTGATGAATAGTGAAAACACCGGGTTACTATTTAAAAACCTAATTTTTATTTAAATAACTATTTATTTTATTTAAAAATATTTTAGGTGAAAATTGATACATAATACCTATATAATTTCAATTTAATTCATTGGAGTCATTTTATAATAAATTTAGGTATATAAAAATTTTATTGAACTTTTCACCGTGTTTTACCCACCTCCTAGGAGAATTTGGAAATTCACATAAAACATAATTTTACCACTTATGTGATTGGAATTTTGAACATCTGAGAGACACGGTTAATATCAAGGAATAAAATGTGGTTCAATGAGATGAAAATAATTTTTGGTGAATAGTAATTTTTTACTTTTATTTACCTCAGTTAAAAGTAAATAGGGTAATTAAGGGTACAAATGATATTATTATTACCCTAACCCATGTACTAATTATATTGGATAAGTGTAATTCGACCAAAAACTAACTTGGGAATAAAATATTACCATTTAGGTCCACTTGGATTAGATTAGGACATTTATTGTTAATTTATTTAAAGAAGGGTTAAAATAGTTAAAATCAAAGTTTAGTAAGAAAATAATTTTTAATATAGGTTTATACATAAGATAAAATAGACTATAAATATTCATTAGAAAGATAAAATTATTTCTTACCTAATATTATTTTTTTTATAATTTTTATACATTACATAAATTAGTTTATTTATGACACAATGATGATGCAGTGGTTATCTTATTAATGAAATATTAACATAATTGATGTTATAAATACCCAAATAAATGTAATTTGAAACTTTTTATGAATTACAATAATTTTATAGGTTAATAAGACATGTTATTATTCATTAAATTAACTTTTTTTTGAACTAATCACACTGTTATGATTTTCACAAAAATCAAATACCAAATAGTGTCAAAATTGACATAAAATAGTTTTTAAAATAAATATTATATTATTAATAGTTATTATATTCCTAAAACTCTAAGGATCAGCCACGATACATATATCATGACAGGTGTATTATTAAGGGACCAGTTTGGGGTCACATTCATGTATATGGTAAGTTTATTAACTATATAATATAAAAATAAAAAGTGACATAGTAAATGTCAATCTAATTAACTAAGAGTTAAAACTAAAAGATAAGGGTAATATAATGACCCAAACCTGTCTAAAATATATTGGTTGAGAGGATTTAGACCCATAGCCACTTTATCCATGAACTAAATCACTGTGGATCTATTATAAACAGAATATGACTTTATTATAAAATAATATTTTGAGTTTTTCCAAAGGTGCCCCTCTCCTCCCTTATAAAAAGGGCACCCCGTCCCTCTCCTCTTCACACCCTTTTGAGCCTTTAAGATCGGCAAAAACCTACACATTTATCTTCTACACTTCCCTAGAAACATTCTGAAGTTTCTTATCTTCTCAAAAGACCAACTCTACTTCCTTAAGGGGAAGCTTAAAGGTGGTGCGTCGAAGAAGAGGTAATCTTTTCTTCTGATTTTCTCAAGTTTCCTTCTTCTTCTACTTCTTATTATTTAGTTGTCTAATTATAAAGTAATAACATAAGTATTAATTATATAATGTTATGTTATTATAAATATTAATCAACCCTATTTCACCATCTATCCATCCTACGGAAAATAAAATCACCGCGCGTGCGTACGTACGGAATACCGTCTCTACGCCGTGGTGTAATATATTTTCAACCACCACCTTACTTGGATCGGTATAATGGTGTAAATAAATAACTATATACGATTATTGTAAAGTGGTATTTATTCTGAAATATTATACATACACTTCAATACAATTCCACGATCATGGGAATGATATCATCGCTCATGCGTACGTACGGACTACCGTCTCCACAAGGCGATGAGATTCATTCTCCATGTTAACCATTCATGAATGATTATAAAGTATATATAATGAATAATAATGAAATATATGAAATAATAATGATACTCTATTTTTATATATATATATATTTATGTCATCTACTTAATTCCATTCAATTCAATAAGGAAATGAAAACAGCGTCCATGCGTACATACGACCTACCGTCTCCATGAATGGTGTATTCCATTACATTTATCGATCTATCATATATATTTATATGATGAATTTATATTATATATAAACCATGTTTTACATTATGGAATTATGTAAATCAGTATATAAGTAACAATATCAAGAACAACAAGTTGAAACTCGTACGATAAATGAAACGATTTTACCCAAAATAGTGCTTTAACATGGAATTTACAAAAGAACGGGTAATATAAAGTCATATGTGAACCATATATGATATTATAAAAATGAATATGATTATGTACAAATTCAATGACAATATTTAAATCATTATACATGAGTTTCGGAAACATACGAAGCATATCAGACATTAGGTAAGGGATAACTTTTCCAATCTCGTTTTTATTCAAGATTGTTTATTCGTAAGTATTTACTGGGGTTATATTGATCATCCATGTCCCTGTTTTCTAAAAATGGTTTCATGTTCGTTTAAATTCATCTTTACCCATTTATGAATTTTATTACATGGTATGTAAGAAATCTTTCTTTTGTGTACCATATGAGGTACTTTTTACTTTTCTGACAAAATTACGAGGAGAATGTTTTTTTAACTTATACGGCATGACCGGATTTTTACGGTTTCATAACTCCCTATTTTAAAGAAAATTACTCTACAAGGTTTCATTACTATTTTAAACATAATCCCTTAATTTTAAAATTTCAAGGCATTTTGTGAAAATAAAAGGATTTTGAAGAAGAAAGGATATTTTCCTCAAGAATTCATTTCAAGTGTTTTATCAAAATCATTTTCTATCTAAGATGACATTATTTCATATGTGTATGTTTCAAGTATAATGTCTCTATTATTTACATTGTTTCACTTTTCTTATGATGAAATGATATCCATTTTTTTATATATAGATTATGTTATGATGGGATAATTTTCAGGAAACCCATTTTTATTCTTTGGGTTATGATGAATGATTTATGTTTATGTTGTGGCACAAGTAAGTATGATTTCATTATGAGATGGGTGTGACCTATATCTCCCTCCAATGCATTGGGAAAAGATTTATATCTCATGATATAGACATGGATTTAAGGGTAAGTTAATCTGGTTTAGTGTTACAGGACTGGAACGAGGAGTGAACTCAATTCAGAAGGGGACTTTGTCCCCTAAGATGGTCTTGGCAGCAATTACTTGGCTACTATGGAAATCATATCATGTGATTAATGGTATGCCACAATTACATGTTTTATTCCCATGATATTTTATTATGATTGATGTTCCTTTATTATATATGTATTATATACTTCCAAGATTTATGTATTTGCTCAAGATTTTGATGTTTAGATTTTATGTTCAAGTTTTTTCATTCAAATGTTTATGGATTGTTTTATGTTCTCTATGTTTACCCTTACTGGGTATTTGAGATCACCCTTTATATGTTTTCATTTTACAAGGATTTCATGAAAGTTTTTAGGTAAGAAAATCAAAAGGGGAAGATCTTTATGGGAGATGTTGAAGATCTTTCACCATGATTAGAAGATTATGTTCTGAGTTTCCAAAGACACTAAACTATTACGATCCTTTACTGTCTGTTTTTGTTATGTATTAAGTATTCCGAAAAATTAATGTAACATCTATGTACGTCAAGATTTGGGTCTCTACAGTTGGTATTAGACGTTTGGTTTAGTCAACCTTTGGAAACTAGGATGTGAGAACTTTAGTGATATCCCTAGAGATATTTCTAAGGTATGTCTAGGGAGGCCCCTAAGGTTAAGTATAAGTATATGTTATAGTCCTAGAATTATGGTAATGATATTAGAATTAAACATAAGATGTTAGATATCAAAGGTACTTATCCATTATTATGTTGTTTTCCCTAGCATGTTTTTTCCTCTCACACTATTCTTTTTGTGTTTTAGAAAATGTCTGGAAATAAGATGATTCACGATAATAGAGGATATTATGGAAAATGGAATGATATTCTTCATAAGAAAAATTTGAAATGGGATTTGGAAGTCCAAACATCGTTATTATGTCTAATCATCAATCTCATAATATGATCATTAATCTCAACTTTCATAAGTTTCCCAACTCAGCTAATAAGAGAAATATGGAGTTTCATGATGACCATAGAGGAAAGAAAGTTCAATTTCCCTTATGTAAATCATGTGGGAAGAGGCATCAGGGAGAATGTTTCAAAGGAACTTGATGATTCTTTGGGTGTGGAAAAGATGGACCCAAATCTAGTAATTGTAAAAGAAAATGTTCAGTTAACACCATGGATAGGGATACTGGTTTTGCTAAGACATCAACAACGGTTAAGTGTTCTAAATGTGGAATGTAAAGGCATTATGCAAACCAATTCCCTAAGGTAAAATCTCATAAAGAGAATCAGCATGGTCATATGGGCAGTGTTTATGTGGATGATGATGAAGAGACTACAAATGATATATGAGATGGAAGAAATGATGAAGCTTAGTCAGTGGTTTAGGAAGGTAGTGTAATGATTGTATGTTTATAAAGAATAATGTATGATACTATGGAATAATGAAAAATCTAAGGATTGTTACACTGTTTCCTTTGCTTGAGTTTTGAAAGTATATGTTGAATGGTACCGGTAACCATGAAAGGTTATTCCGATATTTTTGCAAAGTAGATGATATGCGCATAATGGAGGGATAAGAAGATAATGAGACGTTTGATAGTATTAGTGAGCTCATGACTGATATAAGGACAAAGTGATATTATGGTTTGAGTATATAGAATTTTTGGGATTTTGGTATGTTGAAAGAGTTAACTTTTGACAACATTCAAGTTTTCACTAAGGTTCAATGAGTATTAATTTTTTTAAGAGAATACATGATTAAGTTATTCACATGTTTGTAATTTGACCAAGAATATATATTGTATGATATAAATGATGGTATTCACATGCTCAGTAGATGACATATCTAGTAAATTTTTTCTTTATACTATGAGCTCAGATAGAAGTATTTTGGATAAGCCTAAAAATTGGAATGAATGAAGTGAGACATAAGATAGTATTGTTTAAGGCTAGAATTTTTTTCTATTTTATTGTAGGAATGTTATTATAATGTAGTTTTAGAAAAAGGGAAAACCTGTAGTATGAGAGACAACCCATTGTGTCGGACAAGGTTGTGGGAATCCAACCCACAACTGAATTGCGACAGGCCTTTATTCCCTACCACAGGCCTACAGGAAGTCCCTAGTTAGTAGAAACTAGTTTTATTATATTAAGTAGTATGATAGATGAAGTATAAGTCCATTTTTTGAATCATATACAATTAACCTCATCAAAGATGGACTTATGTATATTTGATAACTATTTCTAACCTTTTGTTTAAGACATATGGAATGACCCATCATTCTATCACATGATCTGCTAACACCTCACGAATGAATAATTCAACTTCATTTCTTTATGATATGAAGTGGAAATTGTTCAAGGCACGAACAACGGTGAGATTATACCAAAATAAATTAAGTATTTCTTCTAATTCAAATTCTTCATATTTAGGGAAATGATCTTGAAAACCAAAAATGTTGTCCTAAGTGCCCTTATATCTGATGAATTAGATGGTACCTTAGATCATCACAAATTTAAGGTTTTGTGATTGTTGGATTTTTCATAGCCATGTTCTCTACCACTCTCCATCAAAATATAATGGTTAGATTTCTCTTCCATATCCATATTTTCACCTATGTTGTCCTATGTGGAAACCCAGTGATTAGTTAATTTGGGTAACCGTTTTGTTTCATACTTTAGTTTTTAAAGTTAATTTTTGGTATTACTTTTTACGATGTGGGTTTCTATTAAAATTTCCGAGTAGTAAACCATTTATTACCCCGACGAATTTCAATGGCGAAATTCATTTTAAGGGGGGTAGAATGTAACACACTGAGATTTTGTGAGATATATTATTTTTAATTTTTTGATGTCTTATATTATACACTACACCAGGATTATCTTGTACTATACGCAACACCGTATTAGCTTGCAGTATAAGCAACACTATTCTTGGCTCGTGTTACACACAATTTCACGTTTGTTTTGTGGAAATTATTTTACGCAACATTAAGTATAGATTTTGTTTAATAAGTTTTGATTATGTTATACATAACACCAAACAGAGCTTTCACTACACACAACCCTAACTTGGCTTGCATTACACGCAATCAAGACCTTCATTGATAGCGTGTGTAGTACGTAATACCAAGTTTCACTAAACAAGATATTATTATAAAATTGTTATGAACTAGCCGTTATGAATAGTAATACCCACCTTTTGGAATTGTATAAATTTTAACTTTCAAAATGGAATTCATTATTGGATTCGGCATTTCAAAATTAGCCTCGGGTGAATGTTTTGTATTTTTCTGAAAACATTCAATTTTTGATGAATAGTGAAAACACTAGGTAACTATTTAAAAACCGACTTTTTATTTAAATAATTATTTATTTTATTTAAAATTATTTTAGGTCAAAATTGATACATAATACCTATATAAGATTAATGTAATTCATTAGAGTCATTTTATAATAAATTTAGAAATATAAAAATTGTATTGAACTTTTCACCTTCTTTTACCCACCTCCTAGGAGAATTTGGAAATTCACATAAAACATAATTTTACCGCTTCTATGAGTGGATTTTAAAAAATCTAAGAGACACGGTTAATATCAAGGACTAAAATGTGGTTCAATGAGATGAAAATAATTTTTGGTGAATAATAACTTTTTACTTTTATTTACCACGGTTAAAAGTAAATAGGGTAATTAAGGGTAAAAATGATATTATTGTTACCCTAACACATGTCCTAATTCTATTTGATAAGTGTAATTCAACCAAAAACAACCTTAGGAATAAAATATTACCATTTAGGTCCACTTGGATTAGATTAGGACATTTATTATTAATTTATTTAAAGAAGGGCTAAAATAGTTAAAATCAATGTTTAATAACTAAATCATTTTTAATATATGGTTATACATAAGATAAATTCCACAATAAATATTAATTAGAAATATAAAAATCTTTCCTACTGAATGATATTTTATTTATAATTTTTAGACATGAAATAATTTAATTTATTTATGACACAATGGTGATGCAGTAGTTATCTTATTAATTGAATATTAACATAATTGATGTTATAAATACCCAAATAAATGTAATTTGAGAGATTTTATGAATTACAATAATTTTATAGGTTAATATGACGTGTTATTATTCATTTAATTAACTTTTTCGAACTAAAAATGCTGTTATGATTTTCATAAAAATCAATTACCAAATAGTGTCTAAATTGACATAAAATAGTTTTTAAAACAAATATTATATTATTAATTGTTCTTATATTCCTAAAACTATAAGGTTCAGCCAAAATACTTATATCATGATAGTTTCATTATTTATGGACCACTTGTGGGTCTCTTGGATGTATATGGTATGTTTATTAACTATATAATATAAAAATAAAAAGTGACATGGTAAATGTATATCTAATTAACTAAGAGTTAAAACTAAAAGATAAGGTTAATATAATAACCCAAACATGTCTAAAATATATTTTTGAGCGTATTTCGACCCATAACCACTTTAGGTTCTAAATAAATCATTTTGGAGATATTATAAACCGAATATGACTTTATTATAAAATAATATTTTGAGTTTTTCCAAAGGTGCCCCTCTCCTCCCTTATAAAAAGGGAACCCCTTCCCTCTCCTCTTCACACACTTTTGAGCCTTGAAGCTCATCCAAACCCTGCCCATTTATCTTCTCCAATTTCCTAATATAATTCTGGAGGTTCTTGTCTTCTCAAAATACCAAATGTACATTTTTAAGAGGAAGCTTAAAGGAGGTGCGTTGAAGAAGAGGTAATCTCTTCTTATGATTTTCTCAAGTTTCTTTCTTCTTCTACTTTTTCTTCTTTAGTTGTCTCATTATAAAGTAATAACATAAGTATTACTTATATACTTATATGTAATTATAAATATGAATCAACCCTATTTCACCTTTTATCCATCCTACGGAAAACAAAATCACCGCGCATGCGTACATACAGAATACCGTCTCCACGCCGTGGTGTAATCTATTTTCAACCACCACCTTACTTGGATGGGTATAATGGTGTAAATAAATAACTATATATGATTATTGAAAATTGATATTGATTATTAAATATTATAGATACACTTAAATGCAATTCCACAATCATGGGAATGATATCATCGTTCGTGCGTACGTACGGACTACTGTCTCCACGACGTGATGAGATTCATTCTCCATGTTAACCAATCATGAGTGATTATAAAGTATATATAATGAATAGTAATGAAATATATGAAGTAATAATGATACTGGATTTATGTATATATATATTTATGTCATTTACTTAATTCCATTCAATTCAATAAGGAAACGAAAACAATGTTCATGCATACGTACAACCTACCGTCTCAATGAACGATGTATTCCATTTCATTTATCGATCTATCATATATATTTATATTCTGAATTTATATTATATATAAATCATTTTTCACATTCTGGAATTATGTAAATCAGTATATAAGTAATAATATCAATAACAACAAGTCAAAACTCATACGATAAATGAAACGATTTTACCCAAAACAGGGCTTTAACATGGAATTTACAAAAGAACGGGTAATATAAAGTCATAAGTGAACCATATATGATATCAAAACAATGAATATAATTCTATAAAAAGTCAATTACATTATTTAATTCATTGTACAGGTGGTTCAGAAACATACGAAGCATATCGGACCTAAGGTAAGGGATAACTTTTCCAATCTCATTTTTACCCGAGATTGTTTATTCGTAAGTATTTACTGGGGTATAATTGATCATCCATGTCCCTATTTTATAAAAATGGTTTCATGTATTTTTAAAATTCTTTTTTACCCATTTTGACTTTTATTACATGGTATTTAATGAATCTTTGTTTTGTTTACCATATGAGGTACTTTTGACTTTTCCTACAAAAGTACGAGGATAATGTTTTTTTAAACTTATACGGCATGACCAGATTTTTAAGGTTTCATAACTCCTTATTTTAAATAAAATTACTCTAGAAGATTTCATGACTATTTTCAAGATAATCTATTTCTTTTAAAATTGCATTGAATTTTGTGAAAAGAAAATGATTTTGAAGAAAAATGATATTTTAATCAAGAATTCATTTCAAGTGTTTTATCAAAATCATTTTCCATCTAGGATGACTTTATTTCATATGTGTATGTTTCAAGTATAATGTCTCTATTATTTACATATTTCCACTTTTATTATGATGAATTGATATCCATTTTTTTATATATGGATTATTTTATGATGGTATGATGTTTATGAAACCCATTTTTATTCCTTGGGTTATGATGAATGATTTATGTTTATGCTGTGGCACAAGTAATAATGACTTCATTATGATATGGGTGGGACCTATATCTCCCTCAAATGCATTGGGTAAAGATTTATATCTCATGAGATAGACATGGTTGGAATGGTAAGTTAATCTGGTTCAGTGCTACATGACTGGAACGAGGAGTGAACTCGATTCAGAAAGGGACTTTGTCCTCTAAGATGGACTTGGAAGCTTTTCCTTGGCTACTATGGAAATCATATCATGTGCTTAATGGTTTTACACAATTACATGTTTTATTCCCATGATATTTTATCATGATCAAGGTTCCTTTATGATATATGTATTACGTATTTCCAAGATTTATGTCTTTGATCAAGATTTTGATGTTTAGATTTTATTTTCATGTTTTTGCATTCAAATGTTTATGTATTGTTTTATGTTCTCTATGTTTACCCTTACTAGGAATTTGAGATCATCCTTTATATGTTTTCTTTTCCCCAGGATTTCAAGAAAGGTTTTAGGTATGAAAACCAAAGGGGAAGATCTTTATGGGAGATGTTGAAGATATTTCACCATGATTAGAAGATTACGTTCTGAGTTTCCAAAGACACTAAACTATTACGGTCCTTTGGTGTCTGTTTTCGTTATGTATTAAGTATTCCGAAAAAGTAATGTAATTTCTATGTACTTAATGATTTGGGTCTCTACAATCATCCTTGATTTCCAACAACTATAATTTTGACCATTAAAGTATGGAACATGAACCATTGAATTTCTTTCTCTAGGATAAACCATTTACATATTTGTATAGACCTTATACTTTTTAGATTTCTATATCTTTACTCAATAGATATCCTCTGATATGAATTGTTATGTATGAATATAAAAAGTTACACACAAGAGGGGGGGGGGTGAATTTGGACTTTTCAAAATCTTTCACAATTCTAGATTTTGACACACTCATTAATTTATACGGCTAAGTAGTGTTTTCTTATATATGAAATATAAACAACATATAAATATAAAGAAAAAAACCAAACTTTTTATAGTGGTTCAGTGAACAAATATTCTCTCATCCACTACACTAAATACTCCCTCTCTGAGCTTGGGGAATTTCACTAGAACATCCGTCTTATCACAAAATAAAGATTCTAAAACTTAGTGAAAGCATTGATACCTTTACAAAAAGTCTAATTAAAAATACTTTTAATTATATAATAGATAACTGAAAATCAACAGATTAGATCGAGAATTTGATACCCCACCCCAACTGAGTAAGAGTAGTTGAAACTTTAATAAATCAAAAGAGTTTGATTCATTGAAAATAGGTTTAACTTCACAATTTAATCATAAACAATTGATATCAGATGGAACTTCTTCTTCAGAAATAATAGTCTTCAAGAATGAATGAGTCTGGAGTGATCGTTATTTCACAATGATCTTTAATATAAAAGTTGCATCAAAATAGAGTAGTCACAAACTTATAGTAGAACATGATAGACCATGCATGTCACTAAAGTTTAGTCCTCTTTCAGAGTTGTTCATTTTTGGTAGCACTATAAAAATATTTTCACCAAGGGTATGATTTTATGTGAAAATATGTCCCTTGAAAAAATCCTATCTGTGTCAAAAATGATACACTAATAGAATATATAAAGGAAATATTCTGCATTATAAATCCAAATCATTAAAAGACGCCTAATAAATCATATATATTTAAATTAAAATAAAATAGGGGAGTCATAAATTCCTATAAGAATAGAGGTGATATACTCCATTGAATACTATTAATTAAATAAAATATAATGAGCTTTAAATTGGTCAAAAATAAGCTTCGGAGCATCCAGTAATACCATCTAGATAGTTGAAAAAATCACACAAAATGTCACGGATTTAAATATCTGATGTTGAAAAGTCAAACATAGGGTTCGTTCACAAAACAAAAAAATACCAAACATATGGTTCAAATACATAGCACTCATTATATGAATTCAAGGTAGAAAATGTAATGTTGCTCATAAAATTAATGTTTATGAACTATACTCTTTGGGACACAAACATAAGGTTCATTAACCATACTTTCTCCTCTTGAAAAACATAAGTTTCCTTTCAATATTAAGGTTATTTAACATATTTTTCTAATAACATAGGGTCAAGATACCATAATTTTTTCTTTCTAGTGAAAGGTTGAATAAAAATGTATGGTTCATGATCTATACATGATTTAAAAAGAAAATGGTTTTATTCCATACATTATGCTTTCCCACATAGGGTATGTACAGTGTTTTCAGAATGCTTAAAATGCATCCAAACCACTTAAATAAATATTCCTCATGAATTAAAAGCTGGAAAATAATATTAGAATAAATAGTATAATGAATATTAATTCTCGTAAGTAAACTTAATGTAAAATCATTAGTAAAAAATATAATGGTATTTATGAGAATCAAAATCATAATAAATGATAGAGTATTGTAATGAAACACATTCCCAACATCATAAATTTATCATTACTATCTTGAGCATGCTAATTCATGTCATATGCAGTCTTAGATGACATGAAAAATCTCTACAAGCATTGTTTCATAAGAAATTAATGAAACACCATTACCTGAGTTTTCCTCTTATATTTCTTCCTAATTTTGTATTGATTTGTACTCTAATTTTTGTTTATTAACTTATATCTTATTGTATGAAATATTGTACATTTTTCTTTATCTGATTCTTCACCACAGTAAAGAATGAAATCATTAGGGAATTCATGTATCTTTGTATAATCAAGCCCATGTTTGTTGATGCATTTTTTCATCTCATAGATGGATGCATTTATCTTAGATTCAATAAATGAATCATGAAGAAACTCTAAAATCCAACAATTTTTTTTGAATACTTCCATAAAGCCAATTGATATGATACATCTTATTTTAAAAAGGAAACATAGAATACATGGCACAGTCTTCATAGAGTTCTTATTTTTTATCTTCATCTAATTCATAAAAATAATTTTTTCTTCACTGATGTTATGAGAAATATTTACCTACTCTAGATCAACTGAAGGTTCTATTGATCTATTAAAATCATAGAATTTTTATTCTATAAAACCAAATTCATTATTTATTAATTTTTTACTGAATTCTCCTATATCAAGTAACTTAGTATTTCATTAATAGTGTTTTAATTTCATTGAGTTTATAGAAAATTTGATTACCCATGTCAAATCCAACATATATATCGAGAAGGAAACAATTTCAATATCAAATTCTCATATACTTTGTTTTCATTCAACCATCACTTGAATTTACAATCAGGACATGAACATTTTATTCTACCATCCACTAATTGGTTTGAAATTTCATGATCTAAAAATTCTTCCAAACGCTTGACATAAAAATGTGTGTTTCGAGGTAAATTAATCCAACATTTATCCATAGGAATTGGATTGTATTCTACAAATACATTTAAATATAAATATTTAAATTTTTAGTCAAACAAGTACAATCAAAATTAAATATCACTCAATTTCTCATTTGAATCATTCATAGAAACTCTGATGGAAAATGGAATGAATAAAATAATGAAATTTTTCTTAATAAACCTCTTTACAAAAACAAGAATAAAATAAATTATTATTTATCACAGACATAGATGAATAATGAAATAAATTCAATGAAACCCACATTTTAGCATAAATAAAACCCACGATTGGTCTAAAAGATAAAAAATATGTATTCATAAATTAAGAGTTAGAATATAAAGTGTCTTTCTTGGTAATGATAAAATAAATTTTTAGGTTAAGTAAGGATCTATATGAGTTTGAATAAGACTCCAAAGCGTGGTATTTGGGGTTAGATACACGCTTGAAAGAATTTATATTTTATGATGGAAGTGTGGAAAACATCCTCTATATTAATGATGATAAATATTTATCAATATTTTGTTTTTTATATACATATGATATTATTTTTATGTGAGAAAAATAAAATGGTGTGTTCTACCCTAGTGTTGTGACTAAGGAGGGTTCATTCCATTGAAAAATTAGCTATATTGATCAATGTATGAACCATTTCCCATTGTTTAGCTAAGACCCAGAGAACCCCTTTAAAAATATGAATTGAAAGTATACTTTATTTGGATATCACACACTATTGGATGGATAAAACTGACAAAAATAAAATAATTTGGTTTTTAGAAGTGCTTATACTTCATTATACCATTTAAGGTCCACCATTTAATATGTCAAATAATTTTTTTTACTTTTAGTGGATCCAAAAATTCAAAGTTTTTATGAAGAGGGGAATCATTATCACATATTTGGAAAATAATTTGGGAGTGTATAATTCATATCAAATGGTAAAAAAATTATTCATTTGACTGAACAAAAAACAAACTATACGCTATAATTAGTTATATAAAAAACCATGTTAGTTACAAAAACCAATGAATCTATGTTGTATGTTCTAGTTACCATAACCAGTAATTTATTATCATGTATATAAAACTTAACCCTAAATAATATATCATTTCTCTATAGATTTTATTATACTAAAAGATTTCTAACATATGAAAAAAATAAAGAATTATAATAAATTTAAAAATGTTTTAATATCTCATTTTCAAGGCCTTTTTCCTTAAAGGCATTTTTAGGGTTGGTGATGAAACCGTTGGTGACCCTAAAAACTACCATAAATTGTTCATGAGTTGTAAAATAGTATCAATTATGTATATATCAAAAATTGGAGGCATTAAAATATATGGGACAAAGTGGAACTCAATAATATAAAATAAAAACTATGAAATTATGAATGATCTAGATTCCATAATTGACTTATATCATAAATGAATTTATTTTTTTAATTTAATACGACATAACAAAACTTAATTATTATTATAACTCAAAAAAATTAGCTACGAAACCCAAATAAGACATTATAAACCAAAATTACATATTTACATTAACGTTGAATGAAAAAAAAATCAATGCTCTTTTTATCACCCATGATTGTTCATATAATGCTACTCAATAATTGAATTAGAGTGATTGTAGGGAGGAATATACAACCTTTAAGTAGGGGTATTACATACCATCGAGGAGGGGTTCCGAGCCACCGAGTATGGGAATTGAGGATATGAGAGGGAGGTCAAAGGGGGGGGGGGGCGTCAGTGTCATCACCAAGGAGGGGAATTTCCATGGAGAGGGACGTTAGAGGGGGGTATGTGTCACAGCCAAGGAGAGGGGGTCGGAGGGTGGGTCATGGGGGTCGGGGTCACTGCTGAGGATAGAGGAGGTAGGTTATAGGGGTGGTGGAGATGGGGATCATTGGCAAGGTTATGGGGTATTGGTAAAACTAGGGAGTAGAGAGGAGGAGGTTGGGGGAGTTGGTGATAGGGTTCAGGGTTGCATATAGGGAGAGGGGGAGGTGGGAGTAATTTTGGTTTTTTGGAAATATTTAGTTGCAGTTTAATTGAAACTGCCGATAATTATTAAAATAAAAAATATATATTGGTTGTTTAATTAAACCACTACTATATTATATATTTGTTAACCTAATTTATTTCATGGTGGTTACTATAATCATCGCTAATAATCTTCCGCTATGTAGTTCTTTTTTATAGTGCACTACCAAGATCTCCATGTGACCCTTGGTCACCCTTCACATCCGAAGACAATAATCGACCTGAAAACTCTAACTATAAGAATATCACAGCTAAGAAACTTTAATAAATATCATAAGACCTATATACACTAAATAGAGTATGTTGGGTGTGAAAAAAATTTAGCCTAGTAAGTTACCACCATATAGTTCATACAATTTACATGAACATGAAATTTAATTTTACACTAATTAGAAAGGTCATACATTTTTTCATGAATAGGTGCATACAATAAAAAACAAAAACATTATTTTCATAAATTTTTAATTTTCTTTATATTATATGAAATAATAACTTATAATTCATTTTAGGCCTTGATCTCTTTTTAAATAAAAAACACCCATTTTAAATTTGTTGTAAAAGTCGGTTAACTGGAACAAAATTTATAAATACTTATCAATTACCATACCATGTATACAACTAGTAATACATTATGTACACTTACTATTATAGTTTTTATATTTCTATATCTACCATTTAAATAGAAATTTACATAGATTATTTTTCATATCAAAAGGTTATAGTAGTTCTGATGATATAATGAGAACCTTTTGATACTAAAACATTAATCTTAAACATATGTCATATGGTTTAGATACATCATACTAACTGGATAAAGTTAATATGTGACAACCATGGGTTGGGGGCCCATAATCATTTGGACTACTTCTCATGAAGTTCTCACTTAGTGATCTCTAGTCGGTGAGATTATGAGGATATACCCGCTAATAAAAAGACAACATGTTCTAGGTGCCATGTTTTGTTTTTATATATGAATATATGCATTTTTATTTTGACTCGAGATCATTATCAATTTGTTTCATTTGATCATGTACTTTGATGGAAGTAAGAACCATGACATTGAAGTCATGGTGAGGTAACTTGTGTTGGGTGTATCTTTGATGGTATGGAATTGGTAGAAAGGTTAAGATAGAATTTTTCACTTCAGAGTTGATGAAGTGATATCTTATGACAAGTTGATCAAGATGGTAGTACATTCATAAATTCTTGGCCCAGGTTAGATAAGAAAATATTAATGCAATAATGGATGAAACGAAGTGTACATCATGCTTTATGTGGAATCATGAGACAAAGAGATTATATTACACAATTAGTGTGTACAGGTAGGATTTTGTTATTATGATAATTCCTTATCTCTTTAGGGGAATTTATTGGTTGCTGGACTACTCTCTTGGAATGTGAATAGAATTCACTAATATTGAGATAAAGGCTCCGAGGGTTACACACAATAGTGTATTAAAGATTCTAACCTTTCTGATGAATAGGTGTATAGGACATGGTGGGCCTCATCATGGGGTTTGAGAGTTTTCAATATATTATAGATCACTAAAGAATAAATAAATTCATTATTATTCAAGTATAGAATAATTGGGTTGAATTTATTTATTAAACATATTCACAAGGTACTATGTGAATACATGGGAAAAATATTCTACCAAAGAATATTATTTTAATATTCAACATTCATTAAATATTGAGGGAATTATGGGTTGAAATAATGACTCAGGTTTATCATGTAATATATATTCATTACATGTTACATGTATGTGATAAAAAAATAAATGACATTATGACGTAGTTTGTTTTTCATAACATGTCATTTAATACTTATTTTGGGGGTATTTTATTTCTAGGGTCTTGGGATCCCTTCCCTCATATTTTGGGAATACAACATATAAGAAAGGAAGGAGATATGTTTTGTAGAATAATTATTCTATTGGAAATGAGAGCATCTATCTATCCTATATAGATAAAGTCATTATCCAAGCAATCGATCTAAGAATTCCATTTTGGATCTAAGGGATGGGATCAATGTGTTCGTCATGATATCAAAGAAATCATCCGAGCTATAGGATATCACCTAGAATTCTGCAATACGTGTACACATGGATTCTTGAAGCCCATGTGTATGATTTAGAGGGGTTCAAAATCAGATCCTTCAAGCAACGATTGACAACATAAAACTACATTCGAACACAATGCTGATTCTAATGAGGTAAACATTCATTTATTTTTTGTTCTTATTAAATTAAAGTGAGGTGGTTGAACCTATACCAGGGTTCAGATCTCTGGAGATGAAAAATTTACATCACTATAGGGATGAAACAATTTAAATTCCTAACCACTAACTTCTATTATGTACCCCAGTACCAAAAATTGGTATGAAATGATCATGAAAATTTTCTGATCCAGGAAAAAATAATTTTATTTAAATTAAGTATGTGAATTCAATTCGGTAATAATAGAATCAACTATACATCGATCTGATCTCGAATGATCATGTTACAGTCATCTGAATAAATTTATATAAATCACCGATGAAGTGGATAGCTTATAACCAGTGAGGTATATCTGGGTGACTCCACCACCACCCGCGACCTCCCCTTTGACCAATCCCTTGCTTTCCCCGATGACCGTCACCCTCATCTCTGTGATAAACGTGACTTTCCATCACCTTACCTTTCCTGGTCGCCTATCTACAACATCTATAAAGACACAAAAATTTCATGGATTTTTAAAAAAAGACTTTGTAATTTTACGAGTCTGTGGCTCTTGACAACACTTGATTCTGAGGCCTGGTGTCCCCAAAATCAATTTCAGAAGTTTAGCTCAGGTACGTTATGTAAACAAACGATCAAGTTTTTCTATCCTTTGGACTGGTGCTTGGAATTAAAATCTGAGGGCACCGATGAACTCGCAACACCGGTAATTGCTTAAGGGGACCTTTACCGCGGTTGCGTTTTATGCGGGCCGAAAGTTAATTTTTCAGGGGTTTAATCTTAAAATAAATAAAATTGTGTGGTACACAATTTTATTTTTTGAGTTGGTTATTTCCTCCCAAGTGTGGATGTTTGTGAGGTGGGGCCCACATGAGCCCCAACCTTCAAATCCCCATTAATTCCCTACTGCTTCCTTTGACAACTCCACATATTCATTATGGTTGAGCCTTCATACCTCCCTCATCCCATTAAATGAGTCAACCTATCAATTTAATATCAGCGTTAAATTAATTGGAACTGCTTTGGAATTAATATGAATTGCATGACAATTCTATTAATTGGGAGCCTCATTTTATTTTCTATGGAAAACATCTTATGGAAGAGACTCTGGGGAATTAAAGGAGAGGGGATACTTCATCGATGAAGAACACCATTCTTCAATGAAGAACACCCCCGGGGAAGAACGCGAAGAAACGTCTTCCAGTGACACATCTTCCTCGGAAGTACCTCGACGTCAAGGAGCCTACATCGAATACTACAACAACCCTTCCTCCATCGTTGGTGGAATGACATCGTTATTCTACGACGCTCGTCTACCATGATGCTCGTCTTCCACGGCTCGACGACGAACGACGTCAACTACGAGGTAGGTAATTTGAATATTTCATTTATGTGAATTATACTCTCGAACATGGAATTTAATTGTTAGATGATGTTTGAAACCATTAATGCGGTGGGTACGGACTAACAAACAAGTCCGGACCCATCTCTATTTTGGTCTTGATGTGCGGGTTGTTGGTGATGAGGAAATGGGACCACAACGGTGATTTAGAGCCTTCGCAGTGAAGTTCGAATCCCTGGACGACCGTAGGCGCAGATGGGAGAAAAAATGGACCACAGAAATGACTCCAGTGGCACGCGGAACACCCCGACGGTGGCACCCCAGTGTGCCGTCGGTAGGAGCCCACCGCGGCAATGCTTGCGATGGTAAGCATCGGATCCCGCGGTCGCGCGGGATCCGGGGAGCCCATTGGCGCCATCCTGGCGCCACATCTGTAGAAACGGGGGCTGTGCCCCCGCTCGGTCAGCTGGCCGAGCCAACACACCACCCCCGACCAAGCTGGGGAGGGTCACGCGGACTGGGCCGCGCCCAGCCAGGCTGGGCCGCTCACTACCGAGCCAGACCCGGACCTAGGCCAGGTCGAACTAGTTCAGGCCGACCCGGGGTGAGTTGGGCCGGGACGGACCAGGCCAAGACCCCCCACTTCAGACTGTTTTTTGGTATTTTGACCATAACCTGAGATATGAAACTCCGATCGATGAACCGTTAGTTTCATAGGAATCCTTGGATCAAGATGGTAATTTCCTTATATTACACTGGAGGTTTCGACGATGTTTGGGTTTGTCCGGGTTGGTTCGAACCCGAAACAAACCGGGCCCTTGGAGGAAAAATGCTTATATCTTAAGGACCGGACGTCCGATTGACATGTCGTCAACTACGTTGGATACCTTTTGATGAGGAGGTTATTTTGGAATACTTCACTTGAGGTTTTGATGCTGTTGGAGTATGGTCAGGTTGGTTTTAGCATAAAAACCAATTGGGCCCCTGGAACAAAAAAGAAAATAACTCTCAAACCGGACGTTCGTTTGATGAATCGTCAGCGGCGTTGTTAATATCGTTGAGAAACGGTTCTTTTGAGTATAACCCATGGGATTTCGGTGTACAGTTGAGATACGGCCAGGTTGGTTCGTTCACGAAACCAACAGGGCTCTCGAGATAAAAAAGCCAATAACTCACAGACTAGACGTCCGATTGACGCATCATATGTTGCATTGAGACCCCTATGACGAGGCAGTTCTTTGAGATACTTCTTCGTGGGACTTCATGACCCTTGGAGTGTTGAATAGTAGCTCGTGGAGTAGAACCTCCCGGAGACGAGAATACAGAGTACGGTGACTTTTTAGTTGGATGAGACCTGATGACTGCTTGTCTTCTTTGATTCGAGTGACTTGACTAGCCCCATAGAGATTGCTACTGTGTTGGGGAGACAGACCCATGGGGGAGGAGCGCTACTGTGTTGGGGCAGTAGACCCGTTGTACTCGATAGGAGGAGTACCTCTATAGGCTATTAGGTTGAGCGCTACTATGTTTGGGAGGTAGACCCATGGCAGGGAGCACTACTGTGTTGGGGTGACAGACCCACGATACTCGACATGAGGAGTACCTCAGCAGTCTAAGGTTAGTGAGAGTCACCTCAGAGTTGAGACATGGCTACTACACTCGATAGAGTATGAGTTCTCCAGCAGCTGTGTTTTCATCATCATGAATAAGAATCCTGGATTGAGCTGAGTCAATGACCTTTGTGTTTACCTCATGATTGAGATGTGTACTCGATAACTTAGGTATATGTATGGGTGTATACCTGAGTAAAGATTATCTATTGAGATCTTTCTTTGTTGTTTATCATTGTTGGATTTTCTGAGACCTTGAGGGTTTCGGGGTCCCTTCTGAGTATCATTATACTCACCCCTACACAGGTTATGCCCACACTACGTTGTGTTGGATATAGACAATGGACAACACTGATCGTGGAGGAGTCTTGTGGAGCTGGACGGTACCTGGAGGTGGACCACCTAGCGAGGTGTGGACGGAGCGGACGGATGGACCCGAGGTGCCTAGGAGACCATCTGTACCCACCCTTTCATGTGGGATTCCCGGAGGACGACTCAGTGGTTGCTGCTTTACTTTTCTGCCATTGTACTTTCCTTTTCAGTTGTACTGTACTTTAAGTTGGGTTTGTATATTGGCCCATTTACTTTTTTACTTAGTTAACTTAGTTCTTAATTTACTTGCGTACTATGTTGTGTTGTTTACTTATGAAAGACAATGCCTTCCCTTTTTATCAGGATATACACATTTGGTGGTAGTCGCCAGCCCCTGACCTATGGAAGGAGGGCTTGGGGTAGTCACAGCACGGGCCCCGAGGATGGGTCGTGACAAATTGGTATCAGAGGAGTCAGTTCTACCGCGGAACTCAAGACTCTGATAATTTTGTTTATAAAAAGAAATAGTGTTTAGAGTATTGAGTGGGGTTATTAGTATAGGGAGTCCAGTGTTGGTGCGGTGACCAATGTATCCATACACCATGACCCTGACTTCTGATTTCCGACTCAGTGCACGAAAAAATTTATTGCGTGTGTGTTTTCAAAAGTTTCATTTATGTTAGCTCAGACCAGGTCAGATCACCAGCTATTGTATTTTGACCGTGTCGTATCTGTTTATTTCATGATTCCACACCATGAACAACTAGCTAGAGCCACTAGAGTTGTACATACTGACAGCCCACGGAGTGGCGATGCCTTAGGACAGGGCCCTCTTCCAGTTGAGGCACAAGTGGAGGCACCATTAGTACTACTTTCCATTGGGACACTGATGCCCCCAGCCCCAGCAGAAGGTGGTGCATGCCGCTTGAGTGAGTTGCACGAGTTCCAGCGCCAGAGGCCACCCAAGTTCAGGGGTGAGATGGACCCGCAGGCAGCTTAGGATTAGCTGGAGGTTGTGGTGAGATTTTTCAGACTAGTAGGGACACCATCAGACTTCATGGTGAGCCTTGCTAAAAAGCCTCCTTCAGGAAGCATCAGGCAGATGGTAGATCCTGATGCTCCAGGTGAACGATGAGGCATATCTTCTTTGGACATACTTTGAGAGTCCCTTCCGCTCAGAGTTTGTTCCAGCCACCCTCCGTGTGGTGCACATCCAGGAGTTAATTCATCTGCGATAGGGAAGTATGATAGTAGATCAGTATTCAGTTAGGTTTACCGACCTATTGCGCTACTCCACTAACATGGTACGAGACCCATTATTCTAGGACCTAACCTTTGAGTAGGGACAGAGGCATGAGATTAGGGCTTCGATGGTCTCCCCCAGCATTCCGATGTAGACATGGGTGTTGGAGCGAGCCCTCTTAGTGGAGAGTTTCCTTACTGAGCAGTCTCCATTAGCAGGACCCACCACTAGCCGACATGCAGTGGAGTCTTCAACAGTTGGCAGTAGACAGATGACGTAGGGGTCCAAGGGGACCAGAACTACAGGTGGATGACTGCACAACTCAGGGTCGGTAGTGCGGGAAAAGCAGTGTGGTGACAGAGCCAGTCCTCCTAGGCAGTGTTACTTATGTGGAGTACTGGGTCACATGGATAGTGACTATATGACCCGCCACTTAGACGATCAACAGATTGAAGAAGGACCTCCCAGGAAGATGCAGAGGTTTGATCGAGGCGTACTACAAGGAGGAGGAGACTGAGGAAGAGGAGTTGGCCGTGCAGCATGTGGTGTATGACGCTTTGAGGTGTTAGCACCACCACCACAAAGAGGTCCACCTAGACTACAGGGAATGGGTGGACATGGGAGATCACATCTTCAGGAAGCTGAAACATACGACTATGGAGCTCCGGAAGTAGGTGGGCAAGAGCAGGACTAGTTCCAGGCATTGAGGCCCTTGATCATGATGATTCTAGCTTTGTAAATGTCCTTGTTGTGTTTTCCTTATGTCTTTGTACTTCGAGCTAAAGTAGTAAAATAAACCCGTCCTTGTGATGTTTTCTTTCCTTCCTTCTTGTCTACTAAGAGGTTCCAGTTTAAACTGTTGACTTGACCCTCACTTGTGAGATCTCTACTGAAGGTGACCTAGTAACCACGCACTGATGCCGACAGTGTGACTCAACCCTTAGAGGCAAGATTAACAGTTGGATCTCTTGGTAGTAGCGTCGAGGCCTTACGACGTTGTCTATGGCATGAAATAGTACCGTTCATGTCATGATTGACTGTATTAGGTGAAGAACGTGGCTCATCCAGGGGATGAGACCAAATTTATTTTCTTTGGAAGAGAAGAAATCTCAGCTTCTCTTATAGAATGTAGAAGAAGAAGGGTGGAGATGAGTTCTTAAAATTGGCTATTTTCACCCATTGTTCGTTGAGCGAACGATTTACGGTTTTCTCCAACTCAATATTCTCAGTTGTACCTTCCCTTAAACGGACATGAACTTGAGATAGTGGTGATGGAATGAATTCCTCCCGGACTATGACTTAGAGATAGTTTATACTCATGGGGAGGGGAACTTTGTAGTAGATGATCTTAGTAGGATATCGGGCATTCAACTATTAGGAGTGGAGAGACAGAAGCTGGCCGCATTTTAGATATCCTTTGTCGATTGGGATGGAGAAAACACGTGTAGAACCAGAGATGGTTCAGGTTATAATTAAGAAAGTGCAGATCATCCAAGAGAGGATGAAGACTGTACAGAGCACGCAGATGTCCTATGCGGATAGGAGACGGAGACCATTGGAGTTCAAGGATGGTGACAACGTCTTTATACGGGTCTCACCTCAATGAGATATACAGAGATGTGGAAAAGGAGGCAAGTCATCTCCGTGCTTCATTGGGCCTTTCCAGGTCCTTAGCATAGTAGGCAAGGTGGCTTACTGCATAGCACTTCCACCTCAGTTGCACCGAGTGCATGATGTATTCCACGTATCTCAGTTGAGGAGATACGTGAACGACCCGACCCACATCTTTGATCATGGGTAGATGGACATCGATGACGGGGCTACTTTCACGGAGGTTCCGGTGGAGATCGAGGATCGATAGGAGTAGGTCCTACGTGGGCAGTAGATTCCTCTGGTGCGCGTTCACTGGCAGCAGGGGAACCTTCAGGAGAGAACTTGTGAGCAGGAGGCTCAGATGTGTGCTCATTACCCCGTTTTGTTTCCCAAGTGTATGTTGTATCTTTACGGGGACATAAAGCCCTATGGTGGGAGTAATGTAAAGACCCGTAAATTTCAATGGATTTAAAAAAAATACTTTGGAATTTTACGAGCCTGTGGCTTCTGACGGCACTTGATTCCGAGGCTCGGTGTGCCCGGAATCAATTTATGAATTTAGCTCGGGTACGTTTAGTAAAAAAACGAGCGGATTTTTCTATACTTTGAAGTAGTGCTCAAAATTGAAATCTGAGGGCTCTGATGAACTCACAACACCAGTAATTGCTTAAGGGGACCTTTACTGCAGTTGCATTTTATGCGGGCCGAAAGTTATTTTTTCAGGGGTTTAATCTTAAACTAAATAAAATTGTGTGGTACACAATTTTATTTTGTGAGTTGGTTATTTCCTCCCATGTGTGGATGTTTGTGAGTTGGGGCCCACATAATCCCCAACTTCAACTCCCCATTAATTCACTACTGTTTCATTTGACAACTCCACATATTCATTATGGTGGAGCCTTCCTACCTCTCTCATCCCATTAAATGTGCCAACCTATCAATTTAATATCAACGTTAAATTAATTGGCACCACTTTGGAATTAATATGAATTGCATGACAATTCTATTAATTGAGAGCCTCTTTTTATTTTCGTTGGAAAAGCTATTTTGGAAGAGAATATGGGGAATTAAAGGGGATGTGATCCTTCATCGACTAAGAACACCGTTCTTCAACGAAGAACAAACCCGGTGAAGAACGCGAAGAAACTTCTTCCAACGACGCATCTTCCTCAGACGCACATCAACGTCAATGAGCCTATGTCACCTACGACAACGACCCTTCCTCCATCGTTGGTGGAATGACACCGTTCTTCCACGACGCCTGTCTATCGCGACCCTCGTCTTCCGCGGCTCGATGACGAACAAAGTCAACTACGAGGTATGGGAATTTTCATATTTTATTTATGTGAATTATACACTCAAACATGGAATTTAATTGTTAGATGATGTTTGAAACCACTAACGTGGGGGGTACAAACTAACAAACATGTCCAGTACCCATCGCCGTTTTTTTCTTGATGCGCGAGATGTTAACGATGATAAAATGGGACCATAACGGCGATTTAGAGCCTTCATAGTGAAGTTCAAATCTCGGGAAAATTGCAGGCACATACGACAGAAAAAATGGACAACCAGAATGACTCTAGTAGCCCGCGGAAGACACTAGCGGCGCGGGCTGCCGGCAGGAGCCCGCCGCGACAACCGCCATGGTGGCGAGTGGTGGATCCCGCTGCCGCGCGGTATCTGGCGAGGCCAGCGGTGCCATCCCGGCACCGCATCCATAAAAACGGGGGGTCGTGCCCCCACTCGGCTAGCTGGAAAAGAGAGCACACCCAGCCCCCCGGCCGGGCTGGGGCGGGTCACGCGGACCGGGCCGCACCGATCGAGCCGGGCCGTGCCCAAACGGGTCGGGCTATGCCCTAAAGGGATGGACCAGGACCCGGGTTGGGTCGACCTGGTTCAGGTCGACCCAGGGTGGGTTGGGTCGGGTCAGACCGGGCCCAGACCCCCCACTTCGGACCATTTTTCGGTCTTTTTCCCATAACTTGAGCTACAGACCTCCGATCAATGCACCGTTAGTTGCATAGGAATCCTTGGATTGAGGCGGTCATTTTATTATATTACACTCGAGGTTTTGGAGAAGTTTGGGTATGACCAGGTTGGATCGAACCCAAAACCAACCGGGCCCTCAGAGCAGAAACACTTATATCATAAGGACCGAACGTTCAATTGGCATGCCGTCAACTACGTTGGATACCTTTAGATGAGGAGGTTATTTTGGAATACTCCACTTGAGGGTTCGACGTAGTTGGTGTATGGTCATCATGGTTTTAGCTTAAAAACCAACTGGGCCCATGGAACGGAAAAGCCAATAACTCTCAGACCATACGTCCGTTTGATGAACTGTCAGCGGCATTGGTAATCTCATTTTGAAACAGCTCCTTTGAGTATACCCCGTGGGAGTTCGGGGTAAGGTTAAGATACAGTTGAGTTGGTTCGTTCATGAAACCAACTGGGCCCCCGAGATGAAAAGGCTAATAACTCACAGATCGAGCATTCGATAGATGCGTCGTCTGTTGCGTTGAGACCCCTATGAAGAGGAGGTTCTTTGAGATAATTCTTCGTGGTACTTCATGACACTTGGAGTGTCGACTAGTACCTCGTTTAGTGGATCCTCCCAGATATGAGCATACAGAGTACGGTGACTTTATAGCTGGCTGAGACCCGATCACTGCTTGTCCAATTCGATTCGGAGTGACTTGACTAGCCCAGTGGGGATCACTACTATGTTTGGGTGACAGACCCATGGAGGAGGAGCGCTACTATGTTGGGGTGGCAGACCCATGGCGGGGAGCACTTCTGTGTTGGGGTGACAGACCCGTGGTACTTGACTGGAGGAGTACCTCAATAGTCTAATGTTAGTGAGTGGCACTTCAGAGTCGAGACAGGACTACTGCGCTTGACAGAGGAGGAGTTATCCAGCAGCCGTGTTTTCGTCATCATGAATAAAAATCCTGGATTGAGGTGAGTCAATGACCACCGTGTTTACCTCATGATTGAGATGGGTTACTTGATAACTTATGTATATGTATGGGCATATACCTAAGTAAAAGTTATATGTTGAGATCTTTCTTTGTGGTTTATCCTTGATGGATTTAGTGTGACCTTGAGGGTCTTTGTGTCCCTAATGAGTATCGTTATACTCACCCCTACACGGGCTATGACCGCACTAAGTTGTGTTGGATGCAGACGACAGAAAACACTGATTGAGGAGGATTCTTGTGGAGCTGGACGGTACCCGGAGGTGGACCACCTAGCGAGGTGTGCATGGAGCAGACCAACGGACCCGAGGTGCCGAGGAGACCATCTGTACCCACCCTTCAGGTGGGATTCTCGTAGGACGACTCGGTGGTTGCAGCTTTACTTTTCTGCCGCTGTACTTTCCTTTTCAGTTGTACAGTACTTTTAGTTGGGTTTGTATACTATCCCATTACTTTTGAACTCAGTTTACTTAGTTCTTACTTCGCTTGCGTACTCTGATGTGTTGTTTACTTATGAAAGGAAATGTCTTCCCTTTTTATTGGGATTTACTCATTTGGGGAAGTTTCCAACCCCTGACCTATGGAAGGCGGGCTTTGGGTAGTCACAGCACGGGCCCCGAGGATGGGTTGTGACATCTTTGTCCTCACTCACACACACTCGGAGAAACTTCCAAAAGGTCACCCATCCTTATCACTACTCCAATACAAGCACACTTAATTGTGGATTTCTAATCATATATGCTCCCGAAAAGGAAGGTGCACCTTGTTGACATGAGTCATTTAATTTAGTCATTTAACCCTTTATCATTCAAGAGTGTTACAGCGTCAGACACCGTATGCCATTCCAATCCTGCGTGATGGCTCAGCACGGCCAGATCCCAAACCTGACACTCTCGGTGGCCTCCCTTGACCAAACTTCAGATCTTGAGAACCATCCCACCTTCTCGACGCGACAACCGGTGTCACTGTGCTTCAAGCCTCCACTACCCCATCAAATACGCTAGATCATGGAACTGCACCTCCCTTGTCGTATGTTCACCTCAATGTCGAACCCCATCGACTAGTTCTCCTTCTGTATCACATTGCACATGGACTAGCCATCACCTCCTCTGGACTGATCACACCCTATTGCAAATGCATAAAAACTCCAGCGGTCTCCTCAAATCATTATTCATCTACCCACCATAGAAACAGTCTCCACCATAGGTAGAACCTCATAGGTCGGCCACCCCTAGTTCCACTGCGTGTGAAAATCCCACTCCGATGATTAGATAACTCCCTGGAGAGGCTGGCCCGATCCAAATCGGGAAACCCATAGCTAAACTAGGTTCTGCCCACCCGGTACGGGTCTACATGGCCCTGGGTGAGTCAGACAAACATGAAACCAACCTGGGTGGGTTTTCCTGGCCCTTAATATCCCTACACAGGGTTTATCAAGCTCAGAATTTGAGTACATAGGTTCAACATGACCCAAAACGAGCCTAGGTAGGGTTCTAGGGTCTGGGAAAAGTTTTAAATTTCATCAAAATCTAATTTAATTAATTTTTTTTCTCAAAATAATAATAAATTTATTATTTAATAATATTATTTTTTATATTTTAAAAAAACAAAATAATTTTTTATTAAATTTAATTATTTTATTAATTTAATTTTGGGGTCAAAAATTAAATTAATTATGGGACCGAACTAAATTTAATTATATGAATTAACATAATTAATATAATTGATTAAATTCCCCTGAACATAAATTAATATATATTTTAATTTTTAACATGATTTTAATTTACCTTTATAATGATCTTGAGCACTGGAAACCTTATATGTCTAGTTATTTTTATTTAATTAATTATTACAACTTCATGAGTTGCTTGTAATATTTAAATATGTTTTTGATGGCCGGCTCATTGTCGTCTTCATTTAAATTTGTTTAAGGTCTTGCACATCTATCCGTGTTTATGTTTGTATTTTTCACTTCCCAAGACCCTCTTGCAAGTGTGGGGGTATATTTTTACAATTGATGATGACGATGTAAGATATGGACCACACCAAGATGAGGCTACGTACCCAATGAGAAGTAAAAGAACTCGCCCGGGGTGAGATGTATCATGAGTCAAGACATGAATTAGTTATGACGCACCTAGGTTATGGTTGACCCATTGAGTTTAAATGGATCAACCGATGTAGATTCACAAAAACAGCTGGTTAATTTTATTTTCTTTATGCATTGTTTATTATTTTATGAATTTTCTTCTCAGCGGGAAACACATAAAATAATAATAAAAATTCATAGAGATGTTATGAATTTTTTCTCTATTAATTGTTGTTTATTTTTGACCACAAAAACATAGTATGAACATATTTAATATAAATGGATTACATTAATTGAAAATATTTAAACCCCTCAAATAAATATTAAGTCATGCACACCTTCCGTCATTATAATTTGAATACAAGCAGGTGTATGAGGTGATCTTTATCCTTAGTTGATGGTGCTTTCTACTATTAGAGAGTTATTATGAGATAAGTGGGTTGACTTGATTAATTATAGTAGCAAACAAGTAGGCCTATCAAGATTGTTTCCACTTTAGAGGCAAGCGTTGAGTAAATCATTTTTTTTTATTTTTGAAGTTGAGACATTACTCAGTAGATCAAGGAGTCACATGTTAATACAGTTGTCTAGTCAAATTCCTATCATGAATCTCTCTGAGTAGTGTCTAAGACATAGCTTGTAGACTATAAAGATATGTTTCATGTATTATTTCCACTATAATAATCAAGTGAAAAAGTATTCCATGTGTAGAAGGTATAAATACCGGAGTTTGAAAAAATAGTGGGACACATTTAATGATTTAATTAGTCGTTAATGTCAAATTAGTAATCAAAATAAAAGTGCTTATCTATTAGATTTTGTTTTTTTGAAAATAAAAAGTAATACCACAAGTACACTATAATAACTATTATACAATGAACATGTCCAAACTTGCATGATTTTCCAAAAGTAGTATCAGTGCTTGTGCAAAGTACTATGATATTAGAAATTCAAGGTGTTAGTGTCCCCAATACCTATTAAGCCTCCTTGGGAAATGAAGGTGAAAAAATACTTACATGAGACTCTTGTATGATGAATATGATAGTTATAATATAATTTTGTTATCAACTTCAGATGTGAGCTGTAGATACAACATCAATACATGGATGACTTCCCATGTGGTCATATATCTAAGAATCTTTTAAGTAGAAAATGACGTAAGATATGAATGGGTAATGATTACACTGGTTATGTGTAAATATGAAAGATAAACCATTATCTTTGAATACATCCCATTCTTATTTATTTATCACCCATATTACTTAGTTTCAACTAATCTTAAAAAATTAAAATGATGGAGAAAAAACATCATTGCCTTTTGGGTAAAGTTCACCAAGTGAATAAGATCTTAAAGAAAGAATAATATTTAGTTCTTACTGTAAAAAAGTTAAAATACAAGGTGAAAAGTATAATGTAAATCATGATGCCAAAGGAACCATTCAATTTCCTTGGAGGAAAAGTGTAAAAGCATTAAACCTGAGCTTATATGCTTTTCATTTCATGAAATAAGTCTATGAGTGTTTAAATTCAAAAAACTAAATTGAGGAAGAAAGCATACACTTCTTCTTCAGTGTACATTCATCATTGTATGCAATGTTTCTATCATGATTCATAGGTATTAAATACAATATTCTTATCACATATGTGTATTGAGATACAATAACCAAATAAGTATAGAAATATTAAGATAAGTACAATGTGTTCTCTAAGTAGATAATAAATGGTGGTTCCTAAATCAGTGATGAGAAGAAAACAACTACTAATTTCCCATTAAATGATTCTAGTCGATCTTTTGTTAAGTATTAACAAAAATTCATTTTACATGTCCATTAGACACAAGGATTCATTATTCTTGTTTTTTTAATGAATTATTTTTTATTGTTTAATACTCAACCAATAGTTTAGTAATGCTTGAATTATTAGAAATTCCTAATGAATATAAAATGTGAGACATAGTTATACAATATTCAATAAAGATAGTAATTCTTCAAGAAAAACTAAGTGGTTTGCAAGGATATACTCAGTATGGTTTTATACTCTATGGATTTAAATACCTTAGGAATTAACAACACAATTCCATACTTAATTTTGGACAAGGAAAACTTTAGAAATAATTTTGGTCACAATGCTTTCAGAATTAGTTCAACTAGAGAGTGTGAACTATTTTGAGGATGAGCTAGTGATAAATATACCTTATAAGATTCCATTAAGTGATTATTAAGGAATGTGAAAATAATGTATGGTATATGCGTGGTCATAATATATCAATTTCTTCATTCCCATGTGTTGGAGAACATATTTACCAAAAATTCATCGATCAATATAATGTACAGTTGAGTAATTACTAAACTCACCTAATTTCATCAACATTAAAGCTATGATTTTAATAACAAGGATCAATGAAGAGTATTAAATGTTAACATTGATCATTTAAATTTATCAAGTAGTAATTCCTAAACAAACATTTCCTTATGTACATTAATGTCATGATGTATGTAAAAGGATCATCAATGTTAAAAATCATATGAATTGAAGATACATTCATTTTTCGATACATTATTTGAAAATAGTGACATTTTCCCATGACCATATGCCAACTATAATGAAAAATGGATATAATATAAGAAATAGTTTGATATAAATTCATTATTTTAACAGAATGTTTATTTATATGCAAATTTATTATTAATGATATAAAAAACTTGCATCAAGTAAATTAGAAAGTGAATCTCAATTAATATCCTAAAATTATAAAGATATTACATAAATCACTAAGATAGAAATGTGATAGTCATGTTAAAAAAATATATTTTTATAAAATGGTTCGTATCTATATTTGAGATAGTGGGAGAAATATTGGTTTGGGTTTCTTCAATTCAAAAGATACAAAAATTGCTGACAGAGGAACAAGTTCAACAAGAGCATGTGGAAATAGAATGTTCTAGATACACATGATACGTAGAAAAGATAAACACATGTTAAGGGTTCTGTATTCACAGTGGACGATGATACTTTATTCATTGAGAATAATGGATCCTATAAGTAATCATTAAATGGAAACAAGAAAATATTTACAAGATCGATTATTATTTAATAATGGATTCCATGTATCATTGTGAAGGGGATTATTATTTTGAATATTGTGGTGGGTATTCAAGTGAAACCAATAATGGATGGTACAAGAATGGTACCAATAAGTCTTGATTGGTAATACCAAGTCATTATGCCTAAATGAATTAGAATTTTAATTTTCATAGCTGCATTCTAGGATCATTAAAATTCGGAATTGGATGTCAAGACCACTAACCATGGAAGAAATCTATATGATGATACCAAAAAGGGTTTTTGTAACTATATAAATATAATATGGGGATAAAATTATAAAAAACTAGTTTTGGATTGAAGTAACAAACACGATCATGGATCATTTATTGGGAATGAATTGTTTCCATGTATATACAAGAGGTTAGTGGGAGCACTAATATTTTACATGTGAAAATATGATTGATAACTTATAGAAAAAAATTATTGGTCTTATAGTTGGTTAAGAAAAAAATGAAACAAACTCTCTAGAGATTGAATTAAAGTAGAAATCTATGTTATAGGGAAAAATGATTTATTGATGTAGATCTAACAGTTTCATATACCTTATCAATAGTACATATTCTAACAAGGTATTGAAAAATACAAGTTGGAACAAATCAGGGGAGAATTATTACTAATGTCACATGGAAAAAATCTCTACAAGAATACATGCATGGGGAATAGGAGGGTATTAATGTGATAAGTTTAATTCCATAATCTCTTTAAAAGTATAAATAACATATTCCATTCTATTTACTAAATATTATATCTCAAAAAATGTCTTTTTTGAGGAAAATATCTATTAGATTAAGGATAAATTCATGGGAAACAGTTAGAAATATCCGATTGTATTTTAAAAATTATAAGGGATATGTTCCTGGTATGTGCACAGGAATGAATAATAGTTATAAGGGGTTACAGACTAGTATTTATTTAGATCGATATTATCTAATATCATAGTAAGGATAAGTTAATGAGAAAGATAAGATCATTAAACCTAGTGGTATCCATATCTAAAAATATCAAGTGTGTTTCAGATTCAAAGGTAACCAAAGAAGAAGTGTATAAAATATGAAATGTTTTGTTCCAGTTCTTGGAATCTCAGCTACTCTGTAAAGTATTATCATGATGATAATTCTTCTATTGAATATCCATGATGACTATATTTATATCATTGACAAATGTATATACACTTGGGGTTTAAATCTCTTGAGGAGTCTTAATCAAGGAGGTGAGTTCATAGATAACAAAATTTCAATGAAGTGGATAAATAGAAGGCACATGACTAAAGAAATATCTCAGTAGAAACATTATCTTATCATATAAGAGATAATAATGTTTTTTAGAAAGTTGGATCTAGAGAAAGTGGGTTACCAAGATCAAGAATTATCAAAACATATTGATTACCATGCCATGTATATTTCTAGTTATAAATGATGTACACTTACCCTTAGAGTATTGATATTTATGTTTCCACAATTTAAATGGTAATTTATATAGATTATTTATCATATCAAAATGTTATAACAATTCCCAATTGATAATGAGAACCTCTAAATACAATGAAATTAATCTTTAACATATTTCAGATGGTATAGATACATTATACTTACTCGAAATAGTTCATGTCTGAATATTAGTTTTTGGGGTCCCATAAGAATTAATAATTCTTCACATGATTTTTTTACTTGGTGGTATCTACCCACCAATAGGGACACCACATGATTTAGGTATCATTGGTTTTTTAAACTATGAATATGTGTTTTGGTCTCCTCTCATTATATTATTATCAATGTGATCCCTTTGATCATGTAATTTTATGAAAGTCAAAATCCATGACATTAAAGTATTGGAGAGGTATCTTGTGTGGGGTGTGTCTTTGGTGGTATGACGCTGGTTGAATGGTCAAGATAGAATTTGTAAATTATCACCTGAGGAATTTATATCTTTATCCTAGTTGAAAAGGATAGTAATACCTTCATAAGTCCCTTTCCAAGGTAGTTGAATGTATGTCTGTCCAGTTTTATAAAAAAATAATAAAGGAAGTAAGGATTATGACACAATGGGTGCTTCTTGCTTTATCAGATATCGTGAGAAAATAAATTATATTACACGATGAGTGTTTATAGGTTGGATTTAATTGATATGACTATTAATTATCTATTTAAGGGACTTGATGGGTTTTTAGATTATGTTCTTGCTCTATGAATAGTATTCAATGATATCGGGATAAATTCCTAGAGTTTCACACACAATAGTGTATTCAATAGTCTACCCTATTCTACTGATTAAGTGTATAGGACATGTTGGGCCCCTCCATGGGGTTTGAGAGTTCTCCCAATATTATTGATCGGTAGTGAATAAATAAATTCCTTATTATTAAAGTATACAATAATATGTAAAATTTATTTATTTAATTTTTTACAAGGTGTTTGGTGAATAAATAGAAAAATATTATACAAACAAATATTATTTAAATACTCATAGTTCCTTAAATATTTTGAGAATTATGAGTTGAGATAATGAATCTATTTTATCACATATTTTATATTTATTATACATTAAAAATATGTGATAAAAATACAAATGACATTATGATGTAGAAAGTTCATCATAACACTTTATTTAGTGCTTAATTAGACGCTGTTTAATTTTTGGGGGCTAGGGAACACTCTCTAGGTATTTTTCACATCCACTACATAAGAAGAGGATGAGACCTATTTTATAGACCATTCATTAAATCAGAATCTGGAGAATCTACCTCCTCATGCATCGTAGAGAGATAAAGTCGTCATCCTAGTGATTGATCCAAGAACACCTTCATAGATCTAAGAGACAAGATTCAGATGATCATCACGATGTCGAAGGAATAATTATACCTCCTCGCTAGCATCTAGAATTTAATGATCAGTATATACATGGAATCATGAAGAGTGTGAGGGAAATTTAGAGGGGTTCAAGCTCAAATCCTTCGAGCAATGATCACCATTGTCAAACTGTAGTTGAATGCACCACTAACAAATGAGGTAAATGTCGAAATTGTTAATGTCATGGAAGATCCCAAGACCTCTATTGGGGATCATATCGAGGGAGATGATGAAGTTTTGTCACTATGGTAATGATAAATTTTAAATACAAAACCCATTGAATTCTACTAAGTGCCCTGATACTAGAAAAATCCACATTCAAGGCCACTTTCTAAAAGCATGGTTTTTCAAAATACGGGAAACAAATTTAAAATATGCACTTAAAATGAGATTGTTTTAAAAAATAAAATAGCATGACCCATTTCAAAAAAATGGAAGAGTGAAAGAAAGGGGAATACATGGATAAAGAGTAAAAATCATACAATGGAATATTAAATAAGTAAATTCCCCTAAGAATACTTATTGATTAAGACATGGTAAATTATTAGACATCATGTGAGGAATGCCTAGACATACTTCGATTGAAACCATATCCTAGCATATCTGTGAATTCTAAATTCAATAACTACCTTGATTTACTCAACTTTCCTCACCAGTGGCATAACCCCCTATGGTGTCTAAAACCATAGGTAATCTAGTCCTTCTTATCAAGACTAGATATAAACACTTATCATCCCTTACTAATATTCCAAGGATCCCAATGTGTTTCAACAAGACTAAGTGGGAAATCACATGCTTCAATGAATTAAAAGCTGTAAATCTCATCTCACCTATTATACCCTTATATGAAATATCGCTAATCACATATCTTCTATATCACATCACATTTGATATACCATGTGTCATGAACCAACCTCGATTTCCCAATCTATCAATCACCTGAGCTAGTATTGACACAACTTGAAGGGTGTTCCAAATCCTCATAGGTTGGAAATGACTTTATGATCATCAAGAACTACTTTTGGGGATTATTTTTCTAGAAATAACTAGAATAAAGTGATTTAAATATTAAATAGGTTGACATTCCAAAAATAATACAATTGTGAGAGGATATAACCATAATAAAAAACTTTTTTCAAGATTCATAATCACAACTAAAGTACATAAGAACTACTAAATCCAAACTATGTATGGCATGACTTCACCTCTTGACTCCAACACCATACTATGTGACTAACCCAACACCATCTTGTGGTTGCATTCCTATACATGCATCAGATAAAATAATATATACATACACCCAAAGGTTTATATTGGTTGTGAGAAAAAGATCCCGGTAGGATCCCACAAAATGTATTAGAAGAAGAAATTATAAAATAAATTTTTTATGCACAAGTTGTTTAAAATAGGGCATGAGATATAGTTTTACACAATTAATGGATAAATAAACCTTTTAAAAGTTTAATAATGAATACCAATAAATAGGATTCCAAATAATTTTGTTAAACAACCCAATAAAATATTTCATGAATAATCACTAGAAAAAAAATACCATGGGTATCAATAGTTCTAGGTCAATTAGGATACTCATAAAAATATCATGATTAGTAAGATACTTGGTGTGAAAAAAACCTAACTAAACAAGTCTATTAGGTAATAAATCAGTCCCTAGAGTGGCTCCTTTCCACAACTTAGGTAGCTTGGTGCACACATTACCATAGAGAAATAATACTAGGGGGAAAGTGTTCTTCCTTGGGGATGGATCCCTACCATATCATCGATCGCATTAATTTTTAACACATTAGAGTCATTATATGTTCATTTTATCTTTAAAACCTCACTGGAAATACATTAAACCGATTTTCAATTAATAAAAGCTAGGGGGAAATCCATTTTCAATACAAAAACCAAAACCACCATATTTTATCAAAAACATTTTCATGCCTTTAACCTAGAGTATAGAATCTCACAAAGTGATCTCCTAGGGTTTCCTAGGTCGGAGTTCTCTAGTCTGTCTGGGTATCAGCGACTCTTTCTCCTTCTCCCTTCGAGAAACCTTCTTCGGTGTTACGGTTCACCGCTCCCCCTTCTTCCTCGGAGATAGTGTTCCGTCTCATCCACTCGGCACCACCCCTCAACCCTCCGTGAAGAAACTGGGATCCTTCTTCATCTACTCGAAGTCGCCTACAGGTGCAGATCTAACCCCCCCCCCCCCCCCCCCGAAGACTTGCGGCTCCTTCCATCACCTTCATCCCTCATCGGTGCCAGATCTGGAGAGGGTGGGTGATTCCATATCTGAAAACCTCAAACTTCACCTGCTCTTCAGATCTGCGAGATTCTTCCTCAAGGCAAACTTCAGATTTCGAGGAAAACCCAACCCTAGTCACACATCCGCCTCCGCAATCAGATCCAAAAGCACTGAATCTTGAATATCCATTTCAGTTCGTGGTATTCTTCACCATTTGGCACTTTGATCCTGGCTTCTTGCTTCCATGTTGAAAGGTGAGGTCTGATGGGTGGTTTGATGTGTTCTTGTTCTATGAAGCTTCCTACTGGGAAGTGGATTGCTCCGCGAAGAACCTTCCGCAATTGAGTCACCACGCGGTGTGACTGCAAGAGGCCATCACGACGCCCTACCATGGGGTTTTGAACCGCGTTGATTTGGTGAATTGTGAAGTGGTCAATGCTCAGTGGGAGGTAGCAGTTCCCACATTGCTGCGAAGTTCCACCACGAAGTGGATATTTTGCGAAGCCCCATTCCGTGAAGATCCACCATGTTGAATTTTCGCGAAGTGGCCTTTGAAAAGCTCCTGTGTAGGGATTTGATCCGCGATGATGTGGTAAGACGGCGGTGACCTGTGGGTGGCTTTAAAAATTCCATTGTGGTGTGGTTTGATTCGCGAACACCTTTCGAAAAGGTTTTGACGTTTGAATGGCTGCGAAGGGGTCGTCGGCCGCGAAGGGTTTTCCGATCCTGAGACTTCTTTTGGTGGATTGTGTTTTCCACTATTTGGTTTTGCTCTTTTGATGCGGATTATGGCCGAAATGATCGGAGAATGGTGTGAAGTAAGCTGAGCTCATGATGGATCATGGAACAAAGGAAACTCATTCAGTTTTGGTTGAGACTCTCGCGAAGGGAGCTCGTGAGATTCTGCTGTGGTGAACCACTCCATGAAGACTATTCTACTTTGCGGTGTGCTTGGGGGTAAGGGGATGAGGAGACCTATCCGCGGAGCCTCTTCTTCTCCAAGGCCTTGGTCGCGCTGCCACTTTGTGGAATGAGGATGTGGAGTGGGGTGTCGGGCCCCATTTTTTGGGGTAGCAGACATTTGCGTGCCGACCCAAGAGGGGCAGATAACCGGCCCTGTATGGAGCTCTTTCTTATCCCATGTACAATGAACAATGGATGCAGATATTTTTGACCTTTGGAAGAGGATGTCCCTGACGGATAAAGAGAAAGAGACTATTTAGCCTCAGAGAAACGAAGATACACTATTAGAAAAACGCATGTCACTGCTGTTGGTTGGAAAGTTTGTGGAAAATATTTCAGTCAACCAAGGGGCACTTAAAAACACTCTACAGAACCTTTGGAAATTGGAAGTGGGTGTGGCCATTCGTGAAGTGGGGAACAATCGCATTGTCTTAGAGTTCTTCAACAAAAGAGATAGAGATAAAATTCTTAGCGGCACACCGTGGTCCTTTGATAATCAACTCCTCCTCATAGAATAATTCAGAGGGGGGGATGAAATCCAGAACATCAAGCTAACTCGATCCCCTTTCTGGATACGTATTAAAGGAATTACCCTTCACGCAATAATAGAATGTGTTATGAGAGAAATTGGGGACAACATTGGCCAATTCATTGAATGGGACTGCTCGGACCCTATCCAATGGGGACCCGAGGTTCAGATTATAGCCGGAATTGAAGTGTCATAGCTACTTATTTGGGGCATGTTATTGAAAATCGATGACGCATACAAATGGATCTCATTCGAATTCGAGAAACTCCCAATTTTCTGCTTCTCTTGTGGACGTCTAGGCCATCTGGAATGAGCGTGTGGATCAATGATAGGGGGGAGTAGGTAATATCATTCTTCATTATGTCCCATGGCTCTGGGCCAAAATGACCAGACATGCCCTCATTCTTGAGGTGGGAAAACAAAAGGATCATGAACCTCTCAAGGTGGCCCACACAAGTCAGGCCAGAACCGAACAGGGAATGATCATTAGGCTTGGACCGCCAGAGTTCCCTAAAGAGAGACCAACTAATCAGATGATTAACAACATGTATACAACCCCCCTGAAGGACACAATCTCAACATTTATTGAGTCGGGGAACATACAAAATGTTCCTGCAGAATAAAGCGCGAGGTCAATGCAGATGCAAGCTGAACCACCAGATCCCCACTCTGAACCAGAAATGAACATGGTTGACATCCTAACATAGGATAAAGATGGAAAGTCTGGAACTTCACCACCAGGCCCAATCACCCATCGAACCTGGAAAAGGGTGCAACGTGAAGTAAGTGCTGGTAAAATTGGGGACCCTAAACCTGGGGATCAGAAAAGACAAATTGAAACATGACAGTCAATGGGAAACTCCACAAAGAGAGAAAAAATGACGGGTGGAATAACAGGTGTCGAGAACTCAAAGGAGGAGGCAGGTGAGACCCAGCCCCACTTAGATCAATGATTTTCCTATGCTAGAACTGTCGTGGGATTGGAAACCCACGAATGGTTCACATGCTCCAGTGAAATTGTGCCCAAAAACGGCTCGATATAGTTTTCCTATCTGAAACCATTTTCGAAAACAAGGACACGACCAGCATTGCTCAGAAATGTGGATTCCAAGGATATCTCCCGGTCTCCATAAAAGACCACTCTAGGGGAATCTATCTCCTATGGAAGGATCATCTCAACGTCAGGATCATGTCTTTCTCCTCGCACCATGTGGCTGTGACTATTCAGGAAGACCACACCCTGCCATGGAACTTTGTGGGATTATATGGATGGTCAGCCCATAATGAAAAGGGGAAATCTTGGGATCTCCTCTGTAATCTTTGTCAAGATCTTCAAAGACCTATTCTATTCGGTGGAGACTTCAATGAGATTATGTTCCATAAGGGAAAAAGTGGCAGAAATGTCTGACACACTGCATCGATGGAAAATTTCAAGGATGCAGTCACTCGGGCGGACCTGGTCTATTTGGGACACACAGGTAATCCCTTCACATGGTTCCTACGTAATACGAATGACACACGCATCGCCAAGCGACTTGACAGATTTCTGGGATCAACAGATTGGATAAATCTCTTCAGCATGTTCCACATCGGCCACATGACCCTCAACTGTTCAGACCACTGCCCAATTTGTATTGACTATTTTCAAGGTGAACGTATCAAACAACCTTGTAAAACCTTCAGATTTAAAAGCTTTTGGTTAATGGACCAGGAATGCTAAGATGTTTAAATATCAAGCTGGGATATCACTCATCAAGATATTGGACTCACTATCCAAAAGGTCACATTCGATCTGAGTTCATAGAGTAATAAAAAATTCCTTAATCCTGAGAGGCACTGTGCTTCCCTCGAAAAGAAAATTCAAAACCTACTCAAGAAACCCCCATCCAGTTTCACTCTTGACATGATTGGAGCCCTTCAAAAAGAGCTGTACGTGACCCTGTGTGTGAAGGAAAGCTTTTGGGATATGCGGGTGCGAGATACCCACATCTCAGAAGGGGATGCCAATACCCGGTATTTTCACCAAAAAGCATCAGCTAGGCGCCAGAAATTTTTTATCAATCACATCTCACAGTCAGATGGATGAAAAGTCTTTGATACTAAGGGACTTCACGAAGCTTTGACATGTTACTTCCGGAACCTCTTCAATTCAGGAAATCCTTTCATTTCAGCCGATGTGGAAGAATGTATCTGACCAGTGATCACCGAGGAGATCAATCAATAGCTTTCCAAAGATGTGTCGGATGAAGAGATATGCCTGGCTCTGAAACAGATTCACCCCACTAAGGCCCCGGGACCGGACGGGTTCCACGCCCTGTTCTTTAAGCAATACTGGCACATCATCATTCCCGACATATGAAAAATGATAAGGAATATCTGGGATGGGAAAAAAAGTATTGCCTCCACCAATGAAACTGTAATCATCCTCATTCCCAAAATTAAGAATCCCCAGGAGGCACCTGACATTAGGACTATCAGCCTATGCAATGTCACGTACAAGATCTTCTCTAAGATCCTTGTAAATCGGCTACAACTGTGGTTGCCTGATATTATCTTGGAAAACCAGAGTGCCTTCGTGGCCAAGAGGCTGATAACTGAAAATGAAATTGTGGCCCATGAAGTGTTTCAATCTATGAAAACATTCTCTAATGCGAAAAGAGGAACCAAGGCCTGGAAACTAGATATAACCGAGGCTTATGATAAAGTGGAATGGAACTTCCTCAAAATTGTGATGCTGAAAATGGGTTTCTGCACTAAGTGGACTGATATGATCATGCAATGCATCTAAACCGTCTCTTTTAGAATCCAGATCAATGGGGAGCTCACTCGAGGATTTGTGCCATCTCGTGGCCTGCGTGAGGGAGATCCCCTCTCCCCTTTTCTCTTCATCTTGGTGGATGATGTCTTCTCTAACCTTTTATCCAGGGCTCCATCCGCTAAAACTATTCATGGGGCAAAGGTCTGTCGCATTAGTCCACCAGTGTCGCAAATTTTTTTCGCCGACGACTGCCTCCTCTTCTCCAGTGCAACTATTAATGAATGTCAGGTGATAAACCATGTGATCCAACAGTACGAGAGGGCGTCTGGACAGTCAATCAATCACGGAAAATAAGAAATCTCCTTCAGTGAAGGGGTGCCTTGCCCCAAGAGAGATGAACTCTGCACAACAGTTGGCATACATATGGTTGAAAAACACCAAAAGTATTTTGGGCTACCCACAGTAATTGGATTGTCCAAAAAATAAATTTTCGCATCTCTTATGGACAGGATTGAGAAGAAAATTCAAGGATGGACCCCAAAAAGAATCTCAAATGTAGAATCTCACAAAGTGAAATGCATTGTCCCTTATTTTATAGGAAACAAGATCAGGATATAAGATGGTAAATCCCAAGAAACTCTAAAAACTGAATATAAAATAAAAATAAATTCTATCCCACATTCATGTTAAAAATTAAAATTGTTACAATAAGAAAAAACTCCAATGTAAATAATATAATGGAAAGGCTAAGAAGTGATATGGTAACTATCCCAATGTCTGATCTAGTAAGGTCCAAAACAGTGCACATAATTCTCCTAGAAACCTTAAAATAGTTTTATATAAGTAGGGAGAGAATACAATTATACTCCGTTGGAAAAGTAAGTGACCCTCATGAATAAATAGGGATGCATAATAATTCCCCTATGAGAAAACAACATAACCTCAAAAGCACCTAACAAGGAGTACTATCCATCCCAACCTCACTAATGCACACACACAAAATAACACAAGTAATGTAAATTAATATAACAATAACATCAACATTTGAGTATCCCACACCACTTCCCACTAGTTAACAGCTCATCCCTAACATCAAACACCCTGACACTACTACACTCTTCCACAAGATGCACTGTCAAAACCTATCCTCACACACTTTGGCCACATACCACATCACATACTACCCACAGAAACTGGGTGTACCGCCACATCCCACTCACAAAAACCTAGGAACTTCCATAACCTCATCCTACTCGAAAAAACTTGGGCCTAATCCAGAAGACACTAGGGAAGCAAAACATATATCATTCTAAAGACACATGGGAAATTACACCTCGCCCACAAACATCGAGTATTAGACATCAAGCTATTACATCTTGCCCGAAGTGTCTTTGGAAATAAATGCCTAGAAGAGGTAGTAGAGAAGAGCCAATAACAATCCATCCATCCTCCCATTGGGATGTTGGGAAATACACCCTCCCCCATGAAGTTGGGGTGTTCAGCACATAGTGCTCAACTAGGGTGGGGTGCTCATATAAATCACAAGAAACGTAAAGTATATATATATAGGCACAAAACACAAATCCCCACCTATGAGTTTTCAAAAAATCCTACCATCCAACAAAAAACAAATTTTGATACTACCTCTAAATGCACAACCACAAAAACAACAACAAACCCAAACAATAAACCTCGACCAAATCATTTAACCGTTATTCATTCTTTATTTTCAAAAGCATATGTTTATTCCATTCCTACCTGGGAAACTACCAAAAACATCACAAGTTATATCCATATAGTTTAAACCACCCATTCACACTATAACATCAACTCTTGGGTATGGGGTGAAGCTTCCTACATGTTATTAATGAGTAAGCCCCCATACCATCCACTGACAACATTATTATTCATTTTAATGCCTCCCAACCTAAGGAAAACCCCCCACTCACAACAAAACTTCCAACATATCACATCGCTACCATCCCTTGGCAGCCCCACTGCACAAAAGAAACACCACAACAAGAAAAACAAAAAAACAACAACTAGGTTGTAGTCCCACTTCACAAGAATTCCTTGCCCAACGACATAACATAACTACGATGTAGTCCCACCTCATAACATGTTCATTTATTCCACAATTAACGAATCTATCAACCTGAGATTCCATTACACCTCATGAACCACTCCCCACACACAACCACACTCCGAACCACACCTATCAAACAAAGTGTATTCAGATTTAGCTGCCCTCATTATTTAATATCAATTTCATTATTTAGGGGTGTTCACAGAATAGGTTCAATCCCGAGGAATCCATTTATTTAACCCGGTCATCATGATCAATAATATTTTCAAATTTACACTAGTAATTCACAAGCCATACGTATGTGAAAACAAAGACCACCAATGACAATGATTTTCAATGGAATAAAAACCATACAATTCACAACATGTAATAATTATATAAGATAAAACAAACAATCATCAACACCATCTTCCCCACCCATCGTGTATTACTAAGGTAACAAAACTCTTTATTGTAACATGTTCATTCATCTTCATAAAATGTTAATTTTGATAGGGATTTGACTTAATTACCAATAAGACATGAGTCTACCCACCCCACATGATACACAAATAAATAGATATTAAGTGATCCATACCTCGAACAACAGGTGATCAACAACTCCTTCCTATGCCAAAGCAGAGGGTGTGTGAGTAGCAGGAAGGGATCCAAGGGGAAATTGAATTGATGGTTATAGTACAAATGTGACTACTTGTGGAAGAATGTTTCATGTGAACATGAAGAGGAAGAAGGAGGGTTCAAGAAAAGGGGGATTATAGCTTTTAGAAAAGGCAGTTTCAAAGTACTTACAATTCAGATCATTATTTGACTACATGGCTTGGACATTTCAAAGTCTAGGGGTCATTAGGATATTAAATATATAATAATTACCCTTGGATATGGTGGAAATTGATTTATAAATAGTCAAACATGATAGTTAAATCATTTCACATCAAAGAGGGGTGAGAATGAAAAACATGGAAAATCTAGAAATGACACTGATGGGTGAGTCACCAACATTAGTCACGGATGCCTGACTCGCTGATGTGAATCACCAATGCGAATCACTGAAATGATTCACGAATGTGACCTTATAATTTGATTCACTGACATCTAACTCATCGATGTGAGTCCCCAACGCGACTCCCCAACACCAGTCACTAATACGACCCATCAATGACGGACCTACTCATGCTGGACCTACCGACCCCCGACCTACCAAAGCCTGACATCTTGACACCCTAACCTACTGACACCCTGAACTATCGATGCCTGACATACCGATGCCCAACCTACCGATGCCTGACCTACCGAAACTCAACTTTTCGACACCCTGACCTACTGACTCCCTAAACTACAGATGCCTTGACCTACTATTGGAAAACCAGATTTTAGAAAAGCTCGTGAAATGAGTCACTAAGACATCCTAGAACACCTAAAACATTGGGTTTTCACCAATAATGAACCAATGATTTTTAGAAAATTAAATACTATATTAGGATTTTGAAATCATAAATCATTAAATTTATAGGTTCTTGAATGAATAGAACTAAATAAAACACTTACCAACAAAATTATAGAGAAACAGACCATGAGGATGGAAGATCCAAACAATACCCCTCAATTCTAAAAAATATTTGAAAGGAATAAGATTAGAAAACTGGATATAATAACTCCTACTATTTAAAAATATGATATATAGAGATAATCAAGGGTAATTCAACGAAGAAAGAGATATACGATCAAAACAGACACAAACTTACCAAGATAGGAACACTACTTTGATTGGATCTTCGATATACAGAAGAATTAGTTTGGGGAAGACAAATATTTTCCAAAAAATTCTACAAGTTTGAATGTGTAAAATTAGGGTTGAAGGGGGTGGGAGGTAATAATGAATTAGACAAGGATTTGATTTAGAAAAAATGTGATAGTTCCCATGATTTATTGGCCCAAATTGATACCACTAGATACCCATTGGTGCCAAGATAAATTCCTACACCTTAATAAACCCCACCAGATGGTTGGTGGGATTCCTATATGGATCCAATTAATCCAAAATGAAACATGTGGACCAGTGTATCTCACTAGATATTTGGTCAAATTACTCTATGTAATACCTACAACTAGCATTCCACCGACTAGATGTTGGGTCTCACTGGCTAGTTGGGGGACTACCTAAATCATTTCAAACTATGGACCCAAGTTTATCCTTAGGCTAACCATCTAATACACCACTCAACCTCTTATACAAGAATCAAAATTACACCCTTTACCCATCATTAAAACTAAAACCAAATAAAAAAAATTAATAACTTCCCTAAAATTACCCAAGGAAGGATAAAATTAGAATATGAGTAGAGTAGAACATAAAAACAATCGGGGGATTATTCAATTCTCCCCACAATTTTAATTTCTCCCCCATAAATCTGAGTTGAAGAAGGTTTTCCCAGAAAGAGATAAGGACACTACTCCTTAATCTTATGAGAATTAGAACTTTTCTACCATAATAACATGAACAATGGTATATAATTTCCATGTAGAACATTCACTTGATAATCAATAACTCTATGAAGTTTCCTAGTCATAAAAAAATATGGTTCTATGTTAAGGTCTTCCCAATTCAGAACATATGATTAGTTCAGTTGATAATTTTTTAGTTGTGAAACAAGGATGATGTCATGGATCTAACACAATTCTAACATCCTCAATTTTTATAAATGAAATATAATGTTCAATATCATACATCATACACCACATCAAACTTAAATGAACAATTAAATATTATTATTTTAATGTTCCCACTAAATCCTAGCCATTAGAATGGTGGGTATGAACATGTTTAATTGAATTATAAAAATATGTCTAACACATGTATATATAATTAATTCTTCAGTTACCAAATAATTATAAATGAATGTAAAAACCCTTTTCACTTAAAAGGAAATGTTTTTCTGAAAACCAATTTAAATGTGCACAAGTGTGTTTTATACAAATAAATAAACAAATAATTCTTGATGGATCGTATTAATGATATATATATATATATATATAATATTTGATAAAATATTGAAAATTCAACTTATGTGATATATATATATATAATATAAGAACAAATCAAATTTTACGCCTGAAAGAGATTTTTTCTAAAAATCCATATTTGATGCCTTTTGATGACACACTTATTTTAAATATATTTTTTGACACATTTATAAATTTTATTTCAAAAAATATACTTCTTTTTTTAAATCATATTAATAAAAATTAATTTGGTTGAATTTTTGGTATTTGTATGATAAGTTTCAGGTTTGGTTAAATAGTGAAAAAAATAATGCATTTTTTTAAACACAATTTTATAAAATTTATTTAGTGTGTTAAATTATATTTTTAAATGAATTTAAAGTATAATTAGATCAATTTAAAATCATTTAATATAATTTAGGTCATTGCAATCAATTTCACATTGAAATTGAAGATAAAAACATTGCAAGATTTTGAACGTTTTTCCTTTAAAAACATGTTTTCTAATTTCATAAATGGGATTAATTTTCAATTAATTTCTAAAAATTATGTGAATTTAATCTTGAAAAAAGGAATTACTCTTTGAAATCCCAAGTTTCAAATTTTTTATATAGTTCCTATTTATATTTGTATAATCATTGGTAAAATTTATTAGCATAGTTATGGGTAAATCGGGTAATTAAGGGTAAAAATAATATTATGAATATTATAATATTACCAAAACACCTATCCTAATTTTTTTTATGAGTGACTTTCATCAAAAACCATCCTTGTTATAGAATTATATATTTTTTATGCCTCATGGATAAGATTAGGAAATTTATAATATATATTTAATGAAAAGTCAACGATGTTATACTCTTGTTTTTAATAACTAATTTTTTTAATATTGGGTTATTTGTAATATATATTTAAATATAAAAAGTATTTGGAAAGATAAATATTTTTTCTTTACCATGATAATGTATCTTTACTTCGTATGGAATATATAATAAAATTAAATTCATTCGCAATGATGATGAAGTAATTGTTTAACTAAAAGAAATATCAAGTAAATGTTATTAAAAATATGAAAATAAATATAATTTTATCTAATTAATTTCATCCATGAGTTTTACAGACGAATTTTACATTATAGAGATGCGTTGAAAGATTTTTTTTGAATATATCATGTTTTTAAGGTATTTTTAAAAATTTAAGTAATTAATAGTGTCAAAATTGACATTTATTATATTTTAAAATATAAAATACTATATTAAATGGGAGAATTTTTTTAACATCTAAAATTATGCCAAATTACTGGGATAAGGATTAAAATTTTATAACTGACTTATTTAATGGTCTTTTGTCATTTTATAGTAATTATATTAACCATAAAAGTGTAAATTACATGATATCATGGTAAGATTTAAAAGTGTAAAATAATTGTTAAAACAAAAAGATAATGGTTGAAAAAATAATCAAAACCTGTATAATTTTAATTGGATGAATTTATTTCAACCCATAATCATCCTATATTATAATTAAATCAATTTGGATCCATTTGAAATGAATATTAATTTATATTAATTTAATATTTTGAGAAATTCACAGAGTTCCCCTCACATATCTTATAAAAGTGAGCATATTCTTCTCTATTCTTCAAAAATAAAAACCTATTTCGTTCAGAAAAAATATTCCCAAATACCTTCCTTGAATCCATACCCACATTATAGAGCTCTTAGTTTATCCATAAAACCACCCTTAGTGGTTTTAATGTGTTATTAAAATGATATGTCCAAAGAAGAGGTATAGTTTTAATCAAGTATATTTTTATTTATTCTTCCATTTCCAACAAGTGCGAAAAGAATTATTGTTCATGTGTACGAAAAAATACAACCATGTGAACCGATATAATTCATTTTCCATAACCGTATCTCAAGACTACTTATAATGATAGAATTAAATTTTATATATTATATTAATGACATATTTATAATTATGATATTGTAATATAACATTTATGTTCTTATATTTCCATTCACAGAAAAATGATAATGTCATTCGTGCGTACGTGTGAACTAACCCCCCACGAAGTGATGTGATTCTTTTTTCATCACTACATCACAAGACTGATATATATAAGTATACATAAATTATTAATATTATATTTATGATATTATTATCATTATAGAAATATAAAATAATACTTATATTCTTTCCATAATGTTAATTTAAAATTGGAAATGTAACTCATTTGTGCATAGAACTTACCATCTCCATCATTATAATGTAGTCTAATTTTTAAAACTATAACCAATGGTTTAATTTAAAAGTAAAATTAATGTATAAAAATGATAACAATTTCATGAATATTATTATGGAGATTATGAACTAATGGTCACTTTTTACTATAGACATCATAACGAAGTCATTTTGGAATCAATTACCGAATATCATCGAAGCATCCCACGTTAAATTAAATACTTACATAATTGTTATAAAATGGTAATAAGTGATATAAAAGTAATAATAAACTATAAAAAGGTTATAAAGAAATTAAATGATTAACATAAGTTTATTATTCATAAATATAAAGGACATATGTGATGAATGAGACGGAAGGTAAGGGACTTTGTCTCAATATCTTTTTATTGAGGCATATTTTGATGTTAAACACCCACATTATTTTATGAGGTGTATATATAGACCCATTTGAAATATCATAGAATTAAATTATTAATTATATTGTAATTTAATGTTTTTATGTTATTATTTCTTGGATTTTTTGATTAAAATGATTCAAAGAGGTATATGACACTTTGATTTACAAATTATCTTTTAAATGTTTAAAGATTTAATTTAAAAATATTTTCCTCTATGTCAATATTCTTGATATTGTTTTATTTTTCTATTAAATAATGGAAATATAAATGAGAATTTATGTCTATTTTATTAATTTCATTAAAAAGTTTTCAAAAATGAATCTTTTTTATGTTTTTTATAAGGAATGTTTTTATTTCTTTATAGAAGATAAAAGGAATGTTTTTTAATGTATATGACGAAAAAAATTCTCCACCACCAATACCATTACTTGATATTTGGATTCTTCTACAATCCTTCATGTTTTTTTAAAACAAAACCCCTCCTTCCCTTTATGTGTACTTTTTATTGAAAATGGTTTTTGAAAATGGATTTATTATTTCAATAACATAAAATATATTCTTATGAGTGAAAATGAAATTTTAAGAGTGAGATAATGAAAATTACTTGATTTTATGTGCTATGATTATATAATGTTACTTAGAAATTTTACGGGTGGTTAAGTGATAAACCAAGAATGGGGGGTTCTGTGATAAAACAAGGATTGGTGGTTGTATTATAACCTCTAATGAAATGGGTATGGAAGTCAACCGTATGGTTATTCCATTTGTAAGAGTGACATATATGTAATTCGACCGCATTATTATTCCATTTTAATATAATTAAGTCCCAAGTTATTTACTTATGTATTATATGATTTCATTATAGTTTTTATGAAAATTATTTGATTTTAAAATGGTAAAATAATTATATATTATATAAAATGATTCCTTTTTCAGGGTAATTTTTTTTATTTTTATGGAAATGTTGTCATGGGTTTTCAATAGACAAATGGTTTCCTTTCTTTTATGTACCTTACTGAGATTTTGGGCTCACATTAAGTTATCAAATGTAATTCATAGGGTTTAAGGAATACTTGGGACAAATATGATATCAATTGAAAATTGTGAAGATATATCAGCATATGAAATCTTGTTTTAAATATTTTAGTTTTATAGAAAAAATGGATATTAAGTATAAGTGACCACTTATAATGTATGGCTTTACAATGTAAAAATTTATTGTAATTCTATATAACTCTAAACCTAAATTATCTTTTGGAATAGAATGTAATTTCTAGTTTTAAAATAAGTAGAATATGTACTATTTAAGGATGGGTTCTTACACAACATTGGTGGAAAAGACAAGAGGTAAGCCTCCTTTTTAGTCATTCAATGACATAAAATAGTATTACATAACAAGGAGTGAGCTTTCCTTGATTTATGAGATATATGTAACATAAATAGGTAGAGACTTTCAAAATCAACTGATCACCAAATAAAAACTCCAGAGAACAATGAAGTTGATCTATATAAGAATTGTACTTGATATTATCTTTCACCAAAAAATAATAAAAAACCAGATCTGCATCGTTATCTTCTGAACCAAACTTAGTCCAAACAATGAAACTTTTCAACCCTTGAACCAATATATTTCAGCGATGCAAGGATTTCCTTACAAATATTGAAATGTCACCATTCTAGTGGGATACTGGTAACTTTTATTATAAGTAAATTCGACTACACTCAAATGCATAAATAAAGAACCTATGAAATCTAAGACCTAGGAATGAAGCATAACTTCTAGAATATGATTATCCCTTTCTATATTTACATCTATCAGGGAATGATATATTCTTCTCAACCTAAAGTTTTTTCCAATTTTCTATTTGATGCCCTTCCAAATCCATTAGATAAAACAATGGTCCCTATCAAAGAAAACTACCATGGGGATCCCATGTAACCATAGAATCTATTTCCCTTATGAATTCCACAGGTCCTCCACTTTAGTATTGTCAATGTACAATATGAAGTGATATGATTTGGTCAACCAATTGATCACCACCCAGATGTCATTATTACCTTGCTGATTTTTAATTAATCCAATAGTGAAATCCATTAAAATTTCATTCCACTTATATGTTGGAACAGGAAGTGGTCGAACCAAACTGGAAGTATTTAAGTGTATAGGATTATTCTTTTAGTTTGTATAAAATTGATATATAAACATGACTATGTATTATTCTATACCATGCCACCAAAACTGATTTTTCATTTTACAAAACTTTTTTTAGGTTCCTAGGTGGACACCCCAAAAATAATGATGAAAATCACCTAACATGGCCTTTCTCACAGATGAAGGGAAGACACATCAGCTCCTGAAGCAATGAATACCCTATAAGGAGAGAGACCACTCACCGATGGACTCCCCAACATATAAATAATCTATGAAACTTTTTTACTCATTATATTTCTATTCCTCATAAAATATCACATCAAGGAGAGATTATTTCAAAAGAACACTACCCAAAGAATTACCAAACATCTTTCCCTGATTACGAAATCCATCGAAGAAAAGATTCCCATCATGTACCATTAATAATTTTCTTCCTTAATAGACTTGGAAGGAAACATCCAACTAGTAGAATCATCAACAACATTACAATTTCATTTGGTGTAAGAAATGTCAAATTCAAACGACTGTCAGTTTTTAACCAAACATCACTGATGGAGGTTCAAAACCTTTCTAGAAAATATTTTACCCAAAATTTTATAGTTATAAATAATAGAAAATAATTCCCTAAAAATATAGTGATGCAAACATTTAAGAGCATTCAAAACCACATTAGGCTTCAAATCATGAGTGAGATAATTCATCTCTTTAGTTTGTGGTTGGAGTGAGCCATAAGACACTGCATAATCTTCCTACATAAGGAAACAGACCAAACCTATAGCTGAAGAATCATAAAAGACCATATATCCCTAGTGGGCCTCTGGTAAATTCAAAGTTAAAGTTTAGGTCAAATTCCACTTTTGTTCATGAAATTTTTTTGACACTTTGAATCCCATAACAAATTCACCACCTTCTAGGTGATATTGGTCAAAGGCGGAGCAAGTTTCAAGAAATGTTTTAGAAACTAAGGATATTATGTAGCCAATCCTAGGAATCTATGTATCCAAAAATATTCATGGTGTTTCCAATAACATGAAAACTATCACTTTTCTAGGATGAACTAAGACACCATGTTCAGATGTCATGTTTACTAAGAACATAACTTCCCAGATCTAAATTTTTACTTTAATAATTTATTATAGAGATTGTAATCCCTTAGAATTCTAAAAAAAATTCCCCAAGAGATACACATGATCTTATTCAGTCTTTGAGTACACCATGATTTCCTCCATGATGACCACAATAAATGTTTCAAGGTATAGGTTGAAAATTTGATGCATAAGTTCTATTAAGATATCGATAGTGTTAGTTAGTCTAAACAACAACAAAAGATACTCAAAATGGTCATACACATTTCTCAAGGTATTATTTAGAATATATAACTCCTTCATTCTGTGTTTTTGATAACCATACTGAACATAGATTTTAGAAACCCAATTTTCCTATTTTAAATAGTCAATAGAATCATAAATATGAGAAAATGGATATTTTTTCATGATCATTACTAGAATGAGATTTCAATAATTGATACATAAGTTAAGAGTTCTAGAAGCCTTCTTTGGAAAATGGAATGGGTGCTTCTCCAAGGTAACACACATTGGAATATAAATCAGTTGAATATTAAATCATCCAACAGAATTTTTATGACTTTAAATTAGCTATATCCATACAATAATATAACATTGATATCCAATGAGTTATGAACACCAAGATAATTGAGAATTGTATTTCTCTCTCAGGAGGTAACCTAGAAAAATCATCCCAAAAACATTGAAAAAATCATTGGATATTAGATTAAGTTAACCAATAAAATATTATTCTCTTAGTTATGTTATAGGAAAATACATCAACATAACAAATTGTGGAAGATAAGCCCTTTCTCGACTGAACCTCAGATCCTATTCTCCTTGAAACGCATAGGAGATATGATTGGAAATGGTGGATAACAACCATTGATGATAAAAATAAATATAATACTTGTGAGAGATCAGCCAATCCATTATAATAATAACATCAAATATGTCCATTTTAATAACAATGAAATCTTAATCTAGGCATACATTTCCCATAATTAATGATCACGAGGGATAATGAAAACCCTGACACCTTCTTCTTTCCTAGAGGAATATTCAATTCCATAATGAATACCATGATCTCTATTTTATGTTTTAGAGGATCAACCATATGAAATTATATAATAGAGTAAGATGAAATTGTATCAAATATTGCAGTCTCTAGGGTAGAATAAATTGAAATGTTTCCTCTCACAGTTACATGACCCACATCCACATCCATAAAAGAATCTTTCACTATGTGTACCAACTTCATTTTGGAGGATTCTGTCTAGTAACCTATAATCTATAAAGAAAATAATTACACCTAAGATCCTCTATGTTATAAAAAATATGTACCAGATCAAGGAAAAGATAGATCCCAAAAAATCATCTATAAGTGACAATGGTGGCCACATGAGTTGAAAACATTTTGATGAATGGGGAAAATAGAATCATGTGTCTTATATAGACATATGAGTAACATATTAAGACACGTTCCATTGATGAAAATGTAGGAAGATACATATGAGAAGAACCTCCAATATTTCCACCATGAAACTCACTCATATTATTCTTTTCCTTATAAGAACCACTCCATCCACCACCATAGGAAAATGGATCTCCTATCAATTCTAACCTATCCACTAGGTTAGGCCCAACTATTAATACACTATCTTCTACCTTATTATTGGTTGTTAACATGACAACCAATGTTCTAATATCTGGTTGTCGACACATATGAATCATTTGTGACTTTATCTTATAATAAGTTACAACCTCAAATAAGAACACTAAGAGATCGGGGAAGTGATTGGCATACACCAACACTGATCTATTTCCTTTAAAATGTTTTAGAAACTCCATGGATTTTACCAAATTCATAGATTCTGGGTATAATTTCTCAGTAAAAATGGATATGAACTCTTTTTACTCCAAGTCTTCATGATTCTTAGCCATGAAAACTTGGTCCCAACACCTTCTACTTAGACCTTCAAGCTTGAATATAACCCACCATAAATTGATAGAATCAAGAGGTTTTAGGAATTCAAAAGTTCTTGTGATCTTTATCATCTAATATTATTCTTCATAAGGGTCATTCATCCCTTTGAAAGATAGTGGTTTCTGAAGAATAAACTCTTAACCTACATTCATATGCTCTTCCCTTTGAGGTTATTCCTCCTTATCTAGGTTCCATAACTTTTTCCACAAATCAGTATTTGAACATTATTGCTTTGATCAGATTCTATTCATCTAGAGGGTTTCTATTCCATGGTTCATTGGAAACACACTCCCAGTGAAATGACAGAGGTATTTTGGGGGGCATGGTACTACACATAAATTGATAAAGAGGAACAAAAACATGAGTTTAAAGAATATATTCAAATTTAATGTAACAATATTCAATTGGAATTTTAAGGAGGCAAGAGAAAGAAAATAATAGGATTACAACACCCTAAATCCTGAAGATGCTTTTCCAAACCATCCACGACAACTTAAGGCTCGTTATAACGAGATATTCCTAGATACTCACTCGCTACCTACCCATTATGTCACTAAATTTCTATCTAATGTCTACTATGAAATCCTAAAATGAATACTCACAATGTAAATATACAAACCACCCTTTGATACCAATTTATCTCAAACTATAATTGATTCCCCAAACTATCTATAACCGAAGACACTTCTAACATGGCCCAAAGGGTGTTCCAGATTCCCATAGGCTGGTAACATGTGTCATGTCATCATGAACTACCTTTGTGAATGGGTTTTCTATATATAAACTATGAAAATGTAATATAAATATGAAATACATTGGTATTAAAAAAATCAATACAATAGTATATGGGTAAGATACATATATAAAAACAGTTTCCATGATCCAAAAAAATAACCAAGTTATATAAAAACTGTTAAATCCAAACTTTGTGTGATATGATGTCACCTCTAAAATCCTACACCAAGTTATCAAAGAGAACTATCTCCTCGATTCCTTTCCATTACCATCATTAGATAAAATAATTTCTATATAAACCCAAAGGTCTATGTATAGTGTGAGAAAAGGATCCCAGTAAGATACCACCAAGTATTTCATATTTAGAAATTATAAAATAAACTAGTTATGCACATTTAGTTTAAAACAAATCATGGTATATATTTTAACACAAATAATAGATGAATAACCCTTTTCAAAATTTAATAAATAAAAACAATAAACATATTTCCAATGTATTTAATTAAAAATACCAATAAAACATATAAATTATAATCTCTAGAGAAAAAAATCCCAAGGGTTTAAAAAAACTAGGTAAATGAGGATCCTCATAATAGTATCCTAATCAGTAGGCCACATAGTGTGCACATTACCCTAGAAAAACATGTCTTGAGGGAAAGAGTTCACTCCAAAGAGTGGTTCCTTATCACAAAATTGGAAACCTAGGGCACACATTACACTAGATAAATAGTTTTATAGGAAATTTTTTACCCTCAAGGATGGATCCTTAGTTTATTGTCGATTAATTTGAGTTTATCACATTAGGGACATTTAAAGGGAATTTCATCTCTGAAACATCCCAATACATATTTTATAATAATTTCCATTAATAACACCAAGTGGAAAATCTATAATTGAAACTATATGAAAAACACCATATTATATCAAAACCTTTTTCATGCCTTTAAGTAATTTTAGGAATCAAATTCAAGGAGAAAACATGGAATGTTCATAAGAAAAATCCAAATCATTAAATTTTCTACCTTGAAGCACTAGGAATATAAATGTTTATAGGTGAAAAAAAATTCAACATCTGTCTAGGGTTTTAGAAATCAAAAAGGGATCCAATATAAATAATTCCCAATCATAAATATTTAAATTGACTGGTTCAAGAATGAAGAAAACCAAATAGAACACTTAAGACCACAATTCTTGAGAAACACACCATGAGGATTGAAGATTTGAACAACACCCCTCAATTTCACAACATATCTAAAAGGAATTAGATTAGAAACCCTGATCGAACAATTCCCACCATTGATAAAAATGATACATAGATAGAAATAAGGAAAATTCAAGTAATAATAATATCCAATATCAAAACTAAGTCCAACATACCAAGATAATACCGAAGCTTCGATCAATGTTTTAATCTTCCATGGAATTGGATTGGGAGATTCAAAGATGTCCCAAAGAAGTCTCCAAGATAAAATTCATAAAATTATGTCAAAGGGGGAGGATTAAATAATTAAATAGGTGGTTTAGATTAAGAAAATATGATATTACTCATGACCTATTGCCCATATCATCACCATCGACTAGTTGGGGAATGCCACTGGTTAGCCGGTGTTAAAGTGAAGAATTCATGCACCACAAGAAACCCCACTAGTTATCTAGTGAGATTCCTATATGAATCCCATTATTATAGAATATAGAGACCCATGATTCTCATACATAGATATTACACCTTTTTAGATGAATATTCAATACATTACACAAACAAACAACTGAGGATCGTAATAGTTTAGTGTATTTGGATAATAGAAAAAAAATATTCTAATTTGGTGAAAGATTTTCAACATCTCCCATAAATATATTATCCTTTATTATACATCACAAACCTACCCTACATAAACAATTTCTTCATAACCTTTGGAAATGAAATATAATAAACTATGAGATCAAATAATCAGTAATGATAAATTAAGGGAGATACATAAGTATAACATGAACATATGTGTATGAGATCCTGACCTCAAAATTTTAAAACCATACCCTGCATATCAAAGATCATAATCTTGAGTCATGGAATAATGATTGGATGTTCATAATACATGAATAATAAGGAAATCAAAGAACATGATCCATAAAATCATAACATTAGAAAAAGAAATTGATTTGTGGAATACACATAAGAATAAATAATATTGTGTTAAGTATAATTACCAATACATTCATAACATGTTAGGCTTGGTCTAACCACATATGTATATACTTTGGCCTTGTGATAACCCCCTGAGTACCCTCTTTCAGGCTTGGGATACCCTCCCTTGTATCCTATTTTGGGATTGGGATAAACTTTTATTTACCATATTTTAGGCTTGGGATAAACTATCATATACCCTCTTTTGGGAATGGAATCATATCATACTTACCCTCTTTTGGTCTTGGGATATCCTCATGTGTACCCTCTTTTGGGCTTGGGATAACCCCTCTTGTACCATCAGAGCTATTTTAACCTTAATAATTTTCCCATGCATTGGAGGGAGATATAGGTCCCACCCATATCTTAAGGAAAATAATACATATGTGTGTTAGAAGATCAAAAAACATTAATCATATCATAACCCATGAAATGAAATGGTTTTCATAATGATTTCATTATATCATAACCTATGGAAATGATGTAGGGTTTATAAGAATTTTTTCATGGTATAAACAATTGATGATAAATGGGTTTCATAAATATATTGTCATGATAACCCATTTAGAGAAATAATAAAAATGATATCCTTGGTTTATATCCCTATTAAACCATAATTTTACATCAATGGATATCATCTTAGTTGGATAAGGATTTTGAATGATCAATCGGAACATTTCTTGAAGAATATAACATTTCTCTGAAAATCACTTTTCAAAACTCAAAATTAGTATTATATTTTGAAATAATTTTCAATGAAAATAACCTTGATAAATTATAAATAAATATTCAAATGAAATAATGGTCATGGTGGAAGAAAATTATATTCAGGTTATTTAAGATAAAATAATGATTCCTTTAATATTTTCAGTAAAATCCAAATGGGCATTGTTTGGAAAAGGAAATGAGTATTCCTTTCAATTTTTTTTGAAAAAACTCATGAATGTAGAAAAGTACATTAATAAATAATTTTAATAATGTTAAAACGTTTTTAAAAACAATTTTAGAATATATTGTTTTTGAATAAAAATATTTTTCAAAAGAAGAGAGAAATAAAGGTGATTTTTATTAAAAATATTTTAACAATTATTTTAAGTACGAAAGAGTGGTAAAATTGTAATATTAATAGAAAATATAATTAATAACTAGAAAAGAAGAAAATTAATTAGAAATTTTGAAAGTTAGATCATAATATTTCAGCATGGGAAACTTAATCATAAATATTTCTTATAAATAATGATATTGTAACATAAATCCATTACCACATTGGTAAGTTTTGAAACATAATCCCCATGAATGTAAGATAATAAAATGGATATTTTTACCACATAATATTAAATATAATAATTATAAAATAAATTCCTGGGTATTATATACACCAAAGAAAAGAAATATTATGTGAATATGGCATGTGTCTCACATAAGTAAAAAGTTTGATAAAAATCCCTTAACTTAAGTCTCAAATTCCTTAATACACATTCAAACCTCATGTATAATAAATATAAGTATAATATACACCTATTAATGAAATATAATCATTTATATAATAACATATATGATTTACTTTAGACCATTTCATTCCCATTTAAAAACAATTCCTTGTTAAAATCACATTTCAGATAATAACCGCGTTGTTTTAGTATATGTTCTGGTTTTCTATTTGTGAACTCTTATATTGATCATGGTTCGATCATCTTCAAAATAATAATAATGATATAATTATTATACTTATACATCAATTATACAATTAATACAATTCATGAAAAATGGTTTAGAAAAATGGAGTATGTTACAATCATGGAGACGATAGGCCATACATATGCATGAGTAACATTTATATTTTTAAATGATCATTATGGAATCATGGTAAGTGATATTTTAACTTTCCATAATGATCATAATATTATAAATACCATATGATTTATTTAAATATTCTTATGCATATTATCCATGTGTTGTGGTGAAGCAAAGAGTGAGTTACATCACTTCGTGAAGGTGGAAGTCCACATGTACAGGAATGATGTTATCATCTTTCAGCGTATGAGAATGTAAGAAATAAAATGATATATTATATCTTCAGAATGATAAATATTTCATGAATATCATATTTATCTCATGTACCTTACATATATTCAAAAATTTTACCCTTATTATCATTCATATAAAGAGTTAGTAAAAATGAATCACATCTCTTCAAAAAGGATCAGTCCACCATCACTACAAAAAATTTGGGGGTATCCAGTGTTAAGAATTATCAGCACTAACTAAAATCACTAACAAAGGGGGATCATTACTAGTGAAAAAAGTGTATATATAAGGGTAAATTATCAGCACCAATAAAAAATTATTGAAAGGGGGGGGGTCCATTATTAGTGCTAATAGATAAGTCCTGATAGGGGGGGGGGGTTATCAGCACTAGAAAAAAGCACTCATAAAGGGGGTCTTTATCAGTGCTAGTTAAAAAATGACGATAAAGGGGGGATTTTATCAGTTCTTTTTAACTAGCACTAATAATTGTTATATTTCATAAAAATATATATTTCATTAAAAAATATTAATATTTAAATATATTTATATTGATATAAAAAAAATATATTTTTAAAATATGATTTAGAAGGGAATAAATATTGATTTACACTTAATATATAAGATATTTAGTGAAAATAGAATATAAAATAATTATAAAATAATATTAATTAATAATTTTTTAATTATTATAGAGTAATGGTCATTTAATAACAATTGGATGACATAAAAATTAAATAAATTAATGAACGAACCATGATAAGTTGAAAACATGACTTGAACTTCACAAATATAAAACTTTTGATATGGGTGTCTGATTGGGTTCTATGACATATTAAATTGAATTGTATGAATATATATATATACACCATGGTGAGATGAGATACCTTTTTCACTATATTTTTAATGTTATAAATTTCCCATAAGGGCTCCAAAATGTAGCTTTTAGTTGGGATACTGTATTTTTTTAATATGTGATAGTATTTCAGCTTCATCTAAGAGGGTATTGTTGTCATTTTTCATGGGAGAATGAATTTATTCCATAGTATTACATTCATATAGATATTATTGTTTTTAAATTTTATCATTTCCCATAATTTAGTTTTATTACAATTAAATATTTTTATATTTTCTTATAATTACTAATATGAAATAAATTGTATAAATAAATATTTAAACATATTTAATCAAAAATGTATTTTCAAATATATAAAACAAATATAAATTAATATTTTTTTAAATTTTATTTAATTTAATATAATATTCATTTTATTTTCTATATAAAGATTCATTAATATGTATATATAATGTTTATATATACTTATGTGTGTGTATTAATAAACATATATATATATAAATATTATTCAAATATATATAAATGAAAATTAATATATGATATATTTCAAAAATTATAAGTGTGTATATATATCACACTGTTATAAAAAATATATATGTAAATATATATAAATAAATATTAATATCATAAAATGTAAAATAAAACAAGGCAGGGTAGTGGTAAGGGCTTCACATTGCAGAAGGCATGTCTTGGGTTTGAGTACAAGATCGCACGGGGGGATGATAATATATCTAGAATTGTGAAAGAGGGGTTTTTAGTATTTTTAAAGGGGTTGGGGTGTGTGAGAGTGGTAGAGGGGTGGTTGGGGGAATGGATAGCACTGAAAAAGGGGGATCACTAGCGCTAAGAAAGGGGGTTCGCATAAAAAAATATGTTTTTTCCAAATTTTATCAGCCCTAGGAAATAGCACTGATAAAGCCCCATTTATTGGTGATAAACAAAATCAATAATAAAGGGTGCTTTTATCAATACTTTTTTAGTTATAATACATCCAGCCTTTATCACCACTAAAAAACATTTTATAATTTCAACCTTTATAAACGCTAAAAAAAGTGATGATAATGGCTACCTTTATCCACAATTTTCTTTAGCGCTGATAAATGATCCCTTTAACAGTTATTTTTCCTAGCACTGATAAAGGTTAGATTTTGACATCTCCTAGGTATTCATTGATTTCATATACTAATAGATACACTTTATAGCATTGTTAAAAGCGCACGTTATAGCTGTACACACCCATGAACAATGTTATCATATCCCCTAGAGAATGGAAAATAGAGAATTTATATACGATATAATTACTCAAAATATATATTTATGTTATAAATATCATACTTATACTTTAGATGATTAATTACACCCAACCATGATTGGTGGTAATGGGAAATCATATGACATCACTTCGTGAGACGTTAGTCCACCGTACACATTAATGATGATTTCATAACCCATTTAAAGGAATTGGAGATGAGTGTAGTTCATTCCTTTAACATTACTACATATCATTATATGTAAGATACTATTGTAATTATATAATAATGGTCTAATAATAACTTATTTATATGGAGAAAGAAAAAAATTAAATTTCTCATTGAATAATGTTACCTCTTCTCCTAGTATGCTCCTTAGGTTTGCACCAAAATCCTTCATAGTTGGGTAGTCATCCCAAAATAAAGCTTCTAGAATGATAGGAGTGAAGGTTTAAAGGGATTTAGAAATTTATATTCTGAAAAATTGTTTCAATGTTTGAAGAATATTGGAGAGTGGGTGTCTTTTTATAAGTGAGGTGAGTGGAACAATTGTAATATTTTAAAAAGAAAAAGGTGAACCTAAGATTTTCTCATTCCAAAAAGGGAAAAAACTGAGTATTATGGAGCCCTAGACATTATATGATTGAAATATTTTCATAAATTAGATGTCAGATAAGTGTTTAACTAATTTTAATCCTTATAATTTTATTTTAACCCCCTAAAACCAAATTTTACCATAATTGTGATAATTATTTTTTAGTATTCCACTATTCATTAGGTAAAAAATTATATTTGTAACGACTTGAACTATTATGAATAAAATTCCCCTTTTTTATTTAATTAAATTTCTTATGGTTGTAGAAAAAACATTAAATTACTTTATTTTATTATATCTAATTTCATTTCAAAACACCATTATGTATCATTACCGTTGATAATAAAGTTGTTGAATAGTGATCACCTGACTGGTATAAATATAGGGTTTTAACGAATCCATTTTTCATAGACAAAGAATTGATGGAATCAAATAGTAAGGCTATACCCTATAAATCCCACTTTTTTGAGCCTATGAGGAAAATAAAATTTCTTGTTTTTTCCCTAAACCAATCCCTCGATGAGATCCAACAACTCAAGCTTGAGAAAAACCAATTATTGGAGAAGTTCAATCTCATCGAGATCACGACCCCAACCATGTTCACTGAACAACCCCAAGGAAATCCCACCATTGTACACCATAGTATATGGGAATATACTGGTGAAATAAAGTTATATGTATACAGACCATAGAAATAGAAATATGTACATTATTTTTGTATAAAATAATGAATATATTTTCACCATATCGTTGTTACTTTGTTAAAGATTTTTAAGCATATATAGTATTTTTTGTTAATATTCAAAAATGATTAAGAAATATTATTTAATGAATTAATGGATTTTTAAAATAAATTATATTTTAATAAAATATTATTATTAAATTAATTGAATTAAATATAAAATATCATATTATTTTTATGAAGTCAAATATAATTTTTAATAGGGTTAAAAAACACTTATTGTCAAAAAACCCATCAATTTTAAATAAATATCGGTTTTAATTTTATAAATGAAAATTCACATATATAGAAAATTATTTAGATAAAATTCATATTATTTTTTCTATCTGGATGTCGAAATTATCCTACGGTGAATTTTTCATACTTTTCTGAGACATTTGAATTTTTGGTTAAAAAATATATATTGTATAAATATAGCGTGTTTTATGATATCATAACAGCCAAATAGTGCTGTAATATATAAAATAAAATTTATCCTATACCAAATATATGTTTTAACTTTAAAATAATGTAATTTTATGTTTACTTTTTAAAGCCTTAATGAATCCTTGAAGACTTATAATATATTTTATGATTTTTAAATCATTTCTTTGAAAGTTTGACCGACCACCATAAAATAAAGGAAAATATTTTATTATATATTGACTCTGGACTTATAAAATAATTTAGGCCACTCCCCTTTTATAGATACCATGTGAAAACATCATGGGATGGTTTGTGGTTTTGAATATTTTTTTATGTAGAAGCCAAAACCAAAATAACAAAGAAATCTCCATCCATTCATATATAAACCCACCCAAGATCCCATTTCTCTTCACTCAAACCACTTTAAGAATGTAAAACCTATACCCTATACTCCCTATAGTACTTCCAAGGTTTAAACAAGCTTTTAAGAATCCCCTCTTATGCCATTGGAGTTACACATTCAAATAATGGATTCTTTCTCTATTGTTTTTATCAAGCACTTCATTTATGATATTCCATTTGATTTCCATTTTATTAAGTTGGGATAAATTCATAACTATAACCCATACTATCAATTTTATTTTCAAAATATATGACCCTATTTATATCTCATTTATCCCTCTTATAAACCCTTATGTACACCTGTTACCATACATAAATTTTGTAAGGGTTCTTTCCATTCTCACCTTTATCCATGTTTATTTATCTTATTATGCCATTTTATTTTCAATTAAAATTTATGGGTTATGTTTTATCACCTCCAAAATAATTCCATTATTATTTATAAATGCTTATAGACCCATTTATCTCTCATTAAGACTTCCCATCTAAATCTGTTACCTTGCCGAAATTTCATAAGAATCATTTCCTTTCCCTTTTTGTTGAAGCTTATTTATTATCATAGGGATTCATTTTCTATTTATATATGTGTGTACATGTCCATAAATGTCCATATTAATTACAAATTAATGTAAAAATTAGTAGATACCCATTTCTCTCTCATCAACCCATTTTATTAATTTTTAAGTGACATCATTATGCTGCTGAATTTTCACTGTGATTCTCCATGCCAATACAATTGTGTAGTGAATAACATACCCATTTATTATTAATAGTGATCACTCTTATAAACATAAACCTTTTTATTTGGGACTAAAATTTATTTATTACACACTATTTTATCATGTAATTAGTTATGATGATGAATGAATCTATGTTGTATGATCTATGTGGCACGCTTTCGCATGATAATGAAATGATTATGAAGGGTGTGCCTGATAGTACTGTAATTAATTGGGTAATATTTATTATAATGATACCTCATGTTGGGATAGTATTCTACAATATTCATTTATGGGAATTTTTTCAACCATGATTTCTGGGAATTCTTCCCTTGACCTGTGTTTATGATGCAGTGTTTTAAGTTGTTGCCACATTTCCCAAGTTATGATTATCATACTTTATCATACATTTTTATTCATGTTACTTTTATTATCCTTTTATATTAATATTTTATATCATGTTTTATATTCCTCATTTTATTATATTTTTATTCCCGTACTAGGCTTTATAGATCACCCCTTTATTTTATATGTCCTCAGGTTATCCAATTCAATTTTAAGGGAGATAATATTAAGAATGTTTAAAATAAAGATGATGCATTTTATGTTTTAATTGGTTATGTACTGTACCTAATTCCAAAAGAAAATTTAATTATCAACAATTCAGGTTGTATTATGTGTAATTTTCTATAATAAATAAATTATTAATATGTAATAAAGGAAAGGGTTGTTATAGTTGGTATTAAAGGAAAAGTTGAGTCATTTTATGGATTGGGATTACAAAACCCTACAGAAAACCCTTAGGGATAAGACTAAGTATAATAATACATCCCTAAATTTTTTTGAGTATAGATTAATTGGTTTATGAATAAAATAAATCCCTATATGGATACTTATAATGGATGTGGTTTTAGAATAGTTGTACCTAGGAGTAACAACTCCAACTAGGTGTTCATGGCCTGACTTACGATAACCTAGTACACAATAATTGGTCTTACTGCGCACCTAGTTTAACAATCTTGGGGGATATTCTTTGGTAAATTAATATGCTCATTACAAACCCTGATTAGGGGAAAAAATAAAAAAATTCCCATAAGAATATATGTTAGGATTCAGATCATGGATAACATAGACTAGAACATAGAGACTAATAAGTTAAGGGGAATAATTTAATTTAAAAGTTATCCATTTAATGTCACTATATTCCCATTTATGTGTTTGATTGTTTAAGATACTCATCGTTAATTTCCATTTTATTCTCAAAATGGTCGAAAATTGGAGGAATCATGCTAACAACCATTGTGAAGGGTAGTGTGATGATTTAACCAATGAGATTACCAAACCAATGGGAGCGGGGATCATATACTTTGTATCAATACTCTCTTATATAACTCAAGTTTTGAATAAAAACATAGAACACGAGTAGTAAATAACCCTCCCAAAGAGTGAGAAACCCACATTCATGAGTTTCATGCGAAAAATGGACTCATAATTTCAATGGATCATTTGACCTCTTAAATTCAAAAAAATGGATCAATTCCACTGAACATATCTTCTCCATCCTTCAATGTTCCAATCAATATAATTTTATTTTGGTTGTTTATCATTTGGAGGGTGAAGATGATCAGTGGTGAAAATTGATCATGAATATAATGACTGAGAAAGAAATCAAATCAATAGTGTGGAAGGAAATCCAAAAAATGTTTTTTGATAAATATTTTCCCCGCACCCTCCATATTAAGATGAAAAGATATTTCCTCATACTCAAGTAAAAAGATGACAAATCCATTGGATCATATGAGGAAAACCTCACAAAACTAGAGCGATATGCCTCAGGTTCTGTCATTACACCTAAATTCAAGGTCTACCACTTATTTGGTGGGGTAAAACCAACTTTACGAAAATCCGTAGTGACTTATGAATTTGATAGCTATAAAAAAATTGTCTGATGTTCCATCAAAGTCAAAATGGATATTGGAGAATATAACAACCCAATATTTTATGGTATGTTTCTTCTTAAATAATTTAAATTCATTAGATAGATTATAATAATTGAAATAATGTGTCACTATGAAACAAAACATGGTTTTTTTAGGAGATAGTCATAATGTATTTATTAAACATAAAATTTCCACTGTTATGATTTGAATTACTAAAATATGAAATACATGGTTGCATTTAGGGTGATATTTGGAGTCTGATAGAATCAAATTAATTTTTGGGGAATAGTATCATACCATTAGGAATAGTAACATACCCTTATGAATAGTAATATACCCTTATAAATCATAATATGTCCCTTATGAATGGTAACCTTACACATAAAATTATAAATAAAATTATTGCACCCAAAAAATTAAGGTGAATATTTTAAGTGTCTGTATTTTACGATTAAATGATGATTTTAATTAAAAATTAAGTTTTTTCATATTTAGAAAATTATATTTGAAAAATAAAATTCTTTTTTGGATTCAACATGTTGAAAAATGGTTATGTTAATTTTTTTATATTTTTCTGAAATACTTGAATTTTGGTGAATAGTAAAATTCGATAATTTATGATAAATGCTAAATACATGATTTATTGAGTCATAAGTAATGTGTGGCTGATGTAAAAGCACTTGTTTTGAAATCACATGCACCTATTACTATTTTTGGTTATGTAATAATCTCTATTTCTTGTCTTATGGAAAAATAATAAACTAATGATTTACAAATTAAGAAAACCCTCCTCCCCTCCACTATAAATACCACCCTCCTTACCGCCTCTTCCCACACATCTCAAGCCATGTGCCTTATCAAAATTCAGCTCAAATATCCTCCCAAGTCCCTAACCCACGTCTATCATCCCTTTTCCTCCCCAAAAGACCAAATCCTCTCACCTAAAGAGGCTCCCAAAGAAAGACAAATTCAAGAGGTAAATTCCTCTTTTCAATTCTCTGGTTTTCTTTTCAAAGTTCCATTATTATATTTTTTATTATAACATATTCTCATCCAAATGTTATGAAAACTATATTAAATTATATGTAATGGAATTTTGTTTTGACAAAGAAATATTCCATCATCATCTCTTCTTTCCCCTCCTTTTATACTATAAATGAAAACACCGTCTGATATGTGTTAATTTACCACATTCATGGAAGGAAGGTATTCAAATTTAATTACTATCTTCAAACCTTGTCATGAAACCTTTTTAATTGTTTCAAAAGATCATAATTTATGTGTTTTATCTTATTTAATATTCTACAATGTTTACACACTCATAATATAATATAATAATACAAAACAAGTTCATTGTGCACAAAACCTCCTAGTTAATCCAAGCATTTATCATTAACTTTTATCTAATGATTCAACCACATGGTATATAACCAAATTGATTATAAAAGAATTTATATCTATATAATGTCTCTAATAATATATGTTAGTATTTCTGGATGATTAACCACATTTCAAATGATCTTTTATTCATTAATACAAGTAAACTGATCATGAAAACCAAAGAAGAAAATGGTCCCAAAACAATTAAATTATATCTTTTCAACCCATTAAAAAGGAAATTAATAAACCTAATAAGGTTATAATAAATTAATACTATGTATAAAAAGTTATATAATTATTAATTAATGAATCCAATTTTATTATTTAGGTCATTAAGATTAATTTAAGGACACATTCAGTCATAAGGTTTGGGGTTTCTCGTCTCACATTTATTTTCGTGAGATTTCCATTTCCCCCACTTATTTATCATATGTAGTGTATGTGTAGTAACATTTGATATATAATATATTTATTATATTTATACTCAGGGAATTCAATGATTCATTTTATGATTATTAATTTTTGTTCATTCAATATGATTGATTACAATGTTGTATTGGTCTTTGTCTCAATTTTCATTTCATTCAGACTTACATGGTATTCTGCACCTAATCTATATTATGTGGTGTATGTAATTCCCCTTAGAGATCATTTTTCATTTGAAATTACAATTCTATTAAATATCCATATTATTATATTATGGATATGTTTATTGGCTTAGCCATATACCATTTTACATACGATGTTTGTTTTGGATTCCATTTTAACTGTCAAAATATTGACGAATAAGTATCCTATAATCTATATTAATATTGAAAATAAATATTTTTCTTGTATTAAATCTATTTATAAATAATTATTTGGACTTTATGTGATGGGAGGGGCCTTCTATATCCCCTCTATGCATTGACATGTCTCATTAGCAAAATCAGTTGGGGACAAACCCTTCGAGTTTATTTCCTAAAACCCGACAGGTTTCTACCCATATACCTAAACCATCTCGATGGAATAATACTTCATGTTCTATATACATGATTTCCAAATATTAATTATTCTTTTTATTCATAATTCAGTTGTTAATATCTATGAGGTTTTCACTATGACTTAATCTCTTGATGGATTTTTCAATCTCAGTTTATTATTGGCATGTGTTTTTCATTTAGTCACCATGCCATATTGATTATGAAAAATTGATTATGATTAACCTATTTAAGATTCATGATTCAACTATGTTTAACCCTTACTGAGCATTTGATCTCACTATTTTCATTTGTTTTCCTTCCACATTTTATGAAGAAGGGACTATTCATTGAGTTTTCATGGATGATGGTTATTAGATTTAGTTTTTTATTTTGTTTTGTTTTATTTCCCTATGTAATTGGAGTTACATGTATGTATCTAGTTTCTTCAAGACAACTAAACTGATCATTACTTCAGGATTTGATTTCTTGTAATCAATCTAATATAATAAAGTAATACACCAGCTCCAGGCATTTGGGGTCGGGGTGTTAGAGTTAGTATTAGAGGAAGTTTAGTAGAAACCTTAAGAGATGGATTTATAAAACATATTGTAGGGAAGATAACCCTATGTAAGACCTTGAGAATAAGAAAAGAGTAATATCCTATAATTTTGATAAATTATAGATAATGTGTGTCTTTCTAGAAAAAAAATCTCAATCTGGATACTACAAGTGGATGTGGTTCTGGAATAGATGCACCTAGGAGTAATAACTCAAACAAGGAGTTTCAGGCTTGACCTAGGGTATCCTAGTACAGAAGAATGGGCCTTACTACGCCCCTGTTTTGACCCTCTAAGGGGATATTCTTAGTATAATTCAATTTTTATTTACAAACCATTATGAAGTATTTAAAAGTAAATAGAAACCATTCTTATGACTATGATATTAATTGTATATTAATTATTAGTTTATATTATGTTTTTTCAAGTTATAAATTATGAATTATAACCTAATTTAGTGTATGTTGTTGTTTAATGATGGTGCCTAATGGAAAAAGGGGAATCAATAGCCCCAAACAATGTTGGGGTTTTTGTACTGAGCAAGTCAACAGAGTCAGTGTTAGAGCAGATCAGATCATGAACATACTGAGACAACATACTCAGGTTGTGAAAAATAACCATGCCACACCTGTGATGGATCATTTCTTGCGATATAATACCCTATTCTTTAGTGGGACTACTAGTCCGGTGGCAGTTGAGTAGTAGAATAATTCCCTTCAAATATATTTCTTTCTTTGAGGTGCAATGAGAATGAAAAGGCAGCACTAGAATTGTATTATCTCATGGGAGATACTGATCAATGTTTTTCATTAATCCAAAATAATTCAGAGGAAGATGAAATAGAAGACACATGTATTGTAGAACTTTTACAGAAATATTATTTGACAAATACTTCTTTGGTGAGAAACAGACTGAAATGAAGATGAAATTCATTAGCATAAAGTAAAGGGAAGAACAGAGTGTTTTGATGTATGAGGCTACAGTGATTCATCAAAGAATATACTAGGTTGTATTCTTATGAAATATGATAAAGTTATTGCTTATGAATCAAGGATATTGAATACATATGAAAAGAATAATCCAACTTGTGATCTTGAGTTCACATCTATAATAATTTCTCTGAAAATATAGAGACACTGTCTCTATGGTGAAAGATGTGAGATTTATACGGATCATAAGAGATTGAAATAAAATTTTACATATAAATAACTCAACATGAGGCAAAGTATATGGATAGAGTTACATAAAGATTATAATTGTTCAATACACTACCACCTTGGAATGGAAAATAAGGTATCATATGCATTAAGTAGGAAATATCATGGGCTTTTGACCCAAATGTGGATTGGGAGAGATCCTATATTCAGGGATCTAGTTAAGATGGATATGTAAATTGTTAAGGAAGAGGAACCATCATTCCTCTTTCAAATGATTGCTAAACCATCCTTTCTGAAGTAGATAACAATCTATCTATCGGATGATGAGAAACACTAAAAGAATATTTAATCCAATGAGGAAGGAAGATTGGAAGACTTTGTGTATTAGGATGGAGTACTAAAATTTAGAAAGAGGTTATGTGTTCCATCAATACCCGAGCTGAAAAGGGAACTATTAGATGATTATCATACCTCAAATTTATCTATACACCCTAGTAGAACAAATATGTATAGAGATTTGAAGGAACATTTCTGGTGGGATAATATTAAGTGAGAAATTGTTGATTATGTGTCAAGGTGTCTAGTTTGTCTACAAGTGAAGGCTGACAGACAACATACAAGAGGATTCATGAAATTTATACCTATTCTTATGTGGAAGTGGAATGAAATTATGATGGAATTTGTCATAGGAATACCAAGGACACCTAGAAGAAATGATGAAGTATGATTAATTCTTGATCATCTTACAAAATCAACACATTTTCTCACTATAAGAGAGGATTTACCACTTGATCGCCTAATAAGACACTATAATAATGAAGTTGTAAGACTTTATGGTGTACCATTATCGATTGTGTCTAATAGAGATCCCCAATTTACATCAAAATTTTGGAAGAGTCTTTAGAAGGCTTTGGATACTATGCTTCGTATGATTATTGCTTATGATCCTCAAACCAATGGACAGACTAAAAGGACTATTCCAACATTGGAAGATAGGTTGATATCATGCTCCATTGACTTTCAAGGTATATGGGATCAATAATTACCATTGGTATAATATTCCTACAAGAATATTTTCTATTCTAGTATTCTAATGGCTCCATATGAAACATTATACAAAAATAGATGTCAAACTCCAACTTTTTGGGATGGAGTTGGTGAGAGGAAACTTATAGGACCAAAACTTATTGAAGTGACCACGATAAAAGTGAAGGAAATTTAGGCCCACTTTAAGGCATCAAAACTTCGGAAGAAGAGTTATGCTGACATCCAAAGAAATGATTTTAAATTTCAAGTGGGATATCATGAAATTATCTCAATGGAAGGGTGTCTTAATGTTTTGTAAGAAAGAGAAACTCAGTCCCATGTAAATAAGAACATTTGAAATTCTGGAGAGAATCAAAGTTATAGCTTACTGTTTAGAAATTACAACATATCTCTCTAAAGTTCATGATATGTTCAACTTGTTGTTATTAAATAAATAAATTCCAAACCCAATGCATGTACTCAAATATTAAGAAAAAGACATGACACCTGATTGGTGTTACTATGAATAGACTATCAAGATTCTTTACTGAAGGGAGAAAGTATTGAGAAAGTGGACAACTCATCTGGTAATGGATCTTAAGAGAAACCAAAAAATAGATGAAGTAATCTGGGAACCTAAGGCTGTTATGATGAATAACCACCCACATCTTTTTATAGGGCTTTATACATGTAGAATTTTGAGAATTAAATTTCAGAAGGTGGGAAGAATAAAACAACCCAATATTTTATGGTATGTTTTTTCTTAAATAATTTCAATTCATTATATATTTTTTAATGAATACAACAATAATTCATTATGAAACAACACATTGTTATTTATAAGATATTGTTAAAACATATCCATTAAACATAAATTTTCCACTTATGTGGTTTGAATTTCAAAAATTTTAAATACACTCTTGTGTTCAGGGTTATATATAGAGTCTGATGGAATCAACATAATTTTCAGTTAATAATAACATACCCTTATGAATATTTTCTTATGATTATGAATAGTAACATACTCTTATGAATAGTAGTACGACCCTTTTGAATGGTAACCTTACCCATAAAATTATAAATAAAATTTACACACCCTAAAAATGAAGGTGAATATTTTAAGTGTTTGTATTTTTGGATTTAATGATGATTTTAATTAAAAATTATGTTTCTCATATTTAGAATTTTTTTTGAAAAATTGTGTTTGTTTTTGAACTCTTCCTATCTAAATATTATTACGGTGATTTTTTTGGGATTCTTCTAAAATACTTGAATTTTTGGTGAATCGTAAAATATGATAATTTATGATAAATTCTAAATACATGATTTACTGATTCATAGGTGATGTGTGGCTGATGTAATGACACTTGGTTCAAACTCACATACACTTATTAATATTTTTTGGTCCTAGAATCATCAATATTTATTTCTTTATGAAAAAAATAATAAACTAATGATTAAAAATTTAAGAAAACCCTCCTCCCCTCAACTATAAATACCCCCCTTCTTACCTCCTCTTATTTCAACTCTCAAGCCGTTTGAATTGTAAAAATTCAACTAAAAATTACCCCCAATCACCTCCATCATGTCGAGAAGCCCTTGGTCTCCTTAAAAGATCAAATCCTCTCCCCTAAATAGGCCCTCAATGGAAGATAGATTCAAGAAGTAAATTAATCTTTTTCAATTCTTTTGTTTTCTTTTCAATGTCCCATGGTTATCTTTTATATTCTCACCTCTTCTCATCCAAATGTTATGAAAACTCTATTAACTTATATTTATGTGAATGTTTTTTGATAATGGAATATTCCATCATCATCTCTTCTTTTCCCTCCTTTTATACTATAATTGAAAACATCATCCGAGATGTGTTAATTTATTACATTCACGGAAGATATGTATTCAATTTGCATTACTGTAATCAATACTGGTCATGAAATATTTTTAATGGTTGAACAAAATCGTTATATATTTATTTTATCTTATGAAATGTTTTGGAATCCTTACAAACTCATAATAAAAAATAATAATAAAAAACTAGTTCATTGTGTACAAAACCACCAAGTTAATCCAAGCATTTATCCTTAACTTTTATCTAATGATCTCGCCTCATGGTATATAACCAAATTCATTATAAGATTAATTATATCTCTGTAATTCCACTAATAATATATATTAATAGTTATAGATGATTAACCACATTTCAAATGAACTTCCATTCATGAATATAATTAAAACGATCATGAAAACCAATGAACACAATGATCCCAATACAATAAAATTGAACCTTTTAAACCCATCAAAAAGGTCATGAATGAAACTAATATGGTTATAATAAATAAATTAAATGTAGAGGTGGTTATGGAATTATTAATTAATGAATCTAAATTTGATCAGTCAAGTCATTAAGATCAATCTAAGAACACATTCAGCCATAAGGTAAGGCGTTTCTCATCCCACTTTTATTTCCGTGAGATTTCTATTGTTCGACACTTATTTCTCGTATTGGGTTTATACATACTAAAATTTGATATATAATATTATTATTCTATATATATTGAGTATATTAAATGATTCATATGATTATTATTATTTTCTTGTCATATGATACGATTGATTACAATGTGGTAAGGGACTTTGTCTCCACTACGGGAAAAATGAGCATTTGCGACGGGTTATTTGGGACGGGAATAAATCCCGTCGCAAATAGTCCTGTTAAAAACTTATTTGCGACGGGGTTATTTACCCGTCGCAAATAAGTATCCTTTTGCGACGGGACAACTTTCCCCGTCACAAAAGGACTGGCGCGGTTTGCGCGCCAAATCTCGGGAAACTTATTTGCGACGGGGGAATATACCCGTCGCAAAAAACCGGCGACGGTAAAAGGTATTTGCGACGGGAATATTCCCCCGTCGCAAATAGTATGTCAGTTGGTGGTTATTTGCGACGGGTCCCGTCGCAAATAACTATTTACCCATTGACCGTAATAAATGTCGGCTAAGGTATTTGCGACGGGTTCCGTCGCAAATAATACTATTTGCGACGGGAATCCCGTCGCAAATAATCTAACCTATAAATACCCCCATCCGTTTTTTTCAAATCATTCTCAAATTCCATCTTCTTCTTCTCTCGAAGTTATATTTCTAATGTTCAGTTTTTCTCCAGTTTAATTTTTTTCTCCGGAGTTGATATTAAAGTTTTGAAGAACGATCAGAGCAGATCAATTTTCAAGGTATTTATGTTCATTTTAATTTAATATTTATTTTTAATTTTTTATTAGTTTCAATTATTCTTAATTAGTTGTAATTTAATTATGTTTACATTGTTTTGTTACTTAATAAATTTAAATTATTAGTATTGTTCATAGTTAATAGTAATTAGGAATAATTAGTAATAATTTTTAATAATTAAGAATAAATATTAATAATTAATAATAAATACCAATAATTAGGAATAATAACATTATTACATTATTAGTATATTTTATTATTAATATTAAAATAATATAATTTTTTATATATATACAGTTCTCTTTTCATCTGTGTGTTTGCTGTCTTCACATGTATTATTTGTATGTGGAGATAGAAAACGCATAGATGAAAGGAGAATTGTATATAAATTAGAAAATTATATTATTTTAATATTAATAATAAAATATACTAATAATGTTATTATTTGTAATTATTGGTAATTATTCCTAATTATTGGTAATTATTCATTTAATTACTAATAATTAGGAACAATTACCAATAATTATCAATAATTAGGAATAATTAGTAATAATTACCAATAATTATTAATAATTACCAATAATTAGTAATAATTACCAATAATTGGTAATAATTACCAATAATTGGTAATAATTACCAATAATTGGTAATAATTACAATAATTGGTAATAATTACCAATAATTAGTAATAATTACCAATAATTAGTAATAATTACCAATAATTAGTAATAATTACCAATAATTAGTAATAATTACCAATAATTAGTAATAATTACCAATAAGTAGTAATAATTATCAATAATTACCAATAATTAGAAATAATTAGTAATAATTACCAATAAGTAGTAATAATTACCAATAATTAGTAATAATTACCAATAATTAGAAATAATTACAAATAATTAGTAATAATTACCAATAATTAGTAATAATTAGTAATAATTAGTAATAATTAGTAATAATTACTAATAATTACTAATAATTACCAATAATTCGTAATAATTAACAATAATTAGTAATAATTAACAATACTTAGTAATAATTACCAATAATTACCAATAATTACCAATAATTACCAATAATTAGTAATAATTAGTAATAATTACCAATAATTCGTAATAATTAGTAATAATTAGTAATAATTAGGAAAAATTAGGAATAATTACCAATAATTAGTAATAATTAGTAATAATTAGTATTAATTACCAATAATTAGTAATAATTACCAATAATTAGTAATAATTACCAATAATTAGTATTAATTAACAATAATTAGTATTAATTACCAATAATTAGTAATAATTGCCAATAATTAGTAATAATTAACAATAATTACCAATAATTAGTAATAATTACCAATAATTACCAATAATTAGTAATAATTAACAATAATTACCAATAATTACCAATAATTAGTAATAATTAGTAATAATTAGTAATAATTACCAATAATTAGTAATAATTAGTAATAATTAGTAAAAATTAGGAATAATTACCAATAATCAGTAATAATTAGTAATAATTAGTAATGGTTAGTATTTATTACCAATAATTAGTAATAATTACCAATAATTAGTAATAATTACCAATAATTAGTAATAATTAGTAATAATTACCAATAATTAGTAATAATTAGTAATAATTACCAATAATTAGTAATAATTAACAATAATTAGTAATAATTAACAATACTTACCAATAATTACCAATAATTACCAATAATTGGTAATAATTAATAATAATTACCAATAATTAGTAATAATTGGTAATAATTAATAATAATTATCAATAATTAGTAATAATTATTAATAATTAGTAATAATTAATAATAATTACCAATAATTAGTATTAATTACCAATAATTAGTAATAATTACCAATAATTAGTAATAATTAACAATAATTACCAATAATTAGTAATAATTAGTAATAATTAGTAATAATTACCAAAAATTAATATTAATTACCAATAATTAGTAATAATTACCAATAATTAGTAATAATTACCAGTAATTAGGAATAAATAGTAATAATTAGCAATAATTACCAATAATTAGTAATAATTACCAATAATTAACAATAATTACCAATAATTACCAATAATTAGTAATAATTAGTATTAATTACCAATAATTAGTATTAATTACCAATAATTAGTAATAATTACCAATAATTAGTAATAATTAACAATAATTAGTAATAATTAGTAATAATTACCAATAATTAGTAATAATTAGTAATAATTACCAATAATTAGTAATAATTAACAATAATTACTAATAATTAACAATACACCACCAATAATTATCAATAATTACCAATGATTAGTAATAATTACCAATAATTACCAATAATTGGTAATAATTAACAATAATTAGTAATAATTACCAATAATTAGTATTAATTAACAATAATTAGTATTAATTACCAATAATTAGTAATAATTACCAATAATTAGTAATAATTACCAATAATTAGTAATAATTAACAATAATTAACAATAATTAGTAATAATTACCAATAATTACCAATAATTAGTAATAATTACCAATAATTACCAATAATTAGTAATAATTACCAATACTTAGTAATAATTAACAATACTTACCAATAATTAGTAATTATTACCAATAATTAGTAATAATTACCAATAATTAGTAATAATTACCAATAATTAGTAATAATTACCAATAATTAGTAATAATTACCAAAAATTAGTAATAATTACCAATAATTAGTAATAATTACCAATAATTAGTAATAATTTCCAATAATTAGTAATAATTACCAATAAATAGTAATAATTATCAATAATTACCAATAATTAGTAATAATTAGTATTAATTAACAATAATTAGTATTAATTACCAATAATTAGTATTAAATACCAATAATTAGTATTAATTACCAATAATTAGTAATAATTACCAATAATTAGTTATAATTACCAATAATTAGTAATTATTTTCAATAATTAGTAATAATTACCAATAATTAGTAATAATTACCAATAATTAGTAATAATTACAAATAATTAGTAATAATTACCAATAATTAGTAATAATTACCAATAAGTAGTAATAATTATCAATAATTACCAATAATTAGTAATAAATAGTATTAATTACCAATAATTAGTATTAATTACCAATAATTAGTATTAAATACCAATAATTAGTATTAATTACCAATAATTAGTAATAATTACCAATAATTAGAAATAATTACCAATAATTAGTAATAATTACCAAACGTCTATGTGTATTGATAATTATTTCACAAATTTTCAGGTGTCTCGACATGCTGATAAAATTGACAAATGGCTGTGTGTATTGAGTAACCCACCTTCCAAACTTGTTAAAACTTATAATGCATATGTGGTGAATGGATTTCGATTCCACACACATGCATATGGGGAATCGAAAAAAACAATGAACAGTGGAGTTAGCTTGAGAGGATCTCATCATCGAGAAAATGAAGTTGACTTTTATGGCATACTTGATGAAATCATTGAACTCTGTTATCTTGGACAACATTACATAACCATGTTCAAATGTCGGTGGTTGGATACAGAGAGAGGCGTGCGTGTTCATCCGACTCATGGAATCATCGATATTAAATGTAAAAGTGTTCTCGCAGTAAATGAACCATTCTTATTGGCTCAACAGGCATATCAAGTTTATTATGCAAAGTACTGTGCAACATCAAGAGACTTGACTGATTGGTGGAGTGTAATAAAAATCAAAATTCGAGACAATCAGTTTAGTCAAAGTGAATGTGCTTTCACAGATGTGCAATGAATTGACGTTTTTCAAGAGAGTACTCAAAATCAATCTTTTTTACAAAGAGACATGAGTATCAATGACGACACCCCACATTTAAGAGTCGGTGATGATGATGATGTTAATGATGTCACATATGAATTTGAAATGGTAAGAGATGAAGCAACTGTAACTCGAATGGATATCGATGATGTTGAGGTGGAATATGAAGATGACATTGACATATATGAAGATGATGATGAAGATGAACACTGATAGCATTCCATGGTATTTATATACAATCATAATATGTATATATGTATATATAATAGTAATTATCAATTATTTGCTAACATTAACATTTTCTATTTCAGATGGACGATGCCACATTTCGTGAGTTGGCGGATGCTGACTTGACTTTCGATACAGATGAGTTGCTGACAGATGACCCTCAGCCTGCAGGCGCTCCAGGGAGTACGCGGAGGGGGCGCGGTCTTGCACGATTGATGATTCGTAACCCCGTCCCCGAGCGATGTCCACGTCTTGGGTTTGATCCACGCACACGAAGGTGTGATAACCTGTGTGATAACCTGTGGATTTGACTAAGATTTCATTAATCTATTCACATAATAAATGTTTATTATTTTTTCAGTTTTCCGCATATAGCAGTCGAACAGGGCAGCGCTATTTTGCGCAACTATTTCTCTCAGCTGTGGACCACATGGGAGCAGATTCCCATTGATGTGCATCAGGCTATGTCCGGCCATTGGTTGGTACGTACGTAAATAAATAATTTTTATTTTGAAAATTATTTCATTTCTAACATGATATTTTGATTTATTTGTAGGGTTTATGGTATCCGATCGAGGATACCATGCGTGACGCCATCCACGAGGCATGAGAGGTGTCCATGCGTGATCGCCTTCGTCAGTTTTTGCACAATTTAAGAAAATCTGCGATAAAGAAAGCAGGAGTGTCAGATTTTGACGAGTCATGTAGAGCACACCAACTAGAGTATATTTCATCCCATGTATGGGATGGATTATGTGCGCACTGGTTGACTGGTGCCTTTCAGAGGAGATCATCGGTGGGGAGGCAGAATCGGGGGAGACAGGAGGTGACTCATCGAGCTGGGAGTCGTTCTTTCAGTACTCATAGACAGCATCTGGTACGTACATTATTTATAAATATTTTATATAACTATAAATATTAACAGTTTATTTTTTTTTCTTATAGGCTGTCGAGCACCCCGATATTACAGAGTACGACGTATATCAGAGGATGTATAGTGATTCTGCTACTGGGGAGCTCAGAGGTGATCGTCAGCATCACATCGTGGTCAGTATTATTTGTTTTCAAGTTTAAAAATTAACTGCATATAATATATTCACAATTTTAATTTTAAATTGCAACTATAGGAGTCATATGAGGCCGCAGCGTCACAGGCTCGGCCTGAGAGTCAGGCCGAGTCATCAGATCAGACCACTGCCCATCAGTTTGATGAGGCGGCATGGATGCAGGCCACCCAGTATGCCTTCGAGAAGGGTCGGGTAGTTGGTATCGGCTCTCGACTGACTCCCGGAGATTATTATGGTAGTGCTGCGATGTCGGCGTCCAGCTCGAGAGGAGCTCGTGCATCTTCTTCTACTACACAGTATGAGGATCAATTGCGATCTCAGACTGCACAGATAGAGAGTCTCCGACAGGAGTAGGAGCAGATGCGTCAGCAGCATGAGGAGGAGTGTCGACGCCAGCAACAGCTGTATGAGGAGCAGGCGAGTCGGTGGCAGCAGCAGCATCAGGAGCAGATGGAGTACATGCGCCAACTCACTCATGCTTTAGGGATGAAGTTTCCTCCACCACCATCTGCAGATCCCCCCACCTCCCCCCCTCCTTCAGATTAGAGATTGTACTTATGTTATAAAATTTTTGAAATCAAATTTTTTTTTTCTATTCGTAGTTTCTGTCTCATTATATAATATTAATAATATTATTTTTTTAAATAAAAATATTAATATGAATAATAATATTATTTATATTTTATAATATTAAATTATATATATATATTAAAATTTTATAATATTATAATTTAATTATAATTTTTTTAATACTTGAATTATTTTAATATTTGAATGTAAAATAATTCTATTATTTTTATATTAATTAAAATAAATTATTAATATTTTTTTATTTATGAATTATAATTCTAATATTATTATATTAATTAAATCATTTATTAATATTCTATTATTTTTTATTTTTGAATTATAATTCTATTATTATTATATTAATTAAAATAATTTATTAATAATTTATTATTTTTATTTGTGAATTATAATTCTATTATTATATTAATGAAAATAATTTATTAATAATTTATTTTATTATTTTTTTTATAGTTTTTGCGACGGGTCCCGTTGCAAAAATTATTTATAGTATTTGCGACGAGATACTATGCCCGTCGCAAATACTAGTATTATTAATAGTTTGTTATTTTTTTTAAAAAAATAGTTTTTGCGACGGGCTCTTCGCAAAAACTATTTTAAAAGTTTTTTACAAAAATACGGAGTACTATTTGCGACGGGGAGAATGACCGTCGCAAAAAACGGCTTTACCTTACTGATTTTTAATTAATCCAATAGTGAAATCCATTAAAATTTCATTCCACTTATATGTTGGAACATGAAGTGGTCGAACCAAACTGGAAGTATTTTAGTGTATAGGATTATTCTTTTAGTTTGTATAACATTGATATATAAACATGACTATGTATTATTCTATACCATGCCACCAAAACTGATTTTTCATTTTACAAAACATTTTTTAGGTTCCTAGGTGGACACCCCAAAAAGAATGATGAAAATCACCTAACATGGCCTTTCTCACAGATGAAGGGAAGACACATCAGCTCCTGAAGCAATGAATACCCTATAAGGAGAGAGACCACTCACCAATGAACTCCCCAACATATAAATAATCTATGAAACTTTTTTAATCATTATATTACTATTACTCATAAAATATCACATCAAGGAGAGATTATTTCAAAAGAACACTACCCAAAGAATTACCAAACATCTTTCCCTGATTACGAAATCCATCGAAGAAAAGATTCGCATCATGTCCCATTAATCATTTTCTTCCTTAATAGACTTGGAAGGAAACATCCTACTAATAGAATCATCAACAACATTACAATTTCATTCGGTGTAAGAAATGTCAAATTCAAACGACTGTCAGTTTTTAACCAAACGTCACTGATGGAGGTTCAAAACTTTTCTAGAAAATATTTTACCCAAAATTTTATAGTTATAAATAATAGAATATAATTCCCTAAAAATAAAGTGATGCAAACATTTAAGAGCATTCAAAACCACATTAGGCTTCAAATCATGAGTGAGATAATTCATCTCTTTAGTTTGTGGTTGGAGTGAGCCATAGGACACTGCATAATCTTCCTACATAAGGAAACAGACCAAACCTACACCTGAAGAATCATAAAAGACCATATATCCCTAGTGGGCCTCTGGTAAATTCAAAGTTAGAGTTTAAGTCAAATTCCACTTTTTTTCATGAATTGTTTTTTGACACTTTGAATCCCATAACAAATTCACCACCTTCTAGGTGATATTGGTCAAAGGTGGAGCAAGTTTCAAGAAATTTTTTAGAAACTAAGGATATTATGTATCCAATCCTAGGAATCTATGTATCCAAAAATATTCATGGTGTTTCCAATAACATGAAAACTATCACTTTTCTAGGATGAACTAAGACACCATGTTCAGATGTCATGTTTACTAAGAACTTAACTTCCCAGATCTAAATTTTTACTTTAATAATTTATTATAGAGATTGTAATCCCTTAGAATTCTAAAAAAAATTCCCCAAGAGATACACATGATCTTATTCAGTCTTTGAGTACACCATGATTTCCTCCATGATGACCACAATAAATGTTTCAAGGTATAGGTTGAAAATTTGATGCATAAGTTCTATTAAGATATAGATAGTGTTAGTTAGTCTAAACAACAACAAAAGATACTCAAAATGGTCATACCCATTTCTAAAGGTATTGTTTAGAATATCTAACTCCTTCATTCTGTGTTTTTGATAACCATACTGAACATAGATTTTAGAAACCCAATTTTCCTCTTTTAAATAGTCAATAGAATCATAAATATGAGAAAATGGATATTTTTTCATGATCATTACTAGAATGAGATTTCAATAATTGATACACAAGTTAAGAGTTACAGAATCCATCTTTGGAAAATGGAATGGGTGCTTCTCCAAGGTAAAACACATTGGAATATAAATCAGTTGAACATTAAATCATCCAATGGAATTTTGATGACTTTAAATTAGATATATCCATACAATAATATAACATTGATATCCAATGAGTTATGAACACCAAGATAATTGAGAATTGTATTTCTCTCTCAGGAGGTAACCTAGAAAAATCATCCCAAAAACATTGAAAAAATCATTGGATATTAGATCAAGTTAACCAATAAAATATTCTTCTCTTAGTTATGTTATAGGAAAATACATCAACATAACAAATTGTGGAAGATAATCCCTTTCTCGACTGAACCTCAGATCCTATTCTCCTTGAAACGCATAGGAGATCTGATTGGAAATGGTGGATAACAACCATTGATGATAAAAATAAATATAATAATTGTGAGAGATCAGCCAATCCATTATAATAATAACATCAAATATGTCCATTTTAATAACAATGAAATATTAAACTAGGCATACATTTACCATAATTAATGATCACGAGGGATAATGAAAACCCTTACACCTTCTTCTTTCCTAGAGGAATATTCAATTCCATAATGAATACCATGATCTCTATTTTATGTTTTAGAGGATCCACCATATGAAATTATATAATAGAGTAAGATGAAATTGTATCAAATATTGCAGTCTCTGGGGTAGAATAAATTGAAATGTTTCCTCTCACAGTTACATGACCCACATCCACATCCATAAAAGAATATTTCACTATGTGTACCAACTTCATTTTGGAGGCTTCTGTCTAGTAACCTATAATCTATAAATAAAATAATTACACCTAATATCCTCTATATTATAAAAAAATCTGTACCAGATCAAGGAAAAGATAGATCCCAAAAAATCATTTATAAGTGAAAATGGTGGCCACATGAGTTGAAAACATTTTGATGAATGGGGAAAATAGAATCATGTGTCTTATATAGACATATGAGTAACATATTAAGCCACGTTCCATTGATGAAAATGTAGGAAGATACATATGAGAAGAACCTCCAATATTTCCACCATGAAACTCACTCATATTATTCTTTTCCTTATAAGAACCACTGCATCCACCACCATAGGAAAATGGATCTCCTATCAATTCTAACCTATCCACTAGGTTAGGCCCAACCATTAATACACAATCTTCTACCTTATTATTGGTTGTTAACTTTAACATGACAACCAATGTTCTAATATCTGGTTGTAGACACATATGAATCATTTGTGCCTTTATCTTCTAATAAGTTACAACCTCAAATAAGAACACTAAGAGATCGGGGAAGTGATTGGCATACACCAACAATGATCTATTCCCTTTAAAATGTTTTAGAAACTCCATGGATTTTACCAAATTCATAGATTCTGGGTATAATTTCTCAGAAAAAATGGATATGAACTCTTTTTACTCCAAGTCTTCATGATTCTTAGCCATGAAAACTTGGTCCCAAAACCTTCTACTTAGACCTTCAAGCTTGAATATAACCCACCATAAATTGATAGAATCAAGAGGTTTTAGGAATTCAAAAGGTCTTGTGATCTTTATCATCTAATATTATTCTTCATAAGGGTCATTCATCCCTTTGAAAGATAGTGGTTTCTGAAGAATAAACTCTTAACCTACATTCATATGCTCTTCCCTTTGAGGTTATTCCTCCTTATATAGGTTCCATAACTTTATCCACAAATCTGTATTTGAACATGATTGCTTTGATCGGATTCTATTCATCTAGAGGGTTTCTATTCCATGGTTCATTGGAAACACACTCCCAGTGAAATGACAGAGGTATTTTGGGGGGCATGGTACTACACATAAATTGATAAAGAGGAACAAAAACATGAGTTTAAAGAATATATTCAAATTTAAAGTAACAATATTCAATTGGAATTTTAAGGAGACAAGAGAAAGAAAATACTAGGATTACAACACCCTAAATCCTGAAGACACTTTTCCAAACCATCCACGACAACTTAAGGCTCGTTATAACGAGATATTCCTAGATACTCACTCGCTACCTACCCATTATGTGACTAAATTTATATCTAATGTCTACTATGAAATCCTAAAATTAATACTCACAATGTAAATATACAAACCACCCTTTGATACCAATTTATCTCAAACTATCATAGATTCCCCAAACTATCTATAACCCAAGACACTTCTAACATGGCCCAAAGGGTGTTCCAGATTCCCATAGGCTGGTAACAAGTGTCAGGTCATCATGAACTACCTTTGTGAATGGGTTTTCTATATATAAACTATGAAAATGTAATATAAATATGAAATACATTGGTATTAAAAAAATCAATACAATATTATATGGGTAACATACATATATAAAAATAGGTTCCATGATCCAAAAAAATAACCAAGTTATATAAAAACTGTTAAATCCAAACTTTGTGTGATATGATGTCACCTCTAAAATCCTACACCAAGTTATCAAAGAGAACTATCTCATCGATTCCTTTCCCTTACCTTCATTAGATAAAATAATTTATATATAAACCCAAAGGTCTATGTATAGTGTAAGAAAAGGATCCCAGTAAGATACCACCAAGTATTTCATATTTAGAAATTATAAAATAAACTAGTTATGCACATTTAGTTTAAAACAAATCATGGTATATATTTTAACACAAATCATATATGAATAACCCTTTTCAAAATTTAATAAATAAAAACAATAAACATATTTCCAATGCATTTAATTAAAAATACCAATAAAACATATAAATTATAATCTCTAGAGAAAAAATCACATGGGTATAAAAAAACTAGGTAAATGAGGATCCTCATAATAGTATCCTAATCAGTAGGCCACAAAGTGTGCACATTACCCTAGAAAAACATGTCTTGAGGGAAAGAGTTCACTCCCAAGAGTGGTTCCTTATCGCAACATTGGAAACCTAGGGTACACATTACACTAGATAAATAGTTTTATAGGAAATTTTTTATCCTCAAGGATGGATCCTTAGTTTATTGTCGATTAATTTGAGTTTATCACATTAGGGACATTTAAAGGGAATTTCATCTCTGAAACATCCCAATACATATTTTATAATAATTTCCATTAATAACACCAAGTGGAAAATCTATAATTGAAACTATATGAAAAACACCATATTATATCAAAACCTTTTTCATGCCATTAAGTAATTTTAGGAATCAAATTCAAGGAGAAAACATGGAAGGTTCATAAGAAAAATCCAAATCATGAAATTTTCTACCTTGAAGCACTAGGAATATAAATGTTTATAGGTGAAAGAAAATTCAACATCTGTCTAGGGTATTAGAAATCAAAAAGGGATCCAATATCAATAATTCCCAATCATAAATATTTAAATTGACTGGTTCAAGAATGAAGAAAACCAAATAGAACACTTAAGACCACAATTCTTGAGAAACACACCATGAGGATTGAAGATTTGAACAACACCCTTCAATTTCACAATAGATCTAAAAGGAATTAGATTAGAAACCCTGATCGAACAATTCCCACCATTGAAAAAAATGATACATAGATAGAAATAAGGAAAATTCAAGTAATAATAATATCCAATATCAAAACTAAGTCCAACATACCAAGATAATACCAAAGCTTCGATCAATGTTTTAATCTTCCATGGAATTGGATTGGGAGATTCAAAGATGTCCCAAAGAAGTCTCCAAGATAAAATTCGTAAAATTATGTCAAAGGGGGAGGATTAAATAATTAAATAGGTGGTTTAGATTAACAAAATATGATATTACTCATGACCTATCGCCCAGATCATCACCATCGACTAGTTGGGGAATGCCACTGGTTAGCCGGTGTTAAAGTGAAGAATTCCTGCACCACAAGAAACCCCACTAGTTATCTTGTTAGATTTCTATATGAATCCCATTATTATAGAATATAGAGACCCATGATTCTCATACATAGATATTACACCTTTTTAGATGAATATTCAATACATTACACAAACAAACAACTGAGGATCATAATAGTTTATAGTATTTGGATAATAGAAAAAAAATATTCTAATTTGGTGAAATATTTTCAACATCTCCCATAAATACACTATCCTTTATTATACATCACAAACCTACCCTACATAAACAATTTCTTCATAACCTTTGGAAATGAAATATAATAAACTGTGATCTCAAATAATCAGTAATGATAAATTAAGGGAGATACATAAGTATAACATGAACATATGTGTATGAGATACTGACCTCAAAATTTTAAAACCATACACTGCATATCAAAGATCATAATCTTGAGTCATGGAATAATGATTGGATGTTCATAAGACATGAATAATAAGGAAATCAAAGAACATGATCCTTAAAATCATAACATTAGAAAAAGATATTGATTTGTGGAATACACATAAGAATAGATAATATTGTGTTAAGTAGAGTTACCAATACATTCATAACATGTTAGGCTTGGTCTAACCACATATGTACCTACTTTGGTCTTGGGATAACCCCCTGAGTACCCTCTTTCAGGCTTGGGATACCCTCCCTTGTATCCTATTTTGGGCTTGGGATAAACTTTTATTTACCATATTGTAGGCTTGGGATAAACTATCATATACCCTCTTTTGGGAATGGAATCTTATCATACTTACCCTCTTTTGGTCTTGGGATATCCTCATGTGTACCCTCTTTTGGGCTTGGGATAACCCCTCTTGTACCCTCAGAGCTATTTTAACATTAATAATTTTCCCATGCATTGGAGGGAGATATAGGTCCCACCCATATCTTAAGGAAAATAATACATATGTGTGTTAGAAGATCAAAAAACATTAATCATATCATAACCCATGAAATGAATTGGTTTTCATAATGATTTCATTATATCATAACCTATGGAAATGACGTAGGGTTTATAAGAATTTTTTCATGGTATAACCAATTGATGATAAATGGGTTTCATAAATATATTGTCATGATAACCCATTTAGAGAAATAATAAAAATGATATCCTTGGTTTATATCCCTATTAAACCATAATTTTATATCAAAGGATATCATCTTAGTTGGATAAGGATTTTGAATGATCAATTGGAACATTTCTTGAAGAATATAACATTTCTCTGAAAATCACTTTTTAAAACTCAAAATTAGTATTATATTTTGAAATAATTTTCTATGAAAATAACCTTGATAAATTATAAATAAATATTCAAATGAAATAATGGTCATGGTGGAAGAAAATTATATTAAGGTTATTTAAGATAAAATAATGATTCCTTTAAGATTTTCAGTAAAATCCAAATGGGCATTGTTTGGAAAAGGAAATGTGTATTCCTTTCAATTTTTTTTTGAAAAAACTCATGAATTTAGAAAAGTACATTAATAAATAATTTTAATAATGTTAAAAAGTTTTTAAAAACAATTTTAGAATATATTTTTTTTGAATAAAAATATTTTTCAAAAGAAGAGAGAAATAAAGGTGATTTTTCTTAAAAACATTTTAACAATTATTTTAAGTACGAAAGTGTGGTAATATTGTAATATTAATAGAAAATATAATTAATAACTAGAATAGAAGAAAATTAATTAGAAATTTTGAAAGTTAGATCATAATATTTCAGCATGGGAAACTTAATCATAAATATTTCCTATAAATAATGATATTGTAACATAAATCCATTACCACATTGGTAAGTTTTGAAACATAATCCCCATGAATGTAAGATAATAAAATGGATATTTTTACCACATAATATTAAATATAATAATTATAAAATAAATTCCTGGGTATTATATACACCACAGAAAAGAAATATTTTGTGAATATGGCATGTGTTTCACATAAGTAAAAAGTGTTATAAAAATCCCTTACCTTAAGTCTTAAATTCCTTAATACACATTCAAACCTCCTATATAATAAATATAAGTATAATATACACCTATTAATGAAATATAATCATTTATATAATAACATATATGATTTACTTTAGACCATTTATTTCCCATTTAAAAACAATTCCTTGTTAAAATCAAATTTCAGATAATTACCGCGTTGTTTTAGTATATGTTCTGCTTTTTTATTTGTGTACTCTTATATTGATCATTGTTCGATCATCTTCAAAATAGTAATAATGATATAATTATTATACTTATAAATCAATTATACTATTAATACAATTCATGAAAAATGGTTTAGAAAAATGGAGTATGTTACAATTATGGAGATGATAGGCCACACGTATGCATGAGTAACATTTATATTTTTAAATGATCATTATGGAATCAAGGTAAGTGATATTTTAACTTTCCATAATGATAATAATATTATAAATACCATAATATTTATTTAAATATTCTTATGCATATTATCCATGTGTTGTGGCGAAGAAAAGAGTGAGTTACATCACTTCGTGAAGGTGGAAGTCCACATGTACAGGAATGATGTTATCATCTTTCAGCGTATGAGAATGTAAGAAATAAAATGATATATTATATCTTCAGAATGATAAATATTTCATGAATATCATATTTATCTCATGTACCTTACATATATTCAAAAATTTTACCCTTATTATCATTCATATAAAGAGTTAGTAAAAACGAATCACATATCTTCAAAAAGGATCAGTCCACCATCACTAAAAAAAATTTGGGTGTATCCAGTGTTAGGAATTATCAGCACTAACTAAAATCACTAATAAAGGGGGATCATTACTAGTGAAAAAAAGTGTATATATAAGGGTAAATTATCATCACCAATAAAAAATTATTGAAAGGGGGGGGATCCATTATTAGTGCTAATAGATAAGTCCTGATGGGGGGGGGTTATCAGCACTAGAAAAAAGCACTCATAAAGGGGGTCTTTATCAGTGCTAGTTAAAAAATGATGATAAAGGGGGGATTTTATCAGTTCTTTTTAACTAGCACTAATAATTGTTATATTTCATAAAAATATATATTTCATTAAAAAATATTAATATATTAATATATTTATATTGATATAAATAAAATATATATTTTTAAAATATGATTTAGAAGAGAATAAATATTGATTTACACTTAATATATAAGATATTTAGTGAAAATAGAATATAAAATAATTATAAAATAATATTAATTAATAATGTTTTAATTATTATAGAGTAATGGTCATTTAATAACAATTGGATGACATAAAAATTAAATAAATTAATGAACGACCCATGATAAGTTGAAAACATGACTTGAAATTCACAAATATAAAACTTTTGATATGGGTGTCTGATTGGGTTCTATGACATATTAAATTGAATTGTATGAATATATATATACACCATGGTGAGATGGGATACCTTTTTCACTATATTGTTAATGTTATAAATTTCCCATAAGGGCTCCAAAATATAGCTTTTAGTTGGGATACTGTATTTTTTTAATATGTGACAGTATTTCAGCTTCATCTAAGAGGGTATTGTTGTCATTTTTCATCGGAGAATGAATTTATTCCATAGTATTACATTCATATAGATATTATTGTTTTTAAATTTTATCATTTCCCATAATTTAGTTTTATTACAATTAAATATTTTTATATTTTCTTATAATTACTAATATGAAATCAATTGTATAAATATATATTTAAACATATTTAATCAAAAATGTATTTTCAAATATATAAAACAAATATAAATTAATATTTTTTTAAATTTTATTTAATTTAAGATAATATTCATTTTATTTTCTCTATAAAGATGCATTAATATGTATATATAATGTTTATATATACTTATGTGTGTGTATTAATAAACATATATATATATATATATTATTAAAATATATATAAATGAAAATTAATATAAGATATATTTCAAAAATTATAAGTGTGTATATATATCACACTCTTATAAAAAATATATATGTAAATATATATAAATAAATATTAATATCATAAAATGTAAAATAAAACAAGGCAGGGTAGTGGTAAGGGCTTCACATTGCAGAAGGCATGTCTTGGGTTTGAGTACAAGATCGCACGGGGGGATGATAATATATCTATAATTGTGAAAGAGGGGTTTTTAGTATTTTTAAAGGGGTTGGGGTGTGTGAGAGTTGGAGAGGGGTGGTTGGGGGAATGGATAACACTGAAAAAGGGGGATCACTAGCGCTAAGAAAGGGGGTTCGCATAAAAAAATATGTTTTTTCCAAATTTTATCAGCCCTAGGAAATAGCACTGATAAAGCCCCCATTTATTGGTGATAAACAAAATCAATAATAAAGGGTGCTTTTATCAATACTTTTTTAGTTATAATACATCCAGCCTTTATCAACACTAAAAAACATTTTATAATGTCACCCTTTATAAACGCTAAAAAAAGTGATGATAATGGCTACCTTTATCTGCAATTTTCTTTAGCGCTGATAAAGGATCCCTTTAACAGTTATTTTTCCTAGCACTGATAAAGGTTAGATTTTGACATCTCCTAGGTATTCAATGATTTCATATACTAATAGATACACTTTATAGCACTGTTAAAAGCGCACTTTATAGCTGTACACACCCATGAACAATGTTATCATATCCCCTAGAGAATGGAAAATAGAGAATTTATATACGATATAATTACTCAAAATATATATTTATGTTATAAATATCATACTTATACTTTAGATGCTTAATTATACCCAACCATGATTGGTGGTAATGGGAAATCATATGACATCACTTCGTGAGACGTTAGTCCACCATACACATGAATGATGATTTCATAACCCATTTAAAGGAATTAGAGATGAGTGTAGTTCATTCCTTTAACATTACTACATATCATTATATGTAAGATACTATTGTAATTATATAATAATGGTCTAATAATAACTTATTTATATGGAGAAAGAAAAAAAATTAAAATTCTCATTGAATAATGTTACCTCTTCTCCGAGTATGCTCCTTAGGTTTGCACCAAAATCCTTCATAGTTGGGTAGTCTTCCCAAAATAAGGCTTCTAGAATGATAGGAGTGAAGGTTTAAAGGGATTTAGAAATTTATATGCTGAAAAATGGTTTCAATGTTTGAAGAATATTGGAGAGTGGGTGTCCTTTTATAAGTGAGGTGAGTGGAATAATTGTAATATTTTAAAAAGAAAAAGGTGAACCTAAGATTTTCTCATTCCAAAAAGGGAAAAACTGAGTATTATGGAGCCCTAGACATTATATGATTGAAATATTTTCATAAATTAGATTTTCAGATAAGTGTTTAACTCATTTTAATCCTTATAATTTTATTTTAACCCCCTAAAACCAAATTTTACCATAATTGTGATAATTATTTTTTACTATTCCACTATTCATTAGGTAAAAAATTATATTTGTAACGACTTGAACTATTATGAATAAAATTCCCCTTTTTGATTTAATTAAATTTCTTATGGTTGTAGAAAAAACATTAAATTACTTTATTTTATTATATCTAATTTCATTTCAAAACACCATTATGTATCATTACCGTTGATAATAAAGTTGTTGAACAGTGATCACCTGACTGGTATAAATATAGGGTTTTAACGAATCCATTTTTCATAGACAAAGAATTGATGGAATCAAATAGTAAGGCTATACCCTGTAAATCCCACTTTTTTGAGCCTATGAGGAAGATACAATTTCTTGTTTTTTCCCTAAACCAATCCCTCGATGAGATCCAACAACTCAATCTTGAGCAAAACCAATTATTGGAGAAGATCAATCTCATCGAGATCACGACCCCAACCATGTTCACTGAACAACCCCAAGGAAATCCCACCATTGTACACCATAGTATATGGGCATATAAAGGTGAAATAAAGTTATATGTATACAGACCCTAGAAATAGAAATATGTACATTATTTTTGTATAAAATAATGAATATATTTTCACCCTATCGTTGTTACTTTGTTAATGATTTTTAAGCATATATAGTATTTTTAGTTAATATTCAAAAATGATTAAGAAATATTATTTAATGAATTAATGGATTTTTAAAATAAATTATATTTTAATAAAATATTATTATGAAATTAATTGAATTAAATATAAATTATCATATAATTTTTATGAAGTCAAATGTAATTTTTAATAGGGTTAAAAAACACTTATTGTCAAAAAACCCATCAATTTTAAATAAATATCGGTTTTAATTTTATAAATGAAAATTAACATATATAGAAAATTATTTAGATAAAATTCATATTATTTTTTCTATCTGGATGTCGAAATTATCCTACGGTGAATTTTTCATACTTTTCTGAGACATTTGAATTTTTGGTTAAAAATTATATATTGTATAAATATAGTGTGTTTTATGATATCATAACAGCCAAATAGTGCTGTAATATATACAATAAAATTTATCCTATACCAAATATATATTTTAACTTTAAAATAATGTAATTTTATGTTTACTTTATAAAGCCTTAATGAATCCTTGAAGACTTATAATATATTTTATGATTTCTAAATCATTTCTTTGAAAGTTTGACCGACCACCATAAAATAAAGGAAAATATTTTATTATATATTGACTCTGGACTTATAAAATAATTTAGGCCACTCCCCTTTTATAGATACCATGTGAAAACATCATGGGATGGTTTGTGGTTTTGAATATTTTTTTATGTAGAAGCCAAAACCAAAATAACAAAGAAATCTCCATCTATTCATATATAAACCCACCCAAGATCCCATTTCTCTTCACTCAAACCACTTTAAGAATGTAAAACCTATACCCTATACTCCCTATAGTACTTCCAAGGTTTAAACAAGCTTTTAATAATCCCCTCTTATGCCATTGGAGTTACACATTCAAATAATGGATTCTCTCTCTATTGTTTTTATCAAGCACTTCATTTATGATATTCCATTTGATTTCCATTTTATTAAGTTGGGATAAATTCATAACTATAACCCATACTATCAATTTTATTTTCAAAATATATGACCCTATTTATATCTCATTTATCCCTCTTATAAACCCTTATGTACACCTGTTACCATACATAAATTTTGTAAGGGTTCTTTCCATTCTCACCTTTATCCATGTTTATTTATCTTATTATGCCATTTTATTTTCAATTAATAATTATGGGTTATGTTTTATCACCTCCAAAATAATTCCATTATTATTTATAAATGCTTATAGACCCATTTATCTCTCATTAAGACTTCCCATCTAAATCTGTTACCTTGCCGAAATTTCATAAGAATCATTTCCTTTCTCTTTTTGTTGAAGCTTATTTATTATCATAGGGATTAATTTTCTATTTATATATGTGTGTACATGTCCATAAATGTCCATATTACTTACAAATTAATGTAAAAATGAGTATATACCCATTTCTCTCTCATCAACCCATTTTATTAATTTTTAAGTGACATCATTATGCTGCTGAATTTTCACTGTGATTCTCCATGCCAATACAATTGTGTAGTGAATAACATACCCATTTCTTATTAATAGTGATCACTCTTATAAACATATACCTTTTTATTTGGGACTAAAATTTATTTATTACACACTATTTTATCATGTAATTAGTTATGATGATGAATGCATCTATGTTGTATGATCTATGTGGCACGCTTTTGCATGATAATGAAATGATTATGAAGGGTGTGCCTGATAGTACTGTAATTAATTGGGTAATATTTATTATAATGATACCTCATGTTGGGATAGTATTCTACAATATTCATTTATGGGAATTTTTTCAACCATGATTTCTGGGAATTCTTCCCTTGACCCGTGTTTATGATGCACTGTTTTAAGTTGTTGCCACATTTCCCAAGTTATGATTATCATACTTTATCATACATTTTTATTCATGTTACTTTTATTATCCTTTTATATTAATATTTTATATCATGTTTTATATTCCTCATTTTATTATATTTTTATTCCCGTACTGGGCTTTATAAGTCACCCCTTTATTTTATATGTCCTCAGGTTATCCAATTCAATTTTAAGGGAGAGAATATTAAGAAAGTTTAAAATAAAGATGATGCATTTTATGTTTTAATTGGTTATGTACTGTACCTAATTCCAAAAGAAAATTTAATTATCAACAATTCAGGTTGTATTATGTGTAATTTTATATAATAAATAAATTATTAATATGTAATAAAGGAAAGGGTTGTTATAGTTGGTATTAAAGGAAAAGTTGAGTCATTTTATGGATTGGGATTACAAAACCCTACAGAAAACCCTTAGGGATAAGACTAAGTATAATAATACATCCCTAAATTTTTTTTGAGTATATATTAATTGGTTTATCAATAAAATAAATCCCTATATGGATACTTATAATGGATGTGGTTTTAGAATAGTTGTACCTAGGAGTAACAACTCCAACTAGGTGTTCATGGCCTGACTTACGATAAACTAGTACACAATAATTGGTCTTACTGCGCACCTGGTTTGACAATCTTGGGGGATATTCTTTTGTAAATTAATATTCTCATTACAAACCCTGATTAGGGGAAAAAATAAAAAAATTCCCATAAGAATATATGTTAGGATTCAGATCATGGATAACATAGACTAGAACCTAGAAACTAATAAGTTAAGGGGATTAATGTAATTTAAAAGTTATCCGTTTAATGTCATTGTATTCCCATTTATGTGTTTGATTGTTTAAGATACTCATCGTTAATTTCCATTTTATTCTCAAAATGGTCGAAAATTGGAGGAATCATGCTAACAACCATTGTGAAGGGTAGTGTGATGATTTAACCAATGAGATTACCAAACCAATGGGAGCGGGGATCATATACTTTGTATCAATACTCTCTTAGATAACTCAAGTTTTGAATAAAAACATAGAACACGAGTAGTAAATAACCCTCCCAAAGAGTGAGAAACCCACATTCATGAGTTTCATGCAAAAAAAGGACTCAGAATTTCAATGGATCATTTGACCTCTTAAATTCAAAAAAATGGATCAATTCCACTGAACATATCTTCTCCATCCTTCAATGTTCCAATCAATATAATTTTATTTTGGTTGTTTATCATTTGGAGGGTGAAGATGATCAGTGGAGAAAATTGATCATGAATATAATGAATGAGAAAGAAATCAAATCAATAGTGTGGAAGGAAATCCAAAAAATGTTTTTTGATGAATATTTTCCCCCACCCTCCATATTAAGATGAAAAGATATTTCCTCATACTCAAGTAAAAAGATGACAAATCCGTTGGATCATATGAGGAAAACCTCACAAAACTAGAATGATATGCCTCAGGTTCTGTCATTACACCTAAATTCAAGGTCTACCACTTATTTGGTGGGGTAAAACCAACTTTACGAAAATCCGTAGTGACTTATGACTTTGATAGCTATAAAAAAATTGTCTGATGTTCCATCAAAGTCAAAATGGATATTGGAGAATATAAAACCCCAATATTTTATGGTATGTTTCTTCTTAAATAATTTAAATTCATTAGATAGATTATAATAATTGAAATAATGTGTCACTATGAAAAAAAACTTGGTTTTTTAGGAGATAGTCATAATGTATTTATTAAACATAAAATTGCCACTGTTATGATTTGAATTTCTAAAATATGAAATACATGGTTGCATTTAGGGTGATATTTGGAGTCTGATAGAATCAAATTAATTTTTGTGGAATAGTATCATACCCTTATGAATAGTAACATACCCTTATGAATAGTAATATACCCTTATCAATCATAATATGTCCCTTATGAATGGTAACCTTACACATAAAATTATAAATAAAATTATTGCACCCAAAAAATTATGGTGAATATTTTAAGTGTCGGTATTTTACGATTAAATGATGATTTTAATTAAAAATTAAGTTTTTTCATATTGAGAAAATTATATTTGAAAAATAAAGTTCTTTTTTGGATTCAACATGTTGAAAAATGGTTATGTTAATTTTTTGATATTTTTCTGAAATACTTGAATTTTGGTGAATAGTAAAATTCGATAATTTATGATAAATGCTAAATACATGATTTATTGAGTCATAAGTAATGTTTGGCTGATGTAAAAGCACTTGTTTTGAAATCACATGCACCTATTACTATTTTTGGTTATGTAATAATCTCTATTTCTTGTCTTATGGAAAAATAATAAACTAATGATTTACAAATTAAGAAAACCCTCCTCCCCTCCACTATAAATACCACCCTCCTTACCGCCTCTTCCCACACATCTCAAGCCATGTGCCTTATCAAAATTCAGCTCAAATATCCTCCCAAGCCCATAACCCACTTCTATCTTCCCTTTTCCTCCCCAAAAGACCAAATCCTCTCACCTAAAGAGGCTCCCAAAGAAAGACAAATTCAAGAGGTAAATTCCTCTTTTCAATTCTCTGGTTTTCTTTTCAAAGTTCCATTATTATCTTTTTTATTATAACATATTCTCATCCAAATGTTATCAAAACTATATTAAATTATATGTACTGGAATTTTGTTTTGACAATGAAATATTCAATCATCATCTCTTCTTTGCCCTCCTTTTATACTATAAATGAAAACACCGTCCGATATGTGTTAATTTATCACATTCAAGGAAGAAAGGTATTCAAATTTAATTACTATCTTCAAAAATTGTCATGAAACCTTTTTAATTGTTTCAAAAGATCATAATATATGTGTTTTATCTTATTTAATATTCTAGAATGTTTACACACTCATAATATAATATAATAATACAAAACAAGTTCATTGTGCACAAAACCTCCTAGTTAATCCAAGCATTTATCATTAACTTTTATCTAATGATTCAACCTCATGGTATATAACCAAATTTATTATAAAAGAATTTATATCTATATAATGTCTCTAATAATATATATTAGTATTTCTGGATGATTAACCACATTTCAAATGATCTTTTATTCATTAATACAAGTAAACCGATCATGAAAACCAAAGAAGAAAATGCTCCCAAAACAATTAAATTATATCTTTTAAACCCATTAAAAAAGACATTAATAAACCTAATAAGGTTATAATAAATTAATAATATGTATAAAAAGTTATATAATTATTAATTAATGAATCCAGTTTTATTATTTAGGTCATTAAGATTAAGTTAAGGACACATTCAGTCATAAGGTTTGGGGTTTCTCATCTCACATTTATTTTCGTGAGATTTCCATTCCCCCCACTTATTTCTCATATGTAGTGTATTTGTAGTAACATTTGATATATAATATATTTATTATATTTATACTCAGGGAATTCAATGATTTATTTTATGATTATTAATTTTTGTTCATTCAATACGATTGATTACAATGTTGTATTGGTCTTTGTCTCAATTTGCATTTCATTCAGACTTACTTGGTATTCTGCACCTAATCTTTATTATGTGGTGTATGTAATTCCCCTTAGAGATCATTTTTCATTTGAAATTACAATTCTATTAAATATCCATATTATTATATTATGGATATGTTTATTGTCTTAGCCATATACCATTTTATATACGATGTTTGTTTTGGATTCCATTTTAACTGTCAAAATATTGACGAATAAGTATAATATAATTTATATTAATATTGAAAATAAAAATTTTTCTTGTATTAAATCTATTTATAAATAATTATTTGGACTTGATGTGATGGGAGGGGCCTTCTATATCCCCTCTATGCATTGACATGTCTCATGAGCAAAATCAGTTGGGGACAAACCCTTCGAGTTTATTTCTTAAAACCCGACAGGTTTCTACCCATAGACCTAAACCATCTCAATGGAATAATGCTTCATGTTCTATATACATGATTTCCAAATATTAATTATTCTTTTTATTCATAATTCATTTGTTACTATCTATGAGGTTTTCACTATGACTTAATCTCTTGATGGATTTTTCAATCTCAGTTTATTATTGGCATGTGTTTTTTATTTAGTCACCATGCCATATTGATTATGAAAAATTGATTATGATTAACCTATTTAAGATTCATGATTCAACTATGTTTAACCCTTACTGAGCATTTGATCTCACTCTTTTCATTTGTTTTCCTTTTACATTTTATGAAGAAGGGACTATTCATTGAGTTTTCATGGATGATGTTTATTAGATTTAGTATTTTATTTTGTTTTGTTTTATTTCCCTATGTAATTGGAGTTACATGTATGTATCTAGTTTCTTTAAGACAACTAAACTGATCATTACTTCAGGATTTGATTTCTTGTAATCAATCTAATATAATAAAGTAATACACCAGCTCCAGGCATTTAGGGTCGGGGTGTTAGAGTTAGTATCAGAGGAAGTTTAGTAGAAACCTTAAGAGATGGATTTATAAAACACAATGTAGGGAAGATAACCCTATGTAAGACCTTGAGAATAAGAAAAGAGTAATATCCTATAATTTTGGTAAATTATAGATAATGTGTGTCTTTCTAGGAAAAAAATCTCTATCTGGATACTACAAGTGGATGTGGTTCTGGAATAGATGCACCTAGGAGTAATAACTCAAACAAGGAGTTTCAGGCTTGACCTAGGGTATCCTAGTACACAAGAATGGGCCTTACTACGCCCCTGTTTTGACCCTCTAAGGGGATATTCTTAGTATAATTCAATTTTTATTTACAAACCATTATGAAGTATTTAAAAGTAAATAGAAACCATTCTTATGACTATGATATTAATTGTATATAAATTATTAGTTTATATTATGTTTTTTCAAGTTATAAATTATGAATTATAACCTAATTTAGTGTATGTTGTTGTTTAATGATGGTTCCTAATGGAAAAAGGGGAATCAATAGCCCCAAACAATGTTGGGATTTTTGTACTGAGCAAGTCAACAGAGTTAGTGTTAGAGCAGATCAGATCATGAACATACTGAGACAACATACTCAGGTTGGGACAAATAACCATGCTACACCTGTGATGGATCATTTCATGCGATAGAATACCCTATTCTTTAGTGGGACTACTAGTCCGGTGGCATTTGAGTGGTAGAATAATTCCATTCAAATATATTTCTTTCATTGAGGTGCAATGAGAATGAAAAGGAAGCACTGGAATTGTATTATCTCATGGGAGATGCTGATCAATGTTTTTCATTAATCCAAAATAATTCAGAGGAAGATGAAATAGAAGACACATGTATTGTAGAACTTTTACAGAAATATTCTTTGACAAATACTTCTTTGGTGAGAAACAGACTGAAATGAAGATGAAATTCATTAGCATAAAGTAATGGGAAGAACAGAGTGTTTTGATGTATGAGGCTACAGTGATTCATCAAAGAATATACTAGGTTGTATTCTTATGAAATATGATAAAGTTATTGCTTATGAATCAAGGATATTGAATACACATGAATAGAATTATCCAACTTGTGATCTTGAGTTCACATCTATAATAATTTCTCTGAAAATATAGAGACACTATCTCTATGGTGAAAGATGTTAGATTTATACGGATCATAAGTGCTTGAAATAAAATTTTACATATAAATAACTCAACATGAGGCAAAGTATATGGATAGAGTTACATAAAGATTATAATTTTTCAATACACTACCACCTTGGAATGGAAAATAAGGTATCATATGCATTAAGTAGGAAATATCATGGGCTTCTGACCCAAATGTAGATTGGGAGAGATCCTATATTCAGGGATCTAGTTAAGATGGATATGTAAATTGTTAAGGAAGAGGAACCATCATTCCTCTTTCAAATGATTGCTAAAACATCCTTGCTGAAGTAGATAACAATCTATCTATCGGATGATGAGAAACTTTAAAAGAATATTTAATCCAATGAGGAAGGAAGATTGGAAGACTTTGTGTATGAGGATGGAGTACTAAAATTTAGAAAGAGGTTATGTGTTCCATCAATACCCGAGCTGAAAAGGGAACTATTAGATGATTATCATACCTCAAATTTATCTATACAACCTAGTAGAACAAATATGTATAGAGATCTGAAGGAACATTTCTGGTGGGATAATATTAAGTGAGAAATTGTTGATTATGTGTCAAGGTGTCTAGTTTGTCTACAAGTGAAGGCTAAGAGACAACATATAAGAGGAGTCATGAAATTTCTGCCTATTCTTATGTGGAAGTGGAATGACATTATGATGGAATTTGTCATAGGAATACCAAGGACACCTAGAAGGAATGATGTAGTATGATTAATTCTTGATCATCTTACAAAATCAACACATTTTCTCACTATAAGAGAGTATTTACCACTTGATCGCCTAATAAGACACTATAATAATGAAGTTGTAAGACTTTATTGTGTACCATTATCGATTGTGTCTAATCGAGATCCCCAATTTACATCAAAATTTTGGAAGAGTCTTTAGAAGGCTTTGGATACTATGCTTCGTATGATTATTGCTTATGATCCTCAAACCAATGGACAGACTAAAAGGACTATTCCAACATTGGAAGACATGTTGATATCATGCTCCATTGACTTTCAAGGTATATGGGATCAATAATTACCATTGGTATAATATTCCTACAAGAATATTTTCTATTCTAGTATTCTAATGGCTCTATATGAAACATTATACAAAAATAGATGTCAAACTCCAACTTTTTGGGATGGAGTTGGTGAGAGGAAACTTATAGGACCAAAACTTATTGAAGTGACCACGATAAAAGTGAAGGAAATTTAGGCCCATATTAAGGTATCAAAACTTCGGAAGAAGAGTTATGCTGACATCCAAAGAAATGATTTTAAATTTCAAGTGGGATATCATGAAATTATCTCAATGGAAGGGTGACTTAATGTTTTGTAAGAAAGAGAAACTCAGTCCCATGTAAATAAGAACATATGAAATTCTGGAGAGAATCAAAGTTATAGCTTACTGTTTAGAAATTACAACATTTCTCTCTAAAGTTCATGATATGTTAAACTTGTTGTTATTAAATAAATAAATTCCAAACCCAATGCATGTACTCAACTATTAAGAAAAAGACATGACACCTGATCAGTGTTACTGTGAATAGACTATCAAGATTCTTGACTGAAGGGAGAAAGTATTGAGAAAGTGGACAACTCATCTGGTAATGGATCTTAAGAGAAACCAAAAAATAGATGAAGTAATCTGGGAACCTAAGGCTGTTATGATGAATAACCACCCACATCTTTTTATAGGGCTTTATACATGTAGAATTTTGAGAATTAAATTTCAGAAGGTGGGAAGAATAAAACAACCCAATATTTTATGGTATGTTTTTTCTTAAATAATTTCAATTCATTATATATTTTATAATGAATACAACAATAATTCATTATGAAACAACACATTGTTATTTATAAGATATTGTTAAAACATATCCATTATACATAAATTTTCCACTTATGTGGTTTGAATTTCAAAAATTTTAAATACACTGTTGTGTTCAGGGTTATATATAGAGTCTGATGGAATCAACATAATTTTCAGTTAATAATAACATACCCTTATGAATATTTTCTTACCATTATGAATATTAACATACTCATATGAATAGTAGTATGACCCTTTTGAATGGTAACCTTACCCATAAAATTATAAATAAAATTTACACACCCTAAAAATGAAGGTGAATATTTTAAGTGTTTGTATTTTTGGATTTAATGTTGATTTTAATTAAAAATTATGTTTCTCATATTTAGAATTTTTTTTTGAAAAATTGTGTTTGTTTTTGAACTCTTCCTATCTAAATATTATTATGGTGATTTTTTTGGGATTCTTCTAAAATACTTGAATTTTTGGTGAATCGTAAAATATGATAATTTATGATAAATTCTAAATACATGATTTACTGATTCATAGGTGATGTGCGGCTGATGTAATGACACTTGGTTCAAACTCACATACACTTATTACTATTTTTTGGTCCTAGAATCATCAATATTTATTTCTTTATGAAAAAAACAATAAACTAATGATTAAAAATTTAAGAAAACCCTCCTCCCCTCAACTATAAATACCCCCCCTTCTTACCTCCTCTTATTACAACTCTCAAGCCTTTTGAATTGTAAAAATTCAACTAAAAATTACCCCCAATCACCTCCATCATGTCGATAAGCCCTTGGTCTCCTTAAAAGATCAAATCCTCTCCCCTAAATAGGCCCTCAATGGAAGATATATTCAAGAAGTAAATTAATCTTTTTCAATTCTTTTGTTTTCTTTTCAATGTCCCATGGTTATCTTTTATATTCTCACCTCTTCTCATCCAAATGTTATGAAAACTCTAGTAACTTATATTTACGTGAATGTTTTTTGATAATGGAATATTCCATCATCATCTCTTCTTTTCCCTCCTTTTATACTATAATTGAAAACATCATCCGAGATGTGTTAATTTATTACATTCAGGGAAGATATGTATTCAATTTGCATTACTGTAATCAATACTGGTCATGAAATATTTTTAATGGTTGAACAAAATCGTTATATATTTATTTTATCTTATGAAATGTTTTGGAATCCTTACAAACTCATAATAAAAAATAATAATAAAAAACTAGTTCATTGTGTACAAAACTACCAAGTTAATCCAAGCATTTATCCTTAACTTTTATCTAATGATCTAGCCTCATGGTATATAACCAAATTCATTATAAGATTAATTATATCTCTGTAATTCCACTAATAATATATATTAATAGTTATAGATTATTAACCACATTTCAAATGAACTTCCATTCATGAATATAATTAAAACGATCATGAAAACCAATGAACAAAATGATCCCAATACAATAAAATTGAACCTTTTAAACCCATCAAAAAGGCCATGAATGAAACTAATATGGTTATAATAAATAAACTAAATGTAGAGGTGGTTATGTAATTATTAATTAATGAATCTAAATTTGATCAGTCAGGTCATTAAGATCAATCTAATAACACATTCAGCCATAAGGTAAGGGGTTTCTCATCCCACTTTTATTTCCGTGAGATTTCCATTGTTCGACACTTATTTCTCGTATTGGGTTTATACATACTAAAATTTGATATATAATATTATTATTCTATATATATTGAGTATATTAAATGATTCATTTGATTATTATTATTTTCTTTTCATATGGTACGATTGATTACAATGTGGTAAGGGACTTTGTCTCAATTTTCATTTCATTGAGACTTACTTGGTATTGTGCAACTAATCTTTCCTATGTGGTGTATGTACTGAAACTTTGAGATGAATTCTCAATTAAAATTATAATTCTTTTAAGAATCCAAATTCTTATACCATGGATATTCTTATGTCCTTCTCCTTATACCATTCTACATATAGTGTTTGTTTTGGATGCCATTTTAACTTTGTAAATACTGATGAATCTGTATCATCTTCTCAATAAGGATATTGAAAAGGAATATTGTACTTGTATTAAATAATTTTATAAATAATTATTTGGACTTGAAGTTATTGGTGAGTCCTACTATATCCCCTCGATGAATTGATCAATCTCACGAGACAAATTAGTTGGCGACAAAGCCTTCGAGATTGTTGTAAAAAATCAGATGGCTTTCTACCCACAGACTTAAACTGTCATGATTGTATAACGGTTCATGTACCAAATACATGATATCCAAATATTAATCATTCTATTTTTTTCATTATTTAGTTATTACTATCCATGTGGTTTTCACTAGGAATAAAAAACTATGGATGCAATTTTCATTCTCAGTTTATTAATGGCGTGTGTTTTTCCTTTATTCACCTTACCATATTGATTATGATTCACCTATTATTGATTCATGCTTCTTTTATTTATAACCCTTACTAGGAATTTTAGATAACCTCTTTCATTTGTTTTCCTTTCACAAGTTATGAATAAGGGATCATTTATTGAGTTTTCTTGCATGCAGTTTATTAGATTTAGTTTTTTATTATGTTTTATTTCATTTCCCATGGTAATATGAGTTCCATGTAGATATATAGTTTCTTAAAGAATACTAAACTTATATTTCCTTCATGATTTTATTAATTGTAATCATGAAAATATCAAAAATTAATGCTGCTATCACAGGATTCTAGGGTTAAGGTGTTACAGATATTCTCAGGGGTGTCAGAGGAATAAGAAGCATAAAGTGGAGATCAATTCTGGTGGTCCAATAGAGATATCTAATGATGCCAACAAATTTCAACACCCCAAATTTTTGATGTGTGGATAGAAGAACCTCGTAAATTTCTAAAGGGTACGATGAGATGATTTAGGTGTGGGAAGGAAAGGAACTAAGCCAACCATTACCGACAAGATAAACCCATTATTGTGATGGAGGAAAGGAATTCTCTAGTACACCCTCAGCTCCTTTTTCATTGCTACAACTGCAAGGAAATGGGGAATTTTTCAAATTAATTACCTAAGCAAAGGGTTTTTGGAGGAAACCAACAACCTCCAAGGCATAAAGGAAGCTCTTTTTTCATCACTACCTTAGAGGTGAATCCTGAAAACAAAGTGGTGATGCGTACACAAGTGATTCATTCATGAATAAAGAATTTACTTTTTGATTCTGGTTATACTCATTCATTTATATCAAAATGGTTTAGTAGAACCATTCAAACAACATCACAAATCATGAAAGTAGATATGTCGATGGAAATGGAAAATGGGGAAATTGTTGCATCCCATGTATATAACTCCTCCCCTATCAACATTTATGGGATGAACTTTTCAATGAACATTGTCATACTCCATTTTGGGGGAATTTGATGAAATTATAGAAATGGAATGGACTTTCTTATATTGAGCCAATATAAATTTCCGTGAAAAACAAATTACTCTCTTTATTGAGAATGGTCCTTATATTCTATAAAAATGTAATGACAAGGGTGAATCTTCTTTAGAACCACTATCTCATGCATGGATAATACTACCCTATGAAAAAGTGTATCATGCTTATGTAATTCCGTCTAAGGAAAGATCCATCCATGAATACATTCATATTGTGAGAGAATACAAATATATGTTTCTTGAGTAATTTCTTAGTCTTCAACCTAATCGAGAGGTTGAATTTTCAATCAAGCTTATACTTGCGGCATTAACACTATCCAAGACTCCATATAGAATGGTTTTTGTGGAACTTGAGGAGATGAAGAAACAACTACTAGAGAATTTTGATAAAGGGTTCATATGCCCATGTTCTTCACCATGGAGTTCACTAGTCATATTCATTAAGAAGTAATATGGTTCAATGCACATTTGAATCAATTATCATAAGTTCAACAAGATTTGGATAAAGAAAAAGTAACCTCCTAAAGTGATTGATGACTTGTTTGATCAACTATGTGGAGAAAAATACTTCTTCAAGGTGGATTTGGGGTTGGGATATTACAAAGTTAGGATGAAGTAGGAGGATATCCCCAAGAATTCTTTTTGTACAAGGTATGAGAACTATGAGTTCATAGTGATGCCTTTCAGATTCACTAATTCTCCAAAAATCATCATGGATTTGATGAATTGATTATTTAGAGATTACCTTGAAAAATTTGTAGTAGTCTTTATGATGATATTATAATATACTCCAAAATTAAGGAGGAGAATGAGGAGAATTGGGATATTATAGTAAAAACTTTGAGAAAGGAGTATCATTATGCATAGTACAACAAATGTGAGTTCTGGTTGATTTTTTTGGGTCATATCATCACAAGTAATGGGATATTTGTGGACCCTTTAAATAGAGAATAAATTGAAGGAAAGAAGAGTCCAAAATTTGGGAAAATTATCCATATTTTACTTGGGTTATCTGGGTATTATCATCGATTTTTGAATATCATCTCATGATTATCAAACCCACTTACCAAGAAAAATTGGAAGGGAGTCAAGTTTACTTGGAATAACTAATGTGAAGAGAGCTTCAAAGAGATGAAAATGAGGCTAATCACTACACCTATTCTCGCATTACCCACAAGTGAAGATCTTTTCATGTTATTTAGTGATTCAAAAAATAAAGGAATGTGATTTTTTTATTGTATAATAACAAATTCATAGCCTATGATTCAATGAAGTTAAAAATTCATGAACAGAACAACCCAACACGTGATCTGGAGTTGGATAAAGTGATCTTCACATTAAAAATATGTAGACATTATCTCTTTGGGGAGAAGTTTGAAATATTTAGATCACAAAATCCTCAAGTATATATTTACAGAAAATAGTTGAATATGTACCAACGAAGATGGTTAGAGCAAATCAAAGTCTATGAATACTCAACCAAAGACTTAGTAAAGAGAATAAAGTGGAAGATTATCTAATCAGGAAGGATCTAGTAATGCAATCATTAATGAGAATTGATAGGGATCCAATCTTCTTATATTGGGAAGGGATGGACATGAGAATCATAATGAAAGGAATATCATTAATAATTTCACAAATTATTTATCTACCGTCTCTTTTGGAGAGGTTAAAGGATGATCAAAGAGTTGATGTGTGAATTATGAATAAATTAGAAGCAATAAGGAAAGGGAAATCCTCAATGTTCAATGTTAAGGATGATAGTGTTGTATGATTTGGGTCAAGACTACATGTACCGACATATCTTGAGTTAAATAAGGGTCTGTTAGATAATTCACAAATCTCAACCATCTCCATCCACCTCAGAAGTACAAAGATGTATTGCGATCAATGTGAACACTATTGGTTGGAAAATATGAAGAATGAGATTATAGAATATACATAAAGATGTCTTGAATGTAATCAGGTGAAGGTTTAAAGGAAAGAATCATAGGGGATGATGCAACCATTATCCATACTTACATAGAAATGGGATAAAATCCTCACATAATTTTTCAATGATCTTCCAAAGACATCAAGAGGGAATAAAGATATACGGGTTATGGTGTATCATCTTATAAAGGTTGCACACTTTATATTGATATGAGAGGAGTACTCATTGGATCTACATGCTTGGATATACATTATGGAAGTGGTCAGGATTCATGGAGTGACACTATCGATTGTATCTGATTGAGATCCAATATTCACCTCCAAGTTATGGAAAATTATTTAGCATACTTTAAACACTGAGTTGACCCTTAACAAGACCTATCACCCTCAAATTGATGTCCAATATGAGAATACTCTAAAGTCTCTTGAGGACATGTTGAGAGCATGATCAATAGAATTAAATGTAGGATGGGATAAACAACTTTTTCAAATTGAGTTCTATTACAAAAATAGGTTTCATTGAAGCTTTCAAATGGCTTCCTATAAAGCCCTTTAAGAAAAGAGGTGTAGCACACTTGCATACATGAATGAAGTTGGGGAATAAAAACTGCTAGGTCCTGAAATGGTTAAGGAAATGGTGGAAAAGATTACGACCATTCAGTAACACATTAGGGATTCTCAAAGTTAACAAAAGAGTTATGCTGAAAATTGTGGACGAGACCTAGATTTTGATGTTGGAGACGTGGTATTCCTCTGTATATCTTGATGGAATAAAGTGATGATATTTGGTAAAAAGGGAAATATTAGTCAAAGATATATTGTCCCCTTTGAGATCCTTGATAGCATCAGATTAGTGGCCTATCAAATTGCATTCCCAACTAACCTATCTCAATTTCATTAATTATTCCATGTATCCCTCTTAAGATGGAACATACCAAACCCATCACATCCACTCAATCCAGAGGTGGTACCATTGGATAATGAACTTTCTTATGAGGAGAATCCGGTGATGATCTTAGATCATAGATAAAGAGTTCTATAAAATAACACAATTCCACTCATCAAATTGTTGTGGTGAAACCACAAGTTTGAAGAAGTAATATAGAAACTGGAGGAGGTGATGAAAAAGAGTTTACATCCTCTATTTTAGTATGGGAAAAGAAAATTTCTAGGGAAAAATTTCCAAAGGGGGGAAGATTATAATTACCCAAATTGTTATGAATAAAATTTCCCTTTTTTGATTTAATTAAATCTTTTATGGTTATATTAAACACATGCACTTGTTTTGTTTTATTATATCCAATTAAATATTAAATTAACATACAGTATTATTACCATTGATAATATATCCATTGAATTGTGATAACATGACAGGTATAAATATAGGGTATCAATGAATCAATTTTTTACAGAAAAAGAAAGTGATGACCTCAACTAGTACGATCATACCCTATGAAGACCATTTATCAGAGATTACAATCGAGATAGAATTTATTGGATTTTCCCAAGATCAATCCCAATCCATGATCCAAAAACACTATCTTGGTCAAAACCATTTATAGGAGAATTTCAACCTCATCAAGATCATGGACTAAACCATGTTCACCGAACATCACCATGAAAATCCCACCATCATGTGTATTACTCTTAGGGAATATGCTGGTGTAATAAAAGGATTTGTATCAAGACCCTATAAATAGAAATATTTACATTGTTTTTGTATAAAATAAATCAATATATTTTATCATATCCTTGTTACTTTATAAATTCTTTTCTTAATTTTTTTTATTTTTGGTAAATATTCAAATTCAATTAAGAAATCTATTTTGATGAATTGCTATATTTTTGAATTATATAATATTTTAATAAAACATTATTATTAAATTAATTTTATTATATATACACGATCATATATTTTTTATGAAGTTAATTTTAATTTCTTTTAGGTTTCAAAAACTCTTATTGTCAAAAATGCATCAATTTTCAGTTAATGTCAGATTTTATTTTAAAAGTGAAAATTAACATATTTATAAAATTATTAAAATAAAATGAATAATTTTTCTGAATTATGATGTTGAAATTATTCCATGGTGAGTTTTTCTTAATTTTTTGAGATAGTTGAATGTTTGGGTAAAAATTAAATACACTATAAATATATAGTGTGTGTTATGACTTCACAATAGAAAAATAGTGGTGTAATATATGTTATAAAAGGTACCCTCAGCCAAATATATGTTTTAAATTTAAAATAATATAATTTTATGTTTATTTTACTTATTTTATAATTCCTTAATGAATCCCCCAATACCTATAATATATTATAAGTGTTTTAAATCATTTCTTTGAAAGTGTGACTCACCTCCACATAAGCAAGGGAAATATTTTTATATCATCTTCCCTTTGAATTATAAAATATATTAGGACAATATAAATTTCCTAAAACCATGGTAAAAAACCATTGTATGGTTTGTGGGTTTGAATATTTTATTATGTAGAATCCAAAACCAAAATAATAAATAAATCTCCCTCCTTTCCTATATAAACACATACAAAATCCCATTTACCTTTCCTAAAACCACTTGGATAACATCAAAACTCTTCTATATATGCTATATATTACTCCCAAGGTTTCCCCAAGATTTTAAGAATCGCCTCCCATGATTTTGGAATCACACATTCATGTAAAGGATTCCATCCCTCATCTTTTTATCAAGCACTTCATTTGTGATATGTCTTTTTAATTCCATTTTATTTAGTGGGGATACATTCTCACCTATACACATTACTTTATATTTTAGGTTTAAATTATGGGTTCCACTTAAAATCTCATTTATCCCTCTTATGAACCCTTATGTACACCTGTTACCATGTCCAAAATTTTTAAGGGTTCTTTCCTTTCCTACCATTATTCGAGTTTCTATATCTTGTTATGCCATTTTATTTTTAATTACAAATGATGGGGTCTATTTTTGAACCTCCCCCATACTTAACTTGTTATGTATAAATGATGAGGACCCCTTTCTCTATCATTACACCTTCCCATGTGCACATATTACCATGTTGAAATTTCCTATGCATCCTTTCCTTTCCCTTTTTATTCAAGCTTATTTATTTTCATATGCCTTCATTTTATAATTCTATATGTGTTAACATGTCCTTCCGTGTCCTTATTAATTCACTATTCATTACCATATGATTATAGACCAATTTCTCTCTTATCAACCCATTTTATGAATTTTTAAGTGATACTATTATGATACTGAATTTTCACCATAGTTTTCCATGCCAAACCAATTGTGTAGTCAGTTCCATACCCATTTCCTATCAAGGGTGTTTGCTCTTATGCAGATATACTTTTTTATTGGTGATGTACATGTATATAATCCTCACTCATTGATCATGGAATATTTTATTATCACATAAATTACTTATTTTAATTTCATATTTCATTTAATTTGCATTCTTAATTTGTTTTGGGGGTTTACCACGCATTTTGGTGGAAATAGTGGGTTTTCGAAATTTGGGAAAAACCACAAGCCCATTTACAAGTTTAAAAATAAATTTTAGTTTCTTTTATAACTCCTTATTTTTTTCAAAATTTTACACCCATTCCACTTCCCAAATGGAATAACCTGGTATATTAAAATCACCATATCAATTTGGAATCCATAAGAATCTATAATAATGATGGATTTGGGATTTTTTATTAAGGTGTTGGGATAGCCCGAATGTCCATTTCATGCATTAAAAATATTTTTTTTAATTATTTAATATCTCATTCAATTTTTATGTATTATATGTTATTCGAACTCTCACGTGAGCCCACTTAACCAAGGCGCGTTCCCATGCTCTCATCACCCTCTTAGGAGATCATTTGAAACGAGAATTTAGGCAAAACTTCTCTGGATTTATCAAATATACAGATTTGAAGAGCTAAATTGATTCTTTCATAACTCCTTCATTTCTCTCTATTTTCCCCCATTACAGTTCTTACATGATCTCTTCATCCGTTTTCAAACCTCCCATGAATGTTTGGGATTTTGAAAATTCCGATAATGGTGGATTTAGGTCGATTTCTCCATGATTCCATCAAGTAATTGGCCCTACCATCCATTTCATCCACTTATTTATGGTTTCATCCCTCTTTATTGATTTTCCAAAGTGTCTATAAGTTAGGGTTCAAACCTAGGGTTTGATATGGTTTTCTTTTGCTGTAATCTTGAGATTTTATGTTTCTCTTCACTTATTTGTGATGCGACAGTGGTGCGCTTTATGTTTCACACCAAGATTTGCGAGTTTCTACTCAAAATATAAGTTATTCCATGGTCAAACATTCCATGATGAGTTAGGTTTCATGTTTCAATTGTTTTTTATATTCTCCATATTCTATTTGTGGTCAGAAAACTGATTTTGAGGGATTTAGTTAAGAATTTAATTTTATAAATGCCTTTTTGTTGAAGTTTGGAACCTTTCGAATGTAACATCTGTGGTATCTTTTGTGGCAGTTTTAAAAAATATGAAATTTATTTATTAGTTGTTTAAAAGGGAGGAAAATTCTGTTTGGTTAATTCCTCAGTGTCATGTGGGCCTTGTAAGGGGTTTTTCGGAATAGGATTAGTGTGTAAAACTTTTTTATACTTCTTGAGAGCATTTTATGAAAATGGGTGTTTTCATTTGTATCTATCATGGTATTATACAAGCTTATTTTATAACACTTAAAAGTGGTTTTATAAATATCTCTATGGCTAAAAATTCTAATTTAGTAGTTTTTTGGTGTTGTTTTGTCCATGAAATATGGGTTTGAAATGGATTTTATGAAGAATTTTTGGGTACAGTCTTTAGAATTGTTTTATGAAAGATTTGAATGGTTTAATGATTTATGTAATAGGGAAACCATATTGGAAAACTATTTTGGATTGTGTATATTTTGAAATAGTACATTTAAAATGTGAAAGGGTATGTTTTGTGATGTGTGCCTTCTTGGAAATAATATATAAGAAAGTTCGAAGGATTTACTAAATTGTATAAGAGATGTGAAAGTTATGTGGGATGTTTTGAGTGAGTGTGATGTGAAAAATGGATTTTTTTAATGAAAAGGGTATTATGTAACATGTGAGTGGGATTTTATGCGAGTTGGAATATTTTAGAATGGTTTTATAATGTTTTTAATGGATTTGTGGAAGTGTTAAAGAAACGTGAAAAGTGTTGTGGGCAATTTTGGTTTCAGTCGGATGTCAAAATCAATTTGAATGAAAAGTGGAATTGATGACTTTTTTGTTATACATGTGGGGTTTTTGGTGAATTTTTTATGTGGAAATGATGTTTGATTATGAAAAGTATATTTCTTAACTTTATGAACTTTTTTGAGCACAAGGGGAAAACCTAGGTATCTAGCTGGGTGGATGTGTACTAGTACACTAGTTATTTCATGGGGATTGGCCTCAGTTTCAATTAAAAATTTTGATTCTTAAAACTATAAATAAACTATTATAATGATTATTGGGTACCACTAGGTTATATTAATGTTCCTTACTAGTGGCTCGTGCCTAAAAATGGATATTTGTGATGGTTACTCTCACCGAGATATGAGGTACTTGGGACCCACAACTAGCTAGTGCCTAGTGGTTATTTCATATTCCTTATGCTCATTAGCTAATTTATACATTACATAGTCATATGATATATTTTGATGTAAAATTCAGTAGAGTTGGAATTTATTTTAAAATTGGCGATTCTTTAAATTAGGCCACTTGAGAACTGTTTTTTAAAGTTGCATCTTTTAGAAACTGTAACTATAAATTACATGTTTTTGAAAACATGCATGATTTTTGTCTTTGAAGGTTTATTGCATGTAATATCATTGTGGTGGTATTTTAATGGTATTTGTACCACACCCTACATACACATTTTGGTGTAAGTAGACTTGGTTTTTTTGGATGTCGCAGGTTGGGTTCATTTTATAGTGCAAGTGGTTTGGGTTTCTAGCAGGTTCTTGGTGGTGATGTCTTGTAGAAATAGCTTAATGTTGATGCCTCTTACCATGATGGTTCATGGGATGTTTCTTTTTAGTCTTGTACCTTTTTTACCATCTCTGTGAGTAGTTTTAAACTATGTAATTCAGTTCTGAATTTTTGTAAAATATTGTTTGGTTTGAAAAAACCAGATTTGTTTTATTTGATTCATTTGTTGTTTTAAGTTTATAAAATTGGGTAAATCATTACAAATTTTTAGTTAATGATACCTGAGAACATGTGATAGACCATTAGGATCAGGAAAGCCCTTTGGGCCATGTCTTGGGCTGGGTTTGGTGCCAGTATTGGTGGAGTCCAGATTCAGTTCGTGACAAAATGGTATCAAAGGAGGTTAATGTTAACTGTTTGGGTAATGTTATTTGGCTAGAAACTGAGATAGTCTGGAGTTAGGATTTTCGGGACATGAAATTCTGTTTATGGGTAGTGTGCTTGATCATGACACCTAATGATGGAATTCATGTCACCATGGTAGGTTGGGACTTATCTAATTCCTTTTTTTTGATGACTATTAGGGGAAATGAAAAGAGAGGTGGGTAATGGTTCCAGTGAGCTCGCAGGGCTTGGAAAGCCATGTGGAGCCTAGTATATTTTCCTAGAACACTCTCTATGATGGTTAAGTGATTGGATTATGGCTGCCAACCAGATGTCTAACTCACCCACCGAAGCTAGTTCCCCCTCGCATTGCCTTGTGTAATTTAGTTTGAAATCCTGGACGTTCAGTTTTAAAGTAAAAATGACATGGTTTTAAGATGCGTAATGTTTTTAGGAAATGAATTTAAACTAAAGAGGGAACTGTTTGATTTTTGAAATGGTGGAACAAAAATTTCAATTATTTTTTGGAATTAGGACAATGGTGTGCTTACGCCTCTTTTGAAACGAATAAGTACGTTACAGTTAGTTTTGAAAAAGCATTTCCAATAGAGTTTTCTAATGTGTTGAAAGATGTTTTATTGGGATGAGTTGTTTTGAAATTAATGTGTATGACTTGAAAGTGAATTTTCATTTGAATGATTTTGTCTTTATGAAATTTTTTATACGATAATTTGGGTTCGATTTCATGGTTAGCGGTATTGAGAAAAAAGATGTATTGGTTGATTTTTTTGGTTTTGAAAGTGGAAAGAGTTATTATTTTAACCTTTGGTATTTTCATGAGAAACCACATTCATCTGGTTATATGGGATGATGGATGGTTAATTAAATGACTGAATGAGTTCTAGGATGGAAATGAGGAGGGTTCCTTGTGTGGTATAGAAACATGTATGTGTGGGGCCCATGGGGTACCATTGGTGGATACGCTAACTATTTAACTATTTGTTTTCAAATAAATGTTTTTAAAAAAGAAGACCTGATGTCATGATGAGTGTTTCGGGATGGTTTGTATTTTGTGTTTTTGGAAATGTCAATGTTGTAGAATGGCCTTTGAGTCCAAGAACCCATCTTTTTTGAACGATGTTTTGGGTTTGTGTTCGGTTGGTAAGCTAGGTTGAAGGGCTGGTTAGTGGTCCTTTTTGAGAAATGTGTGGGAAGCCTTTATGGGTTTTCTCCTCATCTATTTCAATCTGGTTGTGGTATTTCGTAATGAATGGACCAGGTTGGTTATGTACTTCGGATCTCTTGTTGGATAGGGTATGCCTCCATTAATAGTTAGTGCACAAATGAAGTGAAACCCGAATTGTTTCACCGTCGGAGAATACTTAAGATGATCAATGTGTGTAATGTTTTCTTGATAATTGTATATTGAGTCTGCACCATTTCATTTTTGTGTTTCAGGATACTCTTGAGGTGGGAGACTACTCGTGGAAGGTTGAAAGAGAATAGAGTTTCTTAAGTTCCCTGATTCATCGAAGGTGGAAGTGGTATGGGGTTTTTAGTGTAGATGAGTGTCTAGATGGTGTCTAATAGGGACTATAGGTCCTTCATAGTCTCTTAAAAGTAGAAGTTCACGTTAAATCACTGGTGTTGGAAATATGGTCACATAGGCCATTATGGCCACCTTCTGTAATTGTGTATTGATTGCGGACTTGGAATAAGGCCCCTTTCCATGTATTGCTTCTATGAATTACAATGGTCATGTTCGGTGATGTCATGTGATGTTGTGTGCTCATTTGACTGTAAACGTGAAGGTCATGAAATCCTCTAAGGGTCTCTGTTATATTGGGAGTATGTCTCCCTTGGAAAAAACTTCAAATCCTCTATCTTAGAGGAAGGTTTTTACATGTGTCCACCACTTCTGTTTTTTCTCACCCGAAGAAACAAGGTGCAATGTGTATGTATCTTCTGATCCCTTGTATTAGTGAAATGCCTGGTGTTGGTAAAGTGTGCTATAGAGTGTGATATGTATTAGTGAACCCATTGGGGTATGTGGTGTAGTTTTTTGTGTAATTGAAAAAAAAATTTCCATACAGGGGTTTCCAAATCCTAACTATGAGGTCTAAGATGTTTTAATATTTTGAGCTCTAGCCATAGGTCCCAGAGAGAATCTAGAACATAGTTATGCGAAATCCATAGTTCGTTTAAACCCTTTTACTAGTACTACCCTCATTATGAATGATCAGAAGATATTAAACCTCTTGTGTCATCATATTTATTCTATTATTCCCATTTTATGGATAGAGGTGAAGGTCCTCGTGCCCATGTTTGTCTCTTAATGTCTTTCCTTCCCTATTTGGTATCCATTGAGTTTTTGGAGAAAGTTTTATAAATTTTCTAGATAGGTTAGGCACACAATTTTTACATGGTGTGTTGTAACGATGCCCCAGAAAACCATGCATTTATAAGGATACACATAGTTAGCACACAGTTTCTCAAACTATGTAGACTAACCTTGTAGTCTTCCCAACCCCTTGAGTTTTGGCAGCTTTCTATCCCAGTCCATGGTAGTTGGTTAAGATGGTTGGTTATTATAGTGGGGATAACCACCATGGGTATCATGTATTTTCCTTAGGAAATATCTAATTAAATTAAACCCCTTGTATAGGGAGTTCATTCGGGCCTCCCCATGTTATTGTCCTGATTCTGTCTCAGAAATAAATTAAGTCGTCTTTTATAGTGGGGAGCCCATTTGTGTCTTGTCATACTAGTAACCCAGTTTTGACCATGGCCTTGTCTTGGAAGTGGGTAGTCTCGTTCAAAGGTATCTAACTACCTACATCTTCCTTGGGTAAATTTTGGGATTGGATAGTTCCCAATGGTTTAGTTATATTATGGTAAGTGTAACCTTGTTTGATGTTGTTGTTTGTTTGGGTAAATTCCATGAGCCTTGTTCAGATAGTGTTGGAGGTGTTTTCTTTTAAGATATATCTTGATTGTGATTTATCATTTCAGTAACGTGGTGTATGTTTTGGTTGTGAAGTATTTTTTCCATAATTGATCACTAGAGGTGTTTTGTCCTTTGGGGGTGAAGCTTGGCAAAGGAGTCCATTTCGGCCTTTCGGTTGGGTTTGGTTTTTTCTTTTGGCCTTCCTCTGGCTTTCTGAGGGTGGAAAGTTTTTTGGTGGGTAGAATAACTACATCCCTGATTTTTTTTAAAGTAATTTTTCATTTAATTTCGATTCCTGATTTATTTTATCTGTTTACCAGGAATTTTGGTTTAAATGGTGGGTTTTTAAAATTTGGGTCAAACCGTAAGTTCGTTTCCAGATTAAAAAATAATTTTTTGTTTCTTTTATAAATCCTTATTTTTTTTAACATTTTTCACCCATTCCACTTTCCATATGGTATACCCTAGTATATTAAAATCACCACATCAATTTGAAATCCATAAGAATCTATAATAATGATGTATTTGGGTTTTTTATTAAGGTGTTGGGCCAGTCCGAAATCCCATTTCCGACAATAAAAATAGTTTTTATTTCTTTAATATCTAATTCATTTTTTATTTTTTTGGTGATTATAACTCTCATCTGAGAAAAATTTCCCAAGGCGCGCTCTCATACTCTTTTACCCCTCTTTGGAGATTATTTTCATTGGGAATTCTGGTGAAACAACTCCGGATTTCTCAAATATTCCAGATTTGATTAGGTAAATTGATTCCTTCATAACTCCTTCATTTCTCACTAATTTTCCCCCATTCAAGTTATAACATGATATTATAATCCTTGTGATAACCTCCCTTAAATGTTTGGCTATTTGAAAATTCATATAATGGTGGATTTTTCTAGATTTCTCCACGATTCCATCAAGTAAGTGTTCCTCCCTTCCATTTCTTCTATTTCCTTATGTTTTCATCCCTCCTTCATGATGTTCCAAAGTGTAGAAAAGTTAGGGTTCAAACCTAGGGTTTACATTGGTTTCTTTTTGGTGTAATATTTACATTTTAGGTTTCTCTTAACTTCCTTGTGGTGAGGCGGTGGCACACTTAATGTTTCACACCAAGATTTGAGGGTTTTGACACAAAAGGTAAGAGATTCCATGGTTTACCATGAATTGATGAGTTATTATGATTGTTTTACTAGTTTCTAATGTTCCCCATATGTTTTTTGTGGTGTGAAAACCATTTTTGAGGGATTTGGTTAATCATTTAATTTTATAATTTCATTTTTGTTGAAGTTGTGAACTTTTCGAATATAACACATGTGGTATCTTTTGTGGTAGTTTTATGAAATATGAAATTTATTTATTAGTTGTTCAAAGGGGAAGAAAATTTTATTTTGTTAATTAATTAGTTTCATGTGGTCTTTGGAATGGTTTTTTTGGAATAGGTTTGGTGTGTAAAACATTGTTATACATCTTGAGAGCATTTTATGAAAATTGTTGTTTTCATTTGTATCTTTCGTGGAATTATTCATGATGATTTTATAACACTTGAAATTGGTTTAATAAATGTCTCTAGGGGTTACAATAAAATTTGGTAGTGTTTTAGTGTGGTTTGGTTCTTGAAATATTGTTTTGAAAAGGGTTTTATGTGCAATGTTTGGTTATACTCATTAGAATCATTTTATGAAATATTTGAATGATTTAAGGATTTATGTAAGAGGTGAAACCATATTGGAAAACAATTTTGGAGTGTTTATATTTTAAAATGGTACATTTTAAATGTGAAAGGGGCTATTTTGTGATGTGTTCCAACTTGTAAATGTTTTATAAAAATGTTTAAAGGATTTACTAAAGTGTGTAAGATATGTAAAAGTGATGTGGGATGTTTTGTGTGATTATGATGTGAAAAATGGATTTTGTTTATAAAAATTTTATTATGTAACATCTGATGGGGATATTATTTGAGTTGGAATATCTTGTAATTGTTTTATAAATTGTATTAATGGATTTTTGAAAGAGTTAAAGAAATGTGAAAAGTGTTGTAGGCTATTTTAGTGTGAGTCGGATTTCAAAATCAATTTGAATGAAAAGTTTACTTTTGCAACTTGTGTGGTATAAATGTTGGATATTTGGTGAATTTGTGATATGGAAATGCAATTTTCATGTGAAAAGTATATTTATTGAATTTATGAACCTGTTTGAGTACAAGGGGAAGACCCACATATCTTGGGGGTGGAAGTGTACTATTATGATAGTGATTTCGTGGGGTTTGGCCTCAGTTTCACTTAGAAAAAATGACACTTACAACTCAAATTAAACTATGATGATGGTGATTATGGACCACTAGGTTATGGATTTGTTCCCTACAAGTGTCTTTTTCGTGAGAATAGATATTTGTGATGGTTACTCTAATCAAGATATGAGGTACCTGGGACCCATAACAAGCAAGTGCCTAGGGGTTATTTCCTCTTGCTTATGATCATTATATCCTTTATAATTACCATCGGCATATGGTATATTTGGTAGGAAAATTAAGTTTCTTTGAAATTTATTTTAAATTTTTTGGTTATTTAAATTATCCCCCTTAATTTTTTTTAAGTTGCATCTTTTAGAAATTGTAACTAGAAATTACATGTTTATGAAATCTTGAATGATTTTCATCTAGGAATTTTTATCACATTGTATCTATTAGTGGTGGTATCCTACTAGGCTTTGGATCACACCCTACTTACACCTATGGGTGTAAGTAGACTTGGGTTTTTTTATTTCACAAGTTGTGTAAAGTTTATAGTGCTAGTGGTTCATGTTTCTACAAGGTTCTTGCCATAAGGGTTCATGGGATGTTTCTTTTGGGGTTTGTAACATTGTTATAGTCTTTGTGAGTTGTTTTAAACTATGTAATTCAGTTATGAATTTTTGTAAAAGATTGTTTGGTTTGAAAAATCTAGATTCATTTTATTAGATTCATTTGGTGTTTTATGTTTATGAACTTGGTTAAATCGTTCCCTATTTTTAGTTTATAATACCCAAGAACTTGTTTCAGCCTATGGGGATTGGGAATTCCCTTTGAGCCAGGTCTCAGGCGGAGATTGGTACCGGTTTTGGCTGCGACCAGATTTGGTTCGTGACAGTTATGATGATGAATGAATTCATATTGTATGATCTACATGGTAAACTTAAGAATGATAATGAAATGATTATGAAGGATGCACCCTCATAGCACTATAATGCATTGAGTAATGTTTTGAATCATGATATATCATGTTGGGATAGAGGTTTACCTGATTCCTTTATGGTAATGTTTTCCACCACGAAGTCTTGGTGGTTTAGCCTTGACCAATGTTTATGATGCAGTGTTTTAAGTTGTTTCCACATTTCCCATGCTATAATTATCATTCTTTATCATGTGTTATTATTCATGTTCCTTTTATTCTTCTTTGATATTATTATTTTCTAACATGTATTATATTTCTCATGTTATGCCCTTTTTTATTCCTTTACTGGGCTCTATAGATCACCCTTTTCTTTTGTATAGCCTTTGGTTATCCAATACAGTTTTATGTGTGAGAAAGTTAAGGAAGTTTTCAATAAAGATTATTTATTTTATGTTTTAAGTTGTTATGTATTGTACCTAATTCACAAAGACACTAGACTTCTCAATCTTTTAGGGTGTATTAAGTGTACTTTTATATAATAAATCAAGTATTAATGTGTAATAAAGAGAATTTATATTATATAGTTCATCTTATCAGATAATATAAATTCTTATTATTCCAAATACTGAATCCAAATTTCTAAATTGATTTCATAGAAGTGGAAATTTTTTATTTAAAATTAATCCCACAATTGTGATGTGAAGGAGGTTTTTTCAAAAAGAAAGTGTTCATAAGTTTACAAGGATTTTATATCAAAATACAATATGAAAATGAATATGATAAACTAAATTGGATTAATAGATATATAATTGGAAAAATTTTAATTTAAAAAATTTTTAAATAGAATTTAAATTTATAATTAATTCAATCAAAATGGTAGTTTTCAATTAAGATTCAGTTTTTCTCACTATTCATCAAAAAACTAATATTTTTATAAAATTATCAAAAATTCACCCTAAGATAATTTTTAAATGATAAATTCAAAAATATATTTTTTTTCAAATTAAATTTCAAAAATTTTCAGATTTTTTTTTTAAAAAAGTGCTCAAAAGGTGAAAAAACTCATTTTTAGAAAAATATTGGTTTAAGTGTAAAATTGGATTTATTATTATAAATTATTTATAAAACACATAATATGAAATGTAAAAAGTTGACTGAATATATAATATATAAATTTCATTAAAATAATTCACTAAAATTTATTTTTATAATTAATTGAGGTAAAGCATTTTTGTGCGCATAATAATATTTTTTTCAAAAAAAAATTTCCCTTATAATCAATTTTTTTTTCATATCTAATTAAATGTTCATCAAAGAATTGTTTTTATATACACATGTAAACAATATATTTTCATAATTTAGTTTATTATATTTACAATTATCATTCCAATGGTTATGAGATAACTATCATAAAAATATTTTAATAGTATGTCACATTTTATTTAGCATAGTGTTGTGTATAACATAAGATAAACATTTTGTTTCATATAATGAATTCCAAAATCTGTGTTATATGTAACTCAAGATAAACTTAATGTTGCTTTTAATGTAATATAAACTTAGTGTTTCATAAAATTAAATATAAAACCAATAATGTGTGTAATGAAAGCTAAACTCGATGATTCATTTAATGAAAGATAAATTCAGTGCTGTGTGTAATGCAAGATAAAATTGTTATTGCATGTAATGAAATATAAACTAAATGTTTCATGTAATGAATGTTATCAAAAATTTAAAATTTAATTTTAATATATATAATAAATAGATCCCAAAATCTATGGTCATTACATTCTACCCCCATTAAAATGAATTTCTTCCTCAAAATTCATCTTGGTCATCAATGGTTTAATATTTTAAAATTCTTTCATAGATGCCCACATCCTAAAACGGTTTAATAAAGCACCCTCTTGAATAATAGAAAGGTATTTTCAAAAGTCATCTACAATAACACATACTAGGTTTCTAAACATGAGAACATAAGTGGGAAGTGAAAAAATGTACTTGGGAGAGACAACTAATGCCGAAATACTAATGGAGAAAGATAGAGATCCCTGATCACAAGAAAGTGGGTGATCAAGAGAAGGATGGAAACCACAAAACCATAAAACAATGTTGTTTGAAAAAGTTTATTGATATCATTAAAAATAATGATAATAGGACAAAATTTTATTTTATCATCCTTTTCCTATTGTTATGGAATTCCTTTTCCATATATTCTGAGAACATATGAAAATGTACTTACTTGATATATTTCTATTTCATAGGAAAAAATTCATCCGTTTTCATGCCTTGATCAATTTACATTTCATATATTACTATAAGTGGTGAATTTTTCATGTGTGAAGCACTAAATAATATCTGTAAAAGAAAAATATTTCATTCCATTTTTTTCTAGTTATTATCAAAATAAAATGGTTAGCACTGGTTATCCAGTATGTATAAATATTTATATTGTAAAGTGATACATCAATCTGTAAAAGCTCATCCAAAGTAAACATAAACCATTTACTAAATGTTAAACCTTATAAACCTTCCAAAATTTAAAATTTATAAATAAGGTTAACAAATTTACCAAAATTAACTTATCTTTAATCCCACAAACAATAAGAAGTAATCCTCAATTTTCTCTTAACAAATATGTGAATAAATTTATCATGTATTCTCTTGAAACTTTGTAATAACCTGAATTACTATAAAAACATATTGAAAACATACATACTTACTCATTCCATTAATAAATCCATATATTATTTAATATATCCAATACATACAAGACTACTATAAACTTTATCAATGATAATATAAACCACTTTCTCCACAAATCATTAATCAATTCCATGGTCATCAATACTATGAAATTTTATTTATTCATATAAATCATCTTTTTATCCATACTATACACTATTTTCTCATAATCTAGAACATATTAAGGGTTATATTCCCTTAAAAAATATCACCATGACATTAAATAAATTTTCCAGGACATCAGAATCATTCAATATATTCTTTCAAATCCTTAATGAAAAACTTATACTAAACAATCATTATATATTTCATAGTTTTTAAATTATAATACATAAATAAGTAAATCTTCCCACATCCTTCTCAAACCATTAACTAGGATTCATCATATAATTCCTTAATACCTCCTTTCTATAATATATCATTTGTAGTCTCTTCATCATAAATAGAAATACCATTTCTCGTAAAACCTTGATGATTCTTATCACGAGAATTCCCCTTAGGACATCTATTTGCATAATTCTCATACATTACATATTTGGAACATTCAAACATTTATGATATCTTAGGGTGACCATTATTCCCTTCCATTATGTTAACTAAATTTTTAATTTTAACACTAAAATTACTTGTTTTGTGTCCTCCTTTTACACACTCAAAAAATTTTCCTATCCCTCCCAGACATTACCTTGAGTGATTCTTACAACATTCTCAACATAAAAGAACCTGAATTTCTTTCCTCCATGGTCTCCATTACCAGAACTCTCAGAAAACTATATCCTTATATACTTTTTTGAGTCCAAGAGTTATCTAAGGTTCATTTTTCAAATCATATATAATGATAATTTATTAGTCATAATAACAACATATTTTACTCCATTAATCATCCCATTTGGGTTTTTAGCATATTGTCCATCACATTCAATTTTATCCTAGTTCCATTTGTTTCCTTCCATTTAATAAAACCAAAAAACATTGTGTGAGCAATGATAAACATAATGGGAAAACAAATAATCATGAAATTCAATTAAATAATGTCTAAATAATGACACCTACTTTTTAATCTAGGACTTATTAGGATTATATTAGGTGATTCATGGGAAAAATATATTTAAATCCTTTATAATGGTTCATAAAGAGTTTGTACATTTACAAATAATATCCCTAGGGAGTTTCATACAAGATATATATCAAGTAATAATATCCTGAACCATGTGATGATCAATTCCATCTCAATGAACCATTTTAAGAATTATTACTTCCAGGTACCTCTGTGCAAGATTAATATCCACTTTTAGTATCCTATAATGGATACAATTATTTAGTAATCACTTTTAATATCCTTCAATAAAATTATAGGATATTTAACTATAATTTGAATCACCCTTAGATTTATACTTAGAGACATACCTCGATATATCCTTAGAAATATCCCTATGGTTATCACTAAGGATTTCTCACTCTAGTTTCCAAAGTTTAACTAATCATTTCCACTAATACCAACTAAAATGACCCTGGATTCTCATATATGGATATTATATCTTTTTAGATGAATATTCAATACATTACATAGACACATCCATAAGATCCATAATAGTTTAATGTATTTGGATACTAGGTATACAATCTTTTTATTTGGTGAAATATCTTCCACACCCCCCTTAAATATTTTCTCCTTTAGTACTCTTTAGAAACATACCCAACATAATATTTTTCTTCATAACCTGGGGAATGGATACATAAGAAAGGTTGAGATCAGATGCTCAGTAAGGGTAAAAAAGGGAGATATATAATCATAACATGAGCATAAGTTTATGATAACATGATAATAGCATTTGAAAACCTTACCATGCATATCAAAGATTATAATCTTGTGTCATGGTAGAAATATTATAAATTCACAAGACATAGATCATAATGGAATCAAAGAACATGAGTCGTAAAAGGATAACATTGTCAGAAGACATAGATTTGTGGTGTAAAAATAAGCATATAAAATATTATTTCAATGATACCAACCAATACATTCATACCATGCTAATATTGGTATAAATACCCATGTACCTTCTTTGGGATTGGGATGACCTCCCATGTGTCCTCTCTCAGGCTTGGGATAACCTCCCATGTACCCTCTTTCTGTTAAGGGATAAACTCTTATGTAACCTCTTTTAGGAATGGGATAACATCCCGTGTACGCAATTTTGGTCTTGAGATAACCTCCCACATACCTTCTTTTTGTCTTTGGTATAACCTCTCGTGAACCCACTTTGGGGATTGGGATAACCAATCATTCACCCTTTAAGCACATTTTACATTAATCATTACCCAATGCATTGGAGGGATATATAAGTCCCACCCATATAATGATTGAAACAATAAATATGTGTGTCACAATATCATAAAACAGTCATCTTATAATAACTTATAAATTAAATTGGTATAAAAAAATTTAATCATATCATAACCTATGAAAATGAAGCAGGTTTTAAAAGAATTTCATCATGGTATAACTCATAGAAGAGAAATGAGATTCATAAATATAATTTAGTGATAAAACATTCATATATTGAATTATAATAGTATCCTTCGTTCATATACCTATAAAATCATAAGTTACATCAAAGGATATCATCTTAGATTGAAAATTACATTGAAAGATCACTTGGAACATTTTTGGAGGAACATAAATTTTCATTGAAAATCAATTTTTAAAACTCAAAAATTATAAAACATTTTGAAAATAATTTTCTTATAAAATAACCCTGAAAACATAAAATGGGATATTCCAAAAAATTATGTTCATGATGGAATGAAATTATGTTCCAATCAAACAAGTTGAAGAACATATTCCTTTTACATTTTTTGTAAAATCTAGCTGGCATTATTTGGAAAAAGAAATGAAGATTACTTCAAAGAAACTTAAAATTCAAATATGGGAAAAATTTCATTAATAAATCATTTTAATAATTTTAAAAGTTATTTTTTACAACATTTTTATAAAATTTGGTTTTGGAAGAAAAGGGTTTTCGAGCGAAGAGAGAAATAAAGATGATTTTTCTTAAAAACATTTCTCAATTATTTTAAAAACCATAGAGTAAAAAAATTGTATTATTACTTGAAAATTTCATGAATAACATAAAAATAAAAAAATTAATTTGAATTTTTGAGAGTTAGATCATAATAATTCAGTATTGGAGATGTAACCCTAAACAATCATGATAAATGATGAGATTGTAACACAAATTCTTTACCAGTTTGGTAACATTTAACGCACAATCCACATGAAAGATATATAATAAAATTGATATTTAATCCCTATTTTTCAGTATAATAATCATAAAATACATTCAGGGGTAGTATATAAACCACATAAAATAAGTAGTGGTGAATATGGAATGTGTCCTGTGGAAGTGAAAAGTGAGACATACATTTCGTACCTTAAGTCTCGAAATCCTTCATATATATTAAAACCTCATGTATAATAAATATAATTTTATTATACTAAAATTAAATAAAAATACTCATATATAACATCAAATATATTATTCAATTAAGACCATTTATTACCCATTTACAAGTAATTCCTTGTTTAAATAACATTGGGGTAATAACCGCTTTGTTTTTGTATATGTTTTGATGTGTTATGTTTGATACTCTCACTTTTATCACTATAAAATAATATTTAGAATAATAATAATGAAACAATTATATTAATTATGCATCAAATATACTTTAAATTCTAATCATTCACTATGTTTTTGGGAAATGAAGTGCATTATGATCATAGAGACGGTAGGCCATACATATGCATGAGTAAAATATCCATTTTTCAACGATCATTATGAAAAAGAGGTAAGTAATATTTTATATTGTAGGAATTATCATAATATCATAGATACTATATTATTTATTTAAATATACTGATACATATCTTCCATGTGGTGTGGTGATGAAAATATAAAGTCACATCGCTTCATGAAGGCGGTAGTCCACACACATCAGAACAACTTTATCATCTTTTCTTGAGTGAAAAGGTAAGAATGAAAATGATTTATTCTCTTCTTATAATGAAAAATATTTCATAAATATTATAATTATTTCATTAATATCACATATATTCATCAATATTATCTTTATTATCTTCTATATAAAGCATTATTTAAAATGAACCACGTCACTTCGCGATACTGTAGTTCACTATAAATACGAATAACGTTATCATATCCCCTCTAGAAAGGAAAGTAAATAATGTGATATATGATATAATATGTCAATAGGTATAATTATTTTATAAATATCATATTTATACTTTATATACATCATCACTCTCAACTACGGTAAGTGGTAATGGAAAAACAATTGGCATTGGTTCGAGAAGAAATAGTCTTCCGTACACACGAATGATTATTTAATGACTCATTTGATGGATGTGGAAGTGGTTTTAGGTAATGATACTAACATAAAATCATATCATTGTATGGAATATATTGTTTTTATTATATCATAATACTTTAATGTGAACTGAAACATGTTGAGTAAGAAATAAAATAAAAACGCCTGTAAAAGATTGTTAACTATTATTCAGGTATCCTGCTTAGGTTTCCACTAGAATCCTTACTAGGTTTGATTTTTTATTTTAAAATAAGGATCAAATGATGATAGGAGGAAGTTTATAAAGGTATTTGGGACAAAATTGAGTGAAAAAAATGGTTTTATGGTGTGAATAAGTGACGATAGGGGATGGCATTTTATAAGTGAGGGGAGTCGCACACTTGTAATTTTTTGAAATGAAAAATTTTTACACATGCTTTTATCATTTTAAAATGTTACAAAATGGATTATTATAAAGGCTTAGACATTTTAGTGTGTAAAGAGTTCCATAATTTATATTTTATACAAGTTTTTAGGTCTTTTATTACCTTATATATTTAGTTTACCCATGCGGTAAATCCATTTTAGCCTTAACTGGAGTCATTAATATTTTTTTATTTCACTATTAATTTTTGTATTAAATTAATTTTACCATATTATATAATATAAATTATAATTATTAAATATATTTAATACATTTTTCCAAATTAAATTCATATAATTTGAAAATTTTAATATAAAATTAATACCACAGACGTGACGAGAAAGCAGGCTTTTAAAGAGAAAATGTTCAAATGTTCACAAAGTTTTTATATAACAATTCCATATGAAAACGATTTAAATGAAATAAATTAGAATTATATATATATAATTTAACTAAATTTAATTTAAAAATAATTTTAATTATAATTTAACTTTATAACTAATTCAATGAAAAATGTATTTTTTTCAATTAAAATTCAATATTTTTCACTATTCTTCAAAAAATTAATATTTTCAGGGAAAAAATAAAAAAGTCACCATAATATAATTTTTTTTATGGTTTTTCAAAAAATAAACCTTTTTTTTTAAAATTAATTTTTTAAAAGTTATAAAATATAATATTAAAAAAGGGCCAGAAAAGTGATAAAACTACATGTTAGAAAAATACATTTCTTAAGTGTAAAATTGGATCTATTCTTATCTCTTGTTTAGAAAACACATAAGATGGATGTTAAAGAGTTTATTTAATATATTCAATATAAATTTAATGAAATTCATTCAAAATAGTAATTTTATAAATTTATTGTGGAAAACATTTTTGAGTGCATAAAAATAGTTTTTTCAAAAAAGGATTTCCTTTATTTTTAAATAGTTTTTATTTTAATTTAAAAATAATTGGTTACCAAATAATTATTTTTATATAAATTTTTGAACTATATATTTTAATAATTTAGTTACTTCTATTCATACCCTTCATTCGAACAACTAGTCAATAACTATCATAATAATATTTTAAGAGAATGTCATTTTTCCTTTAAACATTGTGTTTCATGTTACCCAAGCTAAACATGGGGTTATGTGTAATGAAATATAAACTCGGTGTTTCATGTAATTCATGATAAAATCTATATACCATTTAATGCAATATAAACTCGGTGTTATGTGTAATGCAAGCTAAACTCGATGTTACGTGTAACATAAGATGAACTCGGTGTTGCGTGTAACGTAAGATAAAATTGATATTGTGTGTAATGTAAGCTAAACCCAATGTTTTGTGTAATTAAAATTATAGAAAAAGATTAAATTCCTTTGAAAAAAATATTTCAAAAAATCCTATGGTGTTGTAAAGCATTCCACTGGTTGGCTGATGTATTTTTTAGTGGAAACCCCTATTGCCAACATTCCACTAGCTAGCCGATGGGTATCACTAGTTATCCAGTGTACTAATTATAGCATTTATAGCTTCATTACCAATTCCATATTTATTACAACAACCAATTAAACACCTTTAACTCTTAAGAAATAATCAAAAAACACACTCTCAGTGATTCTTTCCTATTGAAACCAACTAAACCGACAAGAACAAGTAGAAAATGACAAAAGGAAAGAGGAAATAAGTACATGGGGAGAGTAGTACCTAATAAAATATGAGTATATTAGATAATTACCCTTGGGTAATAATTTTTATTAAATTAATTAACAATATCCCCCTCATGGTTCATAATTCAATAAGTGCCCCAAGAAGGTATCACATGCTCACACATATTTAAAAACCATTTAAAAGTGTTAAATGGTCCTTAATTTAAAATAACTCGAGATACCAAGTAATTCCATTATTGTTTGAAATTATGTTCCATAAACCTACTTAAAATAAGAATTTTAAAATTAAATTATAAATTTTTTTCAAAACCAATCCACTTTAAAACATTAGGATATCAGTTAAGGAATAAATATATTTTCCATTAAAATAACCAAAATCAAAAACAAAACATTATAATTAAATTCATCACCCAAAATGGGGTCAAATAATTTTCAATTTTTTTTAATATATAAAAATTCTCTTAATTTTTTTCAAAATATTTTTATTTTAATTACTACTTGAAATTATAAGTAAAATAATTATATAAATTAAAATACTCATTAAAACATTTTTCAAACCCATTTTAACTATCATATAAAGGTTTAATTTAATAAATAAGTAATTTAAAATAATAAATTATCAAATTTCATTTCAAACTAAGGAAATGAACAAAAACACTTACGTCGGTTCAATTGAAATCATGCTAGAAGTCATCGCCTATAATGGTGGACGTTTGAACACGCCTTTAGAAGTACCAAGGAATCCTTAGACAACAAAACCACTATAAATAATACATCATGAACCTTAACATCAAATAATGATATCCCTAGGGATTAAAATAGTGGTATAAATCATAGGAAAATGGGAAATGGGTTAAGAAGATGGAAAGGAAGAAGAAAATATGGATTATGTTGGAGAAATCCACCAAAAGAGGGGTTGCAGAGCTTGGATATCAAAGGGGATTGAAGAAAGGAGATCAATCTCATGCACCAATACCTGAATATAATAAGATAAGGAAAAATATGAAAAACCCCCATAAATCCTGATAGGGGTAAAATTAAAAATCAATGAAATTATACACATGGATAGATCCCACAGTTAGGACACATGGTTTGGTAAATTGTGCTTAAATATTGTCGGTTTCACTAGATAGACAAAATTAGTATGAATAGTTTAGTAGCATTGTCTAATAACCATTCACCAATCATGAAAAACAACTGTATCAAATTGAATATCACTCTCACATGCTTGTCATGTGGTATTTACTTATCATGCACAAGATTTGTGCCATCACACTTATACGACTAGGGATTCAAAGGGTTACCACTAGGAATTGCATCGTTTTGCATCAACTTTGAACTACACTTGAAAGATAAGTTGTGCACATTCAACATGAACTGGGAAAGACTCTGCAGAAATTTCATCACATGTTTTCTCCAAAACTGTGTGGGGAAAACCATTCGCAAAAGTAAAAAATTCCATAAAATTAAATATTTAAGCCAAAAAAGGGAATTTTTTAGATTTCCCCAAAATTTATTAATAGAAATTAATATATATATATATAGTTACATTGGTTGTGAAAAAATCCCAAATATACCACATTATTCCCCCATAAAGTCCTTAGAAAAAGTGTAAGTACTTAGAAACAAAACAAAACCACATTCAATAGAATGAGGTGAGCTAAAAAATAAAGCAACTAAGAAGATCTAAAGGGAGAAATCCATAAATCTATAAAAACTCACTTATCCAATCAGAAAAGTCCATTAAAATAAACCAATGTCTTGAAGTATGAAACCACACAATCACCAAGTAAGAGTCTAAGAGGAATAGATAATGAGACCGGGTCTCCCCACCATTTAGAAATTTTCTAAATGTTGTCACAAAAAGGGAACACATGAAAAGGATAGAACATCAGCAACAAGAATTCATATCCATGAATTCCAAAAAACCATCTAATTTCACATACCATAAACAACCGTTTAAGTAACTAGATATACTTCCAATGACAACATGTCCTAGAAGAAACTTGACTTCAATATAAAAAACCCATCACAAAGCTCAATAAAAAACTCACAATCATTCCTCAATAAAAGAAACATGGGTCTAAACCACATGTCACAATGATAATTAGGTAAACTAAGACATCAGTCTCAAAACACAATTGCATAGAGAACCCAACAAATAAAACCCCATTGTGTGGTCAACTACACAATGTAAAAAATTCATCCTAATTAACGAAGAACCATCACAAGGGTCACCCATGCTCAACACATCAAGAAACAGAGCTGAAAATGTCTATAAAACAAGAGAAAACTTTATTCTTCAAGATAACGCAACCAAAAAAGTAAGGAATGCACAAAAATACCAACAAACCAACATCATATAGAAAATATATAAGGAAAATACACCCATCCACAATCTTATATTATCCTCTAAAAAGGGAACATCTAAAAATAACAAGACAACTGAAAGGAATTCCCCTAATATAGACATCCACTTAAAGAAAACAAAGAAATATTATCCACATGGATCCACATTAAGGAACCATGTTTAACCAAACTCACCAAGAGGGACAAAAAATACTTTTTAACTAATCTACCTTAATTGGTAAAGGCTATTAATCTAAGGGTTCTTATAGATAAAAATGATCCCATACCCAACACTCTACTAGAATTCTAGGTGGAGCCACTAATAAAGAAGAATTAACCTAAGATGAAAGAAAACATCCCCTCTTTCTTTAAGACCTTTACTGGAGAAATATTGTAATTAATAAAAACATGATGATAATTGATCATGATCCTTAAACAAAGCCAGCAACCCCATAACCATAGGGACAAAAAGTCACCCATTTACCAAAAAACAATCATTTTTAAATTAATACCATTTCAAAAAGAACATTCATTAAACAAAATTAATTTTGAGAATATTTTTCCCATTTTAAAATTTGTATGGGATACCATATCAAAACCAAACCATCTTAAAATAGTGATTTTTTCACAAAAATTAACCCTTGTAGAAAAACATTCTACTATAATCTTTTCAAACAAATTTAAAAATGAATACTCTCATATAATAATTTAAAAAAAATTCTATTTTCACTATAAATTGATTTAAAGATTCAATTTTTATGTCAATAACCTTTGAAAAAAACTCAAAATAATTAATTTCAATGCATCTCATTTTAAAGTAAACATTTAATAAATTCATCATTCACATTAAAAAAACCACTTAATATCTTTTCAGAAAATTGAAAATAAAAAAACTCCATTTCAAATAAGAAATACATCAATAATACAGTAATAACATTTTCAAAATTAATCCAAAGACAAAAAAAATTCATAAATTTCTTTTTTCTATCCCAAAAAATATTTTATAAGAATATAACACAAATACCTAAATGATAAAACCAAGAATTCATGTAAAAACAACCTTCAATATTGTATTAAATCATCATAAATTCATTACAAAAATCATTTAATTAACATTATTATAATGGTAATAATAATTTGGAATAATACGAAAATTAAGATAGGAAAAAACAAAAAAATACCGAAAATAAGTACCACTATACATGGTTTGGATGCACAGTCTGGTGATCTATGAGACAGTTATGTGAATGGATCTTTCATGGTTGAAAAAATTTTATACATGAGCACTACATGGTTCAGTATACTGTGTAGGCTAACCATGAAACTTAGGTTCATTCATCACTTCCACCTCTTAAACACAAAACGATCCCCGAAATCATCGATGTACTCTTTAGGAATCAAGATACCATTATAATGTATCAAAATTCATCAATGATATCCAAAAACATACTCAAAGATTCAGACTCAATCCTAGAAACCTATGGAAACTCAACGTGCATGATAGAAGTGATCTCAAGACACTCTTCCCTATACCTATATCTCATGATCCAATGACAATCATAGTCTCCACACTACATAGACACACCGCAAATAACAAGAGGGTGTGATATGATATATTTTTTTCAAGAATAAACCCAGTAAATACATCTATCGGATACTGGAGTAGACCCATCATATACCGCAGGCACATCCCCAATTACCCTAGGAATGAAAATAGTTCAAATTTCTCAAAACAAAATCAACAGAACCAATCTCATGCTCAGTAAAAAAAATAATAACAATAAATAAATATCTAATTAAGATAACTAGTATAAATAAAAAATTATATAAAAAGGAAATTAATATAAAATACAAGTATAAACAAAAACAAAACTGAGGAATAAATATAAAAATAGAACAAATCAAGATCCAATCCAATAGGTAGAAATTTAAACTTCTCAAGAGAAATAAATAAAATCCCAATTAAACCACAACCAAGATGTCCATGTGATGATTGGTATCTCTCGAAATATTAAGAAAGTAATCAACTTGAACAAACCCAATGGAAGAATACAAAATCCAGGGTACTTAAAATATAATCATAAGAGCTTCAAACACTAAATTGTGTAAATAGGGTGTGGGAGAAACTAATCCCGGTAGGTATGAACCACATAGTTCATTCAATTTACTTGTCAATAAAATTTAATTTTACTGTATTTTGAGATATTATATTATTATTTTTTATTTTCCTAAATAATTACATACGATACACATCAGAAACATTTTTTTCATAAATTTCCATTTCTTTATCTTAATTGAAAATAATCACTTAAAATCCAATTTCTAGTCATCTTTTCACTTTTAAATCAAAAACACCAATTTTAAATTCACATTAAAGGATACATTATAAATATAACATTTTTCAAAATACATTGAAAATTTTTTAAAGAAGAAGTACAAATGAAATAATGTCACAAATTAGAAAACAACAACCCATGATGTAAAAAGGGAAGAGTGCATAAAAGAAGAATACATTGGTCACGAGTGAGAATCAAAAAAATGAGCCTAAAATAAGGGAACTTATCTAAGAGGATAAATTTAGAAGACCATGTTAAATTCAAAAATATCTTGTCAAACAACCCTATATGTACTCAGGTTGGAGCTATCTATAGGCCTATTAACGTATTCCTATGTCTATAACCACGTAGTGGCTCATAGTTATGCTCATTGATGGAACAAACCCCTATAGTCTAGGGAACAATAAGATATATAGTATATTACATAGAGTCTATAAAAAAACTATCATATTTCACTAAGACACATAAGATCCCTCAGTATTTCAATCTAAGGATGCGATCTGTCATCAAAATCAATAAATCAAAAGCAGTAAATCTTATCTCACCTCTAACACCATCATAAGAAATATCCTCAATCCCATATCTTCCATATCACATCACATGATATAAAAAATTCGCCTCAAACCACAATTTGTATCAAAGCACTAAACAATATCCCCCTTAGGGGGGTCACAATTCAAAAAAAAAGACAAACAGGGTCTCACATTCACACACACATTTTAAAAAAAATTAAAAGTTCCAAATAGACCATTATTTAAAATGATATAGGATAATAAATTATTCTTATATGGTTTTGAATTCAGTTTAAAAAAATCTATAAAATCAATCCTTTGAAATCAAATTCTAATCAATTTTTCAAAACTATTCACTTTAAACCATTTTGAAATCAATTAAGAAAGAAAACAATTTTAATTACAAATATATAAAATTCCAAACCAGAAATTACAATTGAATTATTAACCCAAAAAATGTTAAAGAACTATATTTTATATAAAAAACCTCTTTATATTTTTAATATACTTTGAATTTCAAATACCACTTGAAATTAAAAGTAAATGAATTATTCCAATTGGAAGACTCATTCAAATATTTATTGAATACATTTTAACAATAACATAGAGTCATAATTTAAAAAATAAAGAATTAAAAATCATCACACATTAATTTTTTTTCCAAATTAAGGGATCGCACAAAATAACATAACTTAGTTCAATAGAAATCATGTTGCAATTTGTCACTAATGATGATGGATTCCTGAACAAGCCTCAAGGAGTCCTAAGAAAGACCTTGAAAATGAAACCTCTTTGAATAACCTATCTAAAACCCTAAATATTAACATAGAAATCCCAAGGGTTCATTGGAGAGGGAGAAATCATAGTGTAAAGGGAGAGGGGGAGAAATGATGCGAAGAAGAACAAATAGTTTACTTTGGAGATAACTATAAGAATATGGGTTATAGAGATTAGAGATCAATAGGGGAGGGATAAAGGATCTCCACCTCATGTTAATATCATTGTTTGAACTAAATGAATGGAGAAAGGGGGAAACACACTTAAATCCTAAGAGGGAAAAAATATAAAAACCAAAAAATTAAACACTTGTACAACTCACCCAATTAGGCTACATGGTTTAGAAAACCATGTGGCAACCATGAATGTTTAACATGACATAAAAAATTCTTTTTAAATGTTTAGATGCATGATTTACTAACTTTTCACCAACAATGAAAAGTACCTCATCCAAATTAATGATCACTCTGACACACTTGTCGTGTGACTTATACTAACTGTGCACTATCCATATGCCAAAACCCTATAACAACTAGGACCCAAATGGTTTCCATAAGGACTTGCACAATTTAGGATCAACTGTTCACTACCAATGTAGGATAAACTATGTACATTAAAAATTAACTATGAAAGACTCTTTACAAGTTTCATCCCTCAATTTCTCATAAACCGTGCAGGGAAAACCATGAACAGAAGGAAAAAATTATATAAAACAATATATTTAATCTTAAAACATATAAAAAATTAAATTGAATGAAAATTAATTAAAATAATATAAATTAAATAAATAAATAGTTACATGTGGTGTGATATATATGTAATTGAATTATATAATATTATTCTTATCTGTGTTAATGATATGAGTTATTGTATAGAACCAATAAAATTTTATAATATAATGTATATCACAAATACACTATTTTTATCTATTTTTCTGAAATACATGATTAAAATGTATTTTATGATATCATAGAACATAATCCACACTATAGTTATCAACTAATGATTTCTATTATGTCATACATTATGATATAAGCGAGTTATACATTACAACTAACAAAAATAGAAGAATTAAACTTATTTTTTTATATGATATGGTTGTAGATGCATTATGTTTTCATTTCATACAAATAATAGAAAATAAATTATTAATCCTAGAGTACATTTTCAAAAATACCATTGATTGGTTTTAGGAGATCGTCACATGATCAACGGAAATGAAAGAAACCTAGACAATGGTTTATGTATATTCAAGAATCAAATGTGAAGATATATAAAAAATAATAGTGTACCTGTAATGGAACTATAGTGGCTTTAATTTCTTCTTTAATAGAGTATGGTTTCATAATTTTAATAGGATTAGAAATTGTTTTATTTTTTCCTTGAGGTATTACATAAGAATTAAGATCTCAATTTATAACATAAGGATCCATGTACACCGAGATGGGTACTAGAACCATCATTGTTCAAGATGAATGTTTCTCTGAGAAGAAATGGAGCTTTAGTATCCTTTTCATGGAACTAGGGCTACTCAATGTGAAGGATTTCATCCATATATATATATATATATCTATGTACATTATTTATTGAATAGCAATAACAATAAATCATATCGAATGTCAAGTCATGGAATATGTTGCTTCTCTTTGTATTTCATTCATTAAACTCATTCAGTGAATATGTTGTTCAATGTTTAATAAATTCATAATTCATTATAATTAATGAACCACACAAGATAGGGATGAAGTTTTGTGAATGCATCTCATTCATGAAATCATAATGTATGTCATATAATGTGATACATGCAGCAAAGGAATTATATGCCATTAATATGATTCATGAACATAATATGTTAAGATATCTATCTCTTGGATATTCTTTCCAAAGATCGAGGTTTATCGTAAAATACTATTTATTTCATTTAAGTTCACATTCAGTTGTATATTAGTTCTTATTTTTAAAATTAATTATATTAAATATCTAATATTTATCAACATTGTAATTAAAAACTATATTATTCATTGAAATTTATTATCTATCATGTAAAATAATGATAATATTAAATTAGGTCAATAAATATTTTTATTAAATAAACAATTATATCTTGGTTTAGATATGGTTTTCTTTAGGGTGTGAGGAATATACAGTGGGACCACTCCATTACCTCCTTGTTTCCTTCTGTCTTCTTTGTATCAATCATACCCCATTTGTAGTGATCATCACCCATGATCAATCTCTCCCTTCATTATCACATGATTTTGTTGACTTCATTAATTTATCAAAAAAAATTCTCAGCCTCATATATTGGATCATAAATTTCAAAAATGCATATATTTATCACCACTAGTTCTATTTAGTTGTGTTTTTTATCATCCTCCCCATTCACCTCTTCCATAAACAACAACACAGATCCACTTATAGGCACCTAGCTTCCACCTTCTCCAAAAATACACAAGTGGGTTTGATTACTCCATTGCATAGAATTGGTATATATTGTTTTTCATTCCAATGGGATCCAATATATATAATAATAAGATTAATCCCACTTTGAATTTGTGATGTATTTTTTTTCAATTAGTGAAGAGTTTTCTCTTGTCAGTTTAGTAAAGAATATTGGATTATAATTTTGTTTGGAGTTCCCATGAAAAATTAAAAGAAGTTGTATTGTGAAGGTCATTTCATTATAAGTCTTAGAGATTCTTTCACATGAATAAAAAATTGTTTGAAGCAGTTCTGTTACTATCATTCCATATTTTACTTAGAGAGTTATTTTTTGGTAAAGAATATGCTATGAAGATGTTTGATGAGCTCCATCCTTATGTATAAAATCTTGATAAGGTTGTGTAAAATAAAAAAAATGCATAAAGTAATTTAAAAAAGGATGAATGTTATGTTTAATTTTCATTATTGTTTGTTTTCTATTTTATTTGGTAATGAAATTCTACAAGGAAGAGAATAAAAAATGGACAACACAAAGGTAGTTAAGCCAACCAAGTAGCCTAAAAATCTTGAAGACAACCAACCAATGTAAAATTTGAGATATAACCTTGGGAAGTATGATTAATTTCTTATGAACTAGTTTATTTATACATTGGATCATGTATAGTTAGGCATCATGTGGGGCGTCATAGTGACTCATCGGACAGAGTGACCCAAATTGATTTTTATGTAGTTGATAGGGCACTACTATATCTAAGAAAATGGAATATTTAGATATATCTTTGTATGTGATAGGATTAATGATTGATATATTCATCATTTAACCACATTTTTTTCAGGATATTATGATATTATTGTGTGTCATATTCTATAACATGACTAAACTATTCACAAGAAAAAAGATCATACCTTTTTTTTCAATAGTAGAATAAATTGAAAGGATAGATCTTGATATAAGAGTCATCTAACTATGCATGGGGATTGATATATAGATGACTAATATAGGAGTGTATCTTTATGATAGAGTAATAATTTAATGGGGTCTATGTTAGAGTTATCAATGTAAAGAGATCTTAATAAGAGGATCAATGAAAGAATTATTTCCCTCTTACATCCGGAATTGTAGAAAACTGAAAATTTGTATAATAAAGAAACGAAGGATTAAATCAAAGGATACCATTTTCATTCTTCACTAATTAAACATCATGATCTTGTTTATGGATCAAGATTCATGTTGAGTTGAGTTGTTCACCACATTAGACTGCTCAACATGTCACAATGAGAATCAAAAAATAATCTCAAGGTGTTGAAGTTGTATGATAGCGGTAAAACTTAGTATGGTGATAATTTTGGATGTAAAATGGATAAAAAATGAACAAAATGTTGTAATTGTGTCGTTTTAAAGAAAAAACGTTACCTATTAGAAATAAAGAGTTAAAAATTAACATTTAGTTGACTCCGGTGACTTGCATGAGAGATTAATGATGTGAATCTAAATTGTAAGGATTATGCCATGGTACAATCTTAGTGATTGTTTTCATAATCCATTGAAGATGTAATTTTTCATAGGTTTAGTATAGGGAGATCCAAAATGGGGCATACAATGTTTTACTATATGAGTAAATGTAGATATAGATAAGAAATTAAAAATTTAAAATGATGGTTTTTGTAAGAATTTAAACTGATAAGAATAACATGATTCCTCAATAATCACGAGGAATCCAAATCTTCTAAATAAATAAAGAAAAACTAAATTTATGGAGTGGTATTTTATAATCTTGAATTCAATAGATTATGATGATTCAAACTATGAGAATAGTATTCACTAAATATATTGAATATAAATGAGAATAAAGAGAAAGAATAAAAGTGAGAGAATTGATGCAGAATCATAATTCATATTTTCTAATTCGAAGGAAAATTTGTGAGAGACTGGATAAAAAAATACCCATACAAACCTTCAAGGATCTGATATATATATATATATATATATTAGGTAATGTATATAGAAACAAATTCTCTTTTAAAGAAGAAAAGGTGAAAATGGATAGAGGCCCAACCATTCCTACTGTTGATTATTTCCAGGCCTAAGGAAGTGATGGATTTAGCTTATAGTATTATATTATAGAAGAATGAAGGAGATCATTGCAGCCTTTATTTTCTATATGTGTGAGATATAAATTTAATTACTATAATTTAGGTACCATTAATGATTTTTACATGTTGAGTAAGGAAATTAGAATTTTTAGAGAAGATTATAGTTGAGTTAATTATCAAACTTTATAAGGAGTAGTTCAAATCCTATATCTATATAAAGATAGTTGAAACTCATTGCTTACTTTTTACATAGTTGGTTCTTGGATAGTATGTCCAAGGAGATACCCTTTCCTATTCGTATTTTGAAAATAATTAATAAGTTTTTTGTGCATGGTATAATAATCATTATACATCATTATTTTGTAATCCAAAGGGAGGTGGACCTTATCAAAAAACCATAGTATTCTTATTATGGTACATTCCAATTTACATCTACATACATATCAACCAAAGGTGATATCAATAAAGAGTGAGATGCATTTACTAAAAAAATTGGTGTGGGCACAAGGTATAAAAGATTAAATTATATTAATAGTTTTGTGAACATTTATTCACCCTCTGGTGTAATACACAACCAATTTTAATATTTTCAATTGGAATCAGAGAAGGTCATGCCTCTATTGGATTCTAAAATTTTGATTTTTTACCTCCTAATAGACTATACGGAGTGAAAAGTTAGATTAATTGAATAAAATAAATATCTAATATAACCATCTTTGAAGAGTTAAAAAATATAAGAAAAAAATAGTTGGAAAAAATGAATACGAGTTCCATCTTGTGAAAGGAGGATGAAAATACAACTTTGTCAATAAATTATAATAATAATAATATAAGATGTTGAATTAATAATGAATAATTGGTTTAAGAATACAATGTAAAATGGAAGGAAAATCTTATTTCTCATGTGTATAAAATATCTTACATTAATATATGGTAACTATGAATTCTTATCAAGATAGTTCCTCTAATGAACCAACTATAAGTGAAGAAGAAAATATTTCTGATGAATTAAATGATAATACATATGTTGACTGATGTGATTATTTTGAAGAGACCTTCAAAGGGTTTTAAAAATATTTTTCTACATTTATTTATATATCCCTTAAGGATTTTTAGGAAGTGGTCACCCACTTTGAAGAAGACTTAGAGATGAAAGAGAAAATCTTGACGGAACTTAAATTAGTGTGCCAAAATCTCTCCAATACAGCTTAATATTAGAGAAAACGTAATTTGGATTTCAAAGACAAATTATATAGGCTTTATAATGAATTTATAAATGTAATCCAATAGAAAAAAAATTCCATGTAAATGATATAACAGAAGTACCATGCACCATACGATCAACTGGGATAAATCATTAATGAAAGACAAGATAAATTTAAAGTAAAAGAATACATTAATAAAGAGATTAATATATTATTGAATTAAAATACAAAAAAATAAGGATATTTATGAAAAAATAATATAGGGGTATCCTCTAAATTTTAGGAAAATAGAGGATGACAAAAATGATTTTAATATAAAATTCCATGAGCTTGAGGTGATGTTGGAAAATCTAAAAACTGTTCAGGTAAATTATTGAAATAGACTGTGAAACATAGATTATCAAACATAATTATTGTGAGGATTCATCTATAATATTTCATATCTTTTAGAAAATATATCATGAGATTATCTAATGATCAGTGTAAATTAGCCTTATATGAAAGGGTTCCATCAAACTATGAAGGTAACGTTTTTTCTAAACAAAATATACAAAATGAAGTATTAAAATTATAATATATAAAAATTCAGGTGAGGAAAAATTTTAGGTATCCCTACCCTATATATAGATTGGTTGGAAGAATTTATATAAGCATATACTCCAAAAAAGTATCTCATTCAATAAATAAAAAAACTAAAAAAATGACCAGCTCTCTAATCTAGATAGGGTACTCTGAAAAGGAAAAAGAGCATGATTTGTGGATTTTTATTGGTACATTAATATGTTTGTGGACATGGATACCAATTGTTGGAATAATAATTCAATATATGGGTGAAAAAGAGAGACTATATTAAGGTTGAGAAAAGATGATTCAAATGAAATCTGATTGAAGAATGAGAAACATCTATTTTGTCACATCCCAGGTAATTATAGAATAATAATTTTTTATATCTATTATTATTTATAAATTATATATTAAATTTAGTGCAAAGGGTACACAAGGTGTGATATATTACCTGATACAAAACAATTGGTTTCTCTAATATCTTATGTTTCACACAAGATTGAGATATATCGAAAAATTATACATTTTTAATATTATTATTTTAAATCGTAGCTATCACCTATCCATTATATTGGAACGAATGAATATAACTCAATATTCTATGTTTACACGGGTTTATTAAATGTTTTTACTTTCTTATCATAAATTTTAAAGCCCTAAAATTAGAATAAAACTAATTTTTAGCATTACATACTTTAATATTTTTAAAAGTTAGTTTACCACCTTCTGATGAAAACCCCTTTTTAAATATTGTTTTTGTTGATTTTATATTTTCTATTTGAAAAATAATCTTCTAATTTATAATCTAAAAATAATAATTTAATGTGGTTAAATTTTTTGTATTTTTCTGATAAAATTTATATTTTAATGAATTCGAAAAATACAACATTTTAATTCAGAATTCCTTTTTCATCCTATTTGTATACATAGTTAGGGTATCAATTTAATTGGGTTTAATGTGGAATTGAATGAATTTTTTATCATTTAATAAATTTTTTGTTCATTTAATATAATTTCATATATAAATTTTATTTAGAAACAAGTCAATCTTTTGATGGTTTTTACTTTTAAAAACTCATTTTCTCATTTTCAAAATAAGGATTAATTTTAAATTAATCATTACAACTTATATTTTTTGAATTTTGAAAAATTGTTTCTTTATTTTGAATAGTAAGGTCCAAATTTATGTATATATCCCTTTTATTTTATAATATTATGAATAGTGAATTTAGTAATTATTTTTTGTTATCGCGATTATAATGGAAATCAGGGAAATAATGGTAACAATAATATCATAATAATATAAATATACCCTAAAAAATCTCTTAATATTATTATATGAGTGACATAAGACCATGAGAATCTATGGGTCGATTTTAGGACCACTTGGGGCCACTTTTGTGACCTTTAATGCATTTATAATAATATATTCAATGAATAGTAATTTTTATTACGGTTTTGTTTTTAAAAGGTTTTTTAATATGGGGTTATATAAGAGATCTCTTAGAATATAAATGCTAATTATAAATATAAAAATATTTCCTACATCATTTTATTTTATTTATATTTCTAAGACATTACATAATTAAATTTAATTATGAAATAATGGTGATGCAATGATTGATTTATTAATGAACGTATCAAGTAAATAATATTATAAATCTTAAAATAAATAAAAATTAAAATATTGGATGCCATGAAAGAATTTTATGTTGATTTAATGATTTTATTTTGAAGGAATCAACTCTTTATGATATTCTAAAGAGTCAAAAGTTGAATTGTGTGAAAATTGACATAATTCATAACTTCAAATTTAAAATATTTAATTAAATGAAATAAAATTCCATAAAATATAATATTAGAAAAAATGGTTATAATAAGTTATAATATGTCAAAAATGACACTTTTTTTGGGTATTTTAATAAGATATGGTATTGCATTAACACACAAATTGTATAAAACCTAATATCACAGTATGATTAAAAAGGGTTAAATAAGGGTTAAACCAAACTGATAAGGAGTAAAAAATATTTTAAACTTGTCTTATTTTTATTAGATGATTTTTATTTGACCCAAAATAATATTATCTTTTAAATTAATTAGTTTAGGACAATTTGGAACTGAAATTAAATTTATATTAATATATCACTATAAGAGTTTCAATGGGTGCCCCTCCCCTCTCCAATAAAAGGGAAACCCATATTCTCTAATACTCACACTTTAAGTACTCATTGGTTAAGATAACCCCTGAAAAAAACTCATCCTTGAATAACTACCCTTATTTTAGCAGCCTCCCTTATATCAGAAATCCTCCCAATAAAGCCTTCTAGTATAATCCAAAAGTAGTTACCCAATTTAAAGGTAACACCTCCTCTCATTCTTTTTAGTTTCATTTCCTTTCTCTACTCCATAATATCTTCTTATTCTATGATTAAATAACAAAAACAATATCCTAAATATAATAGGATATAGTTGTTATACGGTTTAGATCAATACTAAGAAACACATCCATTTAATGGTAACAAACACATTATTTCTGTGTACGGTGAACTATTTCCTAATTTAACATTGATTTCTCAATTTTACCCTACCTCCTCTCATGGTGGCCATTATGATGAAGAATATATTTAATTATGATTTATATTATATTTTTATTTTATATATTCTTTGGTAATTTTTATTTAGAATATAAATTTATGCTTTACATGTTATGTAAATATGGTATTTTTGTTTGAGAAAGTGTGGACTACTGCCCTCTCAAAGCGATATGACTCATTCCTAATATACATGGAATAGATAGAGGATATTTTTATTAAAACTATGAAAAATATATGAAATTAATATAATAATACAATTATTATTGTAAAGACCCTAGAATTTCAAGGAATTTTTTTTCTTAAATACTTTGGAATTTTACGAGTTTGTGGCATCTGACGACACTTGATTCCAAGGCCTGGTGTGCCTGGAATCAATTTATGATGTTTTTCTCGGGTAAGTTCAGTGAACGAACGAGTGGGTTTTTCTATCTTTTGAACTGGTGCTCAGAATTGAAATCTGAGGGCACCGATGAAACCACATCAGCGGTATTTGCTTATGAGGACTTTTACCGTAGATGCTTTTGCACGGGAGAAGGATTTAAAAATTGTTGTTTAATAAAGAATTGAATATAAATTAGGGAACAATGTTTATTCTTATCCATGTAGTTATATCTTACTTGGGGTAGTTGGGGTGGGACCCACAAGCCTCTAATTGCCCATGTGAGGATATTTGCGAGGTGGGGCCCACACGAGCCCCACCCCTTCACATTCCATAACAGTCCTCTATCCCCCTCATAAATTTTTTAACTCCCATTAACTTGTGAAACCTATCCTCTTCCTCTTCTGTCTCTCCCTCATTAAACTTTCCAGCATATCACTTAATTAATTAGACAACTCATGGTTTAATTAATTAAGTGAATTGTATTTTTGAATTTTGTAATTTTAAATGGATGGAATGTTTTAAAAAAATAAGAGGAGCCTTATTTTATTTGTGGGTTGCCTTGTTGTGTTGAGAATTGGAGGAGATAGATCTAGTTCCTTTTAAAGAACTTCTTCTTCAATGAAGAACACCAAATCTCCGACGAAGAACATCGACTCGGCGGCTTGGTTTCTCCAACTTCTTCTTCCTCTACGACAAGGGAAGAGACACTGACGACGACGGAAATGACGCCATAATCCGCGGCACCTGACAACGGCGAACTTCCTTCGATGTATGGGTTATGTTCAATTTTAATGAATTAAAATTGTGCTTTGTTTTGTCGTTGAGTATCTCGTATACTTTGGCTGAATGTTATCATCATAAAGGGAGGAGTTCAGACCGCACAAACACGACAGATTTCTCCTCCCCTTTCTCTTGTTGATCTTCATTGATGATTGTGGTGAAGGCGGTGCGGTGTCGTTGCACCATGCAGGGACGAAGAGGACCGCGGCTGGAGTGGGCTGCGGCAGTGGTGCGCGACACTGTCGCACCATGCCGGTGAGGCCAAAGGAGGCCACGGCCAGGAGCGGGCCACAGCGGAGAGGCGTAGCGCCATCGCGCCGCGCCCATGCTTGAAGGGGCCGTGGCTGGGGTGAGCTGCGATGGTTGGGTGTGGCGCCGTCGCACCGCACCGGTCGAACCAGAGCAGTGGCCTAAGGCCACAGCGGACTTCGGATGGGCGGCCGGCTGTGCCGGTTGCCGACGCCACCTGGAGGCGGGACTTGTGGGGGGTCCCGCGGTACACAGCTGTCAGGCCATAAAGGACGACTGTTCGAAGAAACCAGGGGATGTCATAACCCCCGACCAGTTCCTAGGGAGGACCCCACATGGTCCACAGTTTCCGCAAACAGGGGGAGACACCCCTCTTTGCACCCCGATCGGCCATCGTTGAGCTGCGGCCGACTTCCGAGCCGGGCCACAGACCGCACGGGCTGGGCCGGCCGTGCTAGTTGGGCAGGACCGCGCCATCCGAGCCGGGATGAGCCCAATCGTTCTAGACCCGGACCCGGGTCGGGTCGAACCGGTTCGGGCCGACCCAGGGGGTATTTGGACGGGTCGGACCGGGCCCATACCCTCTATTTTCATACCAGGTTCATTCAAATGACTATATCCTAGGATATAGACCTTTGATCAATGCACCGTTAGTTGTGCATGGATCCCTGGATCGAGACGGTCGTTTTGGTATATTACACTTGAGGTTTCGGAAAATTTTGGGTAAGGATGTGTTGGCTCGAACCCGAAACCAACCGAGCCCTTGGAGCGGAAACGCTTATAACTTAAGGACTAGACGTACGAATGACGTTCCGTCGAATACATTGAATAACTCTTGGTGAGACAGTCCTTTTGTGATTCTCTGAGTGATTTTCGTACAGCTTTGGATATTGACCTGGTTAGAAATGAACGTATTTCTAACGGGGCCACTGGAACCGAAAAACCAATATCTCTCAGACCGGGTGTCCGATTGACGCACCGTCTGTCACGTTGAGTTCCTATTGGCAAGAAGGAACTTCGGGATATGTCAACTCTAGACTTCGTAATAGTTGATGTATCGACCCCCCTTCGCTCGTGGATCAGACCCTCCCGGAATCGAGCATGCTGTGTGCGGGAATCCTAGAGATGGCTGCGACTGCGACGCCGATGACGACTGTACTTGGATCCTACGTGGGTTCGGCAGCAAAGAAGACTGTACTTGGATCCTATGTGGGTTCTCCAATGATGGTTACTGTACTAGGATCCTATGTGGGTTTGGCAGTGATGACTTCTGTACATGGATCATACGTGGGTTCGACAGGGGAGATGATTCAGATGCTACATCTATTGTCTCCACCTCTCTTGATGAGTAGTATACCTGTGTGAGTTGAGTCTTGACTTTCAATCAATATCATCGATATGATTGACATGCTTCCTGGTGTTGTTTTGGTTGTGCTTTCTTGTGTGGACTGGGTTGTTCTTTCCTGTGTGGATTGGGTTGTACATAGGCTCGGGAGTTGGAGCCGAACTGGAATTGATGAGTTAGGTATATGTATGGGCATATACATATGTAGTGTTGGTTGATACTTCATGTTTATATTATTCCTTTTTGGATTATTCCATTTTGGATTATGTGAGACCTTCGGGAGTCTTGGGGTCCCTACTGAGTATCGTATACTCACCCCTACAAGGGCTATGCCCGCACTACATTGTTTTGGATGCAGATGATAGACAAAACCGATCGAGGTGAAGTCTTATAGAGCAGGACGGTACCTGGAGGTGGACCACTCAGTGGGATGTACACGGAGCGGACTGCTGGACCCGTGGAGATAAAGAGACCATATGTACCCACCCTTCAGGTGGGATTGCCATAGGATGACTTGGTGGTTTCTGATTTACAATACTGATGTTGTACTTTCTTTTCAGTTGTACTATATTTTCAGTTGGGTTTTTATTCTGGCCCATTTACTTTCCAACACTAACTTTTGTACTGAGTTTACTTATTGTTTACTTAAGCTTGCATACTCTGTTGTTTTCAATTTCTTATATAAAGGAAATTAATTCCCTTCTATCGGTATTTATGCCTTTGGTGCTAGTCGCCAGCCCCTGCCCTATGGAAGGCGGGTTTGGGGTAGACAGAGCATGGGCCCCGAGGACGGGTCATGAAAAATTGGTATCAAAGGAGTTGGTTCTACCGCAGAACTCAAGACTCTGATAATTTATTCTATGTAAAGCAATAGTCTTATGGGTATTGAGTGTGGTTTTCAGTCCAGGGAATCCAGTGTTTGTGCAGCGGCCGACGTATCCATACACCAGGTCCTTGACTTCTAATTTCTGACTCAGTGCTCGAAAACACTAATTGCACATGTGTTTCAAAAGTTTGTATTGTAATTACTTTGAGTCAGCTCACCAGGTATACTGTATTAACCATGGAACACAAGTTTCTTTTAAGGATTTTCCCCATGATGGCATCCATCTTTGGTTCTGAGCATTGTGCAAGATGGAATCCCACCGAGCGATGAGGCCTCGGTGCAGGGCCCCATTAAAGTGGAGGCACCAGCAGTACCTCTACCCGCTGGGCCACCGATACCACTATCCCTAGCAGCAGAGATTGCACATCGCCTGAGTGCACTGCATGAGTTTCAGCATCAGAGGCCGCCCAGGTTCCGCAGAGAGACAGACCCTCCGGCAGCCGAGGATTGGCTGGAGGCTATTGTCTGAGTCTTCAGATTAGTAGGGACACCAGCTGAACTCATGGTGATCCTTGCGGCGAGTCTCCTGCATGCAGCAACAGGTAGATGGTGGATCCTGATGCTCCAGGTGCACGACGAGGCGTCACTACTTTAGATTTACTTCGAGAGACTTTTCCTCTCGGAGTTCTCTCCATCCACCCACTATGTGGTGCACATCCAGGAGTTACTACAGTTGTGGCAGGGCATCATGACAGTACCCCATTACTTGGAAGGATTTTATGATCTCTTGCACTACTCCACGGACATGGTACGAGACCCATTCTTCATATCTCAGACCTTTGAACAGGGACTGAGGCATGAGATCAGGGCTTCGATGATATCCCTCAGCATTCCGACGTAGGCAGGAGTACTGGAGCGAGCCCTTCTTGTGGAGAGCTTCCTTGCTGAGCCTACTCCAGCAGCGAGGCCTACTTCAGGGAAACACGTAGCAGAGTCTTCTGCAGCCGGTAGTAGATAGATTTCGCAGAGGTCCATGCGAACCAGACCATCAGGTGGGCGACCTCAGGATACAGGTTCGGATGTACAGGGCACACACAGCTGAGCCAGTCATACGATAGGTAGGCAGTTCTATGCATGCGGTGGGTAGGGCCACATGGATCGTGACTGCCTGACCCTCCATGTAGAGGAGCAGAAAATCGTCGAGGGACCACCCAGGAAGAGGTAGAGGTTCGATAGTGGCGGTCCACAAAGCGCAGGTGGACGAGGTAGAGGAGCTGACCGAGAAGCGGGTGGTGGTAGATGCTTTGAGGCTGTACTACCACCACCACCAATAGGTCCACCCCGACCGCAGGGAGCTGGCGGAAAGAGGCAGGCTCAGCTTCAAGCAGTGGAGGCTTACGACCATGACACAACTGAGATGATTCGAGGTACTATCTGTGTCTAATTGACCTTTCCTGTAGTTCTTATAGACACATTAGCGAGTTATTCTTTCATTTCAACTGTCCTTGTTCAGAGCTCGGATATTCCAACAGAGCCATTGGCTCAATCCTTATGGCTAGAGACTCCTACGGGATCAGACTCAACGATTATGCACTAGTTCCAGCAGTGTGAGCTTACTCTAGGAGGCGAGAGCATCAGCTGGGATCTTCTTGTAGTGGCATTGAGGCCTTACGACGTCATCTTGGGCATGGATTGGTTATCTATAGTCCATGCTCAGATCGACTTTATTAGGCGCAAGGTGCGGTGTGTCCACACATATGGGAGCAGTTTCACCTTCACCAGCGAGGAGGGAGACTTTGAAGTGTAGGATGGACTCACACAGAGGAGAGGACAACCGATCAACCATTAGTTGGCTAGTCTCATCCTATAAGCAGTTGACGTGCGGAGTCCAAGTTTTCCTGTTGTGGTGGATCAGTATGAGGAAATTTTTTCGGACGACGTTCTAGGACAACCTCCTCGTAGAGAGGTAGAATTCTATACTGACATGTACCCTAGGACAACCCCAATATATCCTCTAGCATATTGGATAACTCCCGCCGAGCTTCGAGAGCTACGGGTACAACTGGAGGACTTGCAGGGCAAGGGATTCATCCGACCCCGTGTTTCACCCTGGGCTTCCCCGATTTTGTTTACCAAGAAGGTGGAAGGGAGCTTGCGATTGTGTGTCGACTACCATCACCTGAACTAGGTGACCATGAGGAAAAAGTTGAAGGTTCCGGGCACAGCGGAAGCGTGTGGGTGGATTTGACCACATGGCTTTTTGTCATTAGAAATGATCAATCCGGGATCAATACGACAATAAACGCCAGTCTCCACGGATCAAATCACATAAAAAGACAAATAAGAAGGTTTGTCCCGGAACCAAAAACAAGGATCATTATAGGTTGATTATAATTAATTTTATTAATTACAAATAAATACCTTTTGGGTGTTCTTTCTTCATTGATGTTCTTGATCACGTTGTTGATGTGATCCATCGTTGCATCGCAGAAGACATGTGAAGACTCCCTCTAGCGGTGATCCACATGTGTACCTCATATCTCTAGATGTTGACAAAGGATTCTCTGGGTGCTAGTGTGGAGAAGAATTTTCTTGCGTTGTCCGCCTTAGATCGTCTTGATCCGATGGAAGAGGATCTCTCTCGGTCTTGAGAGCGTTGTTTGAGGAAGAGGTTCTTTCAGCCTTGAAAGAATTCTCCAGAATTGTTGTGTCTCACACCAGGTAGGAAAAGAGTTGGGATTTTGAGGATATTTATAATCAGGTTTGAGGTTGTAGAGTTATGACAATAAATAAATGTGTTATGCATTTTATTTATTTCATTGACTCTTATTTTAAACCCCCATGTGTAATGATTAATTCCTTGACATGCGCCCACACTGATTATAATAAATATCATTTAAAAAAATACTATATCCTCAAAATCCTGACTGGAAAAACTATATGGCGTTTATTAATAAATACACAACGTGTACGTGTTTTTCATCGAAAACTACACGGCGTGTACATTCAATGTACACAGCGTGTATATCTTGTTTTAATTTATTCATTTCCTTAAAGAAAACTACACGGCATGTAATTATTAATACACGTCGTGTACTTGTTTTTCATGAAAAACTACATGGCGTGTAATCTTTAATACATGACGTGTATATCTTGTTTTTTATTTCCTTCTTCCTCCATCATTAAAATGATTTAGGCTTCCTTGAATAATTATTAAACCACGTACAGGAAGAATCTATATTCTACTTGAGATACTTGAATACACTTAGTGTGTGACCCTCTAGGACTCTTTCTCGTTGGCATTGGGCGAGCTTGCCTAAATTCCAAGATTACTCTCTAGCAACGAGTCAAGGAACCAAGAGAAAGAAGTTGATGAAACATTGACGTATCACCTCATACGAACGCTTACTATGTAATTTAATCCCTTTTTTGCGATATCTCATCAAGAAGGATTCATGGTAGTTTCATAAACCTATATTCTTGATCTGTCATTCTTTGAATACCTGAAATAAACTCGTTATTCACACCATGGAAATTGAATTTTATGAGACAGTTCTATTTCAATCGAATGGTTGAGATATCAACTTCCATAAATGGAAGGGACAAATCCTTCCTCGAATTATCCATTAACAACATGTCACTCATGACGCACCCAACGTACCCTACTTCCTGCCAACTGTCTGCGTGACGATTTTTGTCAGTAAATCTAAGTGCGCGAGTCCTGACATGAGTTAATGATAATCTTATAGTCGAAGGACCATTACACACGCTCGTAGATAGAAATGTCTGATTACACGAAGACATGCAGAATTGCTATTGGCGGGTCTGTTCTCATAATCTCCCATCTTGGAGATTACCAAGTGAGAAATCCATGAGAGAGACTCTCGTCTTCTTATGGGTACTCACACATGATGGTCTGTATACTATGTGTCCTATCATAGTTTGTCATCCAACCGTAGAACTTTATTTAAGAATATTGTTATAGCATTTCAAGGTTCTCATCATAGAGGGGATATGCCAGGACCTTATCAATGCAACAAATATTCTGGGACATTATTATATTATAGTTATGCAGAACAATGAACAATATATAATAAGTGAACATTCATGTAATAAAAGTTCAAAACAGTTGGTTCTTAGGACACCAACCCTTAAAAACTCCCACTTGGACTGGAGACAACTGCCTACGACTTTTAGTCCGATAGAACTCACATGATAATCATTTTTCTGCTGAGTCAAGGCTTTAGTCAAGGGGTCTGCCAAGTTGTGTTCTGTGGAAATACTACTCACTACAACTTCACCTCTCTGAGAAAAATCCCTCATGAGATGATACTTCTGAAGTATGTTCTTTGACCGCTGATGTGACCTTGGATCTTTTGCCTGTGCCACCGCTAACAGTATTGTCACAATAAAGTGTGATATGATCTTTATTGCTCAGTACTACATCCAACTCTTGGACGAAGCTTCACATCCATACTGCTTCTTTAGCTGCCTCAGAAGCTACGATATACTCGGACTATGCTGTAGAATCTGCCACCACACTTTGCTTTGAGCTCTTCCAGCTCACTGCACCTCCATTCAAACTGAAGATTTATCCAATCTGCGACTTCATGTGCTCTTGATTAGTCTGGAAACTAGCATCTACATGTCCTCTGATGACTAGTTATTCATCTCCTCCATAAACCAGGAACATATCCTCAGTACACCTTAGATACTTAAGGATAGTCTTAACTTCTATCCAATGGTGGTCTCCTGGATCAGCTTGATATCTGCCTACCGCACATAATGTGTAAGCAACATCTAGCCTCGTACATAGCATAGCATACATGACTGACCCAATCACAGATGCGTAAGGGGTCCTTTCCATTCTCTTTCTTTCCTCATGTGTCTGAGGACACATTTTCTTGGAATGATGAATGCCATGTGACACTGGTAACAATCCCCTCTTGGATTGTTCCATACTGAATCTCTACAGTATCTTGTCAATGTATGTACATTGAACCAGGCCCAACATTCTCTTGGATCTATCACGATGGATCTTGATCCCAAGAATATATGTTGCCTATCCCATGTCTTTCATGGAGAATAATTTATGTAACCATTCCTTAACTGACTAGAAGACAGGTACTTCGTTTCCAATTAGTAATATGTCATCAACATATACTATTATAAAAATGACTGCACTCCCACTAAACCTCTTGTAGACACAAGGCTCACATTAGTTCTTAATAAATCCAAATTCTGTTACAACTTCATCAAAATGAATGTTCCATGATCACAATGCTTTATTTAATCCATAAATGGATTTCTGCAACTTGCATACCCTGTTGCCATCATTTGGAGTCACAAACACTTCAGGTTGTGTCATGTAGACATCTTCCTGGAGGTTCCCGTTAAGGAATTCTGTTTTGACAACCATTTGCCAAATTTCATAGTCATGGTAAGTAGAAATGGCCAATAGGATTCTGATTGATTTCAGCATCGCAAACGGTGAAACGGTTTCATCATAGTCAATTCCTTGATGCTGTCTAAAACCTTTTGCAACCAGTCATGCCTTGTATGTGCTGACTTGCCCCTCCATGTCCTGTTTCTGCTTGAATACCCATTTATTACCAATAGAATTTACATCAATTGGAGGATCTATCAAAATCCATACTTGGTTTTGGTACATGGAATCCATTTTAGAATTCATGGCTTCTTGACACTTGGCAACATCTGTGCCTTCAATTGCTTTCTTTTAGGTAGGAGGATCATCATTGTCAACCAATAATGAGTCACCATCCTCGGTGACAAGAAAACCATATCGTTCGGGTTCTCTCACCTCTCTCGTGCTCCTAGGCAGTTCTTGTGTCTCTGGAACAGATTGTTCTTCCACGGGGCTCTGTGGAATCTGTTCTTGTACCAAATCATGTGTATCTTGAGCCTCGACTTCATCGAAGTCTATCTCGCTCCCACTATCTCTTTTGGAGATGTGCTCCCTCTCAAGGAATATGGCATGTCTTTCCACTGTAAACTTTTTTTCTGAGGGGTTGTATAGGTAATATCCCCTTGTTTCTTTGGGATATCCTATAAAGATACACTTTGTGCCTCGGGGTGCAAGTTTTTTACCTAAAGAGGCCTTAACAAATGCTTCGCTACCCCACACATGTATATTCGATAACATGGCTTTGCATCCACTCCATAACTCGTATGGAATACCATTTATCGATTTATTTGGTACTTGGTTTAGTATGTGCACTGCGGTTTGTAATTCATATCCCCAAATAGATAATGGGAGACTCACATGACTCATCATTGATCTCACCATGTCCAACAGGGTGCAGTTCCTCCTTTCTCTTACACCATTCCATTGTGGTGTGTAAGGAGGAGTGAGTTGAGATAGAATCCCAAACTCCCGTAAGAAATAAATGAAGTCCTGATTAAGATATTCTCCTCCTCTGTCTAAGTGGAGTTTCTTAATCTTCTTACCAAGCTGGTTCTCAACTTCATTCTTGTGTTCTTTGAATAGATCAAAAGAATCTGACTTATACCTCATTAAGTAGATATATCCATATCTACTAAAATCATCAGTAAAATTTATGAAGTACGAGAACCCACCCCTTGATTCAACTGGAAATGGTCCACACACATCTGTGTGAACTAATTCTAGAATATCTTTATCTTTTTCACCTTCCCACTAAATGGGGCTTTGGTCATTTTTCCTTGTAGACATGCATGGCATACACTAAGTGGATTTAGTTCGAAAGAATATAAATACCCATCTTGATGTAATTTTGTCAAACGTTTCTCATTGACATGACCTAGCCTGTGATGAAAAATTGGGTGTGGTATGAGTCATGTGAATTAACTTTTTTATCGATTGCCATTACTTGGTTTGTGTAGTCTAACACATAAAGGTCATTATATAAATGTGCCATACCAAAAAAAATTCTATCTTTATAAAAGTAGAAACATTCATTTCCAAACATGAATATGAATCCATCAGTATCTAATCTGGATACTGAAATAATGTTTTTAGTAACAGAAGGAACATAATAACAACCTTTCAAAACCAAGACCATCCCAGTAAGCAATGTGAGGTGGTAGTCTCTGACAACTACAGCAGCGATTCTGGCTCTGTTGGATGCTCATAGATCCACCTCACCTTGATCAATCTTTTTTAATCTACTTGGTTCTTGTATTTGGATACATATGTGAGCAACACAAGCAGTATCTAATACCCAATTAGTAGAAATAGATATATTGCATTCGATAACAAGCACACCTGAAGCTTCCCCCTACTTCCTTGGCTGTGTGCAGTTTTTCTTCCAGTGGCCCTTCTTGCCACATGAAAAACAAACAGCATCCTATTCCTTTGCCTCCCCTTTGATCTTCCTTTTCTAGGAAGGCCTTGAAGAATCTTTGGGATTAAAGCTCTTCGCCTTCCCCTTCCTTCCATTCACCATAAGGACAGATGGATTTTCACGCTTCATGTCATTATCTACTTGGTGAATAAGGATAAGAAGATCAGATAGAGACTTCTCAATGTTGTTCATGTTGAAATTAACAACAAAGTTCGAGAAGCTCTGGGGGAGTAATGCAAGAATGAGATCGGTGCCCAGTTCTTCAGGGATTTTAAACCCCATAACCTCCAAGCGCTCAATGTAGCCAACGAGCTTGACTACATGAGGCCCAGCTGGGGAACCCTCTCCAAGCTTGCTCTAAAATAGAGGCTTGGATATCTCAAACCTTTCCTGTCTTGCTCCCTCCTGGTATAGACCACGGAAGTGCTCGAGCATACTACATGAATCCATGTATTAATGAGACTTCATGAGCTCACTAGACATTGACGATATCTTCAAACATTTAACATAGAGAGCATCGTTTAAATGTTGATCATAGACCAGGAAATCTTCATCACTTGCCCCTGGGGAAGGAGAATCAAGAAGTGAGGACTCCAGCATGTAAAACTTTCATTCATGGCATAGGATAACCCGAAGGCGCCTAAACCATTCCTGAAAGTTACTGCCTGTGAGGATATTGTCTTTATACAGTATTGATCGCAGAGAAAATGTGGTTGATGAGTTTTTCATCTTTATTCTTTAATTTAAAAGAGCAGATTTATTAGTACTTTCTTGATTACAATTTATGAGAAATAATGAATTAATTAATTAATTCTCCCACTATTTTATCTAGTCCCAATGGCCCTCACCATTGAACTCGGAATGTCTAGTTTCATTGACACTCTAGTGGCAAGGATGCATATTTCCCTTTGAATAACCCCAATAAGGGTTGGTCAAGCTATTTGAAGGTATTTAGGTAGGCAGGTCTTTGCCAACTGTGAGCTTACAGTTCGTTGATCTGTTTAGTGGACTCCCCAATATTGAAATCCTGACATGGATTTCCTCAACTCTTGCCTCCAATATTACACCATTTCTAGAAAGGGATACTTATCTTGAGGTAGTATGGTTAATTCAACCCGAAACATTTCATAAGGGCTTCCTTTATAAAAGTAAGTGTCCCAACAAGGGTTGGTCAAAAACATAGTTTTATTGAGTCTTGCCCATAATCAGGTAACGGAAGGCTTGGTCTGACTTAATATTGTATTGAGGGATTTTATTCCTTTATGCATAGTTTCGCATTATCACATGCTTTCCAATATTAAGTGATGCTTACATAAGTGATTAGCCATGTTCTGATAATGTTTACGCATAGTCCGGTTTTTATTTTATTCCATATTTGCATGCTTGTTCATTTTATTAATTTTGTGATCGCGACAACACATACATAATAAATAAACCATACAATCAGATAGAAATAAAATAATATGGCATGATCATGAGCTTTATTGGTTAGCTTATCTAGCCATTTTGATAAGATAACCCTGAACTAGGGAAAAAACCTTGAACCTGTTGGTTCATGTTTTACAGCTCCCACCTATCCACCTTTGTATCTTCTTGCATTGGTTTCGCCTCGGCTTTGGGATTTGACCCGTCTCCTCTAGCTTGGGAGATCATCCAATACATGGGTTTACATTAAAGAAACCATGGGCACGCATGCCCTACATTTTATTGTAAGAAGGATCACAGGACAACAAATTTAAATTAAATAAATTTAAATGAAACCATACACATACCAAGGGTCTTTGGTCTATCTCATGATCATCCATAGTATGCAACGACATTTACACATATTTAGAATTCAAATTCTTTAAATCTTTCTTTTATTTAAGATAATACGTGCTCGAATTCAATTAATTACGTTCTTATAATTAATCAATTATTTATCTTAAATTCCTTTTTGAATTTCCTTGAGATTCATCTCATCCATATTCCTTATATGGGTCTTTGTACATTGGAGGAAACCTGGTGAAATTCCATTTCTGGAAAGTACACGGCGTGTAGTTTATAACTACACGGCGTGCATTTTTATTTTCACCCTTTATCCAAAGTACACGTCGGGGCTTTGGCGTGTTTTCTGTACTTTGGAAATTTTAGAGTACACGACATGTAGATGAATCATACATGGCATTTACTTCTTTGTTACGTGGTAACCGGCCTGGAAATCCCATGTACACTGTACGCAACTTATCTTTGTACATGGTTTCACCTGGGTTGGAACGGACTACACAACATGTTTCTCCAACATACACACCGTGTATTCCAGTTTCCACGTGCGGTTCAATTATGGAAAACACGGCGTGATTAAAACATAGGCATAATCAATTCACACGGTGTGGTTTGGCGGACCAGTGCCAGTTCGTTGAACTTAAGTACATGGCGTGTAGTTCTAAGTACATGCCGTGTAATCCCATGTTGTACAGACAGAAAGAGTGGATCCTCTATATGAGTTCCTCATTTTTATTTTAATCCAAATTAAAAGGACATTTTCGTGATATGAATCGAGAAATGAAGGAGGAAGAACAGATCTCATTTATTCAGATTTATAGAATGATTTATTTCGAATTGAATCAAATATAAATGCGTAAATTATCAACAAAAATAAAATAACTATAATCAAAGTTGTAACGTCCCTCTGATACCATTTTAAGGTTCCAGGCACAACGGAAGAGCGTGGGAGGATGTGCCCACTTGTCTTTTTGTCATTAGCAATGATCAATCTGGGATCAATACGACGATAAACACCAGTCTCCACGGATCGAATCACAGAAAAAGACAAAGAAGAAGGTTTGTCCCGGAACCACAAACAAGGATCGTTACAGGTTGATTATAATTAATTTAATTAATTATAAATAAATACCATTTGGTTGTTCTTTCTTTGTTGATGTTCTTGATCAGGTTGTTGACGTGATCCGTCGTTGTGTTGCAGAAGCCAAGTGTAGACTCCCTATAGCGGTGATCCACATGTGTACCTCATATCTCTAGACTATAACAACCCATACATTACATACATTATTAATAGTTCAAAATTGAAGCATATTTATTACATCATTAACAAAAACCACGAAAGGACTGTATAGGTATAGTGTCTTTAGAAACTGGAAAGCATAAACAACTGGTTCATAAAGTATCTACTTTGACTCCCATTTATTTCATCATATCTAGAGTCCCTTTTTGGCATATTCTACTTAATAAACTTCTTTCTGACATGGGGAAATAAATCATAAAAAAGGGTGAGCTCAAATTCTCAGTAAGGGTAAACAAAAGAAACATCAATCACATCGTATACATAATCACATAACTTTTGGAAATCTTAACCTGCAAAAGAGATCATAATTTCATAACATGGGATAAATCATAGTAGTGAAATGGAATCCCAATAATTATAAAACATGAATCTTTGTGGCATACACACATAATCATAGAGAATCATTTCTTATTAGTCAAGACTCATTGCCAAGACTATCTTAGTGGACAAGGTCCATTTCTGAACCGAGTTCACTCCTCATTTGAATCCTGTTTCACTAAACCGGTATAACCTACCGTTCCAGCCATGTCTATCTCATGAGATATAAAATCTTTACACAATGAATTGGAGGGAGATATAGGTCCCACCCATCTCATAATGATACCATTCTTATGTGTGCCACAAAATCATAAATCATACATCATTGCATAACCCATGTAATAAAAATGGGAATCTTAAACATCGTGACATCATAAAAAAATTCATATAAGATAAAGGAATTCATAAATATAATTCCATCACAACATAATCAAATCAATGTAATAATATGGATAGAAACAGAACTCTTTATTATCTTAGATGGAAAATAATTTTAATAAAACACTTGGACTCCATTCTTGAGGAAAATATCCTTTCTGCTTCAAAAACACTTTTCCTTTCTTAACATGTCATAAAATTATAAACTAAAATAAGTTGATTAAAAATAAACTTGAAAACTTGTAAAGGAAGCTCCTTGGAAATAATTTTTTAAAAATCCATTCATGCCATATAAGATAAAAAAAACATTCTTCTCGTACTTTTGTCGAAAAAGTCAAAAAGTACCTCGTATGAAAAACGACAAAAGATTCCTTTCATATAATTTACTAAAAACACACTGAAGTGTAAAACTGGATTTAAACAATTGTAGGTGGATGGAAATAATATTACATATTGAGGAAACATGGATGTGGATGATAAAATATACCCCAGTAAATACCAAAGTATAAACAATCTCGGATAAAAATGCGATTGTGATATTTCCCTTACCTTAGGTCCGTTTTGCTTCGTAAGTATTCGAACCTCCTGTATAATGATTTAAATAATGTTATTGACTTATTCCAGAATAATAATTATTGTTATGATAGCATATATGGTCATATTCCTAGCTTATTATTAATATTATTTCATTGCTACATGTTATTCGGGTGTTTATTACTTTTTGTTCTTATGCGTGTTTTGTCGAATAAATTCTTATTTTTCTCTTTAGGTTATAGATACCTCATTTCCAGAATGGTATTAGTGTAATATATATCATATTAATTCATTCAATTAATTTATATAATCATTATGAAATGAATATCATGTAGAACGATTCGCATCACATCGTGGAGACGGTATTCCGTACGTACGCACGAGTGATGATATCGTTCCTATGATCGTGGAGTTGTATTGGAGTGTATGTATACTATTTCAGAATCAATATCACTTTATAATAGTCATATATAGTCATTATTTACACCATTATACCCATCCAAGTAAGGTGGTGGTGGAGAATAGATTACACCACGGCGTGGAGACGGTATTCCGTACGTAAGCACGCGCGTTGATTTCTTTTTCCGTTGGATGGATAGATGGTGAAATAGGGTTGTTTCATACTTATAATAACATATCAGTATATGAGTGATACTGATGTTATTAATTCATAATGAAACAACTAAATAAGAAGAATTGGAAGAAGAAATAAAGATGAAAGAATTGGTAATGGACATTACCTCTTCTTTGAAGTGCTTCTTTGAGACCTCCTTTTAGGGAACTAAAATAGGTCTTTGAAGAAGACCAGAACCTATAGGATGTTTCTATGGATGTGGAGAGGAGAAATTTTCAGGGGTTGGCCGAGATTGAATGCTCAAAGTGGTGTGAGGAAGAGGGGGAGGAGGTTCCCTTTTATAAGGGAGGAGAGGGGCACCTTTGTAATAACTAAAAATATTATTTTATTATAAAGTAAAATTCGGTTTTTAATAGCTACAAATTGATATATTTCGAAGATAAGGTGGGTAAGGGTCTAAATCATCTCATCCAATAGAATTTAGACAAGTTTAGGTAACAATTTTAACCTTATCATTTAGATTTAACTTTAAGTTAGATAATTTAACTTTTACCGTGTCTTCTTGTTTTCTTACACTATAAGGTTAATAAACTTACTATTTCAAGCCAAACGAACCCCAAGTTGTTTATTATTAATATATATAACCTTATATAAGTCATTTGGCCGAACCGTAGATTTTTAGGAATAAAATAACAATTAATAATATAATATTTTTTTTAAAAACTATTTTATGTCAATTTCGACACTATTTAGTAATTGATTTTTGTGAAAATCATAACAGAATGATTAGTTCGAACCAAGTTACTTATATCAATACTAACATGTCATAATAACCTATAAAATTAGTTTAATTCATAAAAAGTCTCAAATATCATTTATTTGGGTATTTATAACATCAATTATGTCAATATTTCATTGATAAGATAATTACTACATCATCATTGTTTCATAAATAAATTAAATTATTTAATGTCTAAATATTACAAATAAAACAAAATTATGTAGGAAATTTTTTTAGATTTCTAATGAATATTTATAGTCTAATTTATCTTATGTATAACCCCATATTAAAAATGATTTACTTATTAAACATTGATTTTAACAATTTTAACCCTTCTTTAAATAAATTAATAATAAATGTCCTAATCTAATCCATGTTGTACTAAATGGTCATATTTTATTCCTAAGGTTGTTTTTGGTCGAATTACACTTGTCCAATAGAATTAGGACATGTGTTATGGTAATAATAATATCATTTTTACCCTTAATTACCCTATTTACTTTTAACCGTGTAAAAAAAAGTAAAAAGTTACTATTCCCCAAAAAATTATTTTCATCTCATTGAAACACAATTTACTTAATAACATCAACCGTGTCTCTCGGATTTTCGAAATTCCACTCACAGAAGCGGTAAAATTAAGTTTTATGAAAAATTCAGTTTTTTAACTACCACTTAGTGGTTTCACTATTCATCAAAAATTGAAAGTTTTCAGAAACATAATAAAATTTCACCCTAGGCTAATTTCGATATTGATAATCCAAAAATGAATTCCTTTTTGAAAAATAAAATTTACAATATTTCAAAAAGTGGTTATTACTATTCATAATGGCTAGTTTTAATAATATTTTACTAGCATATCATTGTTTACGGAAACTCGGTATTGCGTACAACGCAATCTATCGAGGAAGGCCACTGTTACGTGTAAAGCAAGCCAAGCTATTGTTGTGTGTAGTGAAAGATTCCTTTGATGATTTATATAAAACAAAATATTTCTCATAAAAGTCTCGGGTGTTACATTCTACCCCCCTTAAAAGGAATTTCGCCCTCGAAATTCATCACTTTGTAACAAATAGATGTGGATACCTCTCCCTCATCATATCATCAAGCTCCCATGTAGCTTCTTCTAATTGGTGGTTCCTCCATAAAACTTTCACCAATTGAGTGTTCTTGATTCGTAGGAATTTTTCTCTATGATCCAGAATCTCTATCGGCTGTTCTTCATAAGAAAGATCTTGCTCCAGCGGTACAACTTCTGAGCTAAGTACATGTGAAGGATCAGGTATGTACTTTCTCAGGAGAGATACATGGAACACATCGTGAACTTGAGAGAGATTCAGTGGAAGAACCAATCGGTAAGCTACCTTCCCAACAAGATCCAGTATTTCGAAAGGACCGATATATCTAGGGATCAACTTCCCCTTCTTTCCAAATCTCATGACCCTCTTCCAGGGAGATATTTGTAAGAACACTTTATCACCCACTTCAAACTCTAGGTCTTTTCTTCGGTTGTCGGCATAACTTTTCTGTCGACTCTGAGCTGCTCTTATGTGTTGTTGAATAGATTTGACATTTTCTTCCATTTCATCAACAAGATCAGGTCCTAATAGCTTTCTTTCCCCAACTTCATCCCAGCAAGTTGGAGTCCTGCATTTCTTTCCATAGAGAGCTTCATAAGTAGCCATCTGAATACTGGAGTGAAAGATATTATTATAAGAAAATTCCACCAAAGGTAGGTGTTGATCCCAAACACCTTTGAAATCCATAGAGCAAGCTCTCAAAATATCTTCTAGAGTTTGAATTGTTCTCTCAGACTGACCATCTGTCTGAGGATGATAAGCAGTGCTGAAACTCAACTCTGTATCCAGAGTATACTGAAGACTTCGACAAAACTTTGAGGTAAACCTCGGAACCTGATCAGATATAATAGAAAGTGGTACTCCATGCAATCTTACCACTTCCTTCACATATATCCTGGAAAGCTGATCTAGAGAGAAATCCTCTCTAATAGCAATGAAGTGTGCAGACTTGGTAAGATGATCAACTATGACCCAGATAGCATTATTTCCTTTGGATGTTTTAGGAAGTCCTGTGAAAAATTCCATAGTGATGTTTCCCATTTTAATTTGGGTATGGGTAATGGTTGTAACATCCCCTTAGACTTCTGTCTCTCAGCTTTAACTTGATGACAAACCAAGAATCAAGAGACATATTCAGCAACATCTCTTTTTATTCCATCCCACCAGAAGTACTCTTTCAGGTCCCTATACATCTTCATGCTTCCAGGATGAATAGAGAATGAAGAACTATGAGCCTCATCCAGCATCTCCTTCTTTAATTCCGGGATGGGAGGAACACAAACCTGATTCCTGAACTTTATTATCCCATCACAATCAAGGCTGAATTCAGGAAAATTTCTCACCTTCTTTTGTAAATCAACATCTTCTTTTTTTGCCTCTTTAATATTCACATGTATAGATGGTTGAACATTCAATTGAGAAAGATAAGATTTTTTCCCTTCCATTATAATTCCATGATCCATCCTTTGTAAATCCATAAATATTGGATCTTTTGTGATTCTCATCATGGATAAATTGTCATGGTCTTGTCGACTTAATGCATCTGCCACCTTGTTTGCTTTCCCAGGGTGGTAATGGATTGAGAAGTCATAATCCTTAATCAGCTCTAACCATATTCTTTGAAGCATATTCAGCTCCTTTTGTGTTAAAATATACTTTAAACTTTTATGATCAGTATAAATGTCGCACCTTTCTCCATAAAGATAATGCCTCCAAATCTATAATGCAAAGATTACCGCAGCTAACTCCAAATCATGAGTTGGGTAATTTTGCTCATGGATTTTCAACTGTCATGAGGCATAAGCTATCACCATATCATTTTTCATAAGAACACCCCCCAATACCTTCTTGGATGCATCACTATAGATCACAAACCTTTCTCCACTACAATGGAGTGTGAGCACAGGTGCACTAGATAACCTTCTTTTCAACTCCTTGAAATTCTCTTCAAATTCTTCCGTCCAAACAAACTTAACTCCTTTCCGAGTCCACTTGGTGAGTGGATTAGATAATCATGAAAAATCTTTCACAAATCGTCGATAATATCCAGCCAAACCAAGAAAACTTTAGATCTCAGTTACTGTTGTTGGTCTCTACCATCTTTTGATATCCTCTGTTTTTGCTGGATCCACAGATATCCTGTCTTTTGAGATTATGTGACCCAAAAATGATACTTTTTGAAGCCAAAATTCACACTTGGTAAATTTGGAATAAAGCTTCTCCTTTCTCAGGGTCTTCAATATAATTCTCAAGTGATCTTCATGTTCTTCCTTGCTATTTGAATAGACAAGAATATCGCTTATAAAGACTACCACAAATTGATCAAGATAGTCTCTAAAGACTCTATTCATTAGATCCATGAACATAGCAGGGGAATTAGTAAGACCAAATTGCATCACTATAAATTCATAGTGTCCATACATTGTACGGAAAGCCGTCATTGGTATATGCTCCCTTTTGACCCTTAATTGATGATACCCTGAATGAAGATCAATCTTGGAAATGTATTGAGCTCCGCATAGTTGGTCAAATAAGTCATCAATGTGTGGGAGAGGATATTTGTTCTTGATAGTGAGCTTGTTAAGTTCTCAATAATCAATGCGGAGTCTCATTGATCCATCTTTCTTCTTAACAAACAGAACAGGTGCTCCCCAAGGTGATGCACTAGGGCGTATGAACCCCTTATCAAGATTCTCTTGGAGTTGCTTCTTCAATTCCTGCAACTCAATTGGGACCATTCTATAAGGTGTCTTTGAAATAGGAAAAGCACCCGGTACGAGTTCTATTGAAAACTCAACATCACAATTTGGTGGAAGACCCGGTAATTCCTCCGAAAAGACATCATCAAATTCCCGTACAATGGGCATATTATTAATTGTGAGTTTCCCACCAACCATTTGAGATAAATAACCTTTATTTAGTGGAATCAAGACCCATAAGGTAGAAGGAATTTCCACTAGAAGGTTATGTTCATCCTTGCATTGATAGACGATCGTAGATTGATCTGGAATATGAAATGTGACTTCCCTTCTATGGAAATTGATATGAGCTCCATATAAAGAAATCAAATCCATGCCAAGAATCACATGAAATTCCACTATAGGAAGGATCACAAGATTTTCAGGAAGCACTTTCCCACAAAATTCAATCGAGGAAGAATTATAAACTTTTGATGCGTCTGTTGTGACATTAGGGGTTGTCACAGCTAACTCAACATCTAATTGTTGAGGTAATATAGTGATATTTTTAGAAAATTCTTCAGAAATAAAAGAGTGGGTGGATCCAGAATCAAATAAAACATTTTCTACTTTAGAGTGGATGGTAAGTGTACCTTTCACCACATCATTATAGTACTCCACATCACTGATAGAAGTTGCATGTGACTTTACTATGTCTTTAGCCTTAAGAGTTTGTTGACGTCGACCATCATCATCAACCCTTGGATTAGGTCATTTATTGGCATAATGTCCCTTATCCTTGTACTTGAAACATTGAAGTGTAGTAGGTTCATTCTGTGTATCCCTTCCTTTGTTTGCATCATTAGACATCTTCTTCCCATCATCGCAGCATTCAAATGCCCGATGACCTTCCTTTCCACATTTGAAACATTTACTTGTCCCTTTAAGACTACTCCCTCCATGTTTCTTTCTACACATTGAGAATAAGGGAAAGCTAATCTTCTTTTCAGTGTGCTCTTTAGATTTTCCTTTGAATTCCATTTTCCTCTTCTTATCATACCCATATGACTGATTGGTTACTTCAATCTCCATATCAACTTTGAGAGCACATCAAACGATTTCCTCGTATCTTTTGAAGTCCCTTATGGCTAAGGCCCTTCGAAGACTTGGTTTTAAGCCACTAAAGAATCGATCGATCTTACTCTCAGGTTGGATAATAATACCAGAAGCGTACCTTGCAAGTCTTGTAAAATATTCTTCATAGGTACCAACAGATTCATCATCCTTTTGCTTCAGTTCAATAAACTCTTTCTCCATCTTTGTTCGGAGAATACAAGGGAAGTACTTATTGAAAAATAAGTTCTTGAACTCGTCCCATTCCATGGACTCAATTTCATCCCTTTGGCTCATATTATTAATAAGATTCCACCATTGATCAGAATCACCTTCCAAAAGATACATTGCTAAGATGACTTTATCATGCTCAGAACATTGAAGAACTGAGAATATTTTTTTAGTATTACTAATCCATTGTTCAGCAACTAATGAATCAGTAGACCCGCTGAAAGAAGGTGGACGCTGTCTCATGAAGGATTCAACAGAATGTTTCTCCTTCCTTTGCTCATTTGGAAGTCCTTCATGATTCATAGCTTGAGAAAGTTGTGTGAGCATGGCTACAAGATTTTTCATTCCATCTCCCATAACGTTTGGTTTCTCAGGGGGACAATCATTACATTTCCCGTCGCATTCCGCATTAACACGATTCCTTCAGGTTCCAGCCATTGACTAAAACCAAGAAGAATAGTGTGATCAACACTAATTATAATAGGAAAACCACATAATCAATAATAAAATTTCACACTTAAGGTTATATCCTAGGTTATTCATGGCCATTTATAAAACACTATGATTGTGTTCTATGCTTATACTTATCCTTAGGGTTCTTACTAAGGCTTTCACATCCTAGTTTCCAAAGGTTGACAATTCCTTTCCTTTGATACCAACTATAACAACCCATACTTGACATACATTATTAATACTTCAAAATTGAAGCATATTTATTACATCATATAACAAAAACCACAAAAGGACCGTATAGGTATAGTGTCTTTAGAAACTGGAAGTCATAAACAACTGGTTCATAAAGCATCTACTTTTCCTCCCATTTATTTCATCATATCTAGAGTCCCTTTTTGGCATATTTTACATAATAACCTTCTTCCTGACCGGGGGAAATAAAACATACAAAAGGGTGAGCTCAAATTCTCAGTAAGGGTAAACAAAAGAAACATCAATCACATCATATACATAAGCACATAACTTTTGGAAATCTTAACCTGCAAAAGAGATCATAATTTCATAACATGGAATAAATCATAGTAGTGAAATGGAATCCCAATAATCATAAAACATGAAACATTGTGGAATACACACATAATCATAGAGAATCATTTCTTATTAGTCAAGACTCATTGCCAAGACTATCTTAGTGGACAATGTCCATTTCTGAACCGATTTCACTCCTCGTTTCAGTCCTGTTTCACTGAACCGGTATAACCTACCGTTCCAGCCATGTCTATCTCATGAGATATAAAATCTTTACCCAATGCATTGGAGGGAGATATAGGTCCCACCCATCTCATAATTATACCATTCTTATGTGTGCCACAAAATCATAAATCATACATCATTGCATAACCCATGTAATAAAAATGAGAATCTTAAACATCGTGACATCATAAATCAATTCATATAAGACAAAGGAATTAATAAATATAATTCCATCACAACATAATCAAATCAATTTAATAATAGGGATAGAAACAGAACCCTTTATTATCTTATATGGAAAATAATTTTGATAAAACACTTGAACTCCATTCTTGAGGAAAATATCCTTTCTGCTTCAAAAACACTTTTCCTTTGTTAACATGTCATACAATTCTAAACTAAAATAAGTTGATTAAAAATAAAATTGAAAAATTGTAAAGGAATATTCTTGGAAATAATGTTTTAAAAATCCATTCATTCCATATAAGTTAAAAAAAACATTCTTCTCGTACTTTTTTCGGAAAAGTCAAAAAGTACCTCGTATGAAAAATGACAAAAGATTCCTTTCGTATCTTTTACTAAAAACTCACAGAAGGTTAAAATTGGATTTAAAAAATTGTAGGTGGATGGAAATAGTATTACATATTGAGGAACCATGGATTTGGATGATAAAATACACCCCAGTAAATAACAAATTATAAACAATCTCGGATAAAAATGAGATTGTGATATTTCCCTTACCTTAGGTCTATTTTGCTTCGTAAGTGTCCGAACCTCCTGTATAATGATTTCAATAATGTTATTGACTTATTCCAGAATAATACTTATTGTTATGATATCATATATGGTCATATTCTTAGCTTATTATTAGTATTATTTCATTGCTACTTGTTATTCAGGTGTTTATTACTTTTTGTTCTTATGCGTGTTTTGTCGAATAAATTCTTATTTTTCTCTTTAGGTTATAGATAACTAATTTCAAGAATGGTATTAGTATAATATATATCATATACATTAATTCAATTCATTTGTATAATCATTATGAAATGAAGATCATGTAGAACAAGTCGCATCACATTGTGGAGACGGTATTCCGTACGTACGCACGAGTGATGATATCGTTCCTATGATCGTGGAGTTGTATTGGAGTGTATGTATACTATTTAAGAATAAATATAACTTTATAATAGTCAAATTTAGTCATTATTTACCCCATTATACCCATCCAAGTAAGGTGGTGATGGAGAATAGATTACACCACGGCACGAAGACGGTATTCCGTACGTACGCACGCGCGGTGATTTCTTTTTCAGTAGGATGGATAGATGGTGAAATAGGGTTGTTTCATAATTATAATTACATATCCGTATATGAGTGATACTGATGTTATTATTTCACAATGAAACAACTAATGAAGAATAAGTGGAAGAAGAAATAAAGATGAAAGAATTCGTAATGGACATTACCTCTTCTTTGAAGTGTTTCTTTGAGACCTCTTTTTAGGGCACTAAAATAGGTCTTTGAAGAAGACCAGAACCTCTAGGATGTTTAATATGGAAGTGGAGAGGAGAAATTCGCAGGGTTGGGCCGAGATTGAAGGCTCAACGTGGTGTGAGGAAGAGGGGGAGAATGTGCCCTTTTATAAGGGAGGAGAGAGGTACCTTTGGAATAACTAAAAATATTATTTTATTATAAAGTAAAATTCGGGTTTTAATAGCTCCAAATTGATATATTTATAATATAATGTGTTTAGGGGTCTAAATCCTCTCATTAAATATAATTTAGACAAGTTTAGGTAACAATTTTAAACTTATCATTTAGATTTAACTTTAAGTTAGATAATTTAACTTTAACCGTGTCTTTTTGGTTTCTTACACTATAAGGTTAATAAACATACTATATCAAGCCAAACGAACCCCAAGTTGTTTATTATTAATATATATAACCTTATCTAAGTAATTTGTCTGAACCTTATATTTTTAGGAATAAAATAACAATTAATAATATAATATTTGTTTTAAAAACTATTTAATGTCAATTTTGACACTATTTAGTAATTGATTTTTGTGAAAATCATAACAGAATGATTATTTCAAACCAAGTTACTTAAATAAATAATAAAATGTCATAATAACCTATAAAATTAGTGTAATTCATAAAAAGTCTAAAATTACATTTATTTGGGTATTTATAATATCAATTATGTCAATATTTCATTAATAAGATAATTACTACATCATCATTGTGTCATAAATAAATTAAATTATTTAATGTCTAAATATTACAAATAAAATACCATTATGTAGGAAATATTTTTATATCTCTAATCAATATTTATTGTCAAATTTATCTTATGTATAACCCCATATTAAAAATTATTTACTTATTAAACATTGATTTTAACTATTTTAACCCTTCTTTAAATAAATTAATAATAAATCTCCTAATCTAATCCAAGTGGGCCTAAATGGTCATATTTTATTCTTAAGGCTGTTTTTGGTCGAATTACACTTGTCCAATAGAATTAGGACATGTTTTAGGGTAATAATAATATCATTTTTACCCTTAATTACCCTATTTACTTTTAACTGTGGTAAAAGAAGTAAAAAGTTACAATTCACCAAAAAATTATTTTCATCTCATTGAACCACATTTTACATACTGACATCAACCGTGTCTCTCGGATTTTCGAAATTCCACTCACATAAGTGGTAAAATTATGTTTTATGAAAAATTTAGTTTTTTAACTACCACTTAGTGGTTTCACTATTCATCAAAAATTGAAAGTTTTCAGAAAAATACAAAAATTTCACCCTAGGATAATTTCGATATTCGAAATCCAAAAATGAAGTCCATTTTGAAAAATAAAATTTACAAAATTTAAAAAAGTGGTTATTACTATTCATAACAGCTTGTTTTAATAATATTTTACTAGCATATCATTGTTTAGTGAAACTCGGTATTGCGTACGATGCAAGCTATCGAGGAAGTCCGTGGTTGCGTGTAAAGAAATCCAAGCTTGTGTTGTGTGTAGTGAAAGATTAATTTGATGATTTATATAAAACATAATATTTCTCATAACAATCTCGGGTGTTACATAGACATCGCTAATGGATTCTCCGGGTTCTAGCGTGGAAAAGCCTTTGCTTGCATTGTCTGCCTTAGATTGTCTTGATCCGATGGAAGATGATCTCACTTGGTCTTGAGAGCGTTCTTGGAGGATGTGGTTCTTTCGGCCTTGAAACAATTCCCCAGAATTGTTGTGTCTCACACCGGGTAGGAAAAGAGTTGGGGTTGTGAAGATATTTATAATCAGGTTTGAGGTTGTAGAGTTATGATAATGAATAAATGAATTACATGTTTTATTTATTTCATTGAATCTTATTTAAAACCCCCATATCAAATAATTAATTCCTTGAAATGTGCCCATGCTGATTATAATAAATATCATTTAAAACAATATTATATCCTCAAAATCCCAACTGAAAAAACTACACTGTGTGTACTTGGTTTTCATTGAAAACTACACGGCGTGTACATTCAATGTACATGGCGTGTATATCTTGTTTCCATTTATTCATCTCCTTTCCATAAATAAAACTACATGGCGTGTAATTATTAATACACGGCGTGTACTTGTTTTCCATGACAAACTACACGGGGTGTAATCTTTAATACACGGGGTTTATATCTTGTTTTTCATTTCCTTCTTCCTCCATAATTAAAACGATTTAGGCTTCCTTGAATAATTATTAAACCAAGTATGGGAATAATCTTTATTCTACTTGAGATACTTGAACACACTTAGTGTGTGACCCTCTAGGCCTCTTTCTCGTTGGCATTAGGCGAGATTTCCTAAAGTCCAAGATTACTGTCTAGAAATGAGTCAAGGCACCCAAGAGAAAGAAGTTGACGACGCATTGACATATCACCTCCTACGAACGCTTACTGTGTAATTTAATCCCTTTGTCTCGATATCTCATCAAGAAAGTTTCATGGCAGTGTCATAAACCTATATGCTTGATCCGTCATTCTTTGACTACCTGAAATAAACTCGTCATTCACACCATGGCCATGGAATTTAATGCGACAATTCCATTTCAATCAAAGGGATGAGATATCAACATCCATAAATGGAAGGGAAAAACCTCGACTTATCCATTAAAAACATGTCACTCGTGATGCACCCAACGTTCCCTACTTTCCGCCAATTGTCTGCGTGACAGTTTTCATCAGTAAATATATGTGTGCGAGTCATGACATGAGTTAATGATAATATTCCAGTCTAAGGACCATTACACACGCTCATAGATAGAAATGTCCGATGACACCAAGGCATGCAGAATTTCTATTGCCAGGTCTGTTCTCATAATCTTCCATCATGGAGATTACCAAGTGCGAACTCCATGAGAAAGAGTCTCATCTTCTTACGGGTACTCGCACATGACGGTCTGTATACTATGTGTCCTATAATAGTATGTCATCCAACCGTAGAACTTTATTTAAGAATATTTTTATAGCATTTCAAGGTTCCCATCATAGAGGGGATCTTCTATGACCTTATCAATGCAAAACATATTCCGAGACATTATTATATTATAGTTATGTAGAACGATGAAAAATATATAATAAGTGAACATTCATGTAATGAAAGTACAAAATAGTAGTTTCTCAGGACACCAACCCTTACACAAGTATCCATTTCCGAGGATATATGATCTCTTAGATCAGCTCAAGGCAGCACGATGGTTCTCAAATATAGACCTCAGGTCAAGCTATCATCATCTCAGAGTTCGAAATGAGGATGTGAAGAAGATGAACATTAGGTGTTGGTATGGCCACTATGAGTTCTTGGTTATGCCTTTCGGTGTAACTAACACTCCAGCAGTTTTCATGAGTCTCATGAACAGGATCTTCCATCCTTAACTCGATCGATTTGTCGTATTCTTCATTGACGACATATAGATTTCCTCGACTATTGAGGAGTAGCACGCCTACCACTTACAGGTTGTACTGGACACAATCTGAGAGCACCAGCTTTATGGTAAGCTCTCTAAGTGTCTATTATGGATTCGAGAGGCCCACTTATTGGGGCACATCATCTCTAAGGCGGGATTTGTTGTGGATACTCTGAAGATCGAGGTAGTACAAGCTTGGGGGCCACCCAGGAGCGTGATGGAGTTGCAGAGTTTCCTAGGTCTGGCTGGGTACCATCGGAGATTTGTGCCAGACTTCTCCAGAGTTACAGCACCACTTTCAGCTTTGACGAAGCTGGGAAAACCCTTCTGGTGGTCAGATATATGTCATCAGAGCTTCCAAAGGCAGAGAAAGAGATTGACCAGTGCACCCATCTTGAGGCTACCAGAGGATGGCACATGGTATGTAGTTTACTACAATGCATCAAGGACTGGACTCGGGTGTGTCCTGATGCAGGAGAAAGCAGTGACCGCCTATAGTTCCCAATAGTTGAGGTAGCATGAGAAAAACTATGCTACCCATGACCTGGATTTAGCAGAAGTATTCTTCACCTTGAAGATGTGGCGGCACTATCTGATGGGCGAGCGCTTTAAAGTCTACTCTGACCACCAGAGTCTCAGGTACATTTTCTCGCAGAAGGACCTGATCCTGTGACAGCGGTGATGGGTCGAGTTCCTCTAGGACTATGACTTTGAGATATTCTATAATCCTGGGAAGGGGAATGTAGTAGCTAATGCTCTCAACAGGAGTTCAGGGATTCATCTACTTAGTGAAGTGATAGAGCAGTTAGCCACTTTGTAGATATCCTTTGTGGATAGATATGGGGAAGCCTTTCTACAGTCGCTCATAGTCACTCCTCCACTACTTTAGTGGGTCAGGGAGGCACAACGAGGGGACATTGACTGTGAGACGTGACGTGCACAGATATCCACAGTACTAGCACCTGATGGATTTTCTATAGGAGGATATCACGTCATCCTTTTTAGAGGACGTACCATGGTACCAGTTGCATTACAGGAGGAGGTGATGAGAGGGTTTCACACTTCCCCCTTTGCGGTACATCCATGAGTAGCAAATATGTACCAGGATCTCAGATGACAACACTGATGGCTGGGTATAAGGAATGTTGTGGCTGAGTTCATTTCACGATGCCTCATCTGCCAGTAGTTGAAGGCAGATAACTAGGTACCAGAAGGCTTGGTACAACCCTTAGAGGTCCCAAAATCGAAGTGGGACGGGATATCCATGGATTCCGTGATGGTACTTCCACGTACTTCTAGAGGACACGACTCCATCTGGGTTATTGTCAACCGAATCACCAGGTCGTCCCACTTCCTACCTATCAGAGAACAGGGCTCAGTGGAGAGCTTGGGACACCTCTATGTTCAGGAGATCATATGGCTTCATTGTGTCCCATCATCTATTGTCTTCGATTGAGACCCTCGATTTACTTCCCGGATTTGAAAGGGGTTTTAGGAAGCATTTGGGATGAAACTATGCCTAAGCACCACCTTTCATCCTCAGATGGATGGACAAATAGAGAGGTCCATTTAGACTCTTGAGGACATGCTCCGTGCATGTGTCCTTGACATTTTCCATAGCTGGGAGGATCATCTACCCTTGGTGGAGTTTGTGTACAATAATAGCTACCACTCCACCATCGGGAAGGAACCATACAAGGCATTCTATGACCGACTATGTAGATCACCTCTATGCTAGACTAACCCTAGGGAGTCATCACTTGTAGGACCAGAGATGGTCCATGCTATGACAGAGAAGGAGCAGATCAACTAGGAGCAGATGAGGTCTGTACAGAGTAGACATAAGTCATATGATGACAATAGGTGGTGACCACTAGAGTGTGAGGATGGTGACCACGTTTTCTTATGGGTCTCTCCTCAACGTGGATTACAGTGATTTGGAAGGGGCAGAAAGTTATCTCCGCGCTTCATCGGACCATTTCAGGTCCTCAGCAGGATATAAGAGGTGGCTTACTGCCTGGCCCTTCCACCTCTGTTGGAACGGGTGCACGACGTCTTCCACGTATCTCATCTTAGGAGATATGTGCATGACCCAACACATATCATTTATCACGGGGAGATGGACATCGATGACAAGGTGACTTTTTCAGAGGTTCCAGTGGAGATCGAGGATCGACAGGAGTGAGTCCTATGTGGATGGTCTATTTCTCTATTGAAAATCAGGTGGCAGCACAGAAACCTCCAGGAGAGCACATGGGAGCAGGAGGCTCAGATGCGTGCACAATACCCGCAATTGTTTCCCTAGTTTATGATGTATCTTTATGTGGATGTAAAGCCCTGAGGTGGGAGTAATGTAAAGTCCTGGGAATTTCAAGGGATTTTTTTCATAAATAATTTGAAATTTTATGAGTATGTGGCTTCTGACGGCACTTGATTTCGATGCCCGGTGTGCCCGGAATCAATTTCCGAAGTTTAGCTCGGGTACGTTCTGTGAATGAATGAGCGAGTTTTTCTATCTTTTGAACCGGTGATCGGAATTGAAATTTGAGGGCACCGATGAAACCAAAACACCGATAATTGCTTATGAGAACTTTTACCGTAGATGTGTTTTCATGGGATAAGGAGTTAAAAATTGTGGTTTAACAAAGAATTGAATAAAAATTGTGGAGAAATTTTTATTGTTATCCAAGTGGTTATATCCTACACGGGGTAGTTGGTGTGGGACCCACAACCCCCTAACTAACCATGTGAGGATATTTGTGAGGTGGGGCCCACAAGAGCCCCACCCCTTCTCATTCATTAAAACTCCTCTAACCCCCTCTTAAATTTTGTATTTCATCTTAACTTGTTAAACCTATCCTCTTTCTCTTCTCTCTCTCCCTCATTAAACTTGCTATCATATCACTTAATTAATTAGACAACTCATCGTTTAGTTAATTAAGTGAATTGGATATTTGAATTTTTTAATTTGAAATGCATGGAATGTTTTAATAATATAAGAGGAGCCTTATTTTATTTGTGGGTTGGCTTGTTGTGTTGAGAATTGGAGGAGAGAGGTCTAGTTACTTTTGAAGAACTTCTTCAATGATGAACGCCAACTCTCTGATGAAGAACATCAACTCGACGGCTCGGTTTCTCCAACCTCTTCTTCCTCCGTGACCAGGGAGGAGACACCGATGAAGAAGAAAATGACACCATCATCCACAGTGCTTGACAACCGCAAACTTTATTTTAGGTAGGGGTTGAGTTCAATTTTAATGAATTAAAATTATGCATGGTTCTATCGTTGAGTATCTCGTATGATTTGGATGAATGTTATTGTCATAACGGGAGGAGATCGAACCGAAAAAACATGACCGATTAATCCTCCCCTTTCACTTGTTGATCTTCGTTGATTATTATTGTGATGGCGGCGTGGTGCTGTTGCACCACGCGGGGACGAAGAGGACCGCGACCGAAGCGGGCCGCGATGGTGGTGCGCGGCGCCGTCGCGCTGTGCCGATTAGACCAAAGGAGGCCGCGGCCAGGAGAGAGACGCAGTGGAGGGGCGCGGCGCTGGATATTCAAGGGGCCGCGGCCGGGGCGAGCCGTGGCGGTAGTGCACGACACCGTCGTGCTGAGCCGGTCGAACCAGAGCCGGGACCTAAGGCTGCGACAGACTTCCAAGGGGCCGCAGGCTGTGCTGGCCACCAGCACCACCTGGAGGTGGGACCCATGGGGGGGTCCTATGGTATACAGCTGGCCGACCATAAAGGTTGGCCATTCGAAGAAACCAGCGGGGGCATAACCCCCAGACCGGCTCCTAGGGCAGACCACACAGGGTCCGCCGTTTCCACAAACAGGGGGCGGCGCCCCCCTTTGCGCCGCGCTTGGCCTGCGCCGAGCCGCGGCCAGATTCCGAGCTATGCCGCGCTAGCCAGGCCAAGCCGCATCCAATTGGGCCAGACCCGGACACGGGTTGGGTCAACCAGGTTCGGGCCGACAAGGGTGTATTGGGCCGGGTTGGACCGGGCCCAGACCCCCTATTTTCAAATTTGGTTCGTTCAAACGCTCATATCTTGGGCTACGAACCTCCGATCGACGCACCATCAGTTTTGAAGGGATCCTTGAATTGAGAATATAGTTTAATTATATTACACTTGAGGTTTCAACATTTTTTGGGTATGGTCGGGTTGGTTTGAACCCGAAACCAACCGGGCCCTTGGAGCAGAAACGCTTAGAACATAAGGACCGGACGTCCAAACGACATGCCGTCAAATACGTTGAATTCCTCATGGTGAGACGGTCCTTTTGATATACTTTGAGTGATTTTTGGACATCTTTGGATATTGGCCTAGTTAGAAATGAGTGTATTTCTAACCGGGCCCCTGGAACGGAAAATCCAATATCTCTCAGACCGGGCGTCCGATTGACATGCCGTCTGTCATGCTGAGTTCTTATTGACAAGACGGAACATTGGGATACATCAACTCTGTACCTAGTGACAGTTGATGTATCTAACCCCTTGGATCGTGGAGCGGACCCTCCCAAAATCTAGCGTGCTGTGTGCGGGAACCCTAGAGATGGCTGTGACTACGACAGCGATGGCGACTGTACTTGGATCCTACGTGGGTTCGGCAGCGAGGACGACTGTACCTGGATCCTAAGTGGGTTAGGTAGTGAGGACGACTGTACTTGGATCCTACGTGGGTTCGGCATTGATGGTTACTGTACTAGGATCCTACATGGGTTCGGTAGTGATGACTTCTGTACTTGGATCCTACGTGGGTTCGACATGGGACATGATTTAGAGGCTACATCTATCATCTCCACCCATCTTCATGAGTAGTATACCTGTGTGGGATGAGTCTTGACTTTCAATCAATATCATCGATACGATTGACTTTTTCCCTGTGTGGTTTGGGTTGTGCTTTCCTGTGTGGACTCGGTTGTGCTTTCCTGTATGGACTCGGGAGTTGGAGCCGAACTGGAATTAATGACTTAGGTATATGTATGGGCATATACCTAATTAGTTTTGGTTGATACATTGTGTTTGTATTATTCCTTTGTGGTTTATTCTTTTGTTGATTCTGTGAGAACTTCGAGAGTCTCAGGGTCCCTACTGAGTATTTTATACTCACCCCTACACGGGCTATGCCCGCACTACGTTGTGTTGGATGCAGACGACAGACATCACTGATCGAGGTGGATTCTTATGGAGGGGGACAACACCTGGAGGTGGACCACTCAGTGGGACATACATGGAGCGGATGGCTGGACCCGAGGAGCTAAGGAGACCATATGTACCCACCCATAAGGTGGGATAGCCAGAGGATGACTCGGTGGTTGTTGATTTACATTACTGATACTGTACTATTTTTTTAGTTGTAATGTATTTTTATTTGGGTTTGTATTCTGGCCCATTTAATTTCTATCACTTACTTTTTTACTCAGTTTACTTAGTGTTTACTTCAGCTTGTGTACTCTGTTGTTTTTGTTTTCTTATATAAAGGCAATGCCTTCTCTTCTATCGGGATTTACTCATTTGGTGCTAGTCCCCAGCCCCTGGCCTATGGAAGGCGGGCCTGGGGTAGTCACAACACGGTCCCCAAGGATGGGTCGTGACAATAATATACATTTATATCACTTAATTCTTATTATTTTAATATGGCAATGAAATCAAAGTAGCATTCATATGTACATATGACTTACCGTGTCCATGAACGATGAATTTCATTTATTATCTCCAAATATTATGGATTATTCTAAATACATATATAATGGATATATATGATATTTAAATAATTAATAGTATACAAGAGATGCTGTACTTTTGAGCACATTGACAATTTACATCAAAACTAGTTCATTTTTGAATCAAGTACCGAATATCGACAAAACATCCGATATGAACTTAAATAATTATGTTAAAGTTATAACATGGTAATAAGTGATATAAAATTAATAATAAACATGGAAAAAGTTATTAATAAAGTATTAATTAACTAATGTTTATTATTCTGGAAAACAAAGAACATACAAGACAAGTCGACTCAAGGTAAGGTAGTTCTTCTCAATATCTTTTCATTGAGGCATAATTTTCTATTATACACCACTTTATTTTATATGGTGTGAAATAATACCCTTTTAATTTATTTTAATTAAATGGTTTTCAAAATTATCCTTTTTCTACAAAGCATTTAATTAAATGAGAAAAGGAATGTTTTTAATGTGTGTGACGACAATGAATTTTTTTTTCCACAATGACCATTATTTGATATTTTGCTTCCTCTATAAGACATAATCTTCTTAAACAAAAAATAAATACCATATACCATTTTCCTGTATTTTTGGTATTGAAAATGGTTTTTTAAAGGATTGATTACGTCAATATCATGAAATGATCTCTTGTGATTATAATGTGGAAATGATAGTTTTAATTTCTGATTGTTTTATGTGTTATGATTATGTTATGGTTTTTGGGCATTGTTTATGTGTACAGGTGGTTCTGTGATAAACTGAGGGTGGGTGAGGCCATTATATCTCTTCAATGCATTAGGTAATGAGACAGAGGTAAATTTTAAAGTTTATTCTAATAAATTTAGGGAATATATTGTGATTGGTATTCCAAATATAACCATAAAGGTTACTCCCCATGTAGAATTGAAAGGTACTATGAAAATATGATATGGATTCCACAAGTTATCTTTATTATTTGTTATTGTTAGGATGTTTTTAAGGAATCTTATGATTTCATGTTGTATGATATGTAGTTTATGATTTATGGTGAAAAATACGATTTTGTGAAAATGTTTTCATGAGTTTTTAAATAATCTTGGATTAATCGCTTCATTGCTTGTTTTATATCCATTACTAAACATTTTGTGATCACCCCAAGTTTTTGAAATGTTTTCCGTAGATTGTATGTATGGGTAAGAGAAATAATGTTCTGAAGAATAATTTTATCTATAAAATAAAGGAATATTACTTTTAAAAAGTTTTTTATTGTGGAAGAAATGGATATTGTTTTAGGTGTCTCCACTTTCTTTAAATTTGAATTTTCATGTAATAGTTCTGGATTAATTCTCTAAAAATATAAGCCTGAAAGGATCTTCAAAGTAAATTATTAACTTAAATTAATATTATGAATTTTCAATTTTGGGATTTTAAAGTGGGTATTAAAGGTCGGTTTAGATAAATTTAGAAGTTAGGGTGTTATTCAAGTATAAGTAAAAATTTGTATATAAACAGAATGGTTAGAATATTATAAAGGGTGATACATATTTTAGAAAAATGGAATGAGTTTTAATTAACATGAATAAGTATATATTAGTTTTTATCTTCCTTATATGATATTATATGATTTTTTATTAATATACTCACACTGACATTTTTTATTTTAGTAAATTGATGGATCCAAGAGGAACAATTTAACAATGGATGTGAAGGAAAATGTGGTGGTTCTATAAATAATAAACCATATGAAATGGGAGATGAAATGAGAACATCCATGGTTATTCTAAATCATAATTTAGGGGTAATGATTAAACTATTGAACAATGATGATTTTTCTGAGGCATTATATATGAGATAAACGAATCCCTATGGATGTTCAGTTAATAATAAAAAAATATGTATATTGAACAACACATATGTCATGGATGTGGAAAGAAACACCCAGAAAAATGTTCTAAATAGATGATAAGATGTTTTATATGTGGTAATGAAGGTCATAAATCATTATCCTACCATAAAAAGAGAGTGTTCAATTGATTATAGGATAGGGAATGAGGTTCTTTCCAAGTTATCAATTGAATATTTTAAATGTGTGGAGTATAGTCATTAGGGAAATAAATGTCGGATGAAGAAGGTTCATGAATGGGATTATCAGGACCATACAAATATATGTTTAACAATACCTAATTCAATTCCAATTGAAGATAATAAAACTGAAAATGACATATGAATGGTATGAATTATTAATTGTCTCTTGTTTTGAAATTATTTAATCCTAGAACATGATTCATGTTTTTATTTGTAGGAAATAAGTATTAATGAATAGGATGGAAATGCATGGTTGGCGTATCATGAAGAATGTTAAATGACTATGAAGTCTACATATAAGGGATTAAATTGTTATGGTATATTTTAGGATGATGAAATGTTTAAAAGTATTAATTCTCTTTGAATGATGGGATTACATTGGGGGACCATTTGGAGTATGTGTAATCCTAATGTTGTTTATATGAAAATTTTATTCTAAGAATAATTATAATTTCTTTTTGGGACATAAATATAATGTAATAGATAACCTTTATATGTTCTTTTATTTTGAGGTAATTATGAGGTATTACTTTTTGGGATGAAAAATGTAGGACACGAGATAAACTTTCAGATTAAAAAATGTTATGGTTGCTTTTAAAGATTTTAACTCTTTTTTGGAATGATATATAAATTATATAGTTTTAGAAAAAGGGAAACCAATAGGAAGGGTGAAAAACTTTCACATCAGACAAGGATTTGGGGATCAAAACCTCAATCTATGTGTGAAAAGTCTTTATGGTCTACCACAAGCATACGTGAAATCCCTGGTTAGTATGAAAATTTATTTTAATTAAGAAATTTGATGGAAGTAGATTTTGGGAACTTATGTTTTATCATATGGATATAATTGGCTTTGAAAAATGATTTTGGTATTATGTGACAAATGTTCCATTGAAGATGTTCATTTTTTGGGAACATTATATTATAAAGGTAAATAGAATAATATGGTATTTTATTTGATGAATATGAGTTTAATTATTTTTTGAGAAATCTATGTTTTTATTATGTACTTATGGCGATTCCAGTTATTTATGGAAATGGTTAACCTATCATAGAGAATATATGATTTTGGAAATTACTTTTAGTATCAAACTTCAAAAGTGTTTTATTTTATTTGGAGATAAATGTTAACATTTATCTTAGAAGAATATGTAATCAAATCCTTCTGAATTTTGGGTTTCTATATTTTTTGAATTATTTTAGAGTTATTATAATGAAAATTATCTATTGAATGGTCTATGTTTAACTTTGGGTATTACATTGGACATTAAACACATCCCTTATTTTTTTATAATGGTTTATTAGGGAAATAATCTGGTCTGGTACGAACCGTTTTGGTTTTGGTTAACGTTAAAAGGTAGGAGAAATAGATAGTTAACCTTTTTTGGATGATGTGAGTTTTAGAATTTGATTCTAGTTCTTAAGGAATTCATATTAAATACACACCTATTATATTAAAAGATGAGTATATGGTGGAAAGTGGCTTAAGGATTAAACTCTACTTTTCAAGTAAGTATATTTACTTATGTTCTTACTCTATGTAGTAGAATAATTCCATAGCATTATGAAAGATATCTTAAAACAAAAACATTTTCTATTTAGTTTTCCTACTATGAATTCAATGAAATTATAACCAATTAGAAATTTATGGTTTTTATGGTTAACAATTTCCTAATTTTTTTCTATCAATCTTAATCAAAACTTGAATGTTAATTTTTCTTCCATATCAATATTTTTCTACATGGAAACCTAGTACGTGTTGTCTTAGGCAACATTCATACTTACCTTTAATTATATTAATTTGGACGTTTTATTGACTCTTTTTATGATGTTGTATTTCAATAACAGTATTTTGAAATGTCATGCTTCATTTACCGACATCAAATTAATATTACGAGGATGCAATTTCAAAAAGGGCGGAGAATGTAACATCCAACAATATTATAGAATAAGAATTTTACATATCTATTAATATATATTAATTAGATACTAATTTTAGTTTAATGGGGACACTATGTACAATAACTTACCAAACACACAATACTTAGATTCTCTGAAATCCTATGTTGCACACAAGACTATGATATACTGAAAAATAATACATTATTAATATTATTAATTTAAATAGTAGTTATCTCCTTACCATTGTATTATCAGGAATGAATAGATCTAACTATATTATGTTTAAACATATTTATTAAATATTTTTTCTTTATTTTGATAAATTTTAGAGGCTTAAAATGAGAATAAATTAAATTGTAAGCATAAAATAATCTAATATTTTTCAAAGGCACTATTCCACCTTTTGATAAGGAACCCATTTTAAATTTATTTTCTATCAATTTTTTATGTTATATTTGACAAAATAAACTTATTATTTAGAATTGGGACATAAAAAAATTACTTTAATTGATTTTTTGTTATTTTTTGGATAAAATTCATATTTTAATGAATTGTGAAAAATGCTGCATTTTAATTCAAAACTACATTTTAATCCAATTATTTATATAGTTATTCTATCATTTTAATTGGTTTTAAAGAGTAATTTAATTATGTTTTTTTATTTAATAAATTTTTTTCATTTAATGTAATTTCACATTTAAATTTGACATAAAAACAAGTCAATCTTTTGATGGTTTTTACTTTTAAAAACATGTTTTTTCATTTTGACAATGGGGAATAATTTTAAATTAAATAATGCAACTTATATTTTTTTAATTTGGAAAAATTGATTCCAAATTTTTAATCATAAGGTCTTAATTATATAATTAGGCCCCTTTTATTTTTGGATATTATGCATAGTAACATTAGTAATTATATTTATTTATTACGGTTAAAGAGTAATTCCGGTAAATATGGGTAAAAATAATTTTATAATAACATAAAATTACCATAATACTTGTCATAATTTCATTTTATGAGTTAATTTCTACCATTAGAATCCTTTGGTATATTTTGGACCACTTGGTGCCACATGGGTGACCTTAAATGCATCTATTATATTACATTCAATGAATTCTGATTTTTGTTGGACTTTTGTTGTTAAAAAATAAAGTATTTTAATATGTGGTAATATAATGTATATCATTGAATATAAATGTTAGTTATAAATATAATAATATTACCTAAATAATTTTATTTTATTTATATTTTTTATTCATTAAAAAATAATTTTAATTATGACAAAAATAATGATGTAGTTATTACTTTATTAATGAAAGAATCAAATAAATGACATTATAAATATTAAAATAAATATAATTTTCAATATTTATTCCATAACTGAATTTAATTCATATATATGATATTCTATGGGTTTATTTAATGATTTTTTGAAGGAATCAAGTTTTTATGATTTTTTAAAAAGTCAACAATTGAATATTGTCCATATTGACATAATTCGTAACTTAAAATAAAAAATATTTTATTAAATGAAATAAAATTCATAAAAATCTATGATTTTTCCAAATTGTTAGTATATGTCCTAATATGTTATTAATGACACGTTTTTAGTCATTGGACATGTTATGGTATTATATTAACACACAATGTATATTGAACATGAAATCACGGTAAGATTAAAAATGGTAAAATAAGGGCTAAACCAAAAAGACAAGGATTAAAAAGTATTTAAATATTGTATAATTTCAATTGTATCAATTTTATTCTACCAAAATCCATATTATATTATAAATAAGTTAGTTTTGGACTATTTTTAAATGAACATAAATTTATATTAATTTAATATTTTATGTGTTTCCAAGGGTACCCCTCCCTTCTCCTATAAAAAGGTATCGTTTATTCTATAATAATCACACTTCAAGAACCATTTGGTTTGGAGAATACCTACCTAGAACGATTCCTAGAATCACTCCCACCATATTAGAATCCTCTCTTTGGGATGAAATCCTCCCTAGGTAGCATTTTGGTACAATCCAAAAGACGTTACCCGATTAAGAGGTAAGACCTTCTCTCATGTGTTTTAGATTCATTTACTTTTTCTACTGCCTGAACTATTCTTATTATATAATTACATAAAAAAATTATCCTAACTATACATGTCTTATTTATGTTATGTTTTAGATCTACACTTACACACACCTCCATTTAATGTGTAATGAACAAACTATTTATATATACAGTGAACTACTGCCTCCCGAAATGATGATTGTTCAATTTTCCCCTACCACCTCTCATGGTGGCCATTATGATGAAAAATATATTTATATTTGATATATATTATATTTATATTGTCTCTATGATTCTGTAATTTTTATTTTGAACATATGTTTAAACTTTCCATATTGTGTAAATACGATATTTTTGTCTGAGGAAGTGTGCACTGCCATCCCTTCAAAGAGATATGGATCATTACCAGAATACGTGGAATGTATAAAGGATCAAATTAGTAAACCTATGAGACATATATGAAATATATTTAATACTTGAATTATAATATACATTTATATCCTTTAATTCTTATTCTTTTAATATGGTAAAAAAATTAAAGTAGCGTTCATGCATATGTAAGACCTACCATCTTCATCAATTTAATTTATTATATCTAAATAATATGGATTATTTTAAATACATATATAATAGATATATAAGATATTTAAATCCTGAATACTATTCTAGAGATGATATAATTTTGATCACATGTAAAATTTATATCAAAACAATTTCATTCTTGACTCAAGTACCAAATATCGACCAAATGCCAAATATGAAGAAAAATAATTATGTAACTATTATAAAATGGAAATAAGGGATTTAAAATTAATAATAAAAATTAGAAATAATTTGAGGCAAGTAGAAATTAAACAATGTTTACTATTCAGGAAAATAAAGAGCGTATGAGACAAGTCAGACTCAAGGTAAGGGACTTCATCTCTATATCCTTTCATTGAGGAAGAATTTTATATTATACACCACTTTATTTTATATAGTGTAACATAAAACCCTTTTAATGTTAATTTCATTCAACTATTTTTCAAAATGAATCTTTTTCTTTGATGCATTTTACTAAATGACAAAAAGGAAGGTTTTTCTCATGTAAGCAGTGACAATGACTTTTTCCACCACCACCTTACTTGGATGGGTATAATGGTGAAAATAATAACCATATATATGGTTATTATAACATTTTACTAATTCTGAGATATTATATCATCCACTCAAATTACATTCAATAATTATGGGAATGATATCATCGTTCGTGTGTACGTACGGATTACCGTCTCCATGACGTGATGAGATTCATTTTCCAAGTTAACCATTAATTAATGATTATAAAGTATATATAATAAATAATCATGAAAGATATGACATAATAATGATACTGGATTTATGTAAATATATGTTTCATTTACTTAAATCAATTCAATTCCACAAGGAAACGAATGCAACGTTCATGACTACGTACGACTTACTGTCTCCATGAACGATGTATTTCATTCCATTTATTGATCTATCATATATATTTATATGATGAATATATATGTTATATATAAATAATGTTTTAAATTCTATAATTAAGTAAATCAGGATATAAGTAATAATTTCAAGAACAACAAGCCCAAACACGTACGATAAATGGAACAATTTTACCCAAAATGCTGCTTTAACATGGAATTGACAAAAGAACGAGTAATATAAAGTCATAAGTAAATCATATATGGTATCATAAATATTATTATGATTTTTTAATGTCTCAGATTTTTCTGTTAATTATTTTTAAATATTATATAGAATTATTTCAAGACCAGTCGCGAAGACGACACATCATTTCGAGGTCCAGTGAGCCCCGAATGGTGGTTTGAACTTTTTTTAAGTTAAGTGAGTAAAAACTTGTGCACGGTTGTGGCAGTTTCCTAATGAATGCCCGGATTAAGAATCTGAGGTCCCAGTTGTGTCCGGGATGACGAATTTACCTATGAATGAGTTTAACATTGACTAGAATGGGTCGAGGGAAAAGTTAATTTTCAGAAGTTTTAAAGTAAAATGAAATAAAATAAATTCAAAAGTTTATTTTATTTCATCTGCTGCGGCACGGTAAATGGCGTAGCTATTTCCTAAATTAATGATGCATCATAATTATACAATAATGGCATGTTGGACTCATTAATACAGACATACAATTAAATGCCAAAAACGTTTCCCTTTTTTTGGGATAATCAAATGTTGCTCGTTGGCGACGATTGAGAAGAACCTCTACATAATCTGTGGGACATTGGAGCAAAAATATTTTTGACGAACGATGATGGATCAAAGTTGAGAATCGTAGTGCCAACGAAATTGAAGGATCTCGACGATAACGATAGAGTGACACCTTCATCAATGATCAATCCTTTCTAAAGGTAGGGATGTTTTATTTGAATTCTTTTCCCCGTTTTTGATTTTATATGATGAATGCGGATCGACCACAAAAAAGTTGATCTGCGGATTCGTTCGTTCTTGTGGGAGGCTTTTATCGGGATGATTTGGGGAATTGACCCATGATGTTAAGTTATTGTTGATTCCTTCTCCGTTTATGCCTGATAACGGGAGCGAATCAACGCCGCGACGAATGAAGGCGGAGGTTCATTCCTCAATTTTTTTATTGGATTTCCACCCCCTTTCTTTTCTCGCGCATTCTTTGTGTCCTTCACGGGGCGGCGAACAACGGATCGTTGTGCATCCGTTCTGCGATACAACGATCTCAAATCGAGGATTCGACAACGTAACGACCTTGTAGAGGTGCGACGACGATGGAGGACAACGAATCGAACCGAATCGCAAAAAGGTGTTCTTCGAGCATTCTTCGCACGGGAAGATCAAAACATATTTTTTTGAACTGATCGGAGGTCCGAAAACATCGGAAGAAGCTTCATAGCATTGGGGTGACCAAAACCTGAAGGTTTAATGGAAATCAGATGGCCGGATCAACAATCAGACCAGCACGGGAGGCGCACCGGCGAAGGGCATCATTTCCGGAAATTTCTAGAACACACGATATGTACTTCCGAAGAACACGCCGTGTAGTACTGGCAGTGGCTAAGGTTTTGGGGGTCATAGAGGAATCACACTGTGTGTGAAATTGGTCACAAAACATGTTGGACTTCAATGAAGCTCGGTGTGTATTTTGGGAAATACACGGACATGGGATGATCTACATAGCTTCAGGTGAAACGACGTGTACAGAATGGCAGAGGCGGATATGCGAAACTCGGCGTGTATCTAGGGGATACACGAACACGAGTTAGAGTAAACGGGTTGATATCCATGTACGAACACATGGCCAGTGACATGGGTCCAACCCCAGTCACTCGGACATAGTGTGTACATCGTACTACACGCCGTGTACTCAGTTTTTTCTACACGACCAGCCTATGACATGAGCCTTTGTAGACGGGCAGTACCCGGGGTTCGACAACATGGCATGTATCTTTTCAACACGTCGTGTACTTTTTGGAAGATGGAACGGTCCTCTTGTTCATCGTATCATGGAAATCTTTCATTTGGGTTAGTGCCCTTCTTCTCGTTCCCCTGAAGGCCAAGCATCATTTCCTCACACAGGAGTGTGATCCCTTCAGTAGGACTTTCTGTGATAGAGTTAGACATCCATCCGAGAGGCCCTAATCGATATCCTCTATCAATTCCTGACCCTAGGTAGAGTCAGGCATCGACGTGACTAACTATACAGGGTGTTGATCCTCTTCCATGATGGAGTATGACCTAACTGGTGAATCCAGATGAGTCGCGGTATCTGCCATGGCCCTGGCAGTGATCCTCATCTGTGTATCATGATCTTTCCCACTAAAATGTCTGTCTCCCATAATGAGTGCTTTCTATCTATCAGAAATATTCCCACTCAAGAGTGTGTCTCTCATAATGAGTGTGACTACCTCTCATGACGGTTCCCAAATAACGGTACATCTCGGACATACGTCATCAGAGCTACAAGACTCGTGGAGTGTGTTCTCCCGAAACAAGTGCATCACGGAATCTTCGAACAGAATCCCTAATGGGGCTTTGTGGTCATGTGACTTGTCTCTAGACCACATGTCTGGGTTTTGAGTATATCTAGATTTTTCTATATGTTTTGTAGACATATACTATGCATAGCTAACTGTACCTTTACTTTGTGTACTGCTTTGTGGTTTTCGGGGTCCTCTACAAAGTATTGTTATACTCACCCCTGCACGGGCCTTGCCCGCACATCTGGTGTCTTGTGAGGACGAGCAGACTTTTGACAGAGTCCAGGGTAGACCATGACAGGACTGAGCTTTCTGAGTTCCCTACAGGCTGAGATGTTTCTATGGCAATGAGCATCAGTCCCATCACCTTTTCTGGTTAGAGGTTGGACTTTTCAGTTTTCAAACTCTTGTTTTTGGTGGGCTTGTATTTTAGGCCAGTTTACTTTTACAGTACTCTACCTTTTGTCGTACTCTGTTGGTTGGGTTTAGTTGTATGCATTCATTTTGTTCCTTAGTGTTTTAAATTTCATCATTTGTGGGTTTGAAGATATGTGAATGTGTACAGGTACTTAGGCAATGCCTCCCATGTTAGTAATATGTCTACTCGGTGCTAGTCACCAGCCCCTGGCCTATTTTAGGAAGGCTTGGGGAGTCACGGCACCGGCCCCACTAGGACGTGTTGGGACAGAGTGGTATCAGAGCTGTTCGGTTCTACCTTAGGACCAAGAGTCTGTGAGATTGGTTTAGGGCAATATTGCTGAGTGTTTCGGGTTCGGCTTTCAGTCCAGAGACCCCAGTGTTGGTGCAGCGACCGACGTATCCATATACCAGGAATCTAATAACCTACCTTTTGACTCGGTACACGAAAACACGGGTTGCGGGGGAATGAAAGGTATATGAATAATATAGGAATGGTTTGTGGTTTCCATGGCCTTTGTGTCAGCTATCCAGATATACTCTTTGACCATGGTACATCTTGTTTCCTTACAGGATGAATCCGCGATGCGTACCCTCTAAGATTCCGCATCACAATCACGAGGATGACCCCCTTAGTGGCAAGGCTTCTATACAGGGACCAGTTCCCCAGGCGATGCCACCTGGTGGTGCACCAGTTATGCCACCACTAGTAGAGAAGGTAGTAGTACCTGCAGTACCAACCGGTGAGGAGTGAAGGCTTAGCACAGTCTATGAGTTCTATAGACAGAGGCCCCTCAGGTTCTGAGGCGAGATCGACCCTCAGGCGGCTGAGGACTGGCTTGAGGCGGTGACCAGGGTTTTCTGTCTAGTGAGAATAGAACAGGTAGACCTGCTTGGCGGAGGACGTGGCAGAGGACCAGGGAGAGCTATAGGTGGTGGGAGACGCTTCGACTTACTTCCACCACCACCCCAAGGAGGTCTGCACCAGGCTCAGGGAGCGGGGGACATGGAAGTGGACAACTGCATGTGGTCGAGGCATACGACCCAGGGGCTCCATGGATGTTTTGAGGTACGATATGTGTCTTTTATATCTTAGTTGTCATACTCATAGACACATGTGCCATCCATTCCCTTATAGACACATGTCTTGTACAAAACCTCGAGATTCCAGTAGAACCGTTGACTCGATGGGATGAGGTTTTTCTTTGTAGGAGAAAGAGAGTCCCAGGCAGTGCAAAATGGGTTCATGCATAGGAGGGTGAATCCAATCACTCATGAGATGGCTAGCCTTACTTTCAGAGCAGTAGATGTTGTGAGCTCCCAGTTCCCAGCAGTAGTGGCGGAGTACGAGGACGTATTTCCCGAAGATGTTCCAGGACTACCTCCCTTCTAAGAAATCAACTTCTGCACCGACTTGCACCCCAGGATGACACCGATCTCCTCATCGGCATATCAGATGGATCCTACAGAGCTTTGCGAGCTGAGGGTGCGGTTGGAGGATTTTCAGAGCAAGGGTTTCATGAGACCCAATGTTTCACCTTAGGAGACTCCAGTCTTGTTTTCCAAGAAGGAATACGGGAGTCTGATGCTATGTGTGGATTACCGGTGCCTGAACAAGGTAATGGTAAAGAAAAAATATCCACATCCAAGGATCGATGACCTCTTCGATCAGCTAAGCGGGGCACAATGGTTCTCGAATGTTGACCTTCGATCAGGCTATCAATAGTTACGAGTACGGGACAAGGATATACCGAAGACAACTTTCAGATGATGCTACGGTCACTATGAATATTTAGTGATGCCTTTTGGTATGATGAATTCCCCTGTAGTGTTCATGGGGATTATAAACCAGATCTTTGAACTGTACTTGGACCAGTTCATAATGGTCTTCATCGATGAAATCTTTGTATACTCGATGTTACAGCAGGAGCACGTGAGACACCTGCTGATGGTTCTAGACGTACTCCGGGAGCACCAGCTTTATGGGAAGCTCTTGAAGTTTCAGTTCTAGATTCAGGAGGTCCATTTTCTGGGACATGTCATCTCATTAGATGGAGTAGCTATAGATCCAGCCAAGGTGGAGGCTGTGTTAGCATGTGAGCCACCTTAGAGCGTGATGGAGGTGCAGAGCTTCCTTGGGTTGGCAGGATATTACCAGAGAATCATTCCTAATTTCTCCCAGATATCAGCACCGATGAAGGCCTTGACCAGTAATGGTAAACCCTTCGTCTGGACAGAGAAGTTCTAACATGCTTTGGAGTAGTTGAGACAGAGTTTGACGAGCACCCCAGTCTTGAGATTGCTGGAGGAGGGTGTCGAGTACGTAGTTTTCTGCGACGCATCAAGGACCATGCTCGGCTGTGTCTTGATGCAGTGGTATTAAGAAATTGCTTATGGTTTACTCCAGCTTAGTCCACATGAGCAGAACTATGCGACCCATTATCTCGAGTTGGCAGTGGTAGTCTTCAAATGGAAGATGTGGCGACACTACTTGAAGGGCGAGAAGTTTATCGTCTACTCTGAGCACAAGAGCCTCAGGTACATATTTTTGCAAAAATAGCTAAATCTGTGATAGAGAAAATGGCTAGAGTTCCTCCAGGACTATGATTTCGAGATCATCTATACTCCTGGAAAGGGTAAAAAGGTGGAAGATTCTCTAAGAAGATGGTCGAGATCTCAACTGTTTAGTGAGCCGACAAAACAGTTAATCGCGTTACAGTTATCCTTTGTGGATGGAGAAGATGCAGCTTACCTACAGTCGATGTTTATCACCCCTCCACTCTTACAGTGAGCTTGGGAGGCACATATTGGGGATATAGACTGTGTGGATTTACATGCTCACTTATCCATAGGACATGATCCTGATGAATATTTAGAAGGGGGATCACATACTTCTTTTTAATGGATTCACTGTTGTACCAGTGGCATTGCAGGAGGAGGTCTTGAGGGAGTTTCATACACCCCCTTTGGCAGTACATCCTGGGGTGGAAAAGATGTACCAGGATCTCTGATGACAGTTCTGGTGGTCAGGCATGAAGAAGGCACCAGGTTCTAGTGGGATTAGCTCACCCCTAGAAGTTCTAGAGTGGAGGTGGGATTGAATATCGATGGACATTGTGATAGGATTACCATAGATGTCTAAGGGGCATGATTTGATCAAGGTGATCATTGAACGACTCCCCAAGTTGGCCCACTTCCTAGCTATCCGAGAGAAGAGCTCCTTAGAGAGCATGGGACACCTCTACGTGCAGGAGATAGTTTGGCTTTATGGCGTCCCCTCGACTATAATCCCAGATCGAGATGCCCACTTCACATCCTAGTTGTGGAAGGGATTGTAGGAGGCTTTTGGGACTCAGCTACGCTTGAGCATAACATTTCATCCCTAGACTGATGGTCAAATAGAGAGGACCATTCAGGTTCTAGAGGATATGTTGTGATCTTGTATCTTGAACTTTGGTCGCAACTGGGAGCACCACCTACCACTGGTGGAGTTTGCATACAAAAAAGCTACCACTCCACCATTGGTATGGAACCATTCGAGGCCTTGTATAGAAGACCCATTTGGTAACCGCTTTGCTAGACCAACCCCAGAGAGTCAGCACTCATGGGTCCAGAGTTAGTACGAGCTACCACAGAGAAGGTGCAGATCATCTGAGAGTGCATGAAGACTACCCAGAGCTGAAAGAAGTCATATGCTGGCCGACGATGGAGGCCTCTAGAGTTCGAAGAGGGAGACCATGTCTTTCTTTGAGTCTCACCTCGATGGGTGTTACAGATATTTGGCCAAGGTGGGAAACTATCTCTGAGCTTCATCGGACCATTCCAGACACTGTGCAGAGTTGGTGAGGTGGCGTACCGCCTATCTCAACCACCACAGTTGCATCAGGTACATGATGTCTTCCACGTGTCACATCTGAGGAGGTATATGCATGACCCGTCGCACGTCATCAACTGGGGTGAGCTAGACATTGAGGATGGAGTGACCTTTGCTGTGTACCTGGTGGATATTGAGGATCGGTAGGAGAGGATCCTTTGTGGGTGATCGATTCCATTGGTGCACGTCCGATGGCAGCACGAGAATCTTCAGGAGAGAACATGAGAGCGAGCGGCCCAAATTAATGCCCAGTACCCACATCTTTTTGAGTAGCCTTTGTTATGGCTTTTTGAGGATGTAAAGCCCCAAGGTGGGGAGAATTTAATGTATCAGATTTTTTCATTAATTATTTTTAAATATTATATGGAATTATTTCAAGACCGAATGTGAAGAAGGCACATAATTCCAAGGTCCAATGAGCCCAGAATGGTGGTTTTAACTTTTTTTTATGTTATGTGAGTCAGCACTTGCTGTTTCCTAAATTAATGACGTGTCATAATTACGCAATAATGGAATATTGGACTCATTAATACTGCCATGAAATTAAATTCCAAACATGTTTCCCTTTTTATTGGGATAATCAAATTTTTCTCTTTGGTGACGATTAGGAACAACCTATGAAGAATCCGTGGGACGTTGGAGCAAAAATATCAGCGACGAATAATGACAGATCGAAGTTGTGAATCGCAGTGCCAACTAAATTCAAGGATCTCGACGATGACAGCAGCACAACACCATTTTCAACGATCTATCCTTTCTAAATTTAGGGGATTTTTATTTGAATTCTTTTCCACGTTTTTGATTTTAAATGAAAAACGCGGATCAACCATGAACAAGTTGATCCGTGGATTGGTTCATTCTTACGGGAGGGTTTTATCGGGATGATTCGGGGAATTGATCCATGATGTTTTGTTATTGTTGATTCTTGCTTCATTTAATCCAGATAATGAGAGCAGATCAACGCCGTGACAAATGACAGTGGGGGTTCATTCCTCACTTTGTTTATTGGATTTCAACCCCGTTTATTTTCTCGCGCATTCTTCGTGTCCATCGCGGGGCGATGAACAACGGATCGTTTTGCATCCGTTCTATGATGCAACGACCCCAAATCAAGGATTCAACACCGAAATGGCCTTGAAAAGGTGCGACGAAGATGGTGGATGATGAATCAGACTGAATAGGAAAAATTCTTTCTTCGAGCGTTCTTCAGGTGGGAAGATCAAAATATGTTTTCAGAACCGTTCGGAGGTTTGAAAACATCGGAAGAAGCTTCGTAGCATCGAGGTGACCAAAACATGAAGGTTTTGTGGTGATCAGACGTCCGGATTGACGATCAGAGCAGCACAGGAGGCGCGTCGGTGAAGGGCGTGGTATTTAGAAATTTCCAGAACACACAACGTGTACTTCTGAAGAACACGCCGTGTAGTACTGGAAGAGGATAGGGTTTTGAGGGTCAGAGAGGAATCAAACAGCGTGTGACCTTGGTCACACGGTGTGTTGGACTTCCCCGAATCTCAACATGTATTTTCGGAAATACACAGACACGGGATAATCTACATGGTTTCAGGAAACACGACATGTACAACATGGCAGAGGCAACTATGCGAAAATCGGCATGTATCCAGGGGATACACGGACATAGGTTAGAGTATACGGGTTGATATCCATGTATGGACACATGGCCAGTGACACGAGGCCAAACCTAGTCACTCAGACATGGCGTGTACATTGTACTACACACTGTGTACTCAGTTTTTTCTACATGACCAGCCAATGGCACGGGCTGTTGTACAAGGGCAGTACTCAGGGTCAGACAACATGGAATGCATCTTTTCAACATGCCATGTACTTTTTGGAAAACGGAATAGTCCACTTGTTCACCATATATTGGACATCATTAGATTGGGTTAGTGCCCCTTCTTCTCATTCCCTTGAAGGTTAGGAATCATTTCCTCAAATAGGAGTATGATCCCTTCAAGAAGACTTTCTGTGATAGAGTCATGAATCCATCTGAGAGGCCCAGATCAAGATCCTTTATCCATTCCTAAACCTAGGTAGAGTCAGGCATCGGCGTGACCAACTCTACCGGGCATTGATCCTCTACCTAGGTGGTGTATCACCTAACTAGTGAATCTGGATGAGTCGCGGTATCCGCCATGGCCCTGGCAGTGATCCTCATTTGTGTATCATGATCTTTCCCACTCAGGAGTGTGTCTCCCGTAATGAGTGCTTTCTATCTATCAGAAATCTTCCCACTCTAGAGTTTGTCTCCCATAATGATTGTGACTACCTCTCTTGACGGTTCATGATGAACAGTACTTCTCGGACGGACATCATCAGAGCTATAAGACTCATGGAGTGTGTTCTCCCAGAACGAGTGCATCACGTAATCTTCGAACAGAATCCCTAAAGGGGGAATGCGGTCCTGTGACTTGTCTCTAGACCATGGGTATGGGTTTTGAGTATATCTTCTTTGTTCTATTTGTTCGGTAGACATATACTGTGCATAGGTGACTATACCTTTACTCTGTGTAATGCTTTGTGGTTTTCAGGGTCCTTTACTGAGTATTGCTATACTCACCCTTGCACGGGCCTTGCCCACACGTCTGGTGTCTTGTGAAGACGAGAAGCCTTTTGACAAAGTCCAGGGAAGACCATGAAAGGACTGATCTTTCTGAGTTCCCAATAGGTCGAGGTGTTCCTACAGCTACGAGCAGCAGTCCCCTCACCTTTTGTGGTTATAGGTTAGACTTTTCAGTTTTTAGACTCTTGTTTTTGATGGGCTTGTATTTTGTCCGAGTTTACTTGTACAATACTCTACCTTTCATCATACTATTTTTGTTTGGTTTAGTTGTATGCATGAATTTTGTTCCTTAGTGTTTTACATTTTATCTATTGTGGGCTTGGAGATGTGTGCATGTGTACAGGTACTTAGGCAATGCCTCCCATGTTAGTAATAAGCCTACTCGGTGCTAGTCACCAGCCCCTTGCCTATTGGAGGAAGGCTTGGGGAGTCATGGATTGGGCCCCACTAGGATGGGTTGTGACAATTTTGTTACAAGTTAATAATATGTTTAAACACACTATACTGGAGTTTCAAACACATACATAAGAAATTCGACATAAGGTATGGGATAATTTTGCAATCTCATTTTTATCAGATATTTCTTATACATAAGTATTTACTGGGGTATATTTTTCATCAATGTCCATAAAATGTTTTTCATAAAGTGTTTAATATTCTTCCATGTATGCTTAAAGTCATTTTTACCCCTCTGACTTTTACTTTTTGTTATAGAAGGAATCTTTATTTTGATTACCATACACGGTACTTTTTGACTATTCTGTTAAAAGTACAAGGAGAATGTTTTTTTAACTTATACGACATGAATAGATTTTTACGTTTTCATAATGCCTTATTTTAATGAATCTTACTATACAATATTTCATGATTATTATCAACAAAATTCTTTTATTATAAAAGTGCATGGCATTTTGTTAGAAGAAAATGATTTTGAAGAAGAAATTTTTTTTCCTCAACAATTGATTTCATGTGTTTTATCAAAACCATTTTCCATCTAAGATGACATTATTTAATATGTTTATATTTCAAGTATTATGTATCTATTATTTACATGGTTTCATTTTTCTTATGATGAAATGATATCCATTTATTTTATATGGATTATGTTATGATGGGATGGTGTTTATGAAACCCATACTATTCTTTGGATTATGACGAATGATTATTTTGTGGCACATGAAAGAATGATTTCATTGTGAGATGGGTGGGACCTATATCTATCTCCATTGCATTGGGTAAAGATTCATATCTCATGATATAGACATGGCTGGAATGGAAAGTAAAACCTGGTTCAGTAATACAGGGCTGGAATGGCTAGTAAACCCAGTTCAGTAATGGAGTTTTTCCACTATGATGGTCTTGGCAGTAATGCCTTGTCTACTACGGAAATCATATCATTTTATTAATGGATTCAAAAATTACATGTTTTATTCCCATGATATTTTATCATGATTAATGTTCTTTTATGATCTATTCTATACGTACTTTCATCATATATTTCACATCTCAATATTTTGATGTTTAAACTTTATGTTCATGTTTTTTTTATGTTCAAATGTACATGATTTGTTTTATTTTCTCCATTCCTACCCTTACTGAGTATTTGAGCTCACCCTTTATATGTTTTATTTTGCCCAGGATTCAATAAAAGTTTTAGGTAAGAAAAAAATGGAAGATATTAATGGGAGATGTGGAAGATCTTTCACTATGATTAGAATATTATGTTCCATATTTCCAAAGACACTAAACAAGTACGGTCCTTGGGAATTTTTTTGTTATGTATTAAGTATTTTGAAAAAGTAATGTAATGTCCACGTATTTCAAGCTTTGGGTCACTATATTCATTATCAGAGAAAAGGTTTCGTTAACCTTTGAAAACTAGGATGAAAAAACATTAGTGAGATCCCTGGAAATATTTATAAGGTATGTCTAGGGATGTCTCTAAGGTTATGTCTAAGTATAGGTTATAGTCCTAGAATTACAGTAATGGTCTTAGAATTAAACCTAAGATGTTATATATTGATGGTACTCACCCTTTATTATGTTGTTTTACTAGTATGATTTTTGTCTCTCACACTATTCTTTTTGGGTTTTAGGAGATGGCAGGAAATAAGAAGATTCCTGATAATGGAGGATATTATGGACAATAGAATGATATTCTTCATGAGAAACCAAATGAAATGATATTTGGAAATCCAAGCATCGTTATTATTCCTAATCAAAAATCTCATAATATGATCAATAATATCAACTTTGGTAAGTTTCTTGACTCAGATAATACGAGAAAGATGGAGTTTCATGTTGATCATAGAGGAAAGAAAGTTAAAATTTCATCATGTAAATCATCTGGTAAGAGGTATCAGGGATAATTTTTCAAAGGAACTAGAAGATGATTTGGGTGTTGAAAAGAATGACACAAAGCTAGTAATTGCAAAGGAAAAGGTTTAGTAGACACCATGGACAAGGATAATGGTATTTCTAAGACATCGACAATGGTTAAATGTTTTAAATGTGGAATTTACAGGTATTATGAAAACCAATTCACTAAGGGAATCTCTCATGAAGAAAATCATCATGGTCATATTGGTAATATTTATGTTGTTGATGATGAAGAGACTATAAATGATATGTGAGAAGAAGGAATTGTTGAATCTCGATCAATGGTTTAAGAAGGTAGTGGAATGATTTATGTTTTTCAAGAGTTATGTTTTATAAGTAATGGTACTATGGAATAAATAAACATCTAAGGATTGTTACACTATTGTTTTTCCTAAAGTATTTGAAAGTATATGTTGAATGGTACTGGTAACCATGAAAGGTTATTCAGATATTTTTGGAAAGAAGAGGATATGTGCATAATGATGGTTTACAGAGAAAATGATAATATTAACAAACTCATGACTGATATAAGGACAAAGTGACATCATGGTTTGTATATATAGAATTTCTAGGATTTCTATATGTGGAAAGAGTTAACTATTGAAAGTATTCATGTTTTCACTAAGGTTCTATGGTAATTCATGTTTCGAGAGAATACATGATTAAGGTATTCACTTGTTTGGAATGTGACCAACAAGATATATCTTATGATATATGGGGGATTAATTATGGTATTCACATTCTTGGTAGATGACCTCTCTAGTAATATTTTTTTATATATTATGAGATTGGACATAAGTATTTTTGATAAGACTAAAGGTTGTAATGGATTAAGTTAGACATTAGATAGTATTTTTTAAGGATAGAACTTATTTTTTCGATATTATCTCTGGAATGTAATAATAGTATATTTTTAGAAAAAGGTCAACCCGTAGGACGTGCGATAACCAGTCACGTCAAACAAGGTTGTGGGAATCGAACCACAACCGAAGTGCGAAAGGCCTTTATCTCCTACCACTGGCCTACAAGAAGTCCCTGGTGTGTAGAAATTAGTTTTATTTTGTTAAGAGATATGATAGATGAAGTATATGTCCATTTTAGGTACCATATATGATCAATCTCACCATATATGGACGTATATATATTTACTAACTTATGCTAACCCTTTTGTGATAGAAATAGATGGGACGACTTATCATTCTATCGCATGATCTACTAGAACATCCCGAATGACAAATTCAACTTCATTTCTTTAAATAGAGATGAATTGGAAATTGGTCATGGTATGACCAACAATGATTTTAAACTGAAATTATTTAACTATTTATCCTTAGGAAAAAAATAATCAACTTTAGGGGAATGATCTTGAAAACCAAAAATGTTTTCCTTGTACCCTCGTATCCGATGAATTAGATGGTACCCCAGATCATAAAAAAATTATGGCTTTGTGATTGTTGGATTTTTCATAGCCATGTTCTTTACCACTCTCCATTAGATATTGATGGTTAGATTTCTCTTCCATATCCATATTTTCACCTATGTTCTTCTATGTGTAAACCTAGTGATGAGTTAATTTGGGTAACCATAACATATCATAATTTTGTTTTAAAATTATGTTTTAGTATTCCTTTTTACAATATGGATTTGTATTAAAGAAACTTTCAATTAGTTAAAAATTTATAACCTTGATGAATTTCGAGAGAGAAATTAATTTTAAGGGGGGTAGAATGTAACACCCCGAGATTTTATGAGAAATAATCTTTTTAATTTCTTTGATGTCTTGTGTTGTACCCTACACCAATATTATCTTCTGCTATACGCAACATCGTATTATCTTGTAGTGTACGAAAACAATATACTTGACTTGTGTTACACGCAAGAGCGACCTTCCTCAATAGCTTGCCTGGTATGCAATACTGAGTTTCACCATATTATTATGAACTATTTGTTATAAATATTATAAACCACATTTTGAATTTTATGACATTATAATTCATCATATACATTTTATAGACCATGGTATGAGAACAAAATAAATATTTCTGGTAAAATAACTATTTTTTAAAAAATTTAGTTTTGCCACCTTTTGATGGCACACCCACATTAAATCTTGTTTTTTATATGTTTATAAGTTAAATTTGGCAAAATAAAATCCTTATTTGGAATCAGGATATAAAAATTTACTTTGGATAATGTTTTGTTATTTTTCTGATAAGTTTCTTATTTTGATGTATTGTAAAAATACACTAAATTTTAATTAAAATAAACTTTTTTTATCGAGATAATTTATATGGTTAAATTATAATATTGAAAGGTTTTATAGTATAAATAGAATATATTTTTACCATTAAATATAATGCAAGTCATTGGAAATAATTTTACAGTAAATTCGTAAGTAAAAACATTTCCATCTTTTTCAACGTTTTAACTTTTAAAACCCATTTTCTCAATAGCAGGATTAATTTTAAATTAAATTCTGAAACTTCTATGTTTTGAATTTTGAAAAATGGATTCCATATTTGGAATCATCGGGTCCAAATTATGTTAATAAGATACTTTTTTTAGGCTTTATGAATAGTAACTACGGTAAATTTAATTTACCATAGTTAATGGTAATTGGGTAATTAAGGGTAAATATATTTTATAAAATTACCCTAAAACTTGTATTAATATAATTGGATGATTATTTTAGTCCAAAAATATACTAGGGTTTAAATGGTATATATTGGAACCCATATTTATTTGATTAAGACCTTTTATTTATTTTATTTAAAGGAAAGTGAAATATGTCTCACTAAAACATTAATAATTAGATAATTTTTAATATAAGGTTATACAGAATATAATTTCTATTATAAATACTAATTTTAAAGATAATTTATTTTTCTTTATCATGGTAATTTATTTTTAGTTTTTAAAAAATATCTAATTACCTTAATAGCTTATAAATGAATGATGCAGAAATAATTTATTTAGTGAAAAATCAATAATATAGTTTTTATTCAAATTATAATACCTATAGAATACCAAAACACTTGAACAAAACTTGTTGGTCGAGTATATATACACCATAATTATCCAGGTGCTCTCTTTGGGACCATTTGGAGCCTTATAAGACAGATTAGGACATTTATATTATTTTATTTCAAATGATGTCAAAGTTGTCACCTTCATAATTTAATAAACATAAAATTTTAAAAGTTTGTTGTTTTAGAAGATAAATTTGACTAAAAGTATTATTAAGAAATATGTTATATTTATATTCATAATAGTATTTTAGTTTTAATTTTTATGCAACAAATAAGTATGTTAAATAATAATTCAAAAATGTTATAGTATTTATTTTATAAAGAGAAATATCAAATAAATTGTTTTAAAAGTATTTAAATAAATATTATATGATCTAATTAATGTGGTCCAAAACATTTATAGATAAATATGACATGTTAGGAATCTATTAAATATTTTTGTTCGAAAATATCTTCTGTGTAGATTTTATTTAAATTCTAATAAATGAATAATGTGAAAATGGACACTATTGATATTTTTTAAAAATAACATATTATTAAATTGTTTCAAAATCACAAAGATATTTAAAAATTATAAAATTAAATTTATATGTTCTATAATGTCATAACGTATCCAATTATGGACAATTAACAACACATAAGTAACAATTTATAACAATTTAAAAATTAGAATAATATTACCACAAATAAAATTAAATAGATTAAATAAGGAAAAATAAAAATGACAAGGTTTAAAATAAACATAAAACACTTATAAATTTTATTGGTTGATGATATTTCAACCCTATCTCATCTCATCTTAGAATTGAGTCACTGTGGAACTTTTTATGTGGGGTTTGAGTTTATTATAAATTAATATTTTGGAGGTTTCCAAAAGTGCACATCTCCTCTCTTATAAAAGGGCACCCCATCCCTCTCATCTTCACATAATTTTTAGCATTAAAGCTCAGAAAAACCCTACCCATTACTATTATAAAATTCCCTAGTCACATTATGGAGGTTCTGGTCTTCTCAAAATACAAACTCTAGTCCCTTAAGAGGAAGCTTAAAGGAGGTGCGTCGAGGAAGAGGTGATCTCTTATACCTATTCATTCAGGTTTCTTTCTTCTTCAACTTCCTCTTCATTAGTTGTTTCATCATAAATTAATAACATAAATATCACTAATATACAGATATTTTATTATAAATATTAAACAATACTATTTCACCATCTATCAATCCTATGGAAAATGAAATCACCATGCGCGCGTACGTACAAAATACCATCTCCACGCTGTGGTGTAATCTGTTTTTCCACCACCACCATACATGGAAGTATATAATTGTTTGAATACTAACTATATATGGTTATTATAACATAATAATCATTCTGAGATATTATATCAGCCACAACAATTTCATTTAGTAATTATAGGACTGATATCATCTCTCGTGTGTATGTACAGATTACCGCCTCCACAACGTGATGAGATTCATTATCCAAGTTAACCATTGAATAATGATTATGAAGATTATAAAATAAAAAATCATGAAAGATATGAAACCACAATGAATCTATATTTATGTACAAATATGTTTCATTTACTTAATTCCATTCAATTCAATAAGGAAATGAATACAATGTTCATGCGTACGTATGACCTACCGTCTCTATGAACAGTGTATTTCATTCAATTTATTGATCTATCATATATATTTATATTCTGAATATATATGATATATATAAATCATTTTTTAAATTTTGGAATTAAAATTAGGATATAAGTTGTAATATCAAGAACAACAAGTCCAAACATGTATGATAAATTAAACAATTTACCCAAAATGCTTCTTTAACATGGAATTGACAAAATAACAGGTAATACAAATTCATAAGTTAATTATATATGATATCATAAATATTATTATTGTTCTGTTACAAGTTAATAATATGTTTAAACCCAATATACAGGAGTTTTGAACACGTACCGAATAAATTGGACATAAGGTAAGGGATAATTTTGCAATCTCATTTTAAACCGATATAGCTTATACATAAGTATTTACTGGGGTAAATTGTTCATCTATGTCCATAAAATGTTTTTCATAAAGTGTTTAATATTCTTCCATGTATGTTTAATGTCATGTTTACCCCTCGTTGACTTTTACTTTGTGTTATGGGAGGAATCTTTATTTTGTTTACCATACGTGGTACTTTTTGACTTTTCCGTTAAAAGTATAACGAGAATGTTTTTTTATCTTATACGGCATGAACTGATTTTTAAGTTTTCATAATGATTTATTTTCATGAATCTTACTCTACAATATTTCATGATTATTTTCAACAAAATACTTTTCTTTTAAAATTTCTTTGCATTTTGGGAAAAGAAAATGATTTTGATGAAGAAAAGATATTTTCCTCATGAATTCATTTCAAGTGTTTTATCAAAACCATTTCCCTTTTAAGATGAAATTATTTAATATGTTTTTATTTAAAGTATAATGTCTCTATTATTTACATGTTTTCATTTTTATTATTATTAAATAATATCCATTTATTTTATATGGATTATCTTATGATGGGATGGTGTTTATGAAACCCATAATATTCTTTGGGTTATGACGAATGATTATTTTGTGGAACACAAAAGAATGATTTAATTATGAGATGGGTGGGACCTATATCTCCCTACAATTCATTGGGTAAATATTTAAATCTCATGAGATAGACATTGATAGAACAACAAGTAAAATCCGGTTCATTAATACAGGGATGGAACGACATGTAAACCCGGATCAGTAATAGACTTTGTCCACTATGATGGTCTCTACAGCAATGGCTTGGCTATTATGGAAATCATATCATGTGCTTAATGGATACCACAATTACATGTTTTATTCCCATACTATTTTATCATGATTAATGTTCCTTTATGATCTATGCCATACGTACTTCCATCATTTATTTCACAAAGCAATAATTTGATATTTAAACTTTATGTTCATGTATTTTTACGTTAAAATGTATATGATTTGATTTATTTTCTCTATGATTTCCCTTACTAAGAATTTGAGCTCACCCTTTATATTTTTTCTTTTCCCTAGGATTTAATGAAAGGTTTTAGGTAAAAAAACAAAAGGGGAAGATCTTTAGGGGAGATGTTGAAGATCTTTCACCATGATTAGAAGATTATGTTCCATGATTCCTAAGACACTAAACTAATATGGTCCTTGGGCATTTTTTTGTTATGTATTATGTATTCCGAAAAAGTAACATAATTTCCATGTATTTCAAGCTTTGGGTCTCTATACCGAGGTACAACTTTTGTTTTCTACTAAACATTTTAGGGAATATACTTTGATGGGTATTCAAAATGTAACCATGAATGATACTCCATATGTATATGTGAAAGATAAAATATAAATATGATATGGATTCCACAAGTAAACTTTATGATTTATGATTGCTAATTTTTTTTAGGAATCTTATGATTTCATGAGGTATGATAAATAGTTTATGATTTATAATAAAAATATGATTTTTTGAAAATGTCTTCATGAGTTTTTAAATATTCTTTGATTAATCATTTAATTATTTGTTATATATATATTACTTAGATTTTTGTGCTAATATCATGTTTTTTAAGTGTTTTAAATAGGGTATAAGGATGGGTATGTGAAATAAATAAGTGAATAATTTTATTTTAAAAAAAAATTTATTTTTAAAAAGTTTTATACTGTACAATAACTGGATAATGTTTTGTTTGTATCCAATATGTACACATTTGAGTTTTTATGTACTAGTTATGTACTAATTCTATAAAACTATAAACCTAAAAAATATCCTCAATGTGAATTATTAACTTAACTCAATATTATGTAATGTTTAAGGATGATGCCTTTTAGTTGCTATCAAATGTCGGTTTATATGACTTTAGAGATTAGGGTGTTATTTAAGCATAAGTGAAAAGTTTCATATAACAACAATGTTTATAATATTACAAAGAGTCATAATTATTTTATAAAAATTGAATGGGTTTCAGATAAAATCAATAACTATAGGTTACTGTTTATCTTTCTTATATAATATTATATAATGAACTTATTGATATACTCTCACTAACCATTTTGTTTTTATTAAAAGGATAGATCTAGTAGGAACCAATGTAACATTAGATGTGAAGGAAAATGTGGTGGTTATATAAATTAGAAACCAAATGAAATGGTATTTGAAATGAGAAATATCATGGTTATTCTAATCCAACTTTCAGGGGTAATGATTAACAACTTGAACCTTGATGTTTTTTCTAATGCATCACATATTCGAGAAACAAAACCCTATAGAAGTATAGTTAATAATCCTAAAGGTATGTATATTCAACGACATATGATTCAAGGATGTGAAAATAAACACCTAGGAAAATGTTTTCAAGGGATGGGAAGATGTCATATATGTGGAAATTAAGGTCATAAATCATTATCCTACCAAGGAAAAAGGATGCGTTAAATTGGTTCTAGGAAATGTAACGAAGTTATTTTTGAGTTATCAATTGAATGTTTTTAACATGGGTAGTATGTTAATTATGAAGATGGATTTATAAAGAAGAAGGTTCTGGAATGGGATCTACATGACCATACAAATATATGTTTTGAAATACATAATTCCATTTCAATTAGAGATGAGGAAATTGAAAATGACATATGAAGGGTATGAATTATTTCTTGTGTCTTGTTTTGACATTATTGGATCTTAGAACATGATAAATATTTTTTTTAGGAAATAAGTATTAATGAATAATATGGAAATTCATGGTTGGGGTATAATAAATAATATTGAATGATTAAGAAATATACATATAAGGGATTCAGGAGTTATGGTAGATTGTTGGACGATGAAATGTTTTAAAGTATTAATGCTCTTTTTATGTTGGGATTACATGGGAAGATTTTTTCATGTATGTGTAACCCTAATGTTTGTTATGTGGAAATATTATTCAATGAATACTTATCCTTTCTTTTTTGTAAATAATTATAAAGTAATTGATAACCTTTATATGATCTTTTATTTCGAGGTAATTATGGGATAATACCTTTTGTGATGAAAAATGATGGACAAGAGATAATATTTGAGTTTAAACCATGATATGGTTATTTTTGATGATTTTATCTCATTTTGGGAATAATATATGAATTATATAGATTTATAAAATAGAAAAACCATAGTAAGGGTGACAACCTATCATGTCAGACAAGGCCGGGGAGATTGAATCCCCAAATAAAGTGTGATATGGATAATCACCTACTACTAGCTGATATGAAGTCCTTGGATAGTAAGACTTTTTTATTTTTTGTTAATAAAGTTTGTAGAACAAAAAATTAAGTTAATTTTGGGACCTTTTTATTTATCAAATAGATATACATGGTTTTGTAAAATTATTTTTGAGTTAAGTGATAAATTTAATTTTGAATATGTACACTATTTTGGGAAATTTAAATTATAAAGGTAAATGGAACACTATAGTATTTTATTTAAGGAATAAATGATGAATTATTTTTGGAGAAATATATGTTTTTATTACAGACATATGGTGATTCATGATATTTATGAAAAAAATTAACCTATCTTGGAGAATATGTTATTTTAAAAATTACATTTAGTATGAAGCTTTAAGAGTGGTTGATGTTATTTGGATATAAACATTAAAATTTATCTTAGAGGACCGTGTAATCAAATCCTTTTGAATTTTGGGTTTCAATCTTAGTTTGGATTATTTTTGAGGTGTTATAAGGACAATTATTTATTGAATGATCTAAGATGATAATTGGATATTAAATTGGATATTAAATGTAGACCTTATTATTATAAAGGATCATTAGAGAAATTATCTATTCATGTACTAACCATTAAGATTTTAGTTAATTGTTTTTCTAATGGTCAGGGATGAATCCTCATTTAATTATTAAATCAAATAAAAGACCTCTTCTAACAGGGTTGAGGGAGACCTATTACATATCCCAAAGTCCCAGGGGGCATGTAGCCCATTACATGCCTATAGGCCCAAATGTTTTGGTTCAAGGCCTATTCTGTGAATAGTATAACTACAATACCCACCTGCTATAGTACCCGCTGTTGCTATAGTGTCTGTCACTGCTACATTCCTCGATGTTGCAATTATAACACCGCTACTATCGTACCTCTATAGTACTGCTACAGTCCCCTATGCCCTATGGGTTTTGAACCCCCATTTTTCATGTAGAAGTATGGGGTTTCTTACCACTAAACAAAACCCCAACTACTTTTGGTTTTGGTTAATGTTTAATGGTTGGAGAAATGGATAGTTAACCATTGGTAGATTATGTTAGTTTTAGATGTTTATTCTAGTTCTTAACTAATTCATATTAAATACTCATCGATTTGAGGAAAATATGAGTTTATGGTGGAAATTTACTAAAGGATGAAACTCTACTTGTCCTGATACTATATTGCTTAAGTTTGTTACTGTAAGTAGTAAAATAATTCCTTAAATTTATACAAATGATATTAAAAAACATGTTTTTTATTTACTTTTCCTACTATAAAGTCAAATAACATTTAACTAATCACATTTCATTGGTTTTTATTATTAACTTTTTCCTAAAAATGTTATCTTCCACTCTCAATCAAAACATTATAGTTATTTTTTCTTCTATATCCATGGTTTTCTATATGAAATCATAGTATTTTTATATCATTTTAATTTTATACATCCCTTTAATTATTTTAAAGTTGATTTTTATTGACTCTTTTTATGATGTGTTATTTCAATAATTATACTTTAAAGCATCATACCTTATTTGTCGAACCCAAATTAAAAGTACATGGACACAATTTCTAAAAGGGGGAGAGAATGTAACATCCAGGGTAATTACAGAATAAGACCATTTCATATATTTTAATATTTATTAATATAATATTAATTTTAGTTTAAATTGGACAATATGTATGATAATGTACCCCACACAAAATAATGGGTTTCTATTAAATTTTATGTTGCACACAAGACTGAGATATACCAAAAAATAACCCGTTTTTAATATTATTATTTTAAATAGTATTTATCGCCTAGCTTTTGTATTGATGAAAATGAATAGAACTAACTAAATTATGTTTATAAATTTTTATTAAATATTTTTACATTCATAACATTAATTTTAGAGGCTTCAAATGAGAATAAATCCAATTTTAAGCACAAAATGCTCTAATATTTTTTAAGGGTAGTTTACCGCCTTTTGATGGAGAACCCTTTTTAAATCTATTTTTTGACAAATTAAATTTTTATATTTGAAAAATAAACTTATTTTTATTAAGTGGGACATCAAAATTTACTTGGGTTGAATTTTGAGTCTTTTTAGGATAAAATTCATATTTTAATGAATAGTGAAAATACTGCATTTTAATTAAAAATGCCTTTTCATCAAATTTATTTATATAATTAGTATATAGATTTAATTTGTTTTAATGTTTAATTTAATTAATGTTTTATCATTTAATAAAATTTTGGTTATTGTAAGAAATTTCACATTTAAATTGGATATAAAAACAGGTCAATCTTTTGATGGTTTTTACTTTTAAAATACTTATTTTCTCATTTTAACAATGAGGATTAATTTTAAATTAATTAATGAGAATTATATGTTTTTAATTTGGAAAAAAGGGTTCTATATTTGCAATTATAAGTTCAAAATTATTTAAATACTTCCCTTTTATTTTTTGATATTATGAATAGTAACTTTTGTAATTTTTGTATTTATCATGGTCAAAGGGTAAATCAGGTAAATAAGGGTACAAATAATATTATAATAAACTAAACATATCATAAAACTATTTTTAATCTTATTTTATGAGTGAATTAATACAATGATAATCCTTGGGTCCATTTTAGGACCACTTGGGGCCACTTGGGTGACCTTAAATGCATTTACAATACTATATTCAATGAATAGTCATTTTTAACACTTTTTTTTAACAAGTATAGTATTTTAGTATGGGGTTATATAAGGGATATATTAAAATATAAATATTCATAAGAGTGATAAAATATTTCCTCTATCATGTTATTTTATTTATAATTTTTAGACATTAAATAATTAAATTTAATTGTTACACAATGATGATGCAGTGATTGATTTATTAATGAAATAATCAAATAAATGATATTATATATATTAAAATAAATATAATTTGAAATATCTGTTGTCATACACAAATTTTGTGGATTAATATGACATTTTTAGGTTGAGTTAATGATGTTATTTTTAAGGAATGAATTTTTTATGATTTTATAAATAGTCAAAGGTAGAATAGTGTAAAAATTGTCATAATTATTAACATAAAATATAAAATATTTAATTAAATGAAATAAAATTTCTAAAAATCTGATATTCATCCAAATGGTTATTATAAGTCCTAATATATCCAAAATGACACGTTTTATTGGTCTTTTGACATGTTATGGTATTACATTAACACACAATGTTTAAAAAACAGGATGTCATAGTAATATTAAAAAGGGTAAAATAAGGGTTAGACCAAAAAATGAGGATTAAAAAATATATAAAACTTGTATAATATTAATTTTATGATGTTTATTCGACCTAAAATTCATATATTCTAAATAAATGAGGTTGGGAATATTTTGAAACGAAATTAAATTTATATTAATTTAATATTTTTAGGGTTTAAAAGGGTGTCTCTCCTATATCCCATAAAAAGGAACTCTCTCTTATCAAATAATCACAATTCAAGAACCCTTTAGTTTGTGAAAGACCTACCAAAACCTCTTACTATAATCTTTACACTCATACTAGAAGCCTATATTAGGTTTAAAAGCCTCCTATAGAAGCCTTTTGGTATAAACCAAAGGATGTTACCTAATTAAGAGGTAACACCTTCTCTAATGATTATTTGGTTTATTTACTTTCTTTTCTCCCTAAAAATACCGACACATCCATTTAATGTATAACAAACATATTGTTTCTTTGTACAGATAACTAACGCCTCACAAAAGAATGATTGTTCAATTTTCCCCTACAACCACTCATGGTCGAAATTATGATGGAAAATATATTTAAATTTGATATATATTATATTTAAATTGTCTCTATGGATTTTTATTTATTTTTATTTATAACATAACTTTATGCTTTCATGTTGTGTAAATATGATATTCTCATTTGAGGAAGTGTGGGATGCCGCCCCCTCAAAGAAATATGACTCATTCTGGTTATACATTGAACATATAAATGATGGATTTATTAAAAATATGATAAAAATATGAAATTAATATAATATTAAAATTATAATATATATTTATATCATTTAATTCTAATTCTTTTAATATGACAAAGAAATGAAAGTAGCGTTCATGCGTACGTATGTCCTACCATCTCCAGGAATGGTGAATTTAATTTATTATATATAAATATTATGGATTATTCTAAATACATATATAAAATATATAAATGATATTTAAATCAGTAATACTATTCTAGAGATGATGTAATTTTGACCACATGGACAATTTATATAAAAAAAAGTTCATTTTTGTCTCAAGTACCGAATGTCGACAAAACATATTATATGAACTTAAATAATTTAATAAATGTTATAAAATGTTAATAAGTGATATAAAATGAATAATAAACATTAAAAGTCTCTAAATCAAGTCGAAAATAATCTATGTTTATTATTCAGTAAAATAAGGAACGCACAAGACATGTCAGACTCAAGGTAAGGGACCTCATCTCAATATCTTTTCATTTAGGCGTAATTTGATATTATACAACACCTTATTTTATATGGTGTAAGAAAAATCCATTTGAATTTGAATTTCATTTAATAGTTTTCAAAATGAAACTTTTTCTATGAAACATTTTACTAAATGACAAAAAGAATGTTTTCTAATGTACATGGTGACAAAAAAATTTTCTACCACCATGAACATTATTTGATATTTGGATTCCTATACAATACCAAATGTTTTTAAATTAATAATAAATTTTGTATACAGTTTTCATTTATTTTGGTTTTGAAAATTGTTTTGATAAAAGATTTATTATGTCAATATGTTGAAATGATATCTTTTGATTCTAATGTTGAAATGTTATTTTTCATTTTGGCTTATTTTATGTGTCATGATTATGTTATGGTTATAAGGAATTTATTATGTATATGGGTGGTTCCCTGATAAAATGTGGGAATGTGAGCTTGTGATATCTCTTCGATGCACTGGGTAACGAGACAGAGGTAAATATTAATGTTTCTTTTAAGAGATTTAGGGAATATATTTTGATCGGTAATCTAAATATAACCATTAATGTTTCTCTCTATGTAGCTATGAAATCTATAAAGTAAGTTTGATATGGATTCCATAAGTTATCTTTATGATTTATGATTTCTAAGAATATTTTTAGGAATCTTATTATTTCACGAGGTTTGATAAATAGTTTATGATTTTTGGTGAAAAATATTATTTTTTGAAAATGTTTTCATGAGTTTTTAAATAATCTTTGATTAATCATTATATTTCTTGTTTTATATCCCTTACTGAACTTTTTGTGCTCATCGCAGGTTTTTGAAATATTTTCCACAACTTATAAGGATGTTTAAGAGGAAGGAAGATATCCAGAAAAAATTTTAAATATAAATAAATCATGTTCAATTTTAAAATTTTTATATTGTGGAATAATTGGATATTGTTTCACTTGTATCCACTTTTCAAAAATTTGAATTTTTTATGTAATATTTATGGCCTAATTGTCTAAAACTCTAAACCTGAAAGGATCCCCAATGTGAATTATTGACTTAACATGAGATTACGTAATACTTAAGGCTAGGTCCTTATAGTTGGTATGATAGGTCGGTTTAGATAACTTTAGAGGTTCGGTTGTCATTTTAGAATAAGTGAAAAATTCTATATAACCACAATGGATAGCATATTAGAACTATTCATAGTTATTTTAGAAAGATGAAATGAGTTTGAGATAACATGAATAAGTATATCATAGTTTTTCTCTTAATCATATGATATTATATGATTATTTTATTGATATAATCACACTTCCATTTTTGGTTTTAGTAAATGGATAGATCCAAGAGGCATTGATGTAATAATTGATGTGAAGGAAAATGTGGTGGTTCTATGAATAAGAAACCAAATGAAATGGGCGCTGCAATGTGAACTCTCGTGGTTATTCTAATCCAACTTTCAGGGGTAATGATTAACCACTTGAACCTTGGTGATTTTTCTGATGGATCATATATGTGAGAAATGAATCCCTGTGGTAGTTTAGGTAATAATAATTAAGGCATGTATATTAAACAATATTTGTGTCATGAATGTGGAAATAATCACCTAGTAAAATGTTTTAAAGGGATGAGAAGACGTTATAGATGTGGTAATAAAGGTCATAAAGCATTATCATTCTAAATAAAATGGAAGCGTTCAGTTGATTCTTGGAAAGGGAAAAAGTTATTTCCTAGTTATCAATAGATTATTTTAAAGGTGAGGGAGTATAGTTATTTCGTAAATAGGTGTCTGATAAAGAACATTCGGTGATGGGATCAGCTGCACCATACAAATATATTTTTAAAAATAACTAATACTAATCTAATTTATGTAGAGGAAACTGAAAATGACATATGATAGATATGGATTATTTCTTGTCCCATGTTTTGACATTACTAAATCATATAAAACGATTCATGTTTTTATTTTTATGAAAGATCTATTAAGGAATAAGATAGAAATTCATGGTTAGGGTATCATGATGAATGTTAAATGATTAAAAAGTCTATATATAAGTGATTCAAGAGTAATGGTAGATTGTAGGATGATGAAATGTTTCAAAATATTAATGCTCTTTTGATGATGGGGTTACTTTGGAATACATTTTTGAGTATGTGTAACCCAAATGTTTGTTAAGTGAAAGTGTTATTCAATAAATAATTATCCTTTCTTATGTAAACATAATTATAAATTAATGGATAACATTTATACAATCTTTAATTTTTATGTAATTATGGGATATAACATTTGGAGATGCACAATTAAGGACATGATCTAAACATTAATATTAAAACATGTTATGGTTATCTTTGAATATTTTACCTCATTTTGGGAATGATATATGAATAATATACTTTTTGAAAAAGGACCACCTATAGGAAGGGTGACAACCCATCACATTGGAAAATTCCATGGGGATCAAACCCACAATCGAAGTGTTACCAGGCTTTTTCACCTACCACTTGGCTACCTAAAGTCTCTAGTTAGTATGCCTTTTATTCTTCTAGGTAAGCAAGTTGATTGAATGAAAAAATTATTTGATATTGAGAACATAAGTTTTTCCAAATGGATATACTGGGTTTTGGAAAATGATTTGGGGATTAAGTATCAAATGTTATTTTAAAGATGCTCACTATTTTGGGAACATTATATGATAAAGGTAAATAGAATGTTATGGTATTTTATTTGAGAAATAAAGGTTGAATTATTTTTGGAGAAATATATTTTTATTGCGGACTTACATTGATTCAGGTTATTTATGGAAATGATTAACCTATCTTGGAAAGTATGTGATTTTGGAAATTACTTTTAGTATTAAACTTTATGACTGGTTGATGTAATTTGGAGATAAATGTTTATATTTATCTTAGAAGACTATGTAATCTAATCATTTTAGATTTTTGGTTTAAATGTTAGTTTGGATTATTTTTTGAGTTATTATAAGGAATATTATTTGTGGAATGGTCTATGTTGAACTTTGGGTATTACTTTGGAGATTAAAATTATCCCTTTTTCATATAAAGGATTACTAGGAAAATAATCTAATAATTTACTAACCATTTTGTTTGTGGTTAATTTTTAAAGGTATGAGAAATAGATAGTTATCCTTTTGTGGATGATGTGGGTTTTTAGAAGTTGATTAATGTGAATAAGTAATTAATATTAGATACCCATTTATTGGAGGTAAATAAGATTTTATTATGAAAATTGACTAAATAAGGAAACTATACTTGTCAGGTAAGTATATTTTCTAATATTCTTATGCTAAGATGTAAAATAATTCCTTAACTTTCTGAAAATTTTCTTAAAAAAATGTTTTCTATTTAATTTTTCTACTATGAAATCAAAGACCATTTAACAAATCAGAAATTTACAATTTTTATTGTTAATTGTTTCTTAAAAATGTTTTCTATCACTCTCAATCAAAATATGATAGTTAGTTATTCATCCATATCCATGTTTTTCTACATGGAATCCTTGTATTTGTTATCTCATGTGACCATTATATTTTTCTTTCTGTATTTTAATATGGAGGTTCTATAGACTCATTTTCTAAAGTGGTATTTCTATAAACGTATTTTGAAAAGCGATAACATATTTAACGGCCCTAAATTAAAATTGCAAGGATGAAATTTCCAAGGGGGGGATATAACATCCCACGTAACTATATAGTAGTAAGTTTTTATATATATTAATATTTATGAATTAAATTTTTGTTTTTTTATAATGGTAACACTGTGTGATAGAATACCCAACACACAACAATGGGTTTCTCCGAAATTTTATGTTGCACACAAGACCGCAATATACCGAAGAATAATACATTATTAATATTATTATTTTCAATAGTAGTTATCACCTAGAAATTGTATTTAAGGGAATGAACATAACTTACTATATTATGTTTACACATGTTTATTAAATGTGTTTACTTTCTTATAATATATTTTGGTGTCTTAATGTTAAAATAAATCTAATTTTTTGCATAAAATACTCAAATATTTTTAAAAGGTATTTTACTACATTTGAATGGAGAGCCCTTTTTAAATCTATAATATTTTCACTTTTATATGCTATATTTTAAAAAATAAATTTATTATTTATAATAGGTATGTAAAAAATTACTTTGGTTTAGTTTTTTAAATTTTTCGGATAAAATTCAAATTTTATTGAATAATGGAAAATATTTCATTTTAATTAAAAAAATACATTTTCATCCAATTTATATATATAGTTAGGTTATACTTTTAATTGGATTTAAAGTTTAATTAATTTATTTTTTTATCACTTCATACAATTTTGGTCATTTGATGTAATTTCAAATTTAAATTAGATATAATACAAGTCAACCTTTTGATTGTTTTTTTACTTGTAAAAAACATATTTTCTCATTTTGACAACATGGATTAATTTTAAATTAATTTATGTGACTTCAATGTTTTTTATTTAATAAAATAGATTCCATATTTGTAGTAATATTTTCTAAATTATGAAAATATGTCTCTTTTATTTTTGGATATTATGAATAGTAAATTTATTAATTATTTTTATTTATCGCGGTTAAAGGGTAAATCATGTGAATAAGTGTAAAAATAATATTATAATAATATTAAACTACCCTGACACATTTTCTAATCTTATTTAATGAGTGAATTAGGACCATGATATTCCTTCTGATGATATTTGGACCACTTGGGGCCATTTAGATGAGATTAAATGCATTTAAATTATTATATTCAATGAATTTTCATTTTTGTTACAATTTGGTTTATTAAAAGTAATGTATTTAAATATGGGGTTATATATGTAATATATTTGACTATAAAAATTCATTAGCAATATAAAAATATTATCTACATTATGGTATTTTATTAATAATTTTTAAATATTAAATAATTAGATTTAATTATGACATAATGATGATACAATGCTTTCTTTATTAATGAAAGAAAGAAAGAAATGATATTATAAATATTAAAATAAATATAATATGAAATATTTTATGACATAAAATAATTTTATGGATGATTATTTCATTTTTGGGTTGAGTTAATGATGTTTTTTCTAAGTAATCAAGTTTTCATGATTTTCTAAAAAGTCAAAAGTTGAATAGTGTCAAAATTGAAATAATTTATAACTTAAAATGTAAAATATTTAATTAAATGAAATAAAATTCCTAAAAAACTAAAATTCTTTCAATTTTTGCTAATAAGTACAAATTTGTCATAAATTACTTTTATTATTCTCTTTTTATGTGTTATGGTATTAAATTAACACATAATGTGAAAAAAACATGATACCATGATAAGATTAAAAAGGGTAAAATAAGGGTTAAACCAAAATAGATAAGAATTAAAAAATATATAAAACTTGTATAATTTTTGTTAGATGATTTTTATTAAACCACGAATCATCTTATATTCTAAATAAATGAGTTTGGGACCATTTGGAACAAAAATTAAATTTATATAACTTTTATATTTTAAGAGTTTCCAGGGGTGCCCCTCCTCTCTCATATTAAAAGGTACTCCCTCTTCTCTAATACTCACACATCAAGAACCCTTTGGATCAAACAATACCTATCAAAACATATTTCTATAATCCCTCCCCTCATCCTATAATCTTTACATAGGGAATGAATCCTCCCAAAGAGTCCTTTTAGTATAAACCAAAGACGTTACAGGATTAAAAGGTAACACCTTCTCTCAAGCTTTTTAGTTTCATTTAATTTATCCATGACCTATGTTATTATTATGCTATGATTAAAAAAAACAGAACTCTAAATATAATAGGATTTATTTATGCTATGGTTTTGATCTACACTTACACACCACTCCATTTAATGGGTAACAAACATACTAGTCCTGTGTACAACGAACCACATCCTCACAAAATGTTGATTGTTAAATTTTCCCCTATCACCTCTCAAGGTGGAAATTATGATAGAAAATATATTTAAATATGATATATATATTATATTTATATTTTCTCTATTCTTTTTTAATTTTTATTTAGAACATACCTTTATGTTTTAAATGTTGTGTAGATACGATATTTTCATATGATGAAGTGTGAACTACCACCCCCTCAAAGCGATATGAATCATTCCCTATATACATGGAATGTATAAAAAATATTTTTGTTAAACATATGGGACATATATGTCATTAATATAATACTATAATTATAATAAAAATTTATATCATAAAATTGTAATTCTTTTAATATGACAAATAAATGAAAGTATTGTTCATCAGTATGTACAACCTATCATCTCCATGAACAGTGAATTTCATTTCATATATATAAATATTATGTATTATTTTATATTCATATATACTGAATATATATGATATTTAAATCATGAATAAAATTCTATCGGTGATGGACTTTTGACAACATGGGAAATTTACATCAAATCTTGTTTATTTTTTACTCAAGTACCGAATATCAACAAAACATTTTATAAGAACTAAAATAATTATGTAAATGTTAGAACATGGGAATAAGTGATATAAATAGAAAAATAAACTTGAAAAAGGGTTTGAATAAATTATAATGTAACCTATTATATTATTTAGGAAAATATAGAATATACGAGACAAGTTGGACTCACTGTAAGGGATGTCATCTCAATATCCTTTCAATAAGGCATAATTTGATATTATACACCACATTCATTTATAAGATTAAAAATAAACCCCTTTTAATTTTATTTTCATTCAGGGGTTCTAAAAAAGAATATTATTTTAGGAATCATTTTACAAAATGAAAAAATGAATGTTTTTTTAACATACGCTATGATAATGACTTTTTCCGCCACAATAACCATTATTTGATATTTGGATTCCTCTATAAGCCGTAGTGTTTTTAGAAGAAAAAAAATTTCGATATACCATTTCCATATATTTTGGAATTGAAAATGGTTTTGATAAAATATTATTTATGTTAATATCTTGAAATGATATCTTTTGATTACAATGTATTAATTTTATTTTTTCTTTTTTCTTGTTTTATGTGTTATGATTATGTTATTGTTCTTGGGAATTATTTATGTATACAGGTTGTCCCATGATAAAACGTGGGATATTGAGACCATGATAGCTCCCTAGTGCATTGGGTAACAAGATGATGATAGAAATTAAGGTTTCCCCTAAGATATTTATGGAATATACTATGATGGGTATTCCAAATGTTACCCTGAAGGTTACTCCCTATATAACTATGAAAGCTATAATGTATGTATTATATGGATGCCACTAGTTACCTTTATGATTTATGATTGATGAGATGTTTTTCAGAGATATAATGATTTCATGAGGTTTGATAAATTCTTAATGATTGATAGTGAAAAATATTTTTTTATGAAAATGATTTCATGAGTTTTTAAATATTATTTGATTAATTATTTCATTCCTTGTTATATATCCCGTACTGATATTTTTGTGCTCATTCCATATTTTTTAAATGTTCTCTATAGGGTATGAGGAAGGGTAAGATATAAGAAGAAGTCGAGGATATTTTTTTCCAGAAATGAAATATTGTTTATTTTAATATTTATTTATATGTTGGAAGAAAATTATAATATTTTAGTTGTATACACTTTCTATAAATATGAGTTTTAATGTAATTTTTCTGGCCTAATTCTATAATATTTTAAACCAAAAAAGATCTTTAATGCGAATTCTTCCCTTAACTAAAGATTATGTAATGTTTACGGCTGGGGTCTTTTTTATTTATTTTAATCAAATTGGAAATCATTGGATATCTATGTGAGGCCTGCATTGAAGGTGGTCAAAGGGAGGACATATGCTGTTATAAAACCCCTCAATATGAATCAAATTTAGTCAAAGAGGGAAGACACAAAATGATGAATAAATATTATGGTGAGAACAATGGTGCTTATTCCTTGAAACAATATAACAAATATGTTGAACAAATAATTCTATTGAATATAGCTGGACAGATAGGAATGTTACCCTTATATGAAAAAACAACGGAGTTATATTTTCCAAAATAATACCATGATATTAAATAAGTGATAAACATCCAAAATGACCAGATGATTCTATTATGGAAGAATGGGGAATATGATGAACACATGAAAATAAGCCATGTATTGATGTATTATAGTATTTGTATTTAGAAAATTATAAAATCAGTCCCAAATGAAAATAAGAAGGAAAATTTGGTGAAGAAATATCAAAATAATCCATATAAATTAAAAAAAATGGTTGATCACATTCCTAATGAGTATGGTAATTTGGTTAACTAAATTAGAGAAGTAAAATAGAATAGAGGATAAAAAATAGAAGGAAAGTTCAAAAGAAAATAATATTATTCCATGATAGGATGGACTTTCATTTCATGGGAGGTTGTCAAAAAATGAAAGCCCAAAACCTCACGAGGAGATATATGGAAGGTGAAAGAAAGATGGGAACTACTCAAAGGATTATTTAACAATCACCCCAACCTATGAATAAAACCCAAATATCATGATGACTACACCAAATTATTAATATTTCTTAATTGATTATAATTATAATAAACCCCCATAGAAATAAAATACGTAAAAGGAAAATGTATCCATGTTTCCAAAGGCTACAAGAAAACCACAAAGTGCATACGTGGAGAGTCTATCTAGACTTATATATATAGTGTAAATAATAAATTTGTTGATAATAAATTGTCAACTAAGGAACTCACATTGATAATAAATGGTTATACCTAATTCCATTAACATTTAGGTTATATTTTTGTGGTTTTATTTTAGGAAATTGATGTTGATTTTTTTCTCAATAAGATAACTAATAATTGAAAATAGTTGGAAAACTATTCTAGATATTAATAGGTCACCATATTTTTATGATTTAATAAAAGTTATTTAAAACAATTTCATAATAAGAGATCTACCTTGATGAAGTAAAGATGGAGATCAAAACTAGATGGGGGTTTATCCTTGTGAAGCTCGGAAACAATATATCTGATGAAAATATAAATTTTTTAAGGTTATTGACAAACTATTATTTAATATGTATGTATGATTATTATATCATTATTGGTTTGATAGAATCAAAACTAGATATTAAGAGGGTATATTATTTTAATCAATGGAAAGAGAAGATGAAAATTATAGGATATCTCTAGGCTGATTTATAAAATGTTCTATATATAAATGAATATTTTTAAAATGATTATTGATATTAATATTGGATATTTGGTTATATTTTCAAAAGAAAATGAATATATTAATTGGAATAATTTTTCTTTCACCCTAAGGAAATATGAACATCCCCAGAACAAGTAATTTTAGGTTGTATCAATTGGTACTATTTTATGTTTATTTAGAAAATGAATTATTCTCTAGAACAAATCCTCTTATTTTCTATATAGAGAACATATCATGTAGACTTAGAGTGTAATTATTGATGGAGTAATGATTTTTTATGATGTTATATCACCCTTTCCCATCCACTTTGATTTTTTTTTCTATTTGGGGGAGAGGAAAACATGAAAGGGTTGAGTAGAAAAGGTATAGAGAAGAAAAGATGATGAAAAATGATGAATAATAATATTTCCTATTTAAATATCATTTTCTATCATGGATATTTACTATAAATATAAAGGGGAATATTGTTGAACCCACTTTTTGATTCTGTTGTATTTATTTTCTATAAGTGAATAGTTTTCTCCTGGTAATATATTTGAAAATAAAGGCTTGGAATTTTCTTTATTATTCCCAAGCATGTTAATAACAAGTTGGATCATTAAAATATTGTATTTGGAAGTCTTGAATATTCATTAACACGAAGAAACAAATGGTTGAAGCATTTGAGTTACCTCGAGCCTTATTTTACATAGAGAGAATTTATTTGGAAATGAATATGGGATGATGATGTTTGAGGAGTTACACCCTTATTTCCAAATTCTTGAGAAGGATGTGTAAAATAAAATAATTGGATGATGAAATTTAAAGAAGTATAGAGGTTGAGTTTGATATGAATTGTAGGATGTTTTATATTTCATTGGATAAAGCAATTGTAAAAGTAGAAGAAGAATCACGTGGACAAATATAAGTAAGCTCAACCACCCAAGTATTTAAGAAATCTTGAAGACACCTAGCCAAGATCAATGATGGGATTAGAAATTGAGATTTTGGTGTAGAAGGTCAAATCCTGAATGAGTTGGCACTAACTTGAGGAGAGTTATTGATGGTTTAGGGTAGCATGGTGACCCATTAGGTTGGGTGGCCCTAAAGGATTTTTCAATTGGCTGATAAAGAACATATTTTTATAAAGCAGTGATATCCTTATATATCCTCTCATGTGGGACATGAGTAATATTTGAGTTTTTTATCATTTAAACTCATGTATTATCAAGTGAATATGAATTGTTTGTGTTTCTTATTCTATCTCAATCCTCTAGAGTTTTTATGTAATAAGATCACACAATTTTTTACAATAGCTGGATAAATTTTATAGACAAAGCTCTATGTAAGAGTCATCGAACAACATATAAGGATTGATATATAGATGATATATGTAGGCGAAGATCTATGTGTAATATTCATGACATAAGGGGATCTATGTTAGAGACATCAATGTAAGTAAATCCACATAATAAAATTAACATAAGAATTATTTCACTCTTACATAATGAATTGATAAAATACTTGAACATAAATTTTGAATAAATAATAGATTTAGTAAGATGATTCCAATTTTTTTCTTCACATATATAACATCATGATCATGTAATTGGGTCATTATTAAATCTATGTATTGAAATTCACCTCATAGTGTAACATAGAGTTTTTAAAAGAGAATAAAAAAATGACTTTGAAGGGGATGAAATTAAATGTCATCTGTTTCACTAAGCATAATGATAACAATGTTTGAAAAATGGTCATACCATGAACACAAAATTGTAATAGTTAGTTTTATAGTAAAAATTATTACCTGTGACAAATTATTATTTATAAATTGAAGTGTTTGTGACCGTGGAGACTCAGTTGAGAGATGGAAATTGGGAATATAAATGATAAAGACAACACCACTTTATATTATTAGTGAATGTTTTGAAAATATATCGGATATTGAAGTTGTTCAAGTAATAACATGGGGAGATTCATTCCATGTAATACATCATTTTATTGCATGAGTCCATTCACATTTGGATAAGAAATTCAAAATAATTAAAATTATTTATTTTTTAGATAATTTAATTTGAGAATAATCCTATGATATTTCCATAAATTGTAAAGAATATGAGTTTTCAGGAAGACCAATTATGAAATATATTTAGCGAGATATATTTCAAGAACATGTATGAAAAATATTATCAAGATTCAAATTGAAAGAATATTATTCATGTAGTGCAGTGAAAATAAATGAGTAGAAAACAAAGTATAAAAGATAGAAAATTGATACTAAAAGATATTATAAATAATGGATGTCAAAGGAAAATAAGGGAGAGGACAGATACAAAAAACTACTTGCAAGGCTTGAAGTATTAAAGAAATAGTGAAATAGATCTAGTGCTACTTGAAGAAGAAATGTTAAATACACAGAAGGAGGAGGAGGGAGAGAAGTATGATATTTTCTAATGATGATTATTTATATGTCAGTGGAAGTAAGGGATCTAGAATATTGTATTATACTATAGAATTTTGATGGGGACTATGTCATCATTTTATTACTGTATATATGGTACTTCACTATAATTGTTGTCATTGATGTAGTTATGAATATTATTTCATATTAAAGAATGATATCATATTATTTTGTTCTAGAGAATACTGAAGCCATGTTATTTATCAAAATTCAAATGAAGAATGTAGAATTATATATCTCTATAGATATATTTACAAGACATTACATTATTTATACCAAGTCAATGTTAGGATAATAATTCAATGGTTACCCCCTTTCCCATTCTTCTTTTCATAAGAAGAAGGAAGTTGTGTGAACATTGGATAATAACCACCACACACCAAGGAAATAGTAATTCTACAGGAGGTGAACCACATTAATAACCCCTTATGTTCTTATTGTTCTAATTTCCAAATATTATTTTCATTTATATCAAGAAAAAGTTAGACAATGAAAGAGTGAGATCCATTCATTGAAAAAGTGAAGATATGACAATGCATAAAATATTTAATTATATTAAACAAAATTTTATCATAAATTCACACCCACCCCTCAGTGTTGGAAACATCCCATTATGGTCCTTTTAGTTTAGTTCACAAAAAATTTAATTTAATTTTGTGTTTTTTGGTTTCACATTGAAAGGTATTTTTATTCCATTATATATATGGTTTGATTATTTTTTTAAAATATTTTTATAATAAAATGCAATTTTTAATTTTTTTAATAACTTATAAAGTTAATAAATTTATTTCAAAAATCAATAATTTATATCAAATGGAAAATATTTTAATAAGTGGGAAATTTTACATCACTTAAGGAAAACCACTTATGAATTTGTTTATATTTCATTTGTCAGGGTTTATCTAACTTTTATCATCATGACTTGATTCTTAGAATTTTCTTATTTTTTATATGAAAATAAACTGAAATATTTTTATCTATTTATCAAAATAATATGGGAATGATATAAAATTTTTATTCATTTTTCAATTTATCATATAAAATACTCATATATAATGTTATACACAAGTTATATTTGTTTACATAAATATAATTGGAACTATTGAATTTGAGGAACATTTTTTTGTGTATTTGTATTTATAAAAGTAATAAATATAGGATAAGACATGGATAGATGATTAATATATCTTGTGGTTAGAGTATTAGGGAATGTAGATTGTATTTTGATACAAGTAAATGTGATCTGGTGGACCAATTAAATGAAATGAAAAAGTTTGTTTAGAAAATATTTGTGACTAACCTAATATATTTATGATTTTGAAATGTGGTGCAGAGACTCCATTATTATGTGGTTGTAAAAAAAATTTATGACGTCAAATGCAGTTTTATAGATGTATAACATGAAATAGACCTATGGTTAAAGTGATATGAGATTAAAATAAATACTTATTCAATTGAAAATTATGATACCAAATAATAATGACCTTACATCTATAATATATAACTACAAAAAAAACTTTTCTTAATAGGAATTACCAAATAGAGCCTATAAGATTGTCTTAATGATTGAATGTTTTCAAAAATGAATACACACCACTGGATAAATTTCATTGTTATGATATCCCATGATATAAAAATATACAATGAAACAAATATTTTTTGATATTAATCCACTATAAAAATATTTAGATGCATGTGAATAATTACAGAAAATGCTATGAAATTTACCTAGCATGAAAATAAAACAATAAAATATAGGAAGCTTTTATATCCTAAAGATTCTCCTAAATGGGAATAATTACCATGATTTTAAAAAATGTTGGAAAATAATAAATGAATAATCATATTTCATAAGATTATTGTGGAATAAACCCTCATGTTATATAAAATACTATCCATAATAACTATCCAATGATTTTTTTAATTTAAATCTTATAAGCTTAGATTTGAATGAAACATAGTTTTATGATGTTTTCTATATTAATTTCATGGACTAAAAATACTAAAATTTAAATACACACATACTTGAAGCAATTTATAAATTATTTTAAGAAAATATAGGATGTTGGTTTGGTGTATATGATAGGAACGAGAAATTGTTTCTTCGATGACTATTTTATTTGGTATAATAAAAGCTTTTCAATAATATGGATACTTTTTAGGACAAAAAATCATCTAAAAAAGTCTCTATAAATAATATACACATTCATGTTGATTAGACAAATTTATGAAAAAAATATTTGTCGATCATCATAGGGTTTTAACTTTATGATATCATTATTGGTGTAAGAAAAAATATCTGAAATTTTACTAAAAAAGAATGTATATTACCTACAACATTAACAATACTTATATTTTATAAAATAGGTAAGAATATATATAATAATTTTGGTAAACCTTAATAGAATAATTTTTATCAAAAATATTCAATAATAGATCAGTTTGCATTTAATTTTCGTATTAGAAGTCCTTATATGGGTTCATTTTTCTGATAGGATACACATAGAAAAAATATATGTGAATGTTTAATTAGAACACTACTAAAAATTTATTAAAATAACAAATATGGAAATTAAGTAGAGGATAAATATCGTGAATATAAGGATAAGAGATGAATTGGTTCCATTGATGGAATAAAGACTTTTGTTTCTACATTAGATGGCTCATATTCTATCTATAATATATAAAACGGTTTTTATGTGATTCTTAATGGGGTCAAAATTATATAGAGAATATTTTTAATCAACTATAAAAAAATTCATAATTTAATGGGTTTATATTTTCATTATTTTCATATGTAGATAGAGAATTTGATTCAAGTTGATATATGTTCCATTTAACCCAAAATGTGTGACAAACTGTCAATATATTTTTTTATGGAAATTTTATGAAAATTGATTTCCCCCTTATATTTACATAGATTTTTTAGAAAATTTACATTGATATGGTATGAGCTTGAAAGTTATATTCTTACTCTATTCTTTGGCATCATGGTTTATTTAACCACACACTTAATGAGAGAGGCACTGTTATGTGGTATAGTTTATTTTTATTAGAAGTTACCCATTAAATATTATATGGAGATAATAATAAGATAGAGTAAAAAGTAATGTTATTTAGAAGGGTTTAGTGTTAAATCATATATAATTTATAAAGTTGTTTATTATTTCACTGAAAATTTATTAACTGTTCAAAATGTTAAAATTTCAAGGTCTATAAATATTGGATGGAAAATGTGGGAAGAAAATTTAAGAAACCAAGTATTTACCAAATTTATGGAAGAGTAGGAGAAAACACCCCTATATATTTTTAATATCACTACTGATATAGATCTATTTATTTAAAACTACACAATCTTCCTTTAAATAGTATATCCAAATATGATTATAAATTGCATTTAATATAAAACTAATTATTTTTATTAGTTGAATTAAAGAACACATTTTTTGGGAGATCATACCAAATCCTTAATCAATTTCATAATGGTAACAATGGATAACAGAATAACCACTTCAGTAAATTTTATAATAGAGCATGTATATGAATAATGGATATGCATTTTGTGTGAAAATACAAGATTATGAAAACGCATAAATAATGGTGGAGTTACTCTAATTTCTATATCTATGCATGTATCATGGACCAAATATAAAAACCTCAATTATAAAAATATGACATATTTTTTGGTCATTGAATTCATAAGGTAGTTTGATTAACTAATGTTTAATATCCCTGTATTTCATTACAAATGGGTTGAAAATAACTATTGTTTTTTATTGATCAATTAGGAACTATTCAAGAAGATAATTATAAATAAAAATATAGGTATGAATTCATGATTTTAGCATAATAAGATAAATATTTGTTCTTTAAAAATAATCCAAAAAATAATAAATGGACTATTATCCTTTAAAAAAGTACAAAATTATTCTATTTCAGGATTTTTAAGAACAACCAAATATTAATTTTTAGGATAATAAATATTTTGGAATATCATAATCAATTCATACAAGATGTAAAAGTGATGTAGCCATATATAAGTAAAATAATCATATAGAGGGAGTTTTGATCTCCACTGAAAAAATAATCTTTCAATAAAAAGGAATATTTTAACAAAAAAACGATAATTCTTGTTTTATTTATTATAGATAAATGGATTCATCAAAAAATTATGTTAATCCCCCTAATATCTCACAAAAATACTGTGTTTAAAATCCCAATGGTAACGTGAAACAACATTAAAAGAGTACGAAATAGCCTGTAAATATTTTAAAGAAGGATGAGTTAGAATGAAGTTGAAGAAATTAATTTAAAGTAGGATAAAATAAATATGTTCATCCCATAAACCATGAAAATCAATATTTATTAGTTACACTGGTATTTTGTCTCATAGGAATGTTCCAATTGGTATTGATACTTTACACCAGGTGGACGAAATAACGAAGAATTTCATTTTGGACAATGCAATGGTATGACATTTTTAGAAGTACTTAAATATTATTTTTTATGTATCTAATTTAACTAAATTATTTTTATGTTTTATAGAAAACATTTAAAATATATTAAGATTTGAAAAATCATGTTGAAGTTAGTTTTTATGGTACATAAAATATTCATGAAAATCCTTAGTAAAAATAACATAAAACATTTTAATAGAAATTTCGTTCAACCTGAACAAACATCATATCAACACATCATCTCCAGACCAAGCTCTAATATTATTATTAAAAAACAAATGGAATATAAATTCATGGAATTTTCATATAAATAAATAAATATTTATATTTATTGTTTTTTATATATTATTTTTATTACATGAGATATTATTTTCAATCAGGGGAAATTATCCTTGACATTTGGAAACATGCATCGAATATATAATATCACTATTAGAAATAAATGTTGGTATATGAATAAATTAAAAATATATTGGTCTTTATAATTAAAAAACTATAATGAATCATAAAAGTTTTCTATATTAAAAATATAATTTCTAATTATCAAATATATCATGTTTCCTAGAGATAAAATTATCTTATGGAATATGTTATAGAAGAATGCTCACATAAAGGCCCATACATTTTCTCATCCAATGATTTGTTGTTTTAGGTGTTTATGGTATTGGGAGTAGGTTTGAATGTGAATGGTAGAAGAGTATTTGAGTTTGAGGTGAAAAATTTTACATGTAGAAAAACCATGTCAAAATAGGGTGTCATTGGGTTGTGATTTATTGGCCAGTAGTGTTAGGAATAGAGTGATACCACATAGCATTATAGAATTATTATTTCACTATGATTTATAGGGTTATGACATAAGTGTTATATGAAATCTTGAATCCTAAGACATTATTATTTAATTTCACATTTATTTGTTGTGGTTTTACTATGATATGTGGTGTTCTACCATGATTTTATTCGGTAGTACTCAAATTTATGAGGTGAGTTGGTTTTAAAACATGATAAGGGATTATCCAGAGGTAATAAAATATAAGAAGTGAACGAGTTGGAACATTTAATAGTGGTGAATATTGGATTATGAATATTAGGCAACTAGATATTACTACATAATGAGTCTAAAATTCTATAATATTCCATGGCCCTATAAAAATTCAATGATCATTGATAGAGTTACAGGGGAGAGAGAATGCATAGATAAATCCTTGGATTTTAGAGTCTAGTTAACTGATATACATTCTTACATGACATAGGGAATTACAAAGTGATTTATCCACCCAATATATTGAATATAAAGTGAACATTTTTTTCTCTTCTATATAATACATTTGTTCTTAATTTGACCATAAGTGACTTTGAGACTTGGTTTTGGAAGTTTTAGATACCCCTAGATGATTCCTTTGATTATTGGCTTTTTATGACTGAGGTATTTCAATTAAATATATGTTTCTTCCTTTTTTCACTCTTTCAATGATTCTTCATTCTTGAAAACTACAGGTATGGATTATTATTTAGTTTATGTGTAGTATTGTTGTATAGGTAATGGGTTTTAAGGTTTTCTGGGTTTTCCTATGTAACTATGGTACTCTAATTCAATAATGATCATATTTCAGTGACATGTTAGTTTATGATTCATTGTGGTAGGGTATCCTAACTTTATTTTTTTTGTTTACTTAATTGATATAATCAAGATAATGTGATGATTGGTATTGGATATTATCTTAGAAATTAAATAAATATCACCATAAACATGAGATTATAGGTAGAATAATAAAGTGAATTGTATGGAATGATTAGATAATTGAAAGGATTATAACAGAAAAATAATTATGTAATGTAATACTGAAAATATGGAAACTATGGGTCATATTTATCATTATGTTAAACTATTTGATGTTGATACATGTTTAATGAAGAATCCTTTGATAATTATGATTTTATTATTCCTTATTATTATCGTTACTAATAGAAATATTCCCTAAATGGTATATTTATTAATAGTGGTATAGATAATTTCGTGGTCTATACTATAATGGACTATGTTATAGTGAATTTGAGGAAGCCATAGTTTTGTGCATGTTTGTTTTAAGTGATATGTGATATTATGTGACTCTACCATCTTCTTGATGGTTTTTTATTTTTTCCCTGAATGTCATTCTTTTAAGGTTAAATTATTTCAACAAACTATTGGAATCTATCAGAATATTTCTAGGGGATATCCACAGTTTCCAATTCATTATATAGTTTCTATAAATAAAAATTTAGTAACATTTACAAGGTAATATTTATTTTTAATAAATATGTAAGGAAGCTACATCTAGTGATGAAATCATGGAAATTATCATTATCCCATTATTTTTAATTAGATAGATCACGTATATTTTTTTCATTAATGTGGATCTGAAATAATAAAGGAATTATTGATATAGATCATCCAAAATGATAATGGACCTAACTACTAATGTTTTATAACAAATAGGGTAATGTCTTAATAAATATTTCATGAAGCATCTAAGATTAGTTTCCTCTTATTATACTAGAGTTCTAAACATTAGGCCACACTAATAAGTAAAGTGGGTAAGATTATACAATGGACATCCTATTTAATTGAATATTGAGAAGTTAGGATTCATAAAGTTTGGTGGAGGAGAAGTTTGGTCAACCCAATCTAGGTATGGTCTCTTGTATTATTGTACTAGTACACATTGGGATCTAATAACCTCTAATCAATTAGTAGTGGGCTAAAAAAATGTTAATTATGAAAATATTTTGGGTGTTGAATTTTATCCTAGATGATTTTCATTTTCGTAAAATTGATGTTTTACCAACATGAAAAATTACTTATTGTCAACTAGCGATATAATCAGTATATTTGGATAATTTGGTTTTGGATGGCTTGATTCTACGCTCATGGGATGGTTATCCATATTTTTTTAATGAGGATTCTAAAGAAGAAAAAACTAGTCCAGAAATTCATTCTCAATAGCTATGTTTCCCCAATCTAAGTCAATATTTATTTACACAGGTCTTTTTTTGATTTATATTGATCTATTCATGCTTATATTGAAATTGCATCATTGTCCATAGGTGGTGAGTGGGTTGTGGATGCTATCACATCTTCTCGTTTTCCTTAAAACTATATTTTATTATGGTTAATAAGGGATATCAAATCACAGAGTTTTATTTGATTCCATGTATTTCTTCCTTCCCCATTCACTTCTGACTCACTGACATTCTCCATAGACATATCATTTTTTCCATCTTCCATGACAGTATCATTTTTTAGAGAATCATTAGGGTAAAAAACGATGACATTTACTAATTGAAACCATATAGTAAGAATCAAATACGAATCTAATTAATATAATTTAGGAGCCTTATCATCATTAGAATAACCATTAAAGATATGATTATAATCATATGTAATTATGAACTAATAATATGGTATGTTGGCTATGTGAAATTTACTCTATTCAACTCTGTCATTTAAAACCATTTATCAAGGTGAAGTGGGGTCCTATTCAAGGTAAGTAATTTAAATAAAATTCTATTTAATTATTACATGATCCAAATTTAGGGATTGCACCATGAGCTAGTTATGGTGATTTTGTGGAGTTCTTTCCATTCTTAAAAATATTTATTTCCATAGATGATTAATATTAGTGACCTCAATATATTTTTTATTTTATATTGATACATGGGGGTAATTGTAAGGTTAAAAATCCCCTAACACTATTGGATGAGGTTTTCCTTGAGATGTTACCCTTTTAGTTATGGCTCTCCTTGCTTCTCAAACTCAAATTCTAATAAGTGTGAGACAAAAAATATATTCTATAAATTGTGATTAATATGTGTTCTCCACAAAGGATGATTCTATTTTTATATTTTTTAACCTTCAAAAGTTTGTTTCATGCTTTATGTTCCATACAACCATGCACAATAATTTTTCTATCATTTGATCTCTTCATGTATGCCTCCATTTACTTTAGAAGAATTATAGTCTATTATGATTATTTAGTCTCCAATTTTATATTTTTATTTAGAAAAATTCTTGGTCTCTATTATACTATAATCCACAGCAATGGTTAGATCATACAATCAAATTAATGGGGTAAAATTCAACACCCCATATTCTCCCTAACTTTGAATGTGTTTGTGAGGAGTGGACACCTTGAATTTTCAAACAAGATCCTTAAGGTTATTTAAGAAATATTTCTAGATATCCACATGTTATTTTCTTGATTTATGCTTCCCTGATACTAGGTGGGTAGTGAGGTTTACCATGTGACATTTATTATTTAACACCTTGAGATGATCGACGTACCCTTAATAGGGTTGGAATTTACACCTAAAATGGATGAGTCTCGCCCATAGATTCTGAGAAAGGTATGGAATACATTCATCATTGAGTGTAATAGGTTTAATATTATATAATATGAATATATTATAAAAAATAAAATTATCTTATTTACTTAAAAATCCTACTATATGATGTTGGAATCCTCCCCCTCCTCAATAATTCTCACATTAACCAATTCTAACCATAAATATTTCTTTTCTATTTCTTTGTAAATTAGGATGGAGTTATCATAGAAATATAATGTTTTTTATAGGTTTAAGAGATTTGATAAAATAACTAATAATGATCATTATCTTGGATCATGACTTGGTGAAGAAGAATAACTTTTTTTCAAGAGCCTCTTGATAAGAGGGTAACTTTAGAATAATTGTAACATGGGGAAGACCATTATATTTATTTATATACTTTCACAAGTAGAACATTCATAGCGGGAACCATGGGGAAAATCTTCATGGATACTGCATTGTTAGTCCTAAGGAGGACATTCCTAGTTGTTAATTTTTTGGTTGTTAGTGAAGGATTGACATCCATTTCTATTAGATTTGTTATTTCATTGACGCCATCTCATATCTGTACCATAGGGAGGACGTTGAATGGTAATTTTTTTGTATCATTATTGGGATAGACTCTAGGTAATGAATCCTAGGGAGAACCTTTAGTGTGAATATATTATTAATTTTTATCATGTGGATAACTCCTATTTCACATACTATGTTGAGGTACTCTGGGTGTCAAACCCCTTTCTTTGAAACTCTTTTATTTTATTCCTTCTTGATATTGGATCGTTTGGTTATGGTTCAGGTTGAGTCTCTATTTGAATTTTTGAGATATTTTTTTAAAAATTGGAGTTTTTTAGTTTGGATTCCAGTAGTGATTGGTTGTACACAGTTAACATAAAATATGTGCCTTCACCCAGGTAACAATTTGTTTTTGGTTTTGTGGTCTGGGGCATGGTTCCCGTCCTGTTTAAGGTTATTAATATTGTGTGGTAAGCAAGCATTATATTTCTGTAGTCGAGATGTGGTGTTTAGAATGGTTGGTGCATGGTTTGGGAAACTGTGTAGCCAAACCATGAAGGGTGTCTCTTTCAAACAGGTAGGGGTGCATGATTGATGAATGGTTTGGAAAACTACGAATCCAAATCATGCGAGATTTCTAGGTCATTAAAAAGTGGAAATTACTTATTCTACCATCCACTATATTAACACCAAATTGAGGCAACTTCATCTTGATCATTTTTGGTGAATTATGGGATACCCCAAGCCCTATCACTTTGGTTATCCTCCCTCTAAGGATGCTCCTCTAAATTTATAAGGTGAGTTTTTTAGGGTTTTTTCCATTTTTCTCCTCTTCTCCTTCTCAACCATTAATTTTTAAGGTTTTCTGGGGGGGGGTTCTCCTATAGATGAACCCTAATTTCATTGGTCAATGTGTGGTTTGATTTATTTGATATTATGGTGAGTATATCATCTATTTGGGTGTATTATTCATCTTATTGAAGTTTCATTGATTCCCCACTCCGTTCAGGTAGGTTTTTATATCCATTTATATTCTGATTCATTTCTTTTAATGCTTCAGTATTTCAAAATAATTTATAAATGTGTTTCACATATATGTGATGTTTTTACTTGATTTATTGTGGTTTCTTTATGTTGATGAAAGTTGGTAAATTTATTTTTTAATATTTATTATTTATATATGCTTATGTATATATGCACTCTATGTGTTTGATAAAATTCCAAGTAGATTTTTTGGAAGAAATTGGGATGTTATTTTTTGTGTTTTTCCATGTTATTGTTTTTCCTCTAGATGTTTTTCCTTTTATAATTAATAAAATAAGTTTTTGTGTGGTGGTAGATTATGGTGAATTTTATGGTTTGGAATGTATGTATGGCTCATTTTGTTGATGTAGGAAATGTGTTGTCACTTTAAAAATTGTTTTCGGGTGTTTTCATGGATACTTGAGGTGTTCCATTTGATGTGGGCACATCCATGTGTGCATGTGGTGAAGACATGGATGGGAACCCAAATGATAATGGTATTAGATGAATATTTATAACATAAAACAAGTATTTTTCATAATTTTTCTGTTTCTTTCATATATATGGTGTTTTACTAATTTTCCCATGGATTTAAATGATTCAAATGTGGTTTTAAATGATGTGTTTAAATATTATAGTCTATTTGGAATCATTATGTGTAACATCCCAGGAAAATAAAGAACATGAAATTTTCATATTTATTAATATTTGTGAATAAAATGTTAATATTACTTTAAATTAAATACTATTTTCGAGGGCGTACCCAATATGCAACAAGGAGATTCTTTGAAATCTTACGTTGCTAAATAATAATATAATAATATTATTTTAAATGGTAGTTATTTCCTAGTCATTGTAGTGGTGGGAATGAACAGAACTAACTAAAAAATGATTATATATTTTTGTTAAATATTTTAAAAATTACCCAATAAATGATAGAGGCTTAAAATTTAAATGAATCCAATTTTAATAATAAATATTCTAATATTCTTTAAAAGGTCGATTAACCACCTTTTGATGGAAAAACATTTTTAAATCAATTTTTTGTCACTTTCATATGCTATATTTGACAAAATAAAATCTTTCTTTAGAATCGGAACATCAAAATTTACATTTTGTAATTTTTTGTTATGTTTCGGATAAAGTTCATTTTTTAATGAATAATGAAAATGCTTTATTTTAATTCAAAACCATCTTTTAATATAATTTATTTATATGGTTATATTATATTTTTAATTGGGATTAAAGTATATTTTAAATATATTTTAACCATTTAATATAATGGTCATCTCTGGAATTAATTTCACTTTGAAATTGGACATAAACAAGTGTCAATCTTTTGATAGATATTGTTTCTTAAAAACACGATATTTATTTTGACAGTGGGAATTAATTATAAAATTAATTAATTCAAAGTCTATTTTTTGAATTTTGTAAAATGGACATCATTTTGGATTTTGAAATATCAAATATAGCTTATGGTTAATTTTTGGTATTTTTCTGATAATGTTCATTTTGTAATGAATAGTGAAAAATACAACTTTTTATTTCAAAATAGCATTTTCCTCAAATTTATTTATATATTTAGATTGACATTTTAATTGGTTTTATGGTGTAATTTAATTATGTTTTTATTATTTAATAAAATTTTGTTCATTGGATGTAATTTCACTTTTCAATTGGATGTTAACACAAGTCAATCTTTTGATAAATTTAACTTCTTAAAAAACTCGTCATTGGTTTTGACTATGGGAATTAATTTTAAATTAATTTCTACAGTTTATATGTTTGAAATTTGGTTAAATGGATTCCATATTTTTAATCATAAGGTCAAAATTATTTAATTATTACTCTTTTTTGACATTATAAATAGTAATGAAGACTATTATCTTTAATTATCATGATTAATTATTAATCTGGTAGTTAAGGGTGATAAAATAATATCATAATAATATAAAATGACCCTAAAATGTCTCCAAATACTCTTTTTTGTGTCTTGGCCTACCATGGGATTCCTTGTGCCATCTTAGGGACCCCATTGAATCACTTTTGTGTGATAGTGAACTTTTATCATATTTTTTTAAAGAAAGGATAATATAACCAAACTATGTAACACCTAAGTAAAAAAAATTTCATTTTGTTCAAATAAATGATATCTTATACTATAAATAGTTATTGGAAAGGTAAACATTTTTCTTACATCATGGTATTTTTTTTTAATTTTTATACATTAAATAAATAAATTTATTTATGACACCATGATGATGTCGTGATTAACTCATAAATGAACGATTTAAATAAAATGAAAAGTTAATGTAAAATCTAAGACTTATACATGTATAAAACCTATGGGATGGGTTGATTTCTAACCCTTGTCATCTTATCCTCGAAATATATTATTTTGGGACCTTTAAAATCCAAAATTCATTTTATAATAAAGTAACATTTCAAGACTTTCCAAAAGTGACCCTCCTCCCTCTTATAAAAATCCCCCACCTCTACCCTATTACCCACTCCTCTCAAGCCCTTGGCTCATCCAACATCTACTATTATTATCTCTCAAAATCCCTCTTTTACTCCTAGAAGAATCACTTCGGGCAGAAGTCTTTCCAAGGAAGCCTTTGGCACAAATCAAAAAGAGTTACCCGATTTAGAGGTAATGTATTCTCTCTGTTTCATTATTTTATTTTCCTTATTCACTCACCAATATCTTACTATTATTTTACCCCATAAAAACACCAGTATCCATAATATACTAGGATGTTGTTATGATAATTATTCTATATACACTTACACACACGTCTGTCCAATGGTTAAAGAACATACTGTTTCTGTGGGTGGTGGATTACTGCCTCACGAAGAGATGATTGTTCAATCTTCTTTTAACACCTTTCATAGTGGCCATTATGATGTAACTATATTTATATATGATATATATTATATTTATGTCCTCTATATGCAATTCACGTTCAAATTTACCCAAGATATGAATGTAGAACGGTCCTTGTAGTCTAGATTAGGTTGTCGAATCCACTGAGACCTAAGAAGATACCTAAGACACACAACCTATGAGGTGGATTTTTGGATATGAAGTGGCCAAATTTGTTTTTATTTTGGATGGTTTTAAAGAACAATAAAATACTTAAGTGAATTCAATTTAAAAGAGTGATTTGATCCTAGGTTATCAGTTGGATTGGATTGGACGTATTTCATTTTCAATGATTTCAATTTCTTATATTTGAGATGGGTTCATTTAAGAAGACAAAACAAAATCATCACCTACTGGTTTAATACCTACACCCTTTAATACTAATCACATATAAACTTTAAGGATCAATGTTTTGAGCACTTCAAGGTAAAGGTTCGTATTAGAACAAGAACTTTGTGGCCTTAAATTCAACAAGGACGATGGAGTTGAAAAATCGTCAAATAAAAATCTCAATTAATGAAGTGATTATACATTAATGAGGTGATAAATAACATCCAATATATCCCCTTTATACTCCCTTGGATCAACCCATAAGTGGGTTAGCCTTCCATTGATTCTATGGTTTCAATGGAAGTGGGAAGTAGACTCATGAGGGAGGAATTGAAGAAGTAAAGAAAACAAATAAATGAAAATGATCACTCCACCGCTGTGTAAATAATTTCACAAGGTTTAGTGTGAATAAATACACACCTTGAAATAGCGGTATAAAATTTATATTAAGAACAAAAAAGTAAGATGAAAATAAGTTTTTTTGTTAAGAAAATAAAGTGAATTGAAGAACTTACATGTTAAAGACAAACTTGAGACAACAAAATCGCAGCATAACATTACAATTGAAGAAAGCATCAAAGATTATAAAACTACTCCACCACCACTGCCTTAAATAAGAATTTTTTAAGCCATTTACAGATCCTCCAACATTACAAACCATAATACTTGATTCTGGTAGGCCAAGGGTGGTGGAAATCTTGTGGAACTTGGACTTTTCCACATTTGACCTGAGGTGGTAGCCTGCTTTCATCCACCGAACAGACATGCTTGGAAGACCTTATAGATGTCCGAATCATAGTGGGACATATATGAATAAAATGGGGCCCCGACTGTCTCCAAACATCCTGTAAAATTTGGGCCCATTTGGAGTTGTATATTCGGATCTATGATTAGATTAGTGGGATGTTTTTCTGGGCCACAGAATCTGGCTCAGAATTTTATCTCTAATTTGGGCCTCCTAAATGACAATAATGGAGGCCGAATTAGCACTGGATTCTGAATAATAATTTGTTTCTCTATATGTGTTCTATCCTCCCACCAAATTTGGGCTTAATTGGGTATGTAATGGGGGTCCCACATTCTCATCAGTGGGTTGGTGTCCAATCTGACTTCTTCAGAATTGTTTCCTTTCATCACAAAATATCACCATCTTCTTCCATGAATTATCCATTGATCCCTGAATAAAAAATGTTAATATTGAAGTGTAGATAAATTTCCCAACATATAAAATTACAATATGTATAATTAGATTCCATTAAATAAGATGAATCATTGGGTACTTTAAATTATGTTTAGAAATGTACCACATAATAGTGCATTTTAAGTAAGAATTACAATCATAATGTGAAATGATGTTCAAAGTGTAAAATGCACTAAAATGGTGATTATGAATAATAAAGAACATGAATATTATATACATTAACAATGAATATTATCCTTATTTAGGGGATAATCACACCCCCAACTTGAGTTTTTCTAGTCCCGGGCAAAATATATCTCAACAATATGAAATTCGAATTCCCTTTTCCAAAAAATTTTTAATACACAATGATCACCAAAACCCTTATACCAAAAAAATAATGAAACCCATCAAAATATTTTAATACAAGATTGTTTCATAAGCCGATCCCAATCCCAAGCCCATTTCTTTGTTCAAATTCATTGTCATATTTCATCCAATATCAATTAAGTATGAGGATGTGGTGTGAATCACAATATAAATGGGGGGTTAATCTTTATTCAAGGGAGAAATGAGGGAAGCACTAGGTAGAATCACATTTAAATATTAAGATGAGTAATCAATACTTTTCTATCATATTTCTATCATATTTTTTTTGTTTTTTTTGCAATTTTTCCATGGTAATTGAAATTGCACTCAAAAGAGACAACCCCTGTAGTGAGACTTTACCGATGACTCCCAAGCTCAAAGACCATAGGGAACCAAGTGAATCCCACATACCCAGGCATCATCTCGAGTTAAATAAATAAAAAACAAATTCAATTTACCAAAAATAGAGATAAAAATACTGACTCTAGGCCAGACAACTATGGAGTCACAATCCCGGTTTTACATTTTTTGGGCGGTACTGAGCTGGATTGGACCACTAGAAACGCAATGAATTCTTATACAAGGTATAGATCAAAAATCATGGGATGATTTCATATAGATTTAATGTTGTGCATGATTTTTTTGAATATTAGAAAAAATATATTCAACAGTGGTAGTAATAGAGGCATGAGGTTCATGTGATGAACCCCCACGGGTCGATGATTCTTATTTATGGAAAACTAATGGCACAAAATGAGATTTAGAGCATGGAATGTGGATATGGATTTCAGTGAAAAAACATGACGACACACCATGTATCATGATGAAAACATGGTGTGTATCCCCTATATATTATGTATCGCTTCCCCAGGTGGATGAGAAATGTGGCGGAGCATGTGGGTAGGGAACCATGCTAAATTACATAACCAGGTATATGGACATGTACTAAAGTACACATGCAAGACCAGAAACATGGGTGGTACCCCTTATGAAGAGGCATGTCATATACTGGAGTACATAGTCATGGGATGGATACACACACATGGCCATGAACATGCATAGGTTCCCATGTTTCCCATTATGGTTGGTGGTCCATGTACCTCTAGGGACATGGCCAGGTGATGTAGCAAGATCACACATTTTGTGGGTCCCCTCACATGTCATGTACCCCTTAGTTCCTTTTTATGAAACTTCAATCTCTCATATTTCCTTCATTTTAACTGGGATTTTATCCCACAAGTAGCACATCCTGAGTGTTTTTCCCTATAGAACATGATTGTTATCTCTATTATGTATTATTAGATATGATCTGAGATTTTTTGGGAATGGTGGTTATTTAGGTCATATATGATGATGTAATTGATCACACATGATCCCTAGAGGAATCCCAAGAGGAACCCACTAGCTAGGCTGAGCATGGGTCCTCGATGACTAGAGTAGAATCCTCAAACTCGGCTGGTCATGGGTCATCTTCAGACTACTAGAGTGGAACCCTCCAACAGAGTTAGTGCATGGGTCCTCTAGCATCAGAGAGTGGAACCCTCCTACTGAGATAGGGAATGGGTCCTCTATATTCAAGAGTGGAAACGTCCAACTTGGCTAGACATGGGTCCTCTTCAGACTCCTTGAGTAGAACCCCATATGGAATCAATGCATGGGTCCTCTAAAATTAGATAGTGTAACCCTTCAATTGTAAAAAGGTATGGATCCTTCATATTTTAGTGCGTAACCCTCTAGTTGGGTTGGGCATGGTTCCTCTATCGAATCAGAGTGGAACCCTTCTGTGGAGTAAAAGAATGGGTCCTCTAGCATTAGAGTGGAAACTCCTACGAGGTATGGTAGAGGTTTTCAATTGATGATTAGAGTTAAAACATCCTATTAAAACATGGTATGGGTCCTCTATCTATCAATTGAGTGGAATCCTCATGTTGTGTCAGGGTATTGGTCCTCTACCTAGAGATTGTAGACCTCCGACTGTGTGACATGTTTATGAGGCCTGAATTGACATGGATGTTTTCTTCTAGAAATACATTTGAGATGTACGGAATCATTGTTGGACTTATGGAACTTTCAAAGATGCATTTCCATGTGTTGGCCTATGATATTGAGATCCCCGTACTCTCATATTTGAGATTATTTTTGTTGAGGATATATATATATATATAAATATACCAATATCCATACCTTTGGATTTGGTTAATCTCTTATCATTGGTAATGAATAGGCACGTGGTAGTCCACCTGATTTCCATATTTAACTTTTCATGGATGGATGAGGTTCCTCTCTTGCTGTATGTGGCAACGAATTGACGTTTAGTGCATCTACAGACCATGTTGATCCCCTTGTGATTGGACGATGTTAATATCTCATTCTCTTACATGGGGTTGAGATGTATCCTATTTTCTATTTACTATCTACTATATATCAATTCTTATTGTGTCTCATAATGACCCCTTTCATCATTCGGGGTATCTTACTGGGTAGGTATATACTCACCCATACATGGGATTTTCCCACACATGTCATGTCTTATGTTCATGATGGATAGGTCAACAGTGACTATAGAAGATCTTAAGGATACTTGGAGCTGTAGACCATGTAAAGTGTGTGTATCTTGAAGATTAGTATTTGGGATATCTCATCTTTTTTACTTTCCTATTTTTTCATGTTGGTATATTTTTTATGGTTGGGTGAGTATTTTTTCCCTTTACTTTTCAGTTGCACTGTCATCCTCTTGTAAAAACTAGAGGTTTTGTATGCATGGTTTACTTTATATCTATTGAATTTTATAACTATTATTACTATTCAATTTTACATTGAGATGGTTAGTTGTGTGTTTACAATTACATCAGGTAAAGTCCTCCCATGTTATATTTATATTTCACATTGGTTTGAAACACCTAGCTTATAGAGGTGGGTTGGTGTAGTTGCAGCTCAAGCCATGGTTAGGGTCAGGTATTGAAAGATTAGTTTTAGAGGTTGTTCAATCCTTAGGATGGTGTTTGGTGTAGTCTCCTTATGAGGATTTGGTTAGGATATTGTGAAACTGTTTCAATGTTTTCCGAGTGAGGCTCTTACGCTGGGGAATCCAATGATGGTACAAGGGGCGACATATCCATTCACTAGGACCTTGAATACCTTCTTGTTAACTAGACATACCAATACAAAAATTGTAGGGATCAATGGTATATACATAATATATGATTGATTCATTGAATTTCATACATGATTCATCTTCACACTATTTATATACATATATATATTCATATTTTGTTGAAGAATGTCTTGATTAAAATTCTGGTTGCCTCTACGATGATAGAAAGTCAGGATACCAGTTCTAGATCATGACGACGATATAAGGAGTGATGAGGCCTTAATTTAGGGTCCATACCACAATATTATTCCTCTAGGTGTATAGTTAGAATCACCACCACATGTTGATTACTTGGTCATCCTAATAGATAATGATAAGGATGAATGTGGGTTTAGCTCACACCACATGTTCTAGTGCCAGAGGCCACTGAGATTTTGTGGTGATGCAGATCATTATCCAGCAGAAGATTAGATAGAGTTGGTGGTCCATTTTTTAGTCTCATAAAAACACTAATAGATCAGAATTTTGTGATAGAAGTCAGCCTTCTCCACTATGAATTAGGGAACATGTGGAGTTTTTTTATCCAGATGAATGATGAGTCGACACTTTCATGGCTGGACTTCTAGTTGATATTATATGATGAGTAATACCCTCTTATTTGTGCTCAGTTTATATTTATGAGATTCTGGAGCTACAGTAGGAAGGGATAACAATGGATGAGTATGATGCATGGTTCACATACCTTACACGATACTCCCTTGATAAGATTCAGGATAGCTACTTTCGAGCAGGGACGTTTGAGCAGGGACACCACTGATAGATTTGCAGAATTATTGTACCCTTTTTCATTCACACCTATGTTAGGGTATTCGAGAGGGTACTGGTTATAGAGATATTCCCACCATAGGGACTCTAGTTAGCTAGAGATTGTAGTGTATGTTATAGGGTTGAGTCGTCTGCAGCTGCTAGTAGGCATTAGTCTATAGGATCTCATTGTGAGAGACCACCGTATAATCAGAATTAGGAATGAGTTTAGGGGAGGAACAAAGAACTAGGGTAGCCAAGACATGTTTGGTTCTATTCCTGTGTTGGGACAGGTTACATGGAATTTGACTGCCTGACCAGATGTGATAAGAAGCATAGTCAGGTAGTAGATAGATCGCCATGATAGAGGTAACATAGTTATCATGGATTTCCCAGGTGAGGGAAAGGTGGTCCCATAGGAGGTGGATGTTATAGAGGATAAGGAAGAGTTATGGGTTGTATAAGACACTATTATATCCTTCCACCACCACCATTAGGTGGACCACATCTAACTGAGGGAGCATGTAGTTGAAGTCACAAATTGATGTAGGCTTTGGATGCTTACGACCCAGCGGCACACGATATGATTAGAGGTATGATATCTTTTTATTATACTATTTCTTCAGTTTTATTAGATATATGTGCCTGTAATTAATTCATATATATACTCCATGTTCCTTATTTGGAGTTCCCAATCAAGTCACTAACCCAATAGCTTTGTCTTGAGTTTACTATAAGGAACACTTCTTCAACATCTTTTATTTGTCGGTAGTGCGATCTATTGCTTGGTGGAGAGAGGTTTACGTAGTAACTTTTGGTCATAACAATGAAACCCTATGTCATTATAATGGGTATGAATTGGTTATCTCTGGTATGAGTCTAGATTTACTATCACTGAAAAATATCTATTTTCCTTCCCACTAATGAGACAACATTCACCTTAACAGGTGAGAGGGATCTCCAGATGGGACGAGTGGGTTCTACAAGCAATATGATGCATCCCATCACCCATCAGTAAGACATTATATCCCTTGAATTATAAGTCTCTTCCGGAATCTTTATTCCTTCAGTCATGGAGTATTATACGAACATCTTCCCCAAGAACATTGTGGGACTACCTCCGAGGTGGGAGATGGAGTGTTCTATCGACTTGCCTTAGGGACTGCTCTAATATCTTATATGGTATAACAGATGGCCCTTAATAATATCTAAGAGCTACAATTAATGTTGGAGGACCATCGAGAGAGGGAATTATTAGACATAGTGTGTCTCCCTGTGATGCTCTAGTGTTTTTTGTGTAATGATCTGATCATTTATGAATAACATTCAAGGTCTTTTAATTAAATGTCTCATGGATATAGAAAACCCAGACACTCTTTTTTAATAAATTTTTATATCAAATAATATTTAAATGATTTCTAGGTATCATTACCATTTATAATATAGTTTTTGAACTATGATCATGTGACTAGTATAAATATAGAGTTTTATGAAATACTTTTGACACATAAAAAATAAGTAATGGCTTTGACCATTAGGATCGTTCCCTTTGATTCTGATTTATCGAATCTTTTGAGGGAGATATGATGTATAGGATATTCTCTAGACCATGTCCAAACCTAGATCCAATAACTTAAGCATGAGTAAAATCACTTATAGGATAAGTTCAACCTCATCGAAATCACGACCCAAACCATGTTCACCGAACGAACCAAAGAAATCCCCTCAATCGCACACCTTACACTTAGGGCCTATGCTATTGTAATAAATTGATATGTACCAAGACCCTAACATTATGATATGTACATTATTTTTGTATATAATAACGAGTATACTTTCATTCTATTTGTGCTTCTTTGTAAATTATTATTAGCACACAAATAGTATTTTTGGTTAATTGAGGAGTTTATTTTGGAGAATTAATGTATTTTTGAAATAAATAATATTTTAATCTAATATTGTTATTAAATTAAATTTATTAAATATAAACGATCGTATAATTATTATTATGTCTCATGTAATTTTTATTATTGTTTAAAATTACTTTTATCAAAACCCATCACTTTTTAATAAATATTGGTATTCAAAAGTGAATATTCACATATTTAGAAAATTATTTAGATAAATTGAATATTATTTTAGGGATCAGGTTGTTGAAATTATCCAAAAGAGAATTTTTAATAATTTTATGAGAGAGTTGAATATTTGGGTATAAATCAAATGCTGAATAAATATATAATGTGTTTTATGACTTCATAGTGACCTAATAGTGATGTAATAAAATACCATAAAAAGGATATTAGACATAATATATGATTTACCTATAAAATAATTTAATTTTACATTTTATTTATTTATTTTATTAATGCCTTAGTGAATCCTAAAAAATGTACAATATATTCAATGATTTTAAATTAATTTCCATGAGGGTGTACCTCCACACAATCAAGGCTAATATTTTAATGTCTTCGTCCGATTTCCTTATAATATAATGTTATAGACTCCCATTGGCTTTAGTCTCTGTGAAAATACCATGGTTTGACTTATGGTTTGGAATATTTTAGTGTGTAGTGTCCAAAATGTAAATAATAAAGAATTACCCCTCATTTTATATATAACACCACCCAATATCCCATTTATCTTCAGTATTTTTATATTTCATACTCCATAGACTCATCCCAGGGAGCCCTCAAGGTCCCAATAAGACTCTTCCAAGCCTTTGGGATCAAACATCTAATTATGGGATCCTCACTTTCCTTCCTTTCTCATTTATATCCAAGTTTCCATAGATTGTTACATCATTTTATTTTTAATTAAAAATGATGGGGTATGTTTTCTCACCTCCACCATACTTTACCTTGTTATGTTTGAATAATGGGATACCCCTTTCTCTCTCATTAATCCCTCCCATGTACATATGTTACCATGTAGAAAGTTTGTAAGAAATTTATCTCTTATCATTTTCAACCAAGAATTTCCTTTATATTTTTCTTTTATATTATATTACTTATAATGGGATATTATGTTCGATGATCCACATACTTCTCATTTAATTTTAAAATTATGATATACCCCTTTCTCTCTCATAAACCAACTTTATGAACTTCTATATGACGTTGTTATGCTACCGAATTTTCACCGCGATTTTCTATGCCAAAATCATCATGTAGTGAATGCCATAACCATTTCTCTATCAAGGATATTCATCATTATAACCATATATTTATTTAATGGTACTTTACTGTATTTATTCCTCATTATTTGATCTTGTAATAGATGAATATGTTGAATGAATCCATGTTATATGATATATGTGAAACCCTTAAGCATGAGATTGAAATGATTATAAAGGGAACGCCCTGATAGCACTCCAATGAATTGGGTAATGTTTAGTATCATGATACCTCATATTGGGAAAGGGTTTTAGACAATTCATTTTAATATATGTGTCCACCATGATGGGACATGGGTTTACCAGATTATTTTATGTAAATTTTCTGATGTTTTAAGTTGGTGCCACATTTTTATATCATAATAATCATGCTATATCAAGTCTTAATGTTCATGTTTCTCTTATAATTCATTGATATGCCTATTTTCTAACATGTATTGTTTTCTTCTTGTTATGCCTTATTTACACCCTTACTATTCTTTATATCTCACCCCTTTCTTGTGTACATCTTCAGGTTATCCAATGCAGTACTAAGTAAAAAGGTGTATTTTGAGCATGTTAAGGAAGTTTTCATTAAAGATGTTGTACTTAAAGTTTTATGTTGTTATTTAATGTTCCTCATACTCAAAGACACTATACATATCGATCATTAAAGATGTATTATGTGTAAATTTATGTAATTAAGTCATGTAATAATGTAACAAAATGAATAGGGTTTTTATAGTTGGCATCAGATGATATGTTTAGTTATTTGTGGGATTGGGATTAGAAAACTTATGTGAAAGCCTTAGGGATATGACTAAGTGTATGAAAAAACATCACTAAATTTTTGTGAGTTTATATCAAGTGGTTTATCAATAAAATACATCCCTATATGGACATGAAAAAGTAGAGGTGGCTCTAGAAAAGATGTATCAAGGGGTAAAACCTAAAAACACCACTTTGAGTTAGACTCGAACGAGAACTAGTGCATGACAACAGTCCCTATTTCACTCTTGGTTTGAGAATCCCCAGAGAAATGATTTGGTAAATTAATAATCTTATTATGAACCATTATTAAGGTAAAATGATCCCATAAAAATATACGTTAGGAGACTGATCATGGAAAACATAGTTTGAAGCGTAGAAATTTATAAGGCAAGGAGACCAATGTGATTTATAAGTTATTACTTTAATGTCATTGGATTCCCCTATATGTGTTATAATACTCATCCCTAATTTTATTTTTATTCTAACCAATGGTCGGAAATATGAGTAATCATGCTAACAACTGATGAAAAGATCAATGTGATGACTCCCCAAACAAGATGACCAATCTGATGGGATAGGGAATCACAAGATTTGTCATGATACTATCTCAATTATCACATGTATTGAAAAGAATCATGGTTCATGTGGAATTTCCAAACCCCCCCTGAGAAAGAACAAGTCACAATCGAGATCTTCATGGGATAAAGGCCTCGTATTTTTAATGTATCGACTGATCCCTCAAGAGCCGAACAATGGATCAACTCCATTTAAACATTCTTATAAATCCTTTAATGCTTTGAACCAGAGAAGGTTCTTTTGGATGATTATCATATGGAGGTCGAATCTAATCAATGGTTAGAATTTATAAAAAATACTAAGCCTTAGTAAGATATTGAGGTGATGGGATGGAAGGATTTCAGGAAAATGTTTTTCAATAAATAATTTCCCCAGACTTTCTATCTTAATATGGAAAGAGATTTTAATGCACCCAAAAAATAGGATGACGAATCTGTTGGGGGCGTATGAGGAAAAATTCACAATACTTGTATGATATGCCTTTATTTTTTTCATTACCCATGAATTCAAGGTTTGCTGATTCTTTGGTGGGATAAAAATTATCCTACGAAAATACATGGTGATCTGTGTCTTTGATAACTATGAGGAAATTGTATGATGTTCCATCAAAATCAAAATGGTGATTGGTGAATATATGGGGTATCATAGAGATAAGAAATAGGAAGTTTACTTCAAATCTAGTAGTCTGATGGATAAATCCAATGGTGTTAAGAAATAATATCATCCCTCTTTCCAAAGGAGAAGAAGGAAGAAACATGTAAATTGTTTAAAGGGGACAAGGAAATGATTTAGGTGCGATAAGGATGGGATCCTAGAGAGTGATTGTTGAAAAGAAAAATCTGCTACTACGAGGGATTAAAGGAGTTATCTGGTACACCCTTAGCGCTTTTATCATTAATACATCTGCAAGGAAACATGGCATTTATCAAACCAATGCATTAAGCCCAGGATTTTCAAAGGTAAAAAACAACCTCTAAGGCAGCAAGGGAGAGATTTTTCCATCACTACCACCAAAGTGAATCTTGATAACAAAGGGGTGACCGGTATACTAGTTATTCATTAAATAATAGATAACATACTTTTTTTTCATGTTCAACACATTATTTTATATCTCAAATGTTAGGTAGAACAATCCAAACACCACCATAATGCATGGAAGTAGAGATGTCAGTGAAAATGACAAATGAGGAAATTATAGCATCCATTGTATATAAATCCTCCCCTATCACGTTTTTTGGTTTGAACATCATGAAAATCTTCATCATTCCCCCTATAATGGAATTTTTTGAGATTCAAGGAACAGATTGGATTTACCTATATAATTCCAACATAAATTGATGTGAGTAGGAAATAACTCTATTTATAGTGAATCTCCCACTGATTATATACAAATTAAAGGAGATGGATATATCTTATTTAGCACCATCATCTAAATCATGGATATCATTTCCCTATGAGCATGCGTATCTTTCCCAAATGATTGATTATAAGGAAATAATCATCCTTGATGACATTCCCATTTTGGGGGAATACACTGATATGTTTCTTGAGGAATTTTTTGGTCTTCCGCTTAGATGATAGGCCGAATTTTCAATCATTCTTATACATAGGGCATTGAAAATATCCAAGAATCCATATAAAATGGATGTTTTGGAATATGAGGAGATAAAGAAGCAATTATAGGAGAATCTGGATAAAGTCTTTATATTCCCAAGTGATTCACCATGGTGTTCACTAGTCCTCTTCATTAAGAAGAAGGATGGATCAATGCACATTTACATTTATTGTCATGAGCTCAACAAAATCACGATAAAAAACAAGTATATGTGGCCAAGGATTAATGACTTGTTCAGTTAGCTATGTGGAAAACAATACATCTATAAGGTGGATCTATGGTTGGGATATTACCATGTATGGGTAAAGAAGGAGGATATCCCCAAGAATGATTTTCGTACAAGTTACGAGCATAATGAATTCACAGTAATGCCTTTCAAGCTCACTAATGCTCCAATATTTTTCATGGAATTGATTAATAGAGTCTTTATATATTACCTAAAAAAATTTGTGGTAGTCATTATAGATGATATTATAATAATCTCCCAAAGTAAGGTGGATCATGAGGATCATCTGATAACTATGCTTGAGACCATTCTAAAGGATAATCTCTTTGAAAAATAAAACAAGTGTGAGTTCTAGTTGAAGAAAGTTTCATTCCTGTGGCATATCATCACAAGCAATGGGATATTTGTAGATCCTTTCAGGACAAAAGAAATTTAGGGATGTCGGAGGCCAACATTTGTGATGTAAATCCATAGCCTTATTGGGTTGGCTTGATATTATCGCCAATTTGTAAGAAATTCGTCACTACTGTCAAACCATCTTACCAAGCTAACTCTGAAGGGATTCATGTTTGATTGGAATGATGAATGCGAATAACATTTCATGGAGTTGAAGAAGAGGATATCCACTGCCCATTTGCTTACACTACCGATAAGTGGGGAGATATTCATAATCTTCAGCGATTCTTAGAAGAAGGGAATGGGTTATGTGTTGATGAAAAATGACAAAATTAATGCCTATGACTCAAGGTAGTTTAAGATTCATGAGAAAAACTATGCCACACATGACCTGGAGTTGGAATTTTTAATCATTGCATTAAAAATCGGGAGGCATTATCACTTTGGGGAGAAGTGTGAAATATATAGTGATAAAAAAAGCCTTAAATATAAATTTACACAAAAAGAGCTAAACATGCACCCATGAATATGGTTATAGGTCATCAAGGATTAAGACTCCTCAATCAATTACCACCAAAGGAAAGAGAACAAGGTGGAGGATTACCTAAGTAGAAAGTACCCAACAATTCAATCATTGAGGAGAATTGAAACAGATCCAATTTTCATATATTTTGATGAAGATGAATATGGGAATCATAAAGAAGGGAACATCATAAATACTTTCCTAAATGATATTTAAAATGACTCTTCTGGAGTGGTAAAAGGATGCTTAAAAATATGATGATGGAATTCAGAAGAAATTGGAATCAATAAGAAAACAGAGACCCTCATAGTTCAATATCAATGAAGAAGGGACTATAAGATTTCGGTCAAGACTACGTGTTCCATCAAATCATATGTTAAAGAATGAACTTTTTGAATATTCACTTAGTTTAAACTTTTCCATTCAACTACGAAACAAAAATATGTATCGATATCTACTAGATCATTATTGGTGGGATAAATGCAGAAGGAGATAATTGAATATACATTAATGAGCCCGATTTTCCTTCAAGCGAAGGTTGAGAGGTAGAAATCTAAGGGGATGATGAAACCATTACCCATACCAATATGGAAATGGGAAAAATCACCATGGAATTTGTCACTAGAATTCCAAATTCATCCAAAGGATACAATGAAATGTGTGTTATTGTGGACCATCTTATAAAGACTGCTCACATCATTGAGATTTAAGATGATTTCTAACTAGATCAAATGGAACAGATATAAATTAGAGAAGTGGTAAGGCTAGAAGGTTTACCACTATAAATTTTATCAAGTTAAGATATAAGATTCACCTAAATGTTTTGTAAAATATATAGTATTCTCTAAGCACTGATCTAAACATTAGTATGGCATATCACCCCAATCTAATGGCCAATATGAGAAGAAAATCCAAACACGTGGGGAAATGTTGAGAGATTTCTCAATGGATGTAAAAGGTGGACAGGACCACCATATTCCTATGGTAGAGTTCTCTTGCAACAACAGTTTGCACTCATGAATAAAAATGGCACATTATGAATCCATTTATGGAAAGATGTGAAAAACACCATCACGTTGGGATGAAGTTTGTGGAAAAATATTTCTAGTTCATGAAATTTTTAAGGAAATGGTGGAGATGGTTATGACTATCCATCAACACATCCAAGCTGCACCAAGTTGAAAAAATATATTTGATGACAATAATCGATATGACTTAGAGTTCAATGTTGAAGACATGGATTTCCTCCATATATCTCCACGGAAGAAGATTATGAGATGTGGTAATAAGTGAAAGCTTAGTCCAAGGTACATCAGCCATTTTGATATCCTTGATCAAAACAGATTGGTGTCCAATTGACTAAAAATCCCACTGAAGCTATCTTATGTACATGATGTATTTTATCTATCCATATTGAGAATGTACATACCAGTCGCATCACATGTACTAAATCTTGTGGTGGTGACATTGGATAATGGCCTCCTTTAGGAGGATAATATGATGAATATGTTAGATCATAGTGAAAATGTTCTATGCAATAAGACAATTCCCCTCGATAGTGTGTTGTGGAGAAACCATAATATTAAAAAAGCAACATGGGTACCAGAGGACGTGATGAATCAGAGTTACCCTCATCCATTTTAGTGTCGGAAAAGGAAATTTCAATGGAGAAATTTCATAAGGTGGGAAGGTTGTAATGATGTGATAATTTATGAATAAAATTTTCTTTTCTATTAATTAACATGGATATAGAAAACACATGCACTCTTTTTTAATAAATTAATATATCCAATTGGATTTAAATGACCGTTAAGTATCATTATTGTTTATAATATATCTATTGATTTGTGATCACATGAATAGTATAAATATAGGGTTTTAACAAATCCATTTGACATAGCAAAAAGTAGTGATGGATTCGACCAGTATGATAATTCCCTTTGAAGGATGTTTATCAGATATTTCGAGGGATAGAGCATTTCCAGGCTTTTCCCTAGACCAATCCCATGTTGAGATCCATCATCTTAAGCATGAGAGAGACCGTTTATAGGTGAAGTTCAATATCATTGAGATCACAACCCAATCCATGTTCACCGAATAACCCCAAGAAAGACGCACCATCGTACACCTTACTCTTAGCATGCATCCTACTATAACAAATAGTTTTGTATAAAGACCCTATCAATATGATTGTGTACATTATTTTTGTGTATAATAACAAGTATAATTTCATTCTATTTATGTTTCCTTGTAAATGATTTTTAGCACAAAAATAGTATTTTTGGTTAATTAAAGAATTTATTTTGGTGAATTAATGTATTTTTGAAATAAATAATATTTTTATGAAATATTATTATCAAACTAATTTTATTAAATATAAATTATCATATAATTTTTATGAAGTCAAATTTAGTTTTCATTAGAGTTTAAAAACTCCTTTTGTCAAACCCCATAAATTTTTAATAAATATTGGTTTTTATTTTAAAAGTGAAAATTCACATATTTATAAAATTATTTAGATAAAATAAATATTACATTTGGAATCAGGGCATCTAAATTATCCAAGAGTGAATTTTTCATAATTTTCAGAAATAGTTGAATTTTTTGGTAAAAATTAAATACCAAATAAATATATTACGTGTTTCATGACATCATAATCACCTCATATTGATGTGATAAAATACCATAAAAGGAATATTAGACCAAATATATGTTTTACATCTAAAATAATGTAATTTTATACATTTTTGATATATTTTATAAATTCCTTAGTGAATCCTCCGATGTGTATATTATATTATATGATTTTAATTCATTTCCATGAGAGTGTGACTAAACTCTACACAATCAAGGATAATAATTTAAGGACTTTGTACCTTGTCCTTATAAAATAAATTTTTTTACTACCCTTTTCTAGAAACCATCACTAAATTCCTTGGTATGATTTGTGGTTTTGAATAGTATAGTGTGTAGTGTCCAAAACCTAAATAATAAATAATTCCCCCTCCATTACAATACAAACCCAACCAATTTCCCATTTATCTTCAATAATTTTTTTTAACTCTTCAAAAATCTTCCTCACAGTCCCTATAGTCTTCCAAAAATTCCCCAAGATTCTAAAAATCATTTCCCAAGCCTTTGGGATCATGCATCCAAATAAGGGATTCCCACTTTCCTTCCTCTCCCATTTATATCCAAGTTTCCTTATATTTTTACTTCCTTTTATTTTCAATTAAAAATGATAGGTTTTGTTTTCAAACATCCAAAATAATTCTATTGTAATATTTTAATGATTGTATAAACCTTTTTCTCCCATTAATCTCTCCCGCGTACAGCCGTTACCATGCAGAAAGTTTGTAAGGGATTTATCTCTTTTTATTACAAACAAAGCATTTCTTTTATATTATGCATCTAAATTATATTTATTATATAGTTATATTATGTCAAAATATCCCCATAATATCCATTTCATTTATAAATGATGATATATCCCTTTCTTTATCATCATCCCACTTTATCAATTTCCATATGATGCCATTATGCTACCGAATTTGCCCCATAGTTTTCTATGCCAATATCATCATGTAGTGAACACAATACCCATTTATATATCAAGGGTATTCAACTTCATGTAAATATAATTATTTAATTTTAATTACATGTATGTATTCCATATTTTTTGATTTTAGAATAAATGAATATGTTAAATGAATCACAATTATATGATCTATGTGGAAGGATTAAGAATTAGATTGAAATGATTATGAAGGGTGCACCTTGATAGCACTCCAATGCATTGGGTAATGTTTTGTATCAAGATAACATACATTATGATAGTGGTTTACTTGATTCCTTTTAGGAAATGTGTCCACCATAATGTGATAGGGGTTTACAAATTCCATTTTGTCAATCATGCAGTGTTTTAAGTTATTGCCACATTTCCATGATGTGATAATCATGTTATATCATGCCTTTATGTTCATGTTTCTCTTATTCTCCATTTATATTCTTATTTCCTAAAAATTATTGTATACTTATTTTTATCCTTTTTTACTCCATTACTAGCATTTATAGATGACCCCTTTCTTGTGTAAAGCCTCATGTTATCCCATGCAGTAATACATACGAAGGTGTATTTTGAGCATGTTAAGAAGGTTTTTAATAAATATATTGCTTTTGAAGTTTTAAGTTGTTAGGTAATGTTTCTAATCCCCAAATACACTAGTCCCCTCATTTTTTGGGATGTTTTAAGGGTAATTTTATCTAATTAAATCATGTATTAATGTAATAAAAAAGAATAGGGTTGTTATAGCTTGTAAAAAAAGGCGGATGAGAGCTTATGGCTTTGCATGGATTATCAACATATGAAACAGTCAATGATAAAGAACAAGTACCCCTTTTCATGTATTAATGAACTATTTGAATAGATTTAGGTTGAGATATGGTTCTCAATAATTGATATTTGGTTCATCTACCGCCAGTTGAGGGTTTTTTGTGATGATATTAGGAAGATGAAATTATGATATCATTAGGGACACTATGAGATCCTTGTGATGCCCTTTGGTGTGAAAAATTCCCCTGCTGTATTTAAGGCTTTGATAAAATAGATCTTCAATTAGTACTTTTTCCAGTTTCTGGTTTTCTTTACTAATTACAAACTCAAGTGTTCTGCATTAGATGAGAAGCATACAGAGCACTGGAGGATGGTTCTAGATTTTTTTGGAACACCAGATTTATGATAAGCTCTTAAAATTTTGGTTTTTGATTAATAAGATTCCCTTATTAATGCATGTAATTTATGAGCATGTTTTATCTATGTACCCAACTGAGGATGATGATATTTTTATTTTAGAGCCACCCAAGAGAGTGTAAGATATGCAGATATTTCTTTACTTAAAGGGTACTAGAGGAGGTTTGTGGTAGAATTCACCAAGATTGTAGTACCTTTGATTGCACTTATATGGGAAGGGAATCCTTTCACCTAGACTAAGAATTTGCAGAGGGACTTTATGGAGTTTAGGTTGAGTCTAAAAATTTATCCTATGTTGAGACTAACGAAGGAGGGTGTAGAGTATGTAGTGTATTATAATGCCTTTGAATATGGGATTAGTTGTGTGTTGATGGAGAAGTATGTAGTAATCACGTATGGGTTGAGGAAGTTGAGTCCCCATGAGAAGAACTACATGACTCATGAACTATAGTTGGTAGTGGTAGTCTTTACCCAAAGGATGTGTGGGAACTATCTTCTTGGTGAGTGCTTCTTGGTTTACTCATACTATCATAGTCACAGTTATGTTTTCACATTGAGAGACCTGAACCTGAGCCGATGGGGCTTTTTGGAGATCCTACAGGACTATGACTTCAATATAGTATATACTCCTGAAAATGGAAACATGATAGTATATTATATTAAAATAAAATCCTAGACTTGTTTGGTGTAGATGTATTTGGAGTGGTTGGATTCCATTTAACTGACACTGGTAGAGTAGGAGGGTGCAATTTTTTTTAGTTGGTGGTGTTGACTCATCTACTTCTCAATATTGTGAGAGAGTCTCACTTGGAATACATAAACTATAAGTTAATTCAGTACTATATATTAATATAAGACTCACCATATGTATATTTTGAGTGAGGTAATCAGGTCATCCTTTTTCAGGGATGGACGATGGTCCCTGTCACAATGTGGAAGGAGGTGATGGGAGAGGTCCACACTTCTCCTCAGAATATACATCATGGTGTGTTGAAGATGTAAAAATACCTTAAGTGGTAATTTAAATAGTCTAGAATGTGATGCATAATTGTTTATTTTGTCTCTCACTGCCTCACATGTCGACTGCTGAAGGATGAGCACCATGTTTAGGTAGGTTTGATTCATCCCCTAGCAATCCAAAAGTTGAAGTGGGATGTCATATCCATGGACATTATGATAGGGATTTTTTTCATATAAAATTATCCATTATTCAATATAGGTGATAGTTGACTGACTCAAAAAGTTTTCATGCTTCCTTTTTATTAGGGATCAGAGTTTGATAGAGAGTTTGAAGTAGTTTTATGTATAAGATATTGTTCACCTTCATGGGGTGACCTCATCAATTTTCATAGGTCATGATATGCAGTTTACATCACAATTTTGGAGAGGAATGTGGAAGGAATTCAGGGCCTTGATTTGGATTAGTATATCCTTTCAGCCTCAAACAGATGGAAAAACATAGCACACTAACCAAGTGTTGGAGGATATGATGAAGGATTGCATGTTCGGCATTGGATGGAGGTGGGAGGTTAACTTCCCCTTAATATATTTTTCATAAAATAATAGCTACTACTCTTATAATAGAATGGAACCCTTTCAGTACATGTTCAATAGAACCTACATGTCAACCTTGTGTTGGATTGAGATTGGAGAGACATCCCTTGTGGGCTTAGTGTTAGTGCAGGTGACTACAGAGAAGGTCTGGGACATCTATGAGTAGATGAGGATGGATCATAGTAGATATAAATCTTATGAAGATAATCATCATAGGACCTTATATTTAATTCAGAGAGACCATATTTACCTGACATTCTCCCCACAATGAGTATTTCGTGGGTTTGGTCGAGGATATAAGCTATCCCTCAGGTTTATCGAGTTGTTCAAGATAGTGTAGAGGGTTAGAAAGGTTTCTTACCACCTCTCCCTATCTCCGTATTTGTAGCAGGTACAATACATATTCAATGAGTCACAACTGAGGAGATATGTGCATGAACCAACACATGTCATCTAATTAGAAGATCTTGAAATTGAGGATGGAGTCACATTTTTGGAGCACCTGGTCGTTATTGAGGATCAATTTGAGAGGGCCCTGTGTCGACAACCCATTCCCTTGGGTTTCATGTTATAGAAACATAGGAACATGAATGAGATATCCTAGGAGAAGGATATCTAGATGTGATCTTATTATCCCCTGTTTTTTTGTGTAGTTTTTCATTTTGTTGACAAAAATCTTGAAGTTTGAATGATGTAGAGACTACATTTTTTTCCTAGAAAGACATTGATATATTTGTACATATACTTTTTTAACCAGGTGCTGAGACAATGTATGATTCGAAGTGTAGGTGTTCCTAGAAATTTTTTATAAAAATATTAAAAATATTTTATATTTCACATGTTCATTTTATTATAAAAAATTGTAAGTCTCGTAAATAGAATATGAGATCAGATATTTGAGGCCACTATTGAATTCGGAACATGTTTTTTACCATAGGCATGACCTAAAAACCTCAACATGGGAAATTTTGATAAAATGGCCATTGGAGGAATGTTCAGTGAATTAAATAAATGTATAATTTAATTAATTTAATTAAAATTTTAATTTAAATAAATGAATTAAATTAACATATTTCAAACTTCTATAAGAGCATCATTATAAAAAAATCATTAAGATTTTCCACATTCTCTTGGGAGAATTGAGAGATCCTCCTTCCTCTTTTTATAAGAGAATCAACATATGATAATGATGAATCTCTTGATTGGTGTGAATTTGGAGACATTAAAAAAAAATCCTTCAATTGTTGAAAATAAGGTTATTTAATGTTGAATGATCCAATCTCTAGGTAGGACTCATCAAACTAGGGATTACACACTTTTTGATTAAATAGATTGATCAGGATCAACCCTTTTATGATTTGTGCCAATTGTTGAGCCTTGACATGCCCATATATAATAGTTTATTTGATAATTCAATTTTTTTCTAAAACCATATATACCTATTATTGATCATTGTCAAATAACTTATGGAAACAATCAATTAAACCTTTTTTTGTGGTGCTTTTCTCCCATGATTCTTTTCATTCTTCACAAATTGGACCCTGTGGTCCAAGTTAAAAATTCCCAAGCAGTACTGAGTCCCATCATACCCCCGTAATAATGATGAATTAAAGTACAAGGTACAAATAGAAAGACCTTGGATGAAATCCGATAGATTTTGGGTTGTGGGTGATCATTTTGGTAATCAACATCCAAATCTTCAACAGAGGAATGCTTTGAACTGATTTCTGGACACTACATGGCCCAAATTATGAAAAATTTCAAGATTCACCCTTTTTGAACGTATATGAGGCTATATTTGTAGTTTCAAAGTTTTATTTGGAGCATGGAATGTGGATTTGGATTTCTGTGAAAAATTTGACTACATGTCATGTATCATAAAAAACACACAATATGTAGTCTCAATGCTATGATATCTAGGGTTTTGTAAATTTATAAGGTGGGAAAAACATGTATCCCTCCTAAATGTTGTGTATCACGTCCTCGTGTGGACGAATCACATAGAAGAGTACATATGCAAGACCCCATGTGCAATTACATGACTATGTATCAAAGTACATGGGCATGAACTGAGACATAGGTGGAACCCTGTGTGAAGAGGCACATTGTGTACTGGAGTACATAGATATGGGATTGATACATGGACATGAAAAAACACATGGTAAGGTCCTCGAGTGGCATGGTCATTCAATGTAGATACCCCACATGTCATATATACCAACACATTTGGAAATCCATGTATCTATTGGGACATAACCCAGTGATGTATCAATACCACCTGCCGTATGGGTCCCCTCACATGTCCTGTAACCATTGGATATTTTTTAGGAATAATCAATTTATCATTTATTTTTTGTTTGGACTCATATTTAAGCTCACTAGTAACCTATCCAGAGCTTTTTCAACATAGAACATGTTGGTTCCCTCTATTGTGTTTTTTGAGATATGATGTGAGATATTCTTTTCATTCATCTTATTTAGGTAGCTCCCAATGATGGTAGTGATCATGTAGGATCACGAGAGGCATCCCAAGTGGAACCCTCTTGTTGGGATGGGAATGGGTCCTCAATGACTATAGTAAACACCTCTAGCTGGGCTTGGCATTGTTCTACTATAGACTCCTAGAGTGTAAACCTCCTGTAGAGTCAAGGAATGGGTCCTATAGAATCAGAGAGTGGAACCCACCTTCTAGGACTGGGCATGGTTCCTTCATATTTCAATGTGGAACCCTCCAGTTAGGCTAGGCATGTGTCCTCTATAGAATACTAGAGTGGAAACCTCCTACGGAGTCAGGGAATGGGTCCTCTAGTATTAGAGAGTTAAACCATATTACTAGGATAGGGAATGGGTCCTTCATATTTTAGAGTGTAACCCTCCAGCTGGGCTAGTCATGGTTCCTTTATTGACATAGAGTAGAACCCTCCGATGGAGTCACAACATGGTTCATTTTAGCATCATAATGTATCCCTATTATTGGGTATGGTAGGGGTCCTCTATTGACAATTAGAGTGTAACCCTCCTATTGTAATAAGATATTTGTCTTATCTATATCCATTGAGTGAAACCCTCCTATTGTACTAGGGCATGGATCCTCTAGCTAGAGATTATATCCCCATTATTGTGTTTAATATTGAAAAGGCATGTCTTGACATGTATTTTTTTTCTAGGAAGAAAGGAAAGACGTTGGGAAACATTATTGGACATTTGGAACTATTGGAGACACTTTTTCATAGTCTAGCCTATGAGATGGAGATCCCTTTACACTCATATTTGGGATTCATTTTTTTAATCGTATATATATACATATATACATACATATATACATATATATACCTACCATTGGATTTGGTTACTCTCCTACCATGGGTTGTGAATAAATGTCAGGTATTCCACATTCCTTTTCTATTTAGATTCTCATGGTCGGATGAGGTTAATCTTCTACTATGGGTAAAATAAATTAGATGTGTAGTCCATCTACATATTGTGTTGATCTATATGTGTTTGGATGAGGCCACTCTCTCTTTCTCCAACTTTAGATTAAGATGTGTCATGTTTCACGCTTGTAATTTTTTGTCTATCTATTCTTATTAGGATTTTTACTACTCCCCATTATAAATTTTAATGAATCCTACTGAGTATGTATATACTCACCCATGCATGGTATTTTCCCACACATGTTGTTTCTTACAGAGATATCAGATAGGTTTGCGGTGACTGTAAATGAGATTAGTGACACTTTGTGTTGTGGACCACATATGGTGGATGTATCATGGAAATCAAGAGTTGGTCTCTTTCATCATTTTACCTTCCAGATTTCTCTGGTGGGGAAAATTTTTCTATTTAGTCATGTATTTTCCACTTTACATTTTAGTTTAACTATTTTTATCTTGTGCATCCTAGAGGGGTTTTATTCTTAGATTACATTCTAGCTATTACGTAGTTTTTATTATCATTCCACTCCACCTATACATTAAGATGTTCAGATGTGTGCATACATGTACATCTGGTGAAGGCCTCCCCTTGTTAGATATGTCTTTGAATGATGTTCTCTAGCCCCTAGGCTATGGAGGTGGGATTGGGGTAGTTGCTGCTCGAGCCCTGGTTAAGGGCGCATCATGAAAATATCTCCATCATTCTAGAAAAGCAAAAATTGAGACCACATGTCATATTTATCATATTATAAACTAAATTTAGTGTTACTATTTACAAAAATCTCATTCTCTCATCTGAAGATAAAAAATGTATCCTTAGTTCTTCTCCAATGCCATAGGATATTCGTAATAGTTTTGTAGTGACTCTCACAGGGATTGGATTGGTATTTAATACTTATATCCATGGAATTAGTGACATCAGGATAAGTACACAAAATGTTAAACATGATAGGCCCTATAGATAATTAATAAGGAATTATATCAATCATTTTAAACTCCATAGAAGTATGTTTAATCCTCTTATGATTTTTTCCATTCAATACAACTAAAGGCCCCTTTTTTAAGTTATACATGTTAATCTGCTTTAACAATTTAAAAATATGTGTGATTTTCTTTTTTCTATGAAAAATATTTGATTTATATTATTATATTTATACACCCACTGTGTAGGATACTACACCCATGTCCTTAATCAAAAATCATTTACCCAACCACATTTTTACATAATTTAATTTTTGGACATCATTTCTAAAGAATTATTCCATCCATATATAGTATCTAAAATACCAAATCCCTCCTACAAAGATAGTTTTATATAAACGAATCATCTGTGTTCTTTTTGCAACCAAAATCATTGATTGCATCATGAAATTATATATTCCCACTTTTATAATCTTAGATAAATCTAAAAATGGACTTTTGAAACTTATATGACTTAACAAACTAAAATGGCACTTCAAAACCTTGGGGTTATATTATATATAAATCCTTGACTAAATTAACATTAAGTAAATCATTTTTTATATCCTTTTGATGTGTATCACAACTATAATAAGTATCATGTCATGAAATATTCAAATCAACTTTATCAACATGACTGGTGAAAAGGCCTCTTCATAGGAAATACCATGAATTTATTTGTAACCATTTCCCACCATGTGTTATTTATAGGTAGATACTATAGAATAAATTTTAGGTTTCATATGTAAAACACACTTGTACCACATGGGTATCACCCCATCTGGTGAAACCACAATCTTAAAAACTTGGTTAGTGTGCATGGAGTCCATTTTAGATTCTATAGATTTTATCCATATCTCCAAACCAGAACTCCAAATGTCCTCCTAGTAGGTAGTAGTTTCATAACCTATGAAAATTAATTAACTATAATTTTATATAATAAATCCATATCTCTAGGGATTCTATGGAATTCTACAATGAATTTAATGATGTTATTTTAATTGAGTTGTTTCTTCTTCAACAATTATTTATAGAATTATCTCTACTTCTATCTCAAGATACCTTCAAGTTTTTTGTTCTCCAAGTTTAACTTTCATCCCACTAAATTCTAAAATTATATTTTCCTCCTCATGTAAAACACTATATTGTTCTAAAAACACTTTGTCGTCAGTAGGTTTGTAAGATAAACATCCTATAGTATCATTGGGATATTTAAAAAATATGAATTCCTCTAATTAATGGTTGTATTAATCAAAATTTAAATTTTTTATATATGATGCACAACCCCAAATCCCCATAATGTTTATTTTAGGACATTTTTTATTCCATATATCATATGGTATAATTATGGTTTCTTTATATGGAATCATACTAAGTAAAAATGTTGTAGTCTCTGGGGAATATACCTAGAATAGAATAGGAAGGTCACACTGACTCATCATCAATCAAACCATGTCTAATACTTTATAATTATTCTTCTCAAAAATGGAATTACACTATGATGTTCTAGGTAGAGTGAGTTGTAAAATAATAACACAGTCTCTTAGATGATCGGTGAATTCCTATCTTAAGTATTCACTAGCCCAATCTGATTAGGGAATATTAATATTTTTACCCGGTTGATTCTATAATTTTTTATAAACTCTTTTATGTTTTTAAAAGTTTCACACTTGGCTCTCGTCAGTTTCATATAACTATACCAAAAAAATCATTAGTAAAATTAATAATGTCCCTAATACCACTACATTATTGATTACTCAATGGTCCATATAAATCTCTACATATGAGGTCCAGAAATTCACTACCCCTTTTACCTATTATTCTTAATGGTTCTTTTTTTTATTTTTCCTAATAAACAAGATTTTATATTATACATCAATTAACAAATTAATGAGTCCAATAACCCCACTATATAGATTCTTTTGTTGTCTTTCTCATTTATATATTGAGGGTGATAATTCCAAGGGTGCAGAGGATTAAAATCAACCTTGAACTTATTATTTTGAAAGTTGTAGAAATGATTATCCGAAATTATAATGTATAAACAACTTACAATTTTAAAAAATGCATAAAATATTTCATTCATATTTATAAAATAAATTATTTTCATAAAAATGAATGAAAATCCATTATTGTGCAAACCGAATGCAAAAATAAATTTTTTATGGAGTGATAATAATTAGAGGTACATAATTCCAAAACTAATCCCCTATGTTGAGTTAGATCATAAGTGTTGACTTATAATGCAGAGACTATTTCTCCATTGATGACATATATATCAATTTTAACCTTATTTAAATACCTTATGTTTATGAGTGTGTGTTTATAAGAAAAGATATTTAATGAAAACCTTGTAAAGTCTCAGAAATTTCATGGAAATTTTTTTCTTATTTTCTTTGGAATTTTACGAGTGCGCAGTTTCAAACGACACCTGATTCCAAGGCCCGGTGTGCTCAGAATCAATTTCTGAAATTTATCTCAGGTATGTTCAGTGAACGAATGAGTGGGTTTTTCTATATTTTGAACCCGTGCTCAGAATTGAAATCTGAGGGCACCGATGATACCACAGCGCTGGAAATTGCATAAGGTCACCTTTAATGTAGTTCTGTTTTGATGGGAGAAGTGGTTTAATTTTTTGTTTGTTTTTAAGGAATAAATAAAAATATGTGTTTAATATTTTTATTTGGGGAGGGTAATCATTACCCTACTAAATGGGAGGGTTTAGTGAGGAGGGGCCCACACGAGACCCTAACACCTTACTTCCCTCTCAACTCCATAAACCCCACCTCTTTAATTATGTTGTAAACTCTTCATTAATTAAGAAACCACTCTACCTTCCACTCCACAATTTAAGTTTTCTTACACATATAATTAATGACGTGATGGTTGAAATTCTTTAAAATGTGGGAGAGCTTCGGTAATATTTGCTTGGAAAATAATCTTGAGGGGTAAAGCTCTAGAGGAATAGAGGATCTCCTCTCCTCCGCGAAGAACAGTTCTCCTTCCATTGGATCTCTAACGAATGATGCTCGAGCCGAATTGAAGGCCTTTGAGGAAATGATGAACACCAACAACCATCGTCACCTTCACCTATTACCTTGCGAAGACTTCAACGAACTGATATCCACTCCCTTTCTCGATATCGTCAAAGAACGACGAACGACCCGAGGTAGTGGTTATTTCCTTTGTTCAAGTCTTACCATCAACATTTTTGTTTCTGATTTGGCTGAATGTTATCATCGTAACAGGAGGAGATCAGACCGCACGAACACATAAGATTCTCCTCCCCTCATCTTGTTAATTTAGTTGATGCATGAGGCAAAGGTAGCGTGGTGTCGTTGCACCGTGCGAGGACGAAGGGGAACGCGGTCGGAGTAGGCCATGACGGTGGCGGTGTGTGGTGCCGTCGCGCCACGCTGGAGAGGATGAGGAAGGCTGCGGAGTAAAATGTCAGGCTGCGGTGGAGGGGCGCAGCGCCGACGCGCCATGCCAGAGCTTCAAGGGGCCGCGGCCGGGGCGAGCTGTGACGGTGGGGAACAACGCCATCGTGCCTTGCCAGTCAAACAAGAAATGCGGCCTAAGGCCATGGAGGTCTTCAAAGGGGTGGCCGACAGTCTGGGCTACCGGCACTCCAGGAGGCGGGACCCTCGCGGGTCCCGCGACAGCTCACAACCAGCCGGCCATTAAGGCCAACCATTACTCGAAAGAGGGGGGAGGGTGTATTACCCCTGACCTGCCAAGGGCAGACCCCACTAGGGGGCCCGCCATTTTTGATGTAAATGGGGCCATTCCCCCTTCGCACCACGCTCGGCCACAAGCTGAGCTGCGGCCGGCTTTCGAGCCAGGTCGCAGGCTGCATGGGTTATGCCGACCGCGCCTAGCCGGGCCGGGCCGCGCCCAATAAGGCTGGACCCGAACCCGGGTCGGGTTGACCCGGTTGGGGCCGACCCAGGGGGTATTGGGCAGGGCTGGACCGGGCCTAGACCCCCTACATTCGGACCGTTTTCGGTTAAACAGACATATCTTGAGCTTCAGACCTCCAATCGACGCACCGTCTATTGCGTAGGTTTCCTTGGATTGAGACGGTAATTTCTGTATATTACACTCAAGGTATTAGTGAATTTTGGGTATGGTCGGGTTGGTTCGAACTCAAAAACAAATGTGCCTTAAGAGCGGAAATTCTTATAACATGAGTTCCGAACGTCTGATTGGCGTACCGTCAACTTTGACGGATTCTTATTCAAGAGACGGTTCTTTTGGTATACTTAACCAGAGTTTTGGACCCAATTATAGTGTGGCCGGGATGGATTGTACACGAAATCCAACCGGGCCCCTGGAACAGAAAAGCTGATAACTTTCAGACCGAATGTCCGTTTAACGAACCATCAGCGGAATTGATAATCACATTGAGAAATGGTCCCTTTGAGTAAACCCTATGAGAGTTCAGGGTATAGTTGAGATATGGTCGGGTTGGTTCGTACACGGAACCTACCGGGCCCCCGGGACGAAAAGGGTAATAACTCATAGACCGGGCGTCCGATTGACGCACCGTCTATTGCGTTGTGACCCCTGTGACAAGGCGTCAATTGTGATACTTCGTTGTGGGACTTTGTTAAACTTTTAGTATCGACCAGTGGCTCGTGTAGCTGATCCTCCTGGAGACGAGCGTGCATAGTGCAGAGACCTAGTAGCTATGGACCTGATGACTGCTTGACCGATTCGACTTGGAGTGAGTCGACTAGCACAGTGGACAGAGCACCCGGTATTTGGCGGCAGAACCACGACAGACGGAGTGCCTGGTAGTTGGAAGCAGACCCGCGGTACTCGACAAGAGGAGTACCTCTGTAGGCTATTAGGGGAACCACTACTGTGTTTGGGTGGAAGACCCCGGGCGGGGAGCACTACTGTGTTTGGGTGAGGACCCACGGTACTCGACAAGAGGAGTACCTCAGCAGTCTATGGTTAGTGAGTAGAGCCTCGGAGTCATGACAGGGCTACTGTACTCGACAGAGGAGGAGTTCTCTAGCAGTTGTGGTTTTGGTATCATTAATGAAAATCCTGGTTTGAGCTGAGTCAATGACCTCTATGTTTACCTCATGATCGAGATGGGTCACTTGTTAAATTAGGTATATGTATGGGAATATACCTAGGTAGTGGTTATCCGTTGATTTCATAACCTTTGTGTTTCCTCATTATTGAGATGGGTTACTTGATAACTTAGATAAAAGTATGGGATTATACTTAAGTAAGGGTTATCTGTTGAGATCATTTTCTGTGGTTATACATGTTGGATTTAGTGAGACCTTAAGGGTATTGAGGTCCCTACTGAGTACCATTATATTCACCCCTGCATGGGCTATGCCCACACCTTGTTGTTTTGGATGAAGATGACAGACAATGCTGACAGAGACCGAGTGTACAAGGACTAGACGGTACCCAGAGGTGGACCTCACAATGAGTCAGTACCCGGAGGTGGAATTCATGATGAGAAGGTACTCGGAGGAGGTTGGCAGGTGAGGGCATTGAGGAGGATATCTGTACTTACCCATTAGGTAGGATCCAAGGTGGACGAACCAGGAGATGCTTCTATCTTCCACCTGTTTTTCTTTTCTATTGTACTTTCATTCTATTGTAGCTGTATTTTTCAGTTGGGTTTGTATTCTGGCCCATTTGATTTTCAGAAATTTCTTTTTTACTTAGTGTTTTACTTCCACTTGTACTATGGTTGGATGTGTTTATGTTTTATAAAGTCAATGCCTTCCCAGTTATCTGGATTTACGCCTTGGGTGCTAGTCGCTAGCCCTTGGCCTATGGAATGCGGGCTTGGGGTAGTCACGGCACGGGCCCCAAGGATGGGTCATGACAAATTGGTATCAGAGGAGTCGGTTCTACCACAGAACTTATGACTCTAATGTTTATTTTCTCTGAAGCAATATTTTTTGGGGTACTAAGTGTGGTCTTCAGTTCAGGGAGTCCAGTGTTGGTGCGGGTAGCCAATTCATCCATATAACATGACCCTAACTTCCGATTTCTGACTTGGTGAACAAAAAAAACTGATTGCGTTTGTGTTTTCAAAAGTTTCCTTTAGGTCATCTCAAACCAGATCCGCTCACCAGGTATAATCATTTGACCGTGTCACATCTGTTTCTTTCAGGATGTCTCCCCACGGATGACCAGCTAGAGCCCCGAGAGATGTACGTACTGACAGCCCGCAGAGCGATGAGGCCTCAGTACAGGGCCCTCTTTTAGTTGAGGCACCAGCGGAGGCACCAACGGAACTACCATTTGATGGGACATCGATGCCACCGGCCCCAGCAGCAGGTCATGCACGCCTCTTGAGAACGCTTCATGAGTTCCAGCGCCAGAGGCCACCATAGTTCCGGGGAGAGACGAACCCACAAGAGGCTGAGGAACGACTGGAGGATGTGGTGAGAGTCTTCAAGCTAGTAGGTACACTAGTAGACTTAATGGGGATCATTGCTGCCATCCTCCTTCAGGAAGCAGCAGGAAGATGGTGGAGCTTGATGCTCCAGTTTTGCGACGAGATGTCCTTCTCCTGGGGAGCATTCGAGACCTTCTTCAAGGTAGAGTTTATACCAGTGACTCTACACTCTGAGCATGCTCTAGAGTTGCTTCCCTTGCCATAGGGTTTTTCATCAGTAGCCGAGTCATCTTTAGGCAGTAGACAGATGACGCAGAGGTCCAGGAGGGCCAGACCTACAAGTGGTCAACCCCACGACTTAGGTTCGGTTGTGCGAGGCAAACGAAACAGAGCCATACATACGAGGATCATGAAGTGCTATACATGCGGTAAGCTGGGTCACTTGGCTCATGACTTCCAGACCTATCCAGCAGATGAGTAGCAAGAAGTAGATAGAGGACCTCCTAGGCAGAGGCAGAGGCCCACCCCGACCGCACGGAACAGGTGGATGTGGGAGAGCACAACTTCGAGCAGCTGAATCATACGACAATGGAGCTTTAGAAGAAGGTGGACAAGAGAAAAACTATTTTCAAGAATGGAGGCATTTGTTTTTTTGGTTCTTATAGCTTCCTTATTATTGTTGTTGTGGTTGTTTGTGTCTTTTTACTTTGAGATGTAGTAATAAAAGACACCTTTCCTTAAGACATTTACTTTTTTGTCCTCTCTTTATGGTTGATACTAAGAGGTTCCAGTTTAAAACCATTGAATTGATTCTCACTTTTGAGATACCTATTGGAGGAGACCTAGTGACCACACACTACTGCTGGCAGTGTGACTTGACCCTTGGAGGTGAGAGTAAATATTGGATCTCTTGGTAGTAGCTTCGAGGCCTTACGACATCATCCATGACATGAATTAGTATCATTCATTCCAGGAATGACAGTATTAGGCAAAGAAAGTGGTTCATCTAGGGGATGAGACTAGATTTCTCTTTTCGGAAGAGTAGAAATCCCAACAGCTTCTTGGTGGAACGTAGACGAAGAAGGGTGGAGATGGGTTCTTACAATTGGCTGGTCACACCCATTGTTCATTGACCGAATGGTTTACATTTCTCTCCATCTCAATAATCTCAAGTGTATCTTCTCTCATAAGGACATGAACTTGGGACAACGGTGATGGATTGAATTCCTCCAGGACTATGACTTCAAGATAGTTTATACTCCTGGAGAGGGGGGACGTTGTAGCAGATTCCCTTAGTAGAAGATCGGGCATTCAGCAGTTAGGAGTGGCGAGATAGCAGCCGAACGTATTTTAGATATCCTTTGTGGATAATGATAGAGTCAGCTCGTGTAGAACCAGAGATGGATCAAGTTATGACAGAAATGGTGCAGATCATCCATGAGTGGATGAAGACTGCACGGAGTAGACAAAAGTCTTATGCTGATAGGAGACAAGACCACTAGAGTTCGAGGGTGATGACAACGTCTTCAGACGGGTCTCACCTCGACGGGGTTTACGAAGATGTGGCCGACGCGGCAAGTCATCTCTACATTTCTTCAGACCTTTCCATGTCCCTAACAAAGTAGGAAAGGAGGATAATAGCCTGAACTTTCCACCTCAATTGCACCGGGTACACGACGTTATTCACGTATCTCAGATGAGGAGATGTGTGCACGACCTATTCATCATTATTGACCACAGAGAGCTGGACATTGATGACAGGGCGACTTTCACGGGGTTCCAGTAGAAGTTGAGGATTGATATGAGCGGCTCCTACAGGGAGGGTAGATTTTTCTAGTGCTCTTTTGTAGGTAGAAAGGGAACCTCTAGGAGAGAACATGAGAGCGGGAGGCTCAAATGCGTGCTCGATACCTCCATTAGTTTTCCTAGTTGTGTTTTAGCATTACGAGGATGTAAATCCCTAAGGTGGGAGTGATGTAAAGACCCTGGAATTTCAAGGAATATTTTTCTTAATTTCTTTGAAATTTTACAAGTGCGCAGTTTCAAATGGAACCTGATTCCGAGGCCCAGTGTTCCCGGAATCAATTTCCGAAGTTTAGCTCGGGTACGTTCAGTGAACGAACGAGCAGATTTTTCTATCTTTTGAACCATTGATCGGAATTGAAATCTGAGGGTACTAATGAAACCTCAGCACTGGTAATTGCTTATGGGGACCTTTACCATAGTTGGGTTTTGATGGGAGAAGATGTTAAATTTTCGGTTTTTTTAAGGAATAAATAAAAATATGTATTTAATATTTTTATTTGTGGAGGGTAATAATTACCCTACTAAATGGAAAGATTTAGTGAGGAGGGGCCCACACGAGACCCTAACTCCTCACTCCCCTCTAAACTCCCTAAACCCAACCCCTTTAATAATGTTGTAAACTCATCATTAATTAAGAAACCTCTCTACCTTCCACTCCTCCATTTAAGTTTGCTTACACATATAATTAATGATGAGATGGTTGACATTCTTTAAAATGGGGGAAAAATTTTGTAATATTTTCTTGGAAAATAATCTTGAGGGGGAAACCTATGGAGGAATAGAAGAGATCCTCCCCTCCCCAAAGAATGGTTCTCCTTCTAGTGGATCTCCAATGAATGACGCTCGAGCTAGATCGAAGGCTTTTGAGGAAATGATGAATACCAACGACCATCATCACCTTCACCTCTTACCTTGTAACGACGTCAATGAACCGACGTCCACTCCCTTTCACGATATCAACAATGGACGATGAACTACATGAGGTAGGGGTTATTTCCTTTGTTCAAGTCTTACCATCATACTCTGTTGTTTAATATTTGTCCGAATGTTATCATCATAACGGGAGGATATCGGAACACACGAACATGGCCAATTCTCCTCCCCTCCTCTTGTAAATTTCATTGATGTATGAGGAAAAGGCGGCATGGTGTCATTGCACCGTGCGAGGATGAAGGAGACCACGACCGGAGTAGGCGATGGTGGTGCTGGTGCGCGGTGCCATTGCGTCGTTCCGGAGAGGCTAAGGAAGGCCGTAGAGTAAAAAGTCGGTCTGCGGCGGAGGGGCGCAGCGCCGTCGCGCAGCGCTGGAGTTTCAAGGAGCCGTGGCCGTGGCGGGCCAATGTAGTGGGGCGCGGTTTCGTCGCGCCGTGATGGTCAAATAAGAGCTGCGACCTAAGGCTGTGGCGGTCTTCAAAGGGGTAGCCGGCTGTGCCGGCCACCGGCGCTACAGGAGGCGGGACCCCCGTGGGTCCCACGACTGCTCACAACAGACCAACCATTAAGGTTGTCCATTACCCAAAAGGGGGGGGTGTAAGCCCCCCCTTGACCTTCCTAGGGCAGACCCCCCCAGTGGGGGGGGGGGGTGCCATTTCTGAAACAAAGGGGGTCGCGCCCCATTCGCACCCCGCTCGGCCACGAGCCGAGCTGCGACCGACTTCTGAGCCGGGCTGCTGGCCGCACGGGCAGGGCCGGCCACGCCCTTCCGGGGCCGGGTCATGCCCAATCAGGCCGGACCCAGACTCGGGTCGGGTCTCCCCAGTTCGGGCTGACCCCGGGGGTATTGGGCCGGGTCGGATGGGGCCCAGACCCCCTATATTCGGACAGTTTTCAGTTAAACGGACATATCATGAGATTCAGACCTACAATCGACGCACCGTCACCTGCGTAGGTTTCCTTGGATCGAAGAGGTCGTTTTGGTATATTACAGTCAAGTTATCAATTGAATTTTGTGTACGGTCTCGTTGGTTCGAACCCGAAACCAACCGGGACCTCAGAGCGGAAACACTTATAACTTGTGTTCTGGACATCCGATTGGCGTACCGTTGACTTTGTTGGATTCCTCTTGAAGAGGCGATTCTTTTGGTATACCTCACTCATGTTTTGGAGCCAGTTGGAGTGTGGACAGGTTGGATTATACCTGAAATCCAACCGGGCCCCTGGAACAGAAAAGCTAGTAACTTTTATACCAGACTTCCATTTAACGAACTATCAGCGGCATTGATAATCATGTTTAGGAACGGTCCCTTTGAGTAAATAATATGAGTGTTTGGGGTATAGTTGAGATATGTTCAGTTTGGTTTGTACACAAAACCAACCGAGCCCCTGGGATGAAAAGGATAATAAATCACAGACCAGGCGTCCGATTGATACGCCATCTGTTGCGTTGAGACCCCTGTGACATGGCGTTCCACTATGATAATTCTTTGTCGGACTTTGTAAAACTTGGAGTATCGACCTGTGGCTCATGGAGCGGATCCTCCGGAATATGAGAGTGTAGAGTGCAGAGACCTAGTAGATGTGGACCTGACGACTGTTGGACCGATTTGACTTGGAGTGAGTCGACTAGCCCAGTGGACGGAGCGCCCAGTATTTGGTGGCAGACCCATGATGGATAGAGCACCTGGTAGTTGGTAGCAGACCCGCGGTACTCGATAGGAGGAGTACCACTATAGGCTATTAGGGGAACCACTACTATGTTTGGGCGGTAGACCCCTGGCGGGGATCTCTACTGTGTTTGGGTGTGGTACCACGGTACTTGACATGGGGAGTACCTCATCAGTCTAAGGTTAGTGAGTAGCGCCTCGGAGTCATGACAGGGAAACTGTACTCGATAGAGGAGGTATTCTCTAGCTGTTGTGGTTTCAGTATCATTAATGAAAATCCTGGTTTGAGCTGAGTCAATAAACTTTGTGTTTACCTCATGATTGAGGTGGGTCACTTGTTAACTTTGGTATATGTATGGGAATATACCTATGTATAGTTATATATTGATTTCATAACCTTTGGGTTTCCTCATTATTGAGATGGGTTACATGATAACTTAGTTATAAGTAGGAGCTTATTCTTAAGTAAGAGTTATCTATTGAGATCCTTCTTTGTGGTTATCCATGTTGTATTTAGGGATACCATGAGGGTCTTGGGGTCCCTACTGAGTATCATTATACTAACCCCTACATGGGCTATGCCTGCAATTTGTTGCGTTGGATGCAGACAACAGATAGTGCTGACAGAGACCGAGTGTACGAGGACTGGACGGTACCTAGAGATGGACCTCACGATGAGTCAGTACCCAGAGGTGGACTTCATGACGAGACGGTACTCGGAGGAGGCTGGCGGGCAAGAGCGTTGAGGAGGCTATCTGTACCTACCCTTCAGGTTGGATCCAAGGTGGACGACCTAGAAGCTGCTTCTATCTTCCAGCTATTTTTCTTTTCTGTTGTATTTTCATTCAGTTGTACCTGTACTTTTCAGTTGGGTTTGTATTCTGGCCCATTTACTTTTCAGCGCTTTCTATTGTACTTAGTGTTTTACTTCCACTTGTTCTCTGGTTGTATGTGTTTATGTTCTATAAAGGAAATTCCTTCGCAGTAATCCGGATTTACACCATTGGTGGTAGTCGCCATCCCTTGGCCTATAGAAGGCGGTCTTGGGGTAGTCACGACACGTGCCCTAAGGATGGGTTGTGACAAACCCATTGTATAATACCAATGAGTCATCATCAAAATTATAAGTTTTTATTAGGGATATAGAACCAAAATTTTTGAAAAATGTTAGGTAGGATGAAAATAATTAAATCAATGTGAATCATCCCTAACCATATCAACAAATTCATGGGTAATGGATCACATCTATAAAAATAATAAATGATGTATCCCAAGTGTCCTAAAAAGAAAGGAAATATACAAAATTGTTCCTTTTATTCAATGCGAGGAGAAACTATATGTAGTTTTTTTATAGAGTGTGATTATCTTAATATGATAGATGATGGGACATGGGATGGAGGACTACAATTGAAAATAATTATCGATGATTAAAGATTTTTTTTAACAGACTCCATCATGAGATTCCTACTGAGGAAAACTTGAATCTCATTGAGCTATACACGGGAATCTATGAGAAGGGAATTACCATGACCATAAGGAAAATAAATATGAAAAATTATCAATACCCTAGAGTGATATATAGCACCTCCGCATGCATGATATTGTAAATAAACGATCCATTAGTGTTATGTTTGAGGCCAATGAATGGGGTAATTCCTTTAAACCATCCACCCTTAGAATATGACCTTCATGTGTGGTGGGATGATTCTTCCAACAATTCACATTCAAAGTGAAGGGGACTTATACCACTATTTCATAATAATTCCTAGGTCAACCACTTGGAATCATGATCTATCCACCAAATTCAACCATTAACTAAGAACGCCCCAATGTAGTTCCTTGTTTAGAGCATTCAAAATAAACTAGCAGTCGACAACTTGAAAATAGTTCCGTATTTATATTCTTTCTTATTACATCTAACTCCACTAAAATAGTTAAAAATAAAATCATCAATCATGTAAATATGAAAAATTAAGAAAAATGACTCGCTTAACATCCCCCAAACCAAGACTACCCATTCACCTTGGAAGAAAAAATGATATGATGATTCTACCTTGGAGCTCTGACAACATCTGCACTTAAAGGGAAGAGAAATCTCTTTATGCATGACCTCCTAGTCCATGTAAATGGAATGTGATATAAGTCACCAGAATAAGAATCTATATTATATAGGGATATCATGACACCAGAGGTACTCCCCCAATTATTCTGAATGAGATTCTATTACGTTGGAAAAAAAATCATTGGCTGAAAAGATAACTGATTAGGTCATCATAAAAAACCTTCTACTGATCACTATTTATTGAGATACTCTAAAATAAGTAAAACAATATTTTGGTGAAAAAATTTGGATGATGTTTAAATTCATGATTTCCTAGTAAAAATATATATCTAGAGTGGGACACCTTCAAAATACCAGCAGAACAACCACCCTATTTTGGTTCCTAAATTTATTGACTCTACAGATGATAAAATATCATTAATGAAGTTATAGTTGTATAATGTACTCATGAATCCTTTTTCATATCCATAATGATTGACCCTTCATCATGTCTAGCTATTATCCATGATTGTGTGGTATAAAGATAGCCCACATGGAGTGACAATCCAATGAATCCCATGCCAAATTTTCTTGCGTACAGTTCATAGATCATTCAATGATCCCGAAGTTAATTCATTCATCTTATGAAATATTATCCAACCTCTCCCACAAATCCTAGTGATAGTGACCATCAGATTAAACATCCCAGATGAATGAAAGAATGAGTTTTTATATTTTGTAAAAATAGTGTTAGGTACCTTTATAATAGATAAGACATTCACATGAATAGATGAAAGCAAACTATTAATAAGGGTGACTTGACCCTTAAAGGAAAGATAATGGTTTACTAAATAGTTAATATGATTAGAAATTTTATCATATATCCCATAAAATTGATGAATATGAACTCTAACTAGAGAAATTTAAGAACTCAAATATTCCATATGGAAATGATTTTTGAGAATTCACACAGTGAACTCAATCATATTGCCATTATCTCCAGAAAGTGATTAGGAATATAAATTATGCTTTTATCCCTATTAATAACCTAGTCACTCCACATGCTTTACTACTTTAAGGACTTATTAAGATTTCAAAAAACTATTATTTCATTAACAATGAGAGGTGTATCATCTATGAAAAGAAGATGAGAGATACCATTAAGATTAAGCCTCCATTGAAAAGTATGGATTGTTCCATTTCTAATACACTGAGTGAAAAGGATATTAAAGGTGATTTGAACAAGTATGAAAACACTATGATATAAGGGATCACTCTTCCATATCCCCTGGACCAAATTGAAGAACTTTCATTTTTTCTATAAGTGTAATATAAATCCACAGAGATATGAAGAACCAAAAAAATAAGTCTACCACCTATGTATAAAATCCTATGTAATTCATTAACATGACAATGAATCTCTACTCTATTATATAGTATTCTTTTCCTATAACTAACTTAATTTCTATATTTGACTCTAGGGTATTAATGTTGATATCACCAATCTTTTCCTCTGCCAAAACGATTATAGCTTGGGTAGATCTCGCAGGGATGAATCCATCTTGTTCCTTTTATACCCATTTGTGAAAATGAATTAAAATAATTCTATTTATAATACTTTCTATAACCTTGTTTGAAAAATTACAAATTCTTATCGATCTAAACTATGTGAGATAAGATTGATCATTAAACATGATAATGGAAAACAAAGTAGTCACATATTCCATCCTGGGATGTTTTTATCCCAGAGAAAAATGTTGAATTATGTCTATAATATCTACCTTAATAAGGTCACATGAGCCCATATAAAAGAGCCTATACAACCATCAGTTCTAGGTGATATTTTATGGATGAGGGAGCAGAAAACCACTCAAACCACATCCTATTATAGAATAGAATCAATACATTTGTTAATAGGATTACAAACCATAGTGGAAATAGAGTCAAAAAAATATGAATGACCCTCAATTAATTGTTCTACATGAAAGGATTCACCCCGATAAGAAGAGATCTTAAATAAGACTCATCCATACCTCCCACAGTCTCCGGATCATTCTTGAATGAGATATCCCCATGTGAATGTTAGTAATACATGGTTGGAACTTATCTCTAATATAAGCATTGAAAAAGGTTATGTTTCGGGGCTCTTCCTTAATCCACATAGCCCTTGACCATTCATGATATGCATTTTCTTCTCCTAATATCATTTCACAATGATTTTGTTTTTCTATATACAAGATCACTGAAATTATCTCCATCCCAATTACCTTCCAATCTTTCCTCCACATTCAATATATCAACCTTCACATAATCCAAATTGAGGATTTAAGTATGATGATTGTTATTCCATATTTATAATAATTATATGAACCTACTATGTTTATCATGGATTCAAACCCATAAACACTACTACATGGACATATTCCAGGATGTACGTAACTCATTATTGGAGTCGGGACTAATGTCCATCTACTAGAGAATAAGAAAATATTTTTTATGCTCTTCTGGACTCAAGATTGATAAGGATTGAATAAGGAGAGAAACAGTTTCATTAAGAAAGAAGGATGAGTGATGTAGGTTTTTAAAGAAACGGTCTAGAACACTCTAGATGTATTGTATTTCATTCTGATTATTTAACAACAAGAATTTATCTCCTTAGAACCCCATTCCCATTATCCCATAATTGCATGTTAAAGAAAATAAATCCTTTCTTGACTTCTAGGGAAATATCATGCCACATCTCTTCGTCAGTAGGTCCAAAATGGTGTTAAAATCACCCCCAAACATCCAAGGCAACTCCGTTAGATTGAAGGATACTAATTAAATCCATAATTATTACCTCACTAAAACATAAAATTTCACATAAAAAAGAGATGAATAAACTATGATTTCCAAATAAAACAATAGTAGAAATGTGCTTGGTGGAATCTTCAAGAAAATTCAAAGAAACAATGACCTTGTAAAAAATATAGATATGAATTTTAGAAGTCTCTCCATTAATTTATCCACATAAATAGATCTTTTGAGAAAATTGAGGATCCTATAAGGGTGTTTCTTGGGTTCCACAACTGTAACTGGAGAAGTATTACTGAGAATAATTTCAAGAACTATAAAATCAGTTTTCACCGAAACACCAAGCCCACAAGAATTATGGGTAATTAGGGAAATAATTTGTGATTTGGATGATTAATTTTGACCATATACATTGGATGGAAGCTTGTTTGATAATGATAAATAAATTACTCTTTGGAATGGGATTTGGTGAAAACAACACTAACTGGAGTAAGAAGAGTGAAAGAAGATATGAATGAATCATCTAATCCAAGAAGATGTGATAATTGATCTGATAAAACATTGAATCAATTATAAAGAGGAATGGGAAAGATACCTAAGGGTATGAGATCTCTGGATATGAGAACTACAGAGTGAGGTGAGGATAAATCAATCACCTATCCTTTGATAATATTCCTCCCTATATTCATAGAAGTAGTAAGAAGTATAGAATATGAATATTCATAAACCATACCAATTCTATAAACCACCAAATCATGATATTTAACCCCTTCGGGATCCGTCAAAATTCAAGGATGAAAAGGAATCTTAGGAGAATATAAAGACCACTTCAGGCCCAAAGAAGAGGTCCCTCTATCATTCTCTATCAAACCTGGGTTCACCAGAGACAAGTCTTTTTGAACAATATCCAACTTCACTATAAAATGATATTGTAAAACCATATCAACTTCTTCTATCACACTTGGTTCCTCATGAATAAATCCATACTAATTAACCACCACCTTAATTGAAGATGGAGCACTATCAGAGCTAACCCTCAACCAAGGGGAATTAGAAGAAGCTAGAGCTTTAGTGCACACTAATAGGGAGAGCCCTTAAAGGTATCATGATTCACAATACTAATCCATCTAGGGGAAGGAAAAGTGATTTTTTCAGTCAATAAACTCCCCCACATGAAAATAGGATGTGTGATATAGGGGTCTGGATAGATCCAATTCCATGAAAATGTGATCCACAGAAGCATATTGAAGTAAAATGGTGTTATTTTCCATGAAGAGAAAAGATAAAAAATCATCCTCAGTGCTTCAAAGAAAATTCATGTCGTGAAAAGGAATTGGTAGATCTAGGAGGATCACCCAAGGAAAATATAAAGTGAGATCACATATTGAATGAACCTCCATCACCCAACAGAAAAATGAAGATTTCCATCTTCCCACAATCCAGCCCGGATGAGATCAACCCTTGATGAAATCCTCCCTATAAGAGAGGACCACAAAGAATGCTTTACTATTCACAAATGACACCCTATTCAGATCATCTAGACTTTATAAGGTTATGATGCTTTGGAAGAAATCCATTGAAGGTTTTTCTAGACAAAAAATATCCAGTAATGTCCACTGAAGAAAATTTTCAACGTTTTTATAAGAATCAATCAAGATGATGATCTCTAGGATACCCTTCACCATGATAGATGTGGAAGGAACTGTCATAATTTTAGGTATAGGTGGAAGAGGATTTAACCTGGAAGGTGGAGGATGATAACTAATTTCCTTCAATAGAGGTCTGAATTGAACCTCCATATCTGGTGAACAAAGAGATGATCCGTCCGATATGGACAACATGATCATCACCACATCAATGTGAAGAAGGGATATGAGAAACCGCTAGTGTGAGAGGGAGTTACATCAAAGATTCAACTAAAGAAAGATCATCAATAGTCGAAATGATTTGAAAACCATGGGGATTTTCAGCATATTCTCCATAGAAACATAAAGATCCTTTAATACCCATGGGTTAGAGATAGATAAATTGATCAATTTAACATTCAAATTTTGATGCTCAGAATGCTTCTCTTGGATAACACTACTTCCCTAAAATACCAATATACTATAGTTTTATATTTCATACCTATTATAAATATCGAAATGATATATATGATTCATGAAATAATATAAATCATATATAAATAAATAAATATATATACATATAAGAGTTATTATAATGTTTTATAAATTTTTATCAGAAAAATTTAAAAAAATTACCCCCACATAAAATGCTGACCCCATACAACATATCCCTTTTGTGATCCATGACCCATGTTTCAAGAAGATTTACATTAGGTTTCACATAAAAAATCCATTACTATATCCAATAGAAAACTATTTTCAATATTATCACATATGATTCTTATAAAGATGAGTGGATAACTCTTTATCTGCATAAATCATAATGATTCACTCAATTTTATCCCTTATGTCTCTTAATAGTTAGGATTTACCAACTATGTGAATCCCAAAGAAAATTTCATGAACAAGGAAGCTAACAGTTAGGGTCTCCATATTTCTTCTATTCCCTACATAAGAAAATTCATGGCCACTTAATGGTTAGGGTCACCTAAACTAAATGTTTGAGGTTTTGATAACTGATGATTTGGATGGAATGGACCATATAGTATTTAAAGGATTTTTTTATAATTTATCAAATTTAATATAAATAAAATTAATATTTAATACGTAATCATTTCAACTCATGAAATCTTTAATATCTCTTCTTTCATTCCATTATGTATAAATTTTTATAATTATTTAGTATTGAAATCTCTATTCCAACAACCAACTTAATATGTTCACACCATATTAATATGTAACTCATTATAAGACTCAAAATTTAAGTCACTCAACTTAAAATATAATTCAAACATATTCATACATATTAAAATATATATTATTTATAAGGTACAATAAATCTTTTTGTAAATGCATATAATTATAAGAATTTGATAATACCTAAATAAGTAATCCTGACCCACAAATAGCCAACCCCCACCTTTCTAGAATAGGGCATTAGCCTCAATATTAGTGCGAACTCCAACCCAAAGTCCCTCTACCTCGGGATACTTTACTCAAGAGAGAATCTACTTCTTTATAACTCTAAAACCTAATATGTATAAACTATATTCAATAGTTATGTTTAATTTAATAAATTAAATTACAAACCAAGGTTAAAGTATATAAAAACTAAAATCTACACCGTCATACCAAGAATGTAATGTATGAAATGAAAAATTATAAGAGTAAATTTTTTCACATAAATTAATGTTTTCTTCATATCCATATTCCATAAACATTTTATAAACATGGGTATTCAAAATAAAAAAAATAAATAAATAAACACATTATTTATTTTCCAAAAATTATATATAAATATGAACATTTCATATTATATTTCGGCATAAATTTCAGCCTTTTACAATTCCAAGAATTTATTATTAATAGAAAAAATATAAAATTTAATAAAAAATATCCAAAATACTAAATTTTAACATTTTTAGTAAATATCATATTTTATTGTTGATAATGGGGAATTATTAACTGTAATTTTCGGTCAATATTTCTAATTACTATTGGCATGGTCATAATGTTCCATACATATTTAACAAAATACCTTATATCCCTAATATGACATGGGGCTTAATTTTTTTGAAATATGGGGTTCAATCATAATTTATGATATAACATATTATATCAAACTACATAGTAAAAATCTAGGTAATAATGATTTACTATACCCTATTATATATGGCTATAACAAATAATGATTAATCCAAAAGATAGGAAATATTATATATTTTTTGTTATGATATGGACCCAAACACATGTAGATACGCACTTTCTTTGAAAAATTTGTAGATTAAATTGTTTAATCAATGAAAAGTGTTGATTGGATACCACTGATAGGTTTAGGGTGATCATCTAATGATTTTAGAAATGAAATATAAACCATCATATGCATGATCAATCATTGTAATAATGAAAATATAAATTAAGAACAAAAATATAAGAATACCTTTTCTGTTAAAATATATATCTTATAATTTATGAAAAAGTTATTTTTATAATGATCAGTGAGTAGTATAGTATCCAAAATACACTTATCTCTTATGTAAATAAACTAGAATTGAATCCTATTTAGTAATGAGAGGAATATTTTTCTTTAAAGGTATCATAGCACCTTCCTCGATGAATATCAATGAAGAACCAGGAATTGAAGAGATATTTTCTTATCCTAGCATTCTTCACAATAACCATCAATGGAGGGATACCATTCCTTTTATAATGTATTTTTATTAAATGAATATATTCATAGTTTCACCTTCCATATCATGGAATCCCACATGAGTTATAATAACACAAACCTCATTGGAGTTGGATAACCATTGTATACTTAAATGATTATACAATTAATGTATAGTCATAAATTAAACAATCTCATTAATTCATAATTGAAGGGAACCAATGAAGAATAACATGTAGAATTCATGAATGAAATATTATATATTGAATGACCAACATAAAATATGATGGAAGAAACTTTTACTCTATAATTGAGGCCTCTATATTACAATATCACTACCTATAACACAAGGATATCTTAAAATATTATATCCCAGTTTAATAAAGCAAGGTTGAACCTCATCCTGATAAAAAATTCATAAAACATTACACATCCTTTTTTAATGCATTTACAACACTTTAAATATTAATTTTCAATCCATTTTTAAGGAATAACGATCTTTTTAGTAATATAATTTAGATCTCTAAGCATTATTCATCTTTTATTCAATTCCAACATTATAAACCAATGCGTTTCGTTCTTTTAGGTGAGTGCTGTGTGTCTATCTAGGAAGATATATATGACAGCTCCACATAGAATAATTGGTCATTGACATTAGGTTTAACAAGATCTACATCTAACTTAACTTATATAATCATTTATGGGTTTTTATTCTTCAATTTTATTTGATTTTCCTATATTCTTTCATAATAATGTTATTTTAGTGGTGTATTTTATTTGTGTACATAGGTCTGATATGTTGAATCATGTAAAATTCTTGTGTCCATTAACTTTTTATTTACTCATTTAGTGGTCCCACATATTGATTATTTCTATAAATTTTCTTTATATTTATGAATTAAATTTGTTTTTTCTATTGAAAATATAAACCACCTCTATATTCAGAGGATCCTTGGATATTTTATGTGGAATAAAAATCATGATAAATGAAAAACTCCAAAAAAATATACCTAGTATCATTTGTTTTACAAATTACATGAAGATGAAAAGATTTCATCAATACACATAATGTAACCACCTATGATTGGGATTGATAAAGATCCATATAAGAGTATATTGGAGTAGTTTATAAGGTAAAGAATGAATTATTTCATGTTATTGATGAAATTATTATCCATGTGGATGTTTCATATGTGATTCAAGTGATCGGATTGAGGAAGAGTTTGGAGGAGAATAGAAAAATGGTATAAGTGTCTCATCTAATGTTTATTCCTTATGGAGTTGAGTTATTTGAAGGCATTCTATTAGAGTATTTTTTTTATCAATTTACCTTAATGTGAGTAGAGTTTTGAAGTAATGTTGATTGAATCCATGTGGAAAGTTTTGAAATGAAGATAATTCATGTATAATTTTTTCCATTAAAAAACTTTTAAGAATATAATAGGACTATTGGATTTTATGGTTGTTTATTTCTTTCTTCATAACCTTTTGAGAGAGGAGGAGGATTTGGATTTTTTTGGTTTCTTTTTATATTCATAACCATTTGAGACAGGATGAGGAGAGAAACATGAGGATAGTGACGGAACTATAATCACAATAGGTCTTGAAATAAAGAATTTAATTTGTATCACTATAATAGATAAGGTTTTTAAAAATCATTAGAAATAACTTTTATCAATCCTAAAAGAGCATTTGATGTTCTGAGTGTAGATAAAAGTCAGGTGATATTATCATTATAAACAAAAGAACCAATAAATTCATCCTTTATCACTGCTAAAAAAAATCTAATAAAGGCGGACATTATTTGTGCGTTTTGTAGCACTGATAAAGTGTCAATTTATCTATGTGTTTTTTAGTGTTAAAAAAGGTTTCCTATTATTAGTGCCATATTTAGTACTGATAAATTTTACCTTTATAGGTGTGACCTTTTATACTGAAAAAATAGATATTTATTCAATGTACACCTAGCACTGATAAAATTCTTTATCAGAAATTATAGAGTGTTATAATATACATTTATAGTACTCTATTATAGTAGATAAAAAAATAAAATAATAATTAAATTGTATAAATTTAATACATCTATATAATAGATAATATATATACATTTCTCTATTATTACAAAACAAATATTATATTAAAAAATTTGAGTATAATCCAATCACATTTATATAAAACTAACATATAAACAAAAATAAATACAACTAATAAAAAATAAAGAAAACTCTTTGCAGGACATCTCCCACAATCAACCCAAACATGTATAAACAAGTGTGTTCCTGTAATAAAAATAATAATTATTTTAGAAATAGTACATAAACAAATTGTAATTGAAATATTTTATATTCCATGTTAAATTTAAATTATAATGATATTTGGTTACCTTCTACATGTCACAAATGAATAATAAACCATTTTTATTATAAATAATGATAATATGAGTGTTCTTTCTCGTTTTTGAGTATGTGCTGTTCATTTTAAAACAAAACGTTACATTTAACGAAATCATGCATTTTTAGTCATACCAAACAAACTATATGTTAGATTTATGTGAGATTAGTTCCTACACATCAAAAATTAGTTATAAATCTTTCTACATAACTATCCAGATAATTTGAGAATGTTTTCTTTATTTTTTGTAATATATATTCCTTTTGGAATTAAATTATACTTTTTAATGAAAACATGCACAATCTAAGTCATGCTAGCCATAATATGTATTAGATTGATGTTCAGTTAGTTCCTAAATATCAAAAATGAATTATCTCTCTTTTTAATAAAGTATTATTTGATAATTTGAGGTATTTTTCTCAATTTTGAGTATGTGATGTTCAGTTTTGTCTAAATGTCACTTTTAAATCAAAACATGACTTTAGATCATACTTTCCCATCATGTGTTTAATTGACTTGTGTGTAGTAAACTATCCCCGTTAAACCCAATATATTATCCAAGATGGAATGACATAAGGCCTAAAGTGAGTTCCTAATTTTCATGGGTTGGAAAAAATCACTAGGGAATCACAAATAGTCATTTTGGAATGATGTCAGCCTTGAAAATTCAACATGACCCATCCATGAATAGAATGACCACACCAACTGAATAAATGAGATCACCAAATAAAAATATAAAACTAGAGAAAATGTAGTAATTACTAATAACAGATATCATAAATACCATCACTTCACCAAATATAACATGTCAAAAACAATACAATTACATGATATCGATAGTCTAAATCTCTAAATTCAAAACAGGAATATAGAACTAAATGGTTAAAACCTGATATCCCAAATGTAAAAAATATTAAAAAAGGTCCTCATGAGGTAAACACTATGAGACCACGTTTCCTCCAACAAAACAAACCCAGATGATAGTAATCAAGAAGATCCACCCTAAAGCATAGTTCCATTTAAATTACTTGTGTCTTGAGAAAGAAAGTCTATATATTCCCGAAGTCATATGTATGGAGTGAGGCCCAATTACCCAATCCCCAATTGGATAAAACCATGAATCTATATAATTATTTTATCCATACAATGAATAAATCCAATTTTAAGCTCATTTTTAAAACCAAGTTCACTTTTTAAACAAATTAAATTGAAAACCTTTTCCTTTTTTATAATTCAAATTGTATTCACTCAAAACAATCTAGGTTTCAAATAATGACTAACACAAGGCTCAAATAAATTAATATTCCACCTGATATAACTTTCTCATCACACCCACACATGGAATCAAAGTGATCATATGATTAAAAACCTTCATAGAATTAAATAAATTTAAATGGACATGACATAAAGAATCAAAACCAAAAAAGGCACTAATATAATGCATGGAAGTATATAAATCAACATGGAATAATAAAAACACAACATGTGTTCCAACCATAATGGAATAGTGTGACTTAGACTAATAAATATTTCTATATGGATAAACAAGTATAAAAAGTTTGATTTTATCACATTATTCCTCTAGATTCACTCCTACGATCTTCCTTAGTCTCTTAGTCAAAAAATTGGCATCTCATATTGAATTGGATACTTGATCCAGTTTATTAGTATTTTTAAAAATTGAAATAATTTTAATTTCTTGTACATAATAATATTTTCTTAGTTTGAGTTCTTATATATTTTGTTTAAATCATTATGAGACCATCTCAAGTGAACTTCTGAAGTGACATTGTGAAGTGAACGTTTCAAGAGACCTAATGAAATTTCTTTACGGAAGTGACCATTTAAAGTAACTTTGAGAAAGTAACATTGTCAAGTGACTTTATGTAACTAAACTTGTGATGTGAATTTGAGGAAGTGACCTTATCAAGTGATCAAGTCATGTGGAATTAAATAAGTTACCTTGTGTTGTGACATTGAGGAAGTTTCCTTTGAAGTTACTTTGAGGAACAGACCTTGTGAAATGACCTTGAATATGGAGATTTTGAGTGAAGATTTTATAACGTCTAGAAGTGTATTTGAGTGATGTGAATGTGAGTCAAAATTTAAAAATTTATATAAGTGACTGTATGAAAAAAATCAAAGTGACCACATTAAAAAAATTGTGTGATAGCTTAAACCAAAATTAACTGAATACATGATCAAATATAAAGTGATTTTATGAAAAAACTGTTGTGACAACATGAACAAAAATAATGTGACCTCATAAAAAAATAAGTGACCATGAGAACAAAAATGAAGTTACCAAAAGTTAAAATTTATATAAGTATTGAACCTACCATATAGCCAACTATTTCTTAATTACTTTGTCGTATTTTAGTTAAAAACATTCTTCGTATTATGTATACTTATATATTTAGAATTATTTCATTTTTTATCATGTTTATCATAATTTAATTATTCATTGAATACATATTATTTATTCCAATTATAATATTTTTTTTGGAATAATTCTATGTAAGATCATATTCTTACAATGTTTGTTGAAAACTCATGCATGTTTTTTTGGTAAACATGAATTTTATGTTTAATATAGTTGGTATTTAAATAGATTATCTGTTATAATTTATTGAAGTTTTACAAGGAACCTTAATGCTTATTAAATATTTTTCGGAGTTGTATTAATTATTCAAATGGTTTTTCAATGTAAAATATGTTTTTAATATTATAAATTATCAAGGTGACCCACATGGGTATATTTCTCTTGCTTATTAAATAAAAAATCACATGATATTATAGAGAATAGAAACTAAAATGACATTCATGATTTGAATCTATTGTGATTGGAATGGCTCTATATAATAAGTTTCACATATCTATATATACATAAGATTTTGAGGATATTTTTGGATTGTGGAAGTGTGACATTCTTTGAAGATCTACTATTACTCTCAAATGAACATCAATAGTTTGATCCTTTACTAATAAAGAGTTATTTGCTGCCTCAACACATATAAATTTATGTTTTAATCTGATTATGTGGAATTATTTATTTTTATTCATTTTTGTGTGTTTAATTTTACTGAGTTTTAGTACCCATTAAAATTTTATATTGTGGTTTGTGACTCCCAAAAAAAATTCAGGCTTTTAGTTATGCCTCCAGGTAAGCAATTGGTAGGGAAATTTGGGTTCAACCATAACTAAAAAAGGTTTGGAATTTGGTCTTGTATTGGACATATTAAAAGGAAGATTTTATTTCAACCACCACTTCAAAAGGTAACATCTAGGTTATGCATACATCTGTCAAAAAGGAAGTGTGATTGTGTTAGGCCACCATGTGTTTGACAATTTATCATCTTGGGTTGTGACTGTAGGGGTTAAAAAGGAAGATATAAAAGGGTATTATCTCCCCTAAAAATTCATAGAGTTATTTATACTAGGTTTTATCCCTATCATTTTATGAGAGGGGTGAAGATTAAAGTTGGATTATATATATTTGAACTACTCTAAAAATCAATTTTTTTTGTATCTCTCTATTTTCTATTGCATTTACGGGATTTCGTTATGTGGTTTAAATTATTTTAAAATGTAAATTCACCCACCCCTCTCTATTACCCATTTTTTCATTCTCATTAGTACGTAACACTTGGTATCAAAAGGTGGTTCTATAGATTAATCATATTTTCTATTATTTGTTATAATCAATTCCTAACATAAATAGTCAATGGAAAAAGATTTATTTTGAGATTTGAGGGAATGAATGTGAATGATGTATTGAAACATCAAAGACCTTCACTCTTTGATGAAACTGATTATAGCTACTCGATGTCTCAATTAGAGAATTTTCTTAGGCATAAGAGTAATGATATTTGGAAAATCAGGGTGAAATAATACAAGTTAACTGATGTTGATCTGGAAACAACAATCACTAATGATGTAGTAATATATGTGAAAAATTACAAGGTGATAAATATTATATATTTTGTAATTAATTGGATGTTTGTGGTCATATTTATGTATGAAATGAAACCGATGAAATTTGGAAAATTCTGCAAGTCACTCATCTAGGTTATGACTAACATATAAGAACTAAAATGGGAATATTAGGAGCTATGTATTGGGAATTAAAAATGGTAGAATAAGAGACAATTAATAAAATGTTTTATAGATCACAAATATTGTAAAGGGTTGAGTACTTTGGGAGAATGCATAGATAATTACATTATAGTTGAATGGTTTTTAAGAGATTCACAAATGAAATGGAAGGCTAAAAAGATAGAAATTAATGAAAGTAATAATTTCAAAAAATATAATTTAGATTAGCTTATTGGATCTTTACTATAATATGAGTCAAAATTGAAAAATGATGCTCAAGATGAGAGTTTGAAAAGAAATGTTTATTTTTTTAAAATAAAAAATGCATGTTACGACACACTATTCTAATTCAAAATTTCAAAGTAGTGAAAGAGACCAATTTTAACATGTTTACATAGGAGGAAAAAAGAAAGGATACTCAAGACGAAACAAATAAAATTACCCAAAAATTAAATAAATAAAAAGGGTAATGATGATGATGAATATATATATTATGAGTAAATAGATAGAGGCCACAACAATACAAACTAACCAAGGCTCAAGAATGGTAAGAACAAGAGAGATAAATACAACAATTGAATGAAATAAATGGAAGAAAATTGAAGTTACAATTTGAATTCAAATTCAGGTGATGAATCATGTGAAATAAAAGAATTATAAAGCCTTTAATTAATTAACTCAAGTAATTAGGTATGTGAATTTGATTGTTCTGCCTCTTCTCATTTGATTTTTTAGAAGGATGATTTATATAAATAGATTCATATAATCAATCATAAAGTTAACAATATTACTATATTATTTATAAATCATGCGTAAATATAAATATGATATTGGTGAGAATGAAAACTTGAAAAATATTCCTGTAATGACACAGACTTGAACAACTACCCGAACAGTTCTAAACGGGTCATGTGTTACTACCATAGGCGCACCTCCCCGAATGCCAAAGGCTGCCAACTAGTAGCGAGGGTATTATAGGTATAGTGGGGAGGCAATACAGTCTTGAAGGATAATAATAATGGTACTGGTCCGAGTATAATAATAACGATGTAGAAGAATAAATGACTTAGTAGACTCGAACCAGACACACCAAGAAGAAGAAAATTCAATATCGATAAAAAGTGGAAGTAGTAAATATAAACAACTACAACAGAAATAAACACAACAACATTCTGATCACTTGTAACTACTACTGAACAACAAAACATGCATCCAAAAAAGGTCATACATATCTAAATATAAAAGGGATCCAATGGATAACCAACTATAGCTGCATACAAGAAAACTAATACATGAATGTATGGAAAACATAATAAACTCCATCTAAGAAATACCTCAAGGTCCATACCATCTCCATGATATAGCTAATGAAGACTAGATATGGATGCTGGCCTCTTTCTTGTATGTAAATCCATAAAGTATGCACGCGTCATGAAGGGCATGTGCTGGGTGTGAGACGAATCTTAGTAGGATTCCACCCAAAAGTGCGTACTTAATATAAGATTTTAAACAGACATGCATTTATATGGAAAGTAGTAAATAGAACGATGCACAGATAAACAGAAACTCCATCGGTGGTTAGTTTCCACCATGGAGTGTCACCCGCTTCGGCCAACGCTGGAATCTCTATCATGTAACCCAGCACCATGTGCCCCCTGACACCGCATGTCTCCAATACCAACGTCCCAAAGTCGCGTCTAAGAAATAGTAACCGAGAGGAACAAATATGCTTGTCCTTAATAAGTAACTGGAGGGATAGTTATGTCTTCCATCAACATAAGTAGATGGAGGGACAACCATGTATTCCCTCAAAATAAATTATCCAGAGGGATAGTGATGTCTTCCCTCAAAATAATGTATCCGGAGGGACAAAGATGTCTGCCCTCAAAATAAAGTTCCCATAGGGACAACGATGCCTGCCCTCAAAATAATGTACCTAGAGGGACAACGATATCTCCCCCTAGATAATGGTGAGCCTCTACCCCCAACATGATATCCTCAATTCTATCCACTGAAGGCTTGTTACCTTCCATGTGGCTTTCTACGACAAGCACCCACCAACCAAAAGTACCTAAACCACAACTAATGGGGGTCTCTACCCACACAAGTGGTCAAAACCACCGCATCTTTGAGTCTATCTACGTGTACACTACTCAATGTTTATTGGTGAGCAATAATCACCAAAATAGTACCCAAGCCAGAACACCTCTGACACCTCGTGTCCATACGACCATGCCACTCAAGTCTGATGGTCTCGCCATCCCAGTAACCCGGGCCACGCCCAACATGACAGTCATCCTGCCTTAAACGGATTCCCATGACGCCCAATACTATGGTCAGAACCCCCCAACGTAACTCGGTCCAAGCCCAACCCCTAATCAATATCACTCAAAAATACCCAGGCCATGCCTAGCACAACCTGAAGGTTCCATCATATGAAATATCACACATCACATATATAATCACAATGAAAACATTAAATAGGTAAGATAACAAAACAATTGAATTACACTAGCAATGTGTTGTCCCATACTAGCACTGAGGTCTTGAGAGCCTCTAACAATTCATATCAGTCTTAATAAACTAAACTTATTAGATAAAACATCACTATTTAGTCATAACCATTTTGGCTTCCCAGACCAAAATTCCCCAATTGAGTAACAACCCCTCGCCCGACACCACTCAAGAGAAATAGGTCAAGGGCATACCCAAAGGAATCCCATAGTTCTAATGAAAAATTTAATATGAAATATCAAATAAAACTATGTCCTGCTAAAAATTACCAAAACACACCAAAGGGCGTGCCACCCAAATGACCATGAAAACACAAAAAGAGGAATTTTCCACCTACTTGAGACTCATACGATGCTACTCCTATGATAACAACCTCCAATTAGGTCTAAAATGCATTAGATCTAGAAAATAATCAAAACCAATAAAACCCAAATAACTGGTTCTAGAACAGAAATAAAGAAAAACATCTCTAGGGGAATCAAGGCCTTACCAAGGGGGCTCCAAAGTATCAACCAGTGTTTGATTCGGGTCTTGGATGAAGGAATGGAAAAGATTTGAAGTCATAGCCAGCTCTCCTTGATCAAACCCATTGAGGGTTTGAGGTTCTCCCTCAATACAAGGCTACTGCCCATTTTTGTGAAAAAGAGAAACTACATGGTGTGTACTTTAGGATTACACATTGTGTATCATTTTACTATTAATAAGACAAATGTTATTTTTCCAGCTTACATTCTAGAACCTATCGACATGAGTACACAGCGTGTACCTAGGGGTACATTGCATGCACTTAGTTTTTCTTCTTTTCCTCACTAACTTACTCAAACTCCATGTATATCCCTCACACATGGATAGAATACATGACGTGTCCAAGGAGGACACAACCTATACTTGGTTAAACTATTCTACCCGGCCAACAGGCCTACACACCATGTATGGCCTCCATACAGTCATAGGTATATGGAATGCTGATAACTACACATCGTGTAGTAAGAAATTCCTACATGGTCATCACACGACATGTACTCAGCAGCACACAGCTGGTGCTCGCCCAACCCATACATGGTGTGTAATCTATAGTACATAGAATGTAGTATGGAAAATTCCAGAATATCCTAGGTTTTCCCATTTTTCTCATGAAAAATTGAAAAATTCAAACAGGGTCAGGATTTTGACCCATTCTAAAAACTTAGTTTCTTACAATCTCCCCACCTTAATATAGCTCATCCCTGAGATATCAAATGAAACACAAAGATGGCACCGAATATACCACCCAGATCAATGTAACACATGCTTCCCCGATATCAAAGGATCTAGATAAATTCCTAAAGGGGATCCCCACCTTAGAAATTGCCTAACTCAGTCTCAACTCAGAAACACTCAAACCAAACAGAGGTTCACTAACCTATTTTCTGGACGCATCATCCTTCCGTGATGCATCATCACCCCTGTGACTAATTGGTGTTCATGTATCATTCCTGACACCCAACCTATCCTACTCCACATCAAGGACCGCATCCATAAGGTTCTGCATCCCATGGATGCTCAAAAACAAACCTGGTGCCTATCACCTATTAACCCACATCCTTGGTGCCCCGATGCCCAAGGAACCTCATGTAACCCACATCCTCGATGCCTTGATTCCCACGACACCTCATGTAACCCACATCCTCAATGACTCTGACACTATGCATCACATACATATATATAAACATATCATGCACCCAAAATGGTGCCAATACCACAAACTATCATCTAGTCAGTCCACATAGATCCTATACATCACGTGCACTCAAAATGGACATGCCTCTATAGGTCATGAAAAAAATGAAACAAGGAAATCACAGCCACACCCATGGTGTACCTCTAACCGTCATCGGCACACTGGCATGCTCAGCCTCTAGCAGCTCCACAGCGTGCACCTGGCCTGAAGTACAGCTGCATGATGTTTGACCTCCCTATAGTGCTGCTCCATCCATCGGCCACTGACCCCTCACCTAGATCTCGCTGTCTCTATCACATCCTCCCCATGTAGCTAAACCTCGAATACCCTCTCTTGGTACCGAACATGAAACTAATCCAATTTCCGTGGTCTATCCTAGTCCCTTCCCACTAGAAGTCTAAGAAGGCTTCCTGCGTAACCTCTCAAGGTTCCCGACTTGTCCAGATGCGTGGCACTCCTTTGGAGGCATATAACACTTAGTCCGGACATGTCCTGGCTATCCAAACTGAATGAAAAACACTGGAGAACTGCTAATAGGTGGTCTAGATGAGACCTTGGCCTGAATTTCCTACTGGAACTCATCCCGTAATCGCTTACTACTATCTAAACCATCACCTAATGCTGTCATCCAGCCAGCCCGAGGCTTATCCCTCTGGCTACCCTATGAAATGATTGCCTGATTCACCACCTCTGAAAAATAACCCATCCGGAAGATATTGACCTGGATATGAATATCGTGTTGTAATCCATCCTCGAAGCACCTCACCCTAGCCACGTCATTTTTTACCATACCAGGTAAAAATAAAGACACCTAACTGAAAGTAGATTCATATTCAATGACAGACATGTTTCCCTACTGAAGACTCAAGAACTCCAGAGCTCTCTATGCTCTCAGTGTCTCTTGGTAAAATTGCTTAAATAACCTATCCTCAAAGTCCTTCCATGCAAGTCCATCATGCATGTGAGCCTGAACCTGAACATCCCACCAATGATTTGTCGGTACTCACAGTAGGTATGTCACCATCTTGAACCTATGCCCTGGAGGCATCTCGAGTTGCTTGAAGATCATTTGCATGCTCTCTATCCTGTTCTCAGCCACCTGCGGACCACCCTCACCCTAAAAAAGAGGCGTGTGCTGCGACTGGAACTCCCATTTCAGATATTCCATAGATGGGTCTATACCCTGCATGACTCTATCGATCCCCTTCAAGACACACACTAGGCTAGCTCGGAGCTTCTCGTCGAGCCATGGTCAAAACACTTCAAAACCCTGTAACTTTCATGCCTACACTGGATCATGGAACTGATCCTGGACCTGAGCCGATACATGCGGCTCCTAATCTGCCTACACCAGATCCTGAACCTAATCCTACACCTAAGGAACTGTGTCATCACCCGCCTGACACTCCTTCGAGATGAATAAGAGAAACCTGCAGAATAACATAAATGGCCAGACATCCCACATACATAACAATTTATATATATATAATGAAGATAAGAAAAGAATTAAATGGTAGTGCATAACTACTAACCTTAATCTCCCCCATTGCAACCATGCCTCATGGTATCCCAGCCTCGTGGCCTCCTTACCCGCCCTTAGCAGAACCAAGTATCAAAAGTTCCTCAGGCCATGCCCATCCCGATTGCCAACATTCCCTCAAACTGATCCCCTAGTCACCCAATGCTAGTGATCAAACTCACCTCAACTGATAGTACATGATTACTCATACAAGATCCAGGCCCAAATATCTTGTCACATGAAATTATAAAAAAATATAAAGCATGGAATACACATTGAAACAAACAAGAAATTATATCAGTAATTTCACCTTTTCACATTTGACAAATACAAAGCATGGAAATCGATATCATTCACATTGTATTATCAATTCACAAAGCATACATGCATTTATGAAATTTAAATACCCTAAAAATGGGCCTATCAAAAGCCAAGGAAACAAGCCTTGCCATACCAGGTCAAGGACCAATTATCCCTTGACACAATTATTCATGGTTTACATATCACAATCATTAACACCACACACCATGTGATCCACCAAGGTGGAAATAATAACAACTTTAATCTGAGAAAAACAAACAACAATTCCCACCCTAAGTAACTTGGTCCATCCTTCATACCAGGGGCTGCAGGAGCCCAAGCACAATCTAGATACCCAGTTCCAGTAAGAACCTATCTCTAATATACCAAATCCAAAACAGTAAAATTATCAAATAATAAAAGAGAAAACTCAATCTCATTAGTAGCTAATAAAGTACTGCTACTAAATCCCTATCAGGAACTCCTCTAATAAAACTTTGTAACGAACCAGACATGAACATCCACCTAAACATTGCTAAACAGGTCGGGTGTTACTACCTTAGGTTTACCTCCCCTAACTCCAAAGGTTTCCATCTAGTAGCGAGGGTCTTATAGGTATAGTGGTGTGGCTATACCATCTTAGAAGATGATAATAATAATACTTGTCTGAGTATAATAATAAATATGTTGCATAATAAATGAATCAAAGTACTTGAACCGGACCCATAGAGAAGAAACACATTCTATATTGATAAACAACGGAAGTAATAAATATAAATAACAAAAGAAAAAATAAAAAAAGAAACATGAAAATCACTTGTAAATATTACTGAACAACAAAACATTCATCCAAAGTACGTCATACATATCTAAATATAAAATGGCACCAATGGATAACCAACTGCAGCAACAAACAAGCATGCTAATACTAGAAAGTACACAAAACATAGTAAACTCCAGTTAGGAAAGACCTCAAGGTCCATACCATCTCTATGAACCAACTAATGTATCCTAGCACATGAAGTTGGCCTCATTCCTGCACATAAATCCATAAAGTCTTTACGTGTCCCGAAGGGACCGTGCAGGGTGTGAGAAGAATCTTAGTAGGATAGCACCCAATGGTGCGTACCAAATATAAGTTATTAAAAATGCATGAATTTATAAGGAAAGCATTAAACAGAATGATGCACAAATAAACACAAACTCTACTGGTGCTTAGAAGCCACCATGGTTTTCCCCCTGCTTTGGCCAACACTAAAATCTCTTTCATGTAACCCTACACCATGTGCCCCCTAACACCGTGTGTCTCTGGTACCGATATCCCGAAGGCACGCCTGAGAAACAGTAACCCAAAGGAACAACAATGCCTATCCTCATTACGTAACTGGAGGGAAAACGTAGTCTAACCTCAAAATAAGTAGCAGGTGGGACCAAAATGTCTACCATCAAAATAAGGTATCTAGAGGGACAACGATATCTTCCCTCAAAATAAATTACATGTAGGGACATTGATGTCTACCCACAAAATAAAGTACCTGTAGGGACAATGATGTCTGCCCTCAAAATAATGTACCAGGAGGGACAATGATATCATCCCTAAGATAATGGTGAGATTCTAACCACAACCTGATAACCTCAATGCTATCACCTGAAGGCTCTTAACCTTCCATGTGGCTTCCTACGACAAGAACCCCTAAACCAATAGTACCAAAACCGCAACTAATGGAGGCCTCTACCCACACGAGTGGTCAAAACCACCTCATCACGGAGTCTCTCTGTGTTCACTATACTCAAATTTTTTGGTTGAGCGGTAATCATCAAAATAGTACCCAAGACACAACACCTCTGACACTTCGTGTCCCTACGACCATCCCGCTCAAGTATGATGGTCTCGCCATCCCAGTAACCTGGGCCATGCCCAACCTGACAGTCATCATGCCTCAAACCAATGCCTATGATGCCCAATCCCATGGTCAGGACCACCCAATGTTACCTGGGATAAGGCCACCATGTGATCAACCTAACTAAAAAATACCCAGTCCATGCCCAACACAACCCGAAGGTTCCAACATATGCAATATCACACATCACATATATAATCAAAATGGATAACCTTAAATAGTCAAGACAATGAAACAGTTTAATTACACTAACAAGGTGTTGTCTCATACCATCACTAAGGTCTTGAGAGCCTCTAACAATTCATATCAGGCTTAATAAACTAAACTTATCAGATAAAAAATCACAGTTCAATCATAACCATTTTGGATTCCCCCGACCAAAATGCCCCAATAGAGCAACGCCCCCTCATCCAGACCCAATCAAGAAAAATAGGTAAAGGGCATACCTAAAGACATACCATGGGCCTAATGAAAAATTTAATATGAAATATTAGATAAAACTAGGTCCCATTCAAAATACCCGAAAACACGCTGAAGGCCGCGCCACCCAAATGACCACGAAAAAAATAGGTATGCACCACATAACAAAGATTCGTTCGATGCTACTACTATGATAACTGCTTCCAATTAGGTGTAAAATGCGGTATATCTACAAAATAATCAAAACCACTAGAACCCCAATAACTCGTTCTAGAACAGAAATCAAACAAATGGACTCAAGAGGAATCAAGACCTTACTGAGGGGGTTCCAAAGGATCAACCGGTGTTTGAATCGGGTCTAAGATGATGGAACGACACATATTTGAAGTCCCGGCTGCATCTCCCCACTCAAACCCATCGAGGGATTGAGGTTATACCTCAATACGAGGCTACTAACCATTTTAGCAAAAATAGAAACTACACGGTGTGTACATTAGGACTAGATGTCGTGTATCATTTTACTGTTCATAATACGGCTGAAATTTCACCAACTTACTTTCTAGAACCTCCCGACATGAGTACACGGTGTGTACCTAGGGGTAGAAAGTGTGTACTTAGTTTTTCTTCACTTCCCCACCGACTTACCCACACGTCATGTATATCCCTCATACACAGCTAGACTACACGGCGTGTCCAAGGAGGAAATGACTTGTACATGGTAAACCGATTCTACCCGACCAATAGGCCTACAAACCTTGTATGGCCTCCACAGAGTCACAGGTACATGGCGTGTCGATAACTCCACGCCGTGTAGCAATTAATTCCTACACAGGCATCACACGACATGTACTTGACATCACAGAACCAGTGCTCGCCCAACCCATACACGACATGTACTCTATAGTACATGATGTGTAGTCTAGAAAATTCTAGAATATCCTAGGTTTTTCCAGTTTTCTCAAGAATAAGTCAAAAATTCAAACAGGTTCGGGATTTTGACCCATTTTAAAAACTCAAGTTCATACAATTAATTTGAGATCTAATGATAAATTATATAAAGATTTGGAACATATTCAAATTTAAAATCCAAAACATAAATATTTTTAGTCTGCATGTGGATAATCTTATGGGAGTAATTATGATACAATTTCGGAATAAAATTATAGACTTAAAAATGAATTTTAATGGTTAAAAATAGATTTTTTTGGATTTTTAAAGGTAACATAATGTTATGAAAAGATACTAAGAATGAATAAATTGAATAAGTCAAAGGTCAGTCTTGGTTATGATACTCAATTTCCAAAAAAGTATACAATCTTATTATCAATAGGTTCTAGGGGAAATATTTTACATGTAACATGTTTTGTATGTCACATAAAGGTACATTATGAAAAAAAATGTTCCATTAGAATTCCATAGTCTCTTGGTCACACCAAGGATATAATCTCAAAATAATTGTCTTCTAGATTACCTATAAATGCTGGATTGAAATATATTTGGGTTTCCTAGAATTATTTTTCTAAACTAATTTGAACAAAATTATTTTTGGGTACCAAATACCATTAGAAAAATTTTATATAGAATAATTATCTTGGAATAATGAAAAAGGATGTACAGTACAAGGATAGTGGATGTCAATGATAAATGATCGGTGATATTTCCAAATTTATTTTTGTAAAAAGTGTCAGAGTGCTAGTGTTACTTTTAGTGATAATTCCAAGTGAAAAGTAAATGGTCTTGGAGAAGATTTAGTTTCAAATTTAGTTTTTATTTAATTTTTTTCATTATTAATGTTATAAAAATTATATAATAAGTATCTCACAACATGGTGATGATAATATGAAATTGAATTTTGAAAATGAAAATTTTGTTATTTCCAAATTAGAATCTATATTGTTTTATAAAAAAAATTCAATATTTATTCAATTAATTTTTCTATGTTGTTAGAATAAAATATGAAATGATTAAATTTCATTTAATTGGAATATATTTTGTGAAATACAATATTTTTCCATGTAAATTTTAGGTGGTACCACAATCTTTCCAAAATTCAAAAGATGTTTTATTTTCTTGATTTGATCATAAATAATATTTCATGTCTATCAAATAAATGAAAACATCAAAACTACATAAACTTTTACTTTTGAACTTATTTGGTCCAATGAAGTATGCTAGTATGGAAGGTAAAAGGTATGTATTTGTTATTTTTTGATGACTTAATAAATTTACATGGAATTATTTTCTTTCATATAAATATGATACATTGTAAAAATTTATTTTATATTGAAAATTATTTCAACATGAAATGGTTATATTATTTTATCAATTTGATTTTATATAAAAGGTGAGTTTTAAAATATATATTTTGATATATTCTTTGAAAATTTCTCATATTGTCGAAAAATTTCAGCCCTAGGACTCAACAAAAAAATGGTGTGGTGCAAATTAAAAACAGGACTTTACAAGAAATGGCCAGGAGAATGTTAAATGAGTATTAATTAACAAAATATGTCTGGGTAGATGCTGTTAAATTATATTTTCTTATTTCTAATCAAATAATTAAACACAATCAGGTTAGTGTCACATGGTTAAAATCAAGAAGATGAGATTTGATTTTGAAGAATGTTTTATCCCATTTGTTCAATTATAATCTATAAGAATTTATTTATTATATGCATCCCACTTTATAATTAAAATATTTTAGATATATGTAAAAAGTTAATTTTTAATGGATATATTATTAAACATATATATGTAAATTAGCCTCATGGTTTTCTGAATTAATCTAAGATTAACCATGTTTTTAAACTCTCAATATATATTTATGGTTTCAAATATGATCTTTGAGCATTGTATGGGGGTTATCTTTATTTATTTTAAATAATGTTTTTGAAAAATGAAAATTTGATTTAAATATTATATTTGGTTCCTCAAGTGATATAATGTATAATAATGTTTCAATGCTAATGTATTCAGAATTTGACATAAGCCTTAGGGGTAAACATACGTTCTTTTAGTGTTAATAGTAATTGTTTTGGGCTTATGGTGTCACATACACTATAATTATTTCAATTTTATGTTTTCATTTTTGAATTTAAATTTTTAATTTTCATGGTGTATTTAGTTTATTCAGTGTGGGTCACCAATTTGCACCATAAAAGTGTATTTTATTAAAATACATAAAATATGAGATTGGATTAATTGGTTTAAAAATAGTTTAAATAAAAAATTATATTTGTGTGACTAATAAAAATATACTATTGAGTTATTCAATTGAGTTGGTCTTGATATTTATAAAATCTCAAAAATTACAATAACTATCACTAGTAAATTATATCATGCTAAAGGTGTAAAATCAATTGGTAATAATATGTTTTGGGATATGATTGGTATAGTTATTTATTTAATAGCATCTATAACTTATTTTAAGTGTCTAGAATGAATATGTGCAATATTCAAATCCAATTCTATATAAATTCATTTAAAAGAAATTAAAATATTAATTGACTATGTTAAAGGGTCTATGGATATTGGAATATTTAATCCTATACATATATCATTTGAGTTAACAATTTCTTTATATTTTTGATTTGGTGGATGTAAAATAAATATAAAACGTACAATATTAATGTTTTAATTTCTTGGTAAATTTTTAGTTTCTGATATTTATAAGAACCAAAATTTATGGGATTTATCAACTATTGAATGTGAGTGTGAAATTATTGTGTATTTTTGTTCACAATCTTAATGGATTAAACAAACTCTTTCTCATTATGGTTTTAATTTTCAGAAGATCATAATTTATTATGATAATACTTCTACAATATTTATCTAAAAAATCATTTTCAACACTCTAGTAATAAACACATTGATGTTATATATCACTTCATTAGAGACCATGTTTAAAAATGGAATATTATTCTATATATTTTTGATGAAAAAAATAATTATCTTGTATATTTAATAAACTCATAGATTTAACTAATTTTGATGAAATAAATTTGAATTTGAAATGATGTAAATGTAATAATAAAACATGTATTTTGGGGATTTTTGACTCTGATTTTAAGCAAAAACGTAAAATATGTTTTATTTGGACAGTGTGTATATTGAATCTATTTTATTTTGTTTCCTCGCTAACAAGTGATTAAATTGTTGTTTATTATTTGATTAATTGTGAATCATTAAATTATTCATTTAAAATATTGAAATGATTCCATGTATCTTTAAGGATTCTAATATATCCTTCTAATAGAATTTATATTATTATACACAAGTATCTTCTTATGTCTTCATATACTATTTGAAACTGTATAAATTTTGGGGAATAATAGTTATGTGTTCTATGTAACTATTATGGTTATTTTATTACCTATAAATAATTAATGTGGATATTTTTTTTATGTTAATATTTTAAGGGTAAGTTTCTTTCTGAATAATCATTTAGGGATAAATTTTAATGTTCAAATTTTAGTTATAATTCTTAGTTTCGTATCCATTAATTACTATTTATCTTTGGAGAAGCATCTTTAAATGATATATCTTTTTGATAAATTTAAAAAAGGGGGAGATATTTTTATAAATTAGTTTTATTTAAATATTATAAAATTGGGGGATAATGTTGAATTGGATCCTTGATCCCATTTATTATTATTTTCAATAATTACAATAAATTTAATTTCTCATACACTATAAGATTTTTCTACTTTGTGTCTTTAAATATTTTAGTTAAATCATAAATTGACCTTTTTAAGTGACCTTATGAAGTGAATTTTAGGAATATCCAGGTGGAGTTTCATTGAAACATTGACATTTTCATGTGACCCTATGAAATGGCCATTTCAAGTGCCCTTTTGAACTGAATTTGAGGAAATACCCTTGTAAAGTGACTTTGAGTAAGTGGCGTTGTGATGTGACTTTGAGAAATTGAACTTGTCAAGTGACCTTGTGAAATGAATTTATGTATGTGACTTGGAATAAGTGACCTTGTGAACTCACTTTGAAGAAGTGACCTTGTAAAGTGAACTTTTGAATTGACCTTTAGTGAAGTGTTCATGAGTGAGTTTTTGGAAAAGTCTATAAGTTACCTTGATTTAAGTGAGCGTGAGTGAAAATTATAGAAATTATAGAAGTGACCTTTAGTGAAGTGACCATGAGTGAAAATTTGAAAATGTATGGAGGTGGGTGCATGAATAGAAATTAAGTGACCACAACAATAAAAATGAAGTTAATGCATGAAGAAAAATGAAGTGGATTCATGGAAAAAAATCAATTGACTACATGAACAAAAATGAAGTTCCTACATGAAAAAAATGAACTGATCAAGAAAATAAAATGAAATCACATTAAGAAACAAAATGATGTTACCCCAAGAAGAAAAATATTGTGACCACAAGTTGAAATTTAGAAAAGTATTGAACCTACTTTGTGACCTATGGTTACTTAATTACTTTATTGTATTTTAGTTCAAAACAATATTAATTTTATGTGTAATTCTATGTTTACAATTAATGAATTTTGGTATCTCATGTTTGTATTAATTTAATTATTTATTAAATACTTATTAATTATTTCAAAAATAAGAAATTTCTTTTGAATAATTATATGTAACATTAAATTCTTATCACATGGGTTGAAAACTCACACCGTTTTCTTGGGAAAAAAGGGTTATAAATTTAACATGGTTGGAATTTGAATTGTCTATCACGTATACATTATGTGAGTTTTCCAAGTAACATTAATATTGATTACAATTATTTGTTGGCACTGTATTAATTATTATAATATTTTATAAATGTATAGAATGTTTTTAACATTAATGATTATCAAAGTCACCCATGTATGTGTTTTCTCATGCCCATTAAATGAAAAATTCATAAGAAAAATTGGGAATGATAAACATAAATGGTCATCATGATTTGAATCTAATGTGTATGAAAGACATTAAATAATGTGTTTAGTAGATCTCGTTCTAGATGAGATGTTAAAGATATTCATGAATTGTGAAATTGTGGAATAATTTTATGATTAACTACTTCTCTCAAGTAAACATCTATTATTTGATCCATTACTATTGGAGGGTTCCATATTAGCTCGATACTCAAACTTTTAAATGTTTATAAGGTTTTGTGGTCTTAATTATTTCTATTAATTTTTTTCTGTGTAATTAAACTAGGTTATAGTTAACATTAAAACTTAGGATTATGGGATGTGACTCCCAAAAAAAAGTCAGGCTATGGGTTGTGCCTTTAGTTGACAAAAAGGCAGGGTAATTCAGGTTATGTTATAACCATAAAAATGATGTGGATTTGGTTGTTCCTTGAAATAGTAAAAAGGACGGTCTTTTTTCTACCATCACTTCAAAAGGTGGATTATGGGTTGTGTCTATAGGTGTAAAAAGGAAGGGTGATTGGGTTAATCCCCAAAGTGTGGAAAAATATGTTGCCATGTGCTGTGCCTCTAGGGGTAAAAAGGATGTTATAAAAGGATTCTTATCTCCTTTTAAAAATACCAAGAGTCCATTATAGTGGGATTCAAATCCATCGATTCATGAGAGGGGTGAAAATTAGTGTCAAATCATTTAGATTCCAACAACTATAAAAATCACTATGTTTTTCTATCTTTATTTTGGTTCAATATTAAATTAACTTTGATAAGTGGTTTAAGTTATTTAAGAAAGGTATATTCACCACCATCATGACCATTAATCCATTATCATTATGACCTATCATATCTCTCAATATTCCTCCCAAATTCTCTCTTAGTTCATTGGATAAAATCACAAATGATCCATTAATATTCTTCTCAAAGGATCTCATCATAGTCTAATAGACACAAATTATAAATTTATATGATTCAAACTCTCAGGACCTAGGGTTCTCATATGTTACTTATTTCCCAAACGTAACAAATCAATAAGTATTATTCATAAGATCCAATTGAAAAGATAATTTCTCAAACCAATATTCAATTTTAATAAAACACCATAATCATGATAGTACCATTTTTGAAACCTCTTTAAACATCCATTTGAAACTACAAAGCCTTTTTGATCCATCATATCAACACTTGAAGTATATTCGAGGCAAATCCTATTGAAAACCCACAATAAAACATCATATTTACAATACAAACCATACATTAGATAATAAATTAAATAATAATCAATCAAAAATCTATTTCTGGGTAATTTCATTACTAGAAACCCAAAGAAATATTAGATTAAAGCTTAAACCTAGAAAATTTGATTAAATAGGGACAACAACCTCCAAATCATTTTCAAACATGTCACCTTTAACGAAAAACACTATATTTAGGAAGTGTACCCACACACACCTAAGAAAAAATAACACAATCAAAACCCCCATGAAATTCTATATATTTTCCCAAATATTCATCTAGGTTTTTCATCTTCCCTGTAAATGGAATAACATGGAATAAATGGGTAATAGATGAAGAAATATTGAAGAAAGATGCTTAACTCATGACAAACACCCAAGTATCCAACGAAAATACACAAAAATTAAAGAGTAAGATGCTCCCTAAATTGAGGAATAATTTATTTTTAGAATGGGAGAGAAAATAGGAAACGAGAACATAAATATTTCAAGGAAATTTAGGTAAAAATTAAAAATAAATTAATGACCTGGAAAACTCCCATGGTTTGGCTATATGATAAGAAAACATATATGCCAACCATGTGGGTGCTACTATCTCCCAAAAATCAAAGTCACATGGTCACATATATTCCTTGAATGATTTTAAAAACCAATCACAAACCATTTAAAAACACACTCTCTAAAAAAATAAATGCCCTCACATGGTTTTCTGCATGGTTAGACAAGCCATTCACTAAGGTTTGTTTCCCCAAAAACCAAATTTTCAACCAATCGTAGAAGAAAGCTCCAAGAATGAATAAAATGGTAAGTAAAAAACTAAAACAATACATACCAGTGACTCAAAGGGTATCACGCACCTCCCTAACATGTCTCTTTATTGCCCCCAAAATTCCTCAAGAATACTTAGAAGAAAATTGGTGAGGTCACTACTCCCCCAACAACGATTCTCTCTTCCATGTCTCTTGGATATTTTCATGACACTGCCAAAGTGCATGGACCAATAGGATATATATTTCACTAATCACCTCGTTTTAATTATCCATGGTGTGAATATGATTCTCCATAATGTTGATGTCAGGTTCGACAACCAAATCATCCCGTTATACCATGTGAGATGGATCTGGATGATATCTCTTCAACTGGGAAACAAGATATACATATTGAATTAATGTTAGTTTTAGTGGAAAATCCAACTAATAGTCAACCTTCTTTGAATTCTCTACTATGTAGAATGGCTTTACATTACACAGTGCCAAATTCCCCTTCTTTACAAAGAGATGGTGTCACAGTCGAACATTTACCTGATGAAACACAAATCAACAACCTCAAACTCTAATAAGCGATGACGTCGATCAATGTATGGATTCTAGAAATATACATCAATCAATAATCTAATTTCAATTAGACAAACTTTATTCATTTTCTCCTAAATGATACTTGGTACTAACAAGGAACACTGACCCTCCTTAGCCCAACACAAAGGGGACAGACATGTCCACCCACATAAATCCACAAAAATGGACGTCCTAATTGAGTACTGATAAAAATTATTGCGCAAAAATTTAAAAAATAATAGGTTATTTTCCCTTGAATCCCAAAAATAACGAATAAATTACCAGATCATGTTCTCAAGAGTCAAGATGGGCTACTGTAAAAGAAAATCAATCTATGACTGTTATGTTATGCTCAACCGAAGATTGGAACCCAATGTATATTGGATTACCTTATAAATCTGGGAATTTAAATAAGATTACTAATAAAAAACTATCATTGATGGAACTCCATATAATCTAAAAACCTATCAAACATATAGGGGCAGAGCTCCTCTACATTCATTGACACCCAGATGTGAGGAAATTCAGATGACTTGGTCAAATGATAGAAAATTACCCATATATTGTCTTTATACTCATTGTTTGAGGTAGGTCGATCATAAAATCCATATTTATTAAATCCCACTTCCACTCTGAAATAAGAAGAGGCTGCCACAACCCATCCAGTCTCTAATGCTCATCTTTGATTCTTTGTTAGGTGAAACTTCAGAAAACAAAATTAGTAACTGATCTCATCATCTTGGGCCACCAATACATACTCTTCATGGTATAAAGCAAATCAGTGTCCCCAAGGTTCATGAAAAAACTAGAATAATTCCCCTCATGCATCACCACCTACCTAAAACTCAAAGGAACTACTATCCACCTCTTAAAATGGAGATAACTATATGGAGATCAAGACCAATCACTTTATGTCATTATATTATTTAAAACATGTTTAATGTGCAGTAACTTTTGGTCATATTCCTACTCATTACAAAAATTATCAAAAGATATGGGGTGAACTAAGCTCTATTCAAAACCATCTTCTCTCTATTCTCATATACCTCCAACCTTAAATGAAAAAAATACCCATTAATACCCATTTCTATATTGAATCTTGAATAGACAATATTGAGAAATTTTTTCTCAATGAATCAATGAAAACATTACCCTTCTTAGGGGTATAGGCTATATAAAATTAGATATTGAATATGTAATCTACATGGAATCTCTATTTGATGTTTAAGATTATCTGGGTGGAGATATTGTTTAGTAATTTATGATCCAGTTAGACTGTGAAACACTACTTGAAGTAGAAATTCCAAAAAACTTCAATCCATGCATTATAACATCAATCCATGCATCACAACATCAAAATTCATGTCATGGGTAGGGTAATTGTACTCATGTGGGAATTGTTTTTATGAGAATTAAGCCACCACATGGGTATCCTATATCACCATTCACCCTAACCCCACACATGAGGAATCATAAAAAACCTTATAAGAATTCCTAGGATTAATAAGAATAAAAAATAATGTGAATTTCAAATGGTTCTATAATACTTCCAAAGAATGGATTCACTCCTCACCCCAATAAAATTTCACCCTGTCCAAGTCAAGGTGATTAAGTGGGAAGATAACTTAGATAAGTGTTAAAAAATAATTATAATACCCAGTCAAGATAAAAATTATTCTAATCTCAAACACATTGTTGGGACACTCCCAAGACAAAAATACATGAATACTTTTAGGATCATCTGAATATTCTTTATAAAAAATCACTTAGACTAAGAACCTCACCACTTGAATCCAAAACTAACATTTGTATAACATCTAATATAGAGGATTATTTCTCAATATTCTCAAGAAAACATCCATATGGTCTTCATGGTAATTCTTTGTCTTATAATTCACCAATATTTAATTAGTATACATAGCCATGAAGGAGTCCAAAAAATGGTGGAAGAACTACTTCATCATGTCTATAAAGATCACAAGATCATTTGTGGGGTGAAATGGAATAACCAAATTTTCAATGTTTCTATACAAGATATGAAAGGATATCTTAGGTACATACTCTTCTAGGACTCTCAACTGGTGGTACCCTGATGTCATGTTGATCTTTGAAACCAAATGAACTCCCTAGGGTTGCTTAAGAAGATCATAAATTCTAGGCAATGTGTATTTATTCCTTAGGGTCCATGATTAATCTTTTAAAAATCTATGAAAAGTCAAAGATATTTGTTTAATTTCCTTGTAAATAGAACTTTTAACACCCATAGTGACTTTCTAGGATGAATAAACAATTTGGTCTCATTGTCTTCTAACTAAGTTATCAACTCTTTCAATATAGTGAGTGACATTATATAATATGGTAAGGAAATAGGGCTTGTAATAGGGAGTAGACTGATAGTAAACTTGGCCTATCACTGGGTAGAAAACGAGAAAACCCCATAGGAAACACATCAATGAACCAATCCATGACCACTAAAATTAAACCATCTTAACTCTACTCCATATCATCAAAGAAAACCCAGTAAATCTGGCATGAGATCAATCCTACTTCAAAAACAAAGGGACCTTCCCTTCTATGTTGTGGATCCCACTCACCGTAAAATACATGAGTACTCCCATTCAATGATAGAAATGGGACCATATTGTGACAATAGCCAACCTATGATTTAAATATAATCCATTAATTTATAATAGTGATGAGATAAAAAACATCTGGGTCCAAGATCAAGAAATTCCACATGAATTTCACATTGGAAATAAAAACAGGACACTCTAGGAACGTAAAACCTTTCTCTTTACTTCTACCAAATGGTGTTATAAAATCCATAATTAAGGGAATTAGCTCTTCTCACATACCCATATCATTAGGAATATTTAATGAGATTAATTATTGGGAAGAACCCATATCAAATAAAATATATTCCATATAAGAAGCAATAAACACTGTACCTCCCATGGTGTCCATCCTATGATCAGTGTCCTCAGGCATCACATATTCTATATAGAGATATTCTAAATCATGTCTTCCCAGATCCTTCTTCACTAGTGAGAATACCCTTTAATCTAAGTGTGAGCCCCTTACCCTTTTGAAGCATCTGACCACAACTATGAACCCTTGGATATTGATGAACCAACTCCACTCCCTTTTGGGAAATTCTTAAAGAAGATTTAATGAAACCCTAATAATAGGTTTCAATAAACCATATTTTCCACAAATAGAAAATTCAAATGAAAATGAAATGAAAATGTCAAAATTTTAAACATTTTTTCACTTCGGATGGATTGGTCGCATGGTTAGTAAAACCGTTAATTAACCATAAAATTATTATTCAAAGATGACACACATGGTTTCATGGGTTCTACACAGTTACTACTGACCTTTATCTTCCTATTTTCTCTATTTTTTTACCAAAAACCTCAAAATAACTCAATGAATTTCCCCATAACTCTTAATAAATGGGGAAATACACCAAATACCAAAAAATAACCAATATCTAGGATCAAAAATTAAACAAAATCCCATAACACCCATAACAACTCAAGTTTCAGCATGAAGAATAGCTAGAAAGACCCCCTATGCTTCTTCCTCTTGAGCACTGGTAGTTATAGCCGTGGTCTACAACTAACCATTGAATAAAAGGTGCTCTCACAATATATTGTAGTGAAATATTAGCGGTCAACATGACCCATTAGCTTAAATGGAACAACATATGTCTATAAGAACATTCATGAAATTCACAGGATATCAACACGCACCTGGGAATCATAATTAACCATTTTTGAATGGTTTAATCCTCTAAAATCTGCATGACCCATCCATGAATTAGATGGACACACTAAATGAATAATGTGGATCAATAAATATAACTATAAAAACAAGAGTAAATAGAGCAATGAATAATTATATATATCATATATTTCATCACACCACTATATATTACATGTCATAAACAAAAGAATTACATGGTATCCATGGTCAAAAGCTCAAAACATAAAATAGGGATCAAGACCCAAATGGGGAATACATGACATACCCACTAAAAAAATCTCAAAACATATCTTCATGAGATAAATAATATGGGTTTCAAAGAATAAATATAATATTTATAAAATAAATATATAATCGACATAACATAACATTCTCAACACACCCACACTTTTCCTCAAAGTGAGCATAAGTATCAACACAATTATATATCTGAATAAATGGAAATTGTTATAACAGAAGGTATCACAACAAAATAATGTACTGAGATAATTCACAGAAGAATATAAATCATTAGGGAATTGGAAATATTCCATAGGGTCTCTAACTATAAGGTTTTAGTTTGACTTATACTAAAAATAAATTTTCTAGATGTCTAAGAAAGTATTAAAAGTTATAAGCTATATTGGTCTTCCCTAAGCCCAACTTCCAAGAGCTCCCTTGGTCTCTTGGTTAAAATATTGGAATCTCTCTTGGTCTTCCACCCAAATGATATTTTAGTCCCTTTGAAAACATCACGAAATATCCCTCGATCTTCTTCCCAAATGCTCACTCATCCCCTTGGATATTCACTCTTAATCTGATTTATGCACACTCTTACACCATAGGTTCTCCATGTGCTACTCAATCCCAAACATATGAACATCAATAAGTTTCATTCAAAAAATCAATTTAAAAATATAATTTGTCAAAATAACATTACAATTTTTATAAAACACCTTCCTAAGGGTAAAAAAAACTTTTAAACCTCTTTAGAAATATATTTAAAACCATAAAACCTTTTTGATCAATTTTATCAAACACTTGGAGTGATTTCAAGACAACTCCCTTTGAAACCGAAATTTAAAACATCAAATTTCCCATAAAAACATTGAATAACATCAAACATGGAATGAATATCAATAATGCATCAATTTCAACCCAATTTGATAAATAAAAACTAATTTTTTAAAGTATTAAAGGTTATCCATGCCAATTAACTTAAATACGGACTCCAACCTCAGGATCAATTCCAAATTTGTTTCTTTTAAGGAGAAAAACTAGATTTAATAAGGACTTTTCCTCACAAACCTAAAATATATGAAAAGAAACAAATCCCACCATTAAAAACCTTTTATTAATCCTACATACTAGATTGGGTTTTCACCATCTAGGTAAATGCAAGAACATGGAAAGAATAGGGGAATGATAATGAAATAATGATGAAATAGTCTTACCTCAAGCCAAAAATCGATGGATATAAGGCTAATCCTCTAAAATGGAGATGGAGAATCCCTTAATATTGGGAATGAATATGTGAATGGAATGAGAGAAAAAATAGGCCAAGGGTACATAAATAAATCTATGGAATTTTGGTAAAAATCAAAAATTTTGATAACCAAGACAACTCCCATGGTTTGGTCACATGGATATTCAAAAATATTTCCAACCATGTGGGTGCTTTTATACCCAAAAAATCAAGGATCCATGGTCACTATTGAGCCTCACACAGTTTGAAAAATCATGCTCAAATCATGAAAAAGGATATTGTCCCCAAAAAACTACACCCTCACACAGCTAGACACATAGTTAAACAAACCATGTCCCAACTATGCACCAAGTTTTGTTTTACACAATAATCAAAATTTACAACCCTAGGCTACTAGAAAATCAATGAAATGAGAAAAAAGGTAAATAAAAACTCAAATAATATATATTAGTGACCCATATGGTTCCACAAACCTCTATACTATGTCACTTTATTCCCCTATAAAGTCCTCAAACATCCTAAAAAAATAGTTACTGTCACTACTCCCAAAACAACGCTTATTACCCCCATGTCCCATGGATATCTCCAACACAATTCTAAAGTATAGGGAACAATGGGATCAATTTTCCATGGAACACAATTTTTTGATAATATAAGATATTAATAGGATACACCATAATGGTGACATCAGGTTCCAACTCCAAAGTTTCCTACTCTCTTAAGTGATATGTGTCCATATGATATCTCTTCAACTATTATAAATGAATGAAATTGTTAATTGAGTTAATCCACCATAGAAACTATAAAAAATAGGTTAACTTCCCAAGATGGTGTACTATCTAGAATTTCCCAACATAAAAAAATGTCTACCTTCCCTAATTTTCTAAAAGATGGTTTTCTAGTTGAATAGATAGCTAAAGAAACACCAAATCACCAACCTCAAACTCTTGTAGGAGAAAATTGAAATTCATTAATGAATTAAGGAGAAATAATTCTTTCACTAACTTATTCTAAATAAGCTTTACTTTATCTATCATCTCCTGGATGAGACTCCATCCTAACAAGGAATGGTCACCAACCTCATCCCAACACATAGGGGACTATAACAACTACCAATATACTACCTCAAAAAGGGACATCCTAATAGAGTCTTGAAAACTATTATTGTAATAAAACATATCTAAGGATAATTTCCTTTCCCAATAATCCCTGAATTCAACTACACACACATAGAGCATATTTATGAGAGTGTGTATGGTCTACTAAAACTAGTCATCTATCTATGTGTGGTATGTTGTGCTCAAGCTTATATTGGTTCCAAAATATTCCTAGAGTCCCATCCATAATCATGAAATGAAACAAGAATATTGCTCATAATATGTCAGAAATGGAACTCTATAGATCCAAATAATCTCTTGGACATACAGCTTCCTGATCTCCTCAACCTTTGTTGACTCCCTAATGGGAATAAAATGGGATGAAAGGGTCAAATAATAAAGAATCACTGATATAGAATCTTTTCAGTTCAAATTACGAGGTAGTCCTATCATAAAATTTATAGATATTTTGTACCACTTATACCCTAGAATGAGAAGATGTTGCAATAATCCAAATAGTATCTAATGCATATATTTGATTCTTTATCAAGTAAAACATCGTGAAAACAAATCATCAAATAATCACCTTATCCCAGGCCCCCAATACCCACTCCTCAATGTATAAAACATCCTGGTAGACCTGGGTTCATTGACCAACTAGATTGATACCCATCATGAATCACATATAGCCTCAAATTCAAAGGAACTACTGAACACCTCTTGAAAAGAAGAGAACCATCAAGGGATTGAGACCAGTTACTGAAGGTCTATCCACTATTTAAAACAGTATTTATCTAATATTACATTGGTTTAGATTCCTACTCCTTTTTAACACAATCACAAATATAATGTGTGACCTACACGATGTTCAAAAAAACCATATATCCATCTACTTCCACCTCTAACCTCATATTAGAAAACAATCATATTCCACCCCACTCATCTAATGATTCTTGTATAGCCTAGATCAGAAATTTTCTATTCAAATTATTTGTGGAAGACATTCATATCCTAGGGGTCTAGGATATAATGAAATAAAAAATATGAATATACAATACCCAACATATCTATCTAAGGTTAAATTCCCTCATAGTGGGTACATACCTCAAGATTTTATGATCCATGTAGAATGTGATATGATCCCAAAAGAAGTAATGGGACTATGAATTCAACGTAAACATCACATATGCCAATTCAAGGCCATTGGTTGGGTAATTTTGTTCACATCATCAAAGTTTTCACTATCCATAATCCACCGCACGATCATCTTGTATCAGAACTTACCCCTACCCCTCACTTGAGGAGCTCCAATACACAACATAATATTTCTCATGATCAAGAATAATCAAAACTTATTTTTAATTAAAATGGGCCTCAAACTCATCCAAAGAATGATATAACTTCTCAAACCACTCAAATATCATCCATTTCCTTGTAAATTATGTCAAGGGAGAAGATATCCAATATAATTATTTCATAAATAACCTAAAATACCCATACAATTCCAAAAATCTTCTGATCTAAAACACATAATTGGGTCTCTATAAAGAGAAAACTCCATGAATTTTCATGGGATCCACTGAAACCCCTCTCTTAGAAATCACATATTACATGAACATAACCTCTAGAATCCAAAACTGAAATTTTTAATAGATTTGTATATATATGGTTCTATCTCAAAATTCCCAAGTCTAAATCCATATAGAATTTGTAGTCTTTGTATGGGGATACACCAAGATGTCATAAAAAACATGACCATGAATGTGTCCAAAAAATAATTGAAGATCTGGTTCATCATGTCCATAAAGACCGTAGGATCACTGGTGATCCAAATAGGATAGCCAAATAATAAAAGTGTTTATAACAACATCTGATGGATTTCATAGGGATATAATCCTCCCAGAACCACAAAATATTGTACCCCAGTATTGAGTCAATATTTGAATACCAAGGAGATCCTATGAGCTGATAGAAAAGATCATCAATTATGGGAAATGCATATTTATTCTTTATCGTCACCTGATTAAGATTAAGGTGATATATATACTGTCAAAGAGGTTTGTATTCCTTTTTTTCAAATATATCTCGAGAAAATCATGGTGACATTAACAGATAAATATATCCCATTTTTTCAAGCTCCTAAAACTAATATTTAAACATTGTTTACAAAGTTGGAGCCATCTAGTATGATGATAAAGAAATGGGTATCCTCCTAGGGAGTAGATCAATTATAAACATAAACTCTCACTGGGGTTGAAACCTAAAAAAATCATAAGGAAACACATCATGGTACTAATACAAGACCATTGTAAGGCAAAGAATGAAGCACTACTCCATGTAATTAAATAACAACCAAAGAAGATGGCATAAGATCAATTCCTCCCTTGAAACTATTGGTCCTTCCTTCCTTGATCACCGATCCACTTCAGCTTAGAAGATATCATTTCTCCCATAATGATATAGAAATTGGACCCTATGGTGATAGAAATCATCTTGGTCTTTGAAGCTAATCAACCAATCCATATCAATGAATATATTGAAAACATCAAGGTCAAACACTATGGAACCCCACATTAATTTTCCATTTTTAATTCAAAAAAAACTATCTATCAAATTAAATACTTGATCATTCTTTTTACATAATGGATTATTAAATCCCATCATGAAGGGTATCATCTCTGCTCACATACCCATAGTATCATGTTTCAGTAATGATATGAATGAATAGGAAGAAATATTATATAATAAAATATATGCCATAAAAGAAGCAATATACATAATACATCTCATTGTGGACAGCCCGAGATTTGTTTCTTCATGTTCCATATCTGCGACATTTATACATCTTAAATCAGGTATACCCTGAGCCTTATTCACATTATGATAATCATATTTAATTTTAAGGTGATATCTTATACCTCTAGAATCATCTAATTGCACATGTTAACCCTTAGATAATGATGAACCAACTCCACTACCTTGTGAGAAAGTCTTCCAAAAGTTTTCATGCTGACCTAGATTCCAACATTATTGGAACGTCCTTAGATACTTTGGGAAAGTATGTTTGGTATGGCCATATTTATCAAACTAAGAACATACCTCTAACACATATCTTGAAAAAATCACTTGTTTAGTGCACAATGACTACTGGGAACTCATGTAAGTACCCCTTTTATGAAAAGATGTTGAAATATGGATAACGACCACTAAAGGAACACTAATGAGATCTATTTTCCTAACTATGTCCACCTCTTCCATAAAACCCTTATTAACCACCATAACATTGGTTTTCAATCAAATAGGATAATAATAAACATTATTTTATCCTTAAATCCCATTTCATAATGATGATCTTTAAATTAATCATTCACAAGGAGATCAAGAGATACCCAAACTAACTAAAAAATATGATAATCATACTCCATTATTCAATGGTCTAGCTCCACCATCTTCATGAACTCATGATCAATCACTAAACTTAATCTTTATCAATAGAAATTCTTGTTATTGACCACATTAAAGGTAGTTAATGTGGGTTCCTCCAGCCTCGTCACTAGAACCATAGATTCACAACATTTCGTACGTAGTCCTTACAATATATATGTTGTGAACCCAACCTTCGAGGTCTTCAGTGTTTTCAAAAAATGAAATATACTCTCGATCTATTCCATCCACTCCTAACGCTCTTGGGTTACCCTATAAGAACAAGAAATTATTGGATTATTCTTAGTGAACTTCTTAATGTTGTCCATTATCCATGTCTGATCTCGATTAGCCTTATAACCTAAGGACTAGACCACACAAATCATTGACTCCACTAAAATTTGAACCAACTAGTGGGATTTCCTATGAGATATTCTCCACAACTACCTCTCTATGCCTAGATGAGGCTCTTCTTGGAGGCATTGATTATAAAACAATAGACAAATGTTCTTCTAATACATATTGGAATCTCAAAAATAATCAATTAAACCTAACGAAGCCCTTATAATATATAAAAAATAATAGAATTATATTCAATAGAAGCATAAAATAAAAATGGTATTGAAATGTAATGACCAAATATTTTTGAATGATAATTCTTTTTTGAAAATTTGTTTTATATTATTTTGAACTAAAAAAACTATATCTTTTTACCAATGAAGTGAGTATAAATTGAAATGTGACCATCAGCTTTTGTCCATTATATGACCGTTGGTAAATTGTGACAATTGGTCAATATGAACATTGGTAACTACACTCTTGATAAAAAATTTAACATTATAATTAGTGTTTACAAGTATAAATGCTAATAGATAATTAATGTAGAAAGAAGAAATAATGAAGTCAACTATTAGGGTTATGCCACATGAATTAACATTGCTAGAGTTTGGGAGAGAGGTTTCATCATTGGGGTTATCTATTGGGAAATCACAAACTAATATTCAACATTTGATGCTTTAATGAAGTATCATACAAGAGAAGTTCAAGTTAGTGAAAATTACCACTCGTGCAATTTTAGCCATGCCACCCCGTGAATTTATCACAATCACACACCATACCCTTTTGTGATAAATGGGTTTAATAAGGGTTTGTGTTTCAAGGCCTTAACTACTTATGTTTTATATCTATTTTGAAAAAAAAATCTTATTCAACCAATCCCATTTTAATATTAGTTTATTTAATAAAAAAATGTCGAATTTGATAAATTGATTTTTTTTTTGGAAAAATGTACTTTTCAAAAAAGGCACAAACAATTATAATAAAATAAGATATTATAAAAAAATTTTATTTCAATTAAATATTATGATAAAATCTCTTATCAAAATATAAAGGATAAAATAATTTTATTTTTCCTAGTGTCTGCAATTTCACTAAGCATTTATAATCACTTATTATTTTTAATAAATAAGGAATTTTATGATTAAAAGTTATAATGCTCAAATTTTGAGAATTATTTTAATAAGATAAATATCATTTTTGAAATTATCATGTAAAAATTAGGTTAGTGTGAATTTAAGAGGATTTTATAAATTACAATATTTCTTCATTACTATTAAAAATAAAGTTTGAATTTTTTGATATACATAATAACATCATCAATAATTAATAATGATGTAAATACTAATTAATCTCAATACAGGACATAAAATATTTTAATTTATTAATATAATTTATTTAAATATATTTTAATCCATCTCTAAATATATAATTTACTTTCCTAATTCTAAAATGGAAACTTTAACTTTAAGAATGTTATTTTGTGAAAACATTAATTTTACTTGACAAAATAAGTAATAAAAAAGGATGGTAGACTATTGGGGATTAAAATAACATAAATGGTATCCCAATTGTCCAATTACATTTTAAAATACCATGGAAAACCATATGGTTTTTATTTTACCACTACTAAGGTGTTAAAAGTCTAAATTTAGAAATTAATAAACAAATCCCCCACTTTTTCTATAAATACAAACCCATTTCTTCATTACATTTCACTCACAATTATACCAAAATTAACCTATGATAGTTTAACTTCCCAAGGAGTCCTACCAAGGTTTCCATAGGCCCCAATATCTTGATCCTCATGTTTTAGGAACTACTCTACACAGTAATGGAAATCCCAACATCCCTTTTCCATTTGAGTATCTTCATTACGTGGTATGTCTTTGAAATTTCCAAAATAAATTATTATGTACATTTTATTTTAAACCTTTAATATATTAATATTATTTTATGAATGGTAGAGCCATGTACCCTCTCTCTTTACCCTTTTCTAAAACAATGTTTTATACTAATTATGCTACCAATTTTACTTCTCAAAATTTCCCTTTTATCCTCAAGAAATTCCATTTTATTTTCATTATGCGAATAACCAAACATATTTTTTATAGTGTCATGCACCAAGATTTAAAAATAATTAATTTGATTCTGGGATTGAAATACATAAAATCCACATTTCCTTTCTGTGGGTTATAAATTACATAAAGATCTTGTCTTCATGAACATTTTTTAAAATCCATGTTTTTTAAACAAAACCCTTTTTTTATTCTACCTAATTTATTTATGAAATGTTTTATTATGATATATGTGTATAAAATTAATTAAGACATATTAAGGGTGCTACCTAATAGTTCTCTATTCAATTGGGTAATGTATTTAGTCTCAATAGATAACTTGTTTTATGATACCTTGTTGAATAACCTTGGAAGTTTTTATGATATAACAGTGAAAAAACATAGCGATATGCTAATAAATGTATTATTTAAATGTTGTATCCACATTTACTTATTTTAATTAGTGTTTATATTATTATTATATGCTTATTTCTTATGCATTTATGATTTTCCTCAAGATATTATTGATATTTATCAAGATCACATTTTAACTATTTCCCCTAGTGTCCCTTACTATGTATTATTTTCATACTTTACTTTAATGTATATCCCCAAGTTATGAGATACTATAAATGAACTTAGTTTAAACAATTTGTGAATCCTTTCAAGTTGATTACAATAATTTTTTTTGTTTTTATGTATTATTTACCCTTTTTCCAAGAAACTAAACATTAAAAGATCCTCTATTTGCATAATGTAATGGAAGTTATTTATTAAAAAGGTCGGATCCCATAGTTGTTATAAATTAATGGTTTAGTTATTTGTGGAAATTATGATTTTAAAACTTTATAAAGAACCTTAAGGAAAATTTAATATATAGGAAAACATCATAGTATTTTTTTAAGTATTATGAATGTGGTTTCCAAGAAAAGAAAACTCAGTCTTGATATGATCAAGTTAATGTGGCTCTTGAACTGATGTATATAGGGGTAAAACATAATAACAACACTTTGAGATAGACCCAAATAAGAACTTGTGCATGAAAATGGTCCTTACTTCACTATTGATTTGACACTCCCTAGGGATATGATGGGTTAATCACAATATTTTATTGAACCATTATGAAGGATTTATAGAAATTTTAATTGTTATTAATGAATATTTAAGCAAGATGTCTCATGATAAAATATTATTTTAGAATTATAATATTATTAAGAGAAACATGTTTCTCACTATGTTTTCCATCTTTTAAAAAATGACGGGAAATATGTGGAACTGTGTAAATGGTGAGAACAATGGACCATGTGCTGACATACCACTGATGGAAGTCAAAATGGAAACTTCATAATCATGATAAATCAATTAACTCATGTTTTTAGAATCAAATAGAATCAAGTAGAGATACTGGATTCACCTTAAAGGAAAAAAACATTCGATGGAGGTATTTATGCATTAACAATGACCTCCTTTTAGTTTATCTACCAACCCATGTATTATTGAATAGTGGATATGCTCTAGAAAAAAGATATTTTTTGTACTACCTTTGTTAGGAGTTATAGAATGTCACCCTGGTGGATTACCGCTTGGAGGTAGAAGGTTATCGGTGGTGGGAACTAATTGAAAACACAAAGACAATATTAAAGATTGATGTTATCAAGTGGGAAGCGTTCATGGTGATCATTTTTATAAGTATTTTCCATATTCAATGAGAACAAAAAAGGAGAAGGAATTACTAGAGATAAAGTAGAAGAGAAATGAATCGATGGGAATCTATGAGATGAAATTTACAAGACCTTACAATTACACCTTTTGATATTTCATATATCCTAATGGAAAGGTTGGTATATTATTATTTATACTAAGACCCCATCTGAGGAATAATATAACCAATTTAGACTCTTAAATCAATGGGGAGATAGTGTGGAGTGATATAAAGGTTGAACTAGAGTTTTTTTGAGAAGTAGTGGTATCAAAAAATGATTGAAAAGAAGATATATTTGGAACCAAACATGGGGATGAACTTTGATCATATAAGAGGATGAAAGAAAGTGAAACATCCCACATGAAACAATTGTGGGAAGAAGTATTCAAGGAACTATTTACATAGGAGTGGGAAATGTAATATGTGTGTAAGAGATGGCGATATTTTTCAGAACTATAATAGTGATGTGAAGCCTCAACATCAAAATGATAATGAAAAAGGGAAGATGGTGCATTCCTATCCTAATTTCCAATTCTTCAAGTGTGTATAGCTTGGTAACTTTTCCAATCACTATTCACATCCAATCTCAGCAGAGAGAAATAAAAATATACCTCAGCATAGGACAAGGGGTAAAGGTTGTGTTTTTCTATCATTATTGCTAATTTTGAAGCTCCAAATTATACAGTGGTAGTTACTCTCATTATTATCTCTAATCATTCCAATACATTTTTTGATTTTGGTTATATGCATTACTTTATTTCCTACATGTTTAAAAATAATATTGAATCAATCCCTAATCTTCTAAAAGTATATTTATCAATCAAGGATCCTAGTTGGATTATCCAAACATCAATATTGAAAAGAAACTCTTGTTTTCACTTTGGAAAGCACAATCTTATCGAAAATCTAGTAGACAATTCCATGATGTAATTCTAAAAAATACTCGGGATAGACAGGATCTCGATGTATAATGATAAGATCAATTATAGAACCAAGTAAATATCAAAAGTCTTGAATGGAAAACCTATTGTTACTGTCAATGGAGAGGAATATCAACTTGATCATTGTCTAAAATCACCTTATGTATCATATATGAAAATTATGAAGGAAATGAAATTATATAAATATAAAATGGGCATGTCATTCAAGAATAAATTGAAGTATTTCCTAATAGGATACCTAAAACTCCTCTAAAAAGAGATATATAATTATCCATTGAACTCATGCCTAGATCCATGCTGATATCAAATACTCCAAATAGAATAGAAAATGTGGTGCTAGAGGAATTGAAGAAAAAACTCCATGATCTTTTAAAGAAAGGATTTATTTGACCAAGTGTGTCTCCTTGGGGAGAAAATATTTTCATTATGAAGAATATGGATGAATCAATGTGGATATGAATTGATTTTAGAGAACTTAATGAGATTAGAGTGAAGAACAAGTACCCTCTTAAAAGGATTAATGATTTATTTAACCATCTTTTGGGGGATAAAATCTTCCCTTATATTGATATTTGATATTGTTATCATTAATTGAGGGTGAAGAAAGATGTTATTCCAAATACCGCTTTCTGATCAATATATGGTAATTATGAATTTTCTGTTATGCCCTTTGGATTAGCTAATTATCCTATTTTATTTATGAATTTTATAAATATATTCATTAAGGACTACCTTGATAACTTTTTGGTAGTTTTTATCAATGACATTATGATATATTCTAAAGGTTTCAATGAGTATTATGACCATAAACGAGTTATATTGAAAACATTTAGGAAAGAGAGGATATTTATAAATTTCATCAAATGTGAATTTTGGCTACAAAATGTTTGTTTCTTAGGGAACAATATTACCTATGAAGGAATCTCAATTGACCCTGCCATGACAAAGGTTGTCGATGTTTGGACTCATCCTAGAAGAGTAACTAAGATTCATTGTTCCCATGGTTTAGAAGGATATTATAGGAGGTATTTGAAAAAAATTTAATGAATTTCTAATCCACTAACCATGTTAACTCGAAAAGGGTTCAGGTTCATCTAGATAAAGGATCATGCAGAATGTTTCCAAGAGATAAAGAAGATATTGGTTATAACACCCATGTTAACTCTACCCTCTATTGGAGAAGGATTCATTATTTTTATTGTTTTATATATGAAATGTATTATTTTTTTCGTATACAAAATGAGAAGGTGATTTCTTATGTATATCAATAGTTGAAGCCTCATGAACAAAATTATCTTACGCATCATATAGATCTAGTTCCAGTTGTTTTTTCTCTATTGATAAAGAGACACTATATTAATGGGAAGAAACGTGATATATACACAAAACACTAATGTTTGAAGTATATTTTCTTACGAAATGAATTGAAAATGAGATAGAGGATATGGTTTTAACTTTTTAAATATTGTGATTTTTCATTTTATTATCACCCCATAAGAGAAAACAAGTTTTTTGACACATTCTGTAGAAAATACAATTTTGTTCAAGAAATGATGAGGATTCAAGGAGATTGTTTGACCAAAGACCTAGTAATAATAGGCATGGGAATAATAATTCAATGGAAATCATAAAACCTACCCCAAATTAATCCTCATCCATAATTACTAGAAATATTTGTGAAATCTCAATGAGAATATCCTTTGTTGTCGAAGAAATTATAGGTTGTGAAGAATGGGGGCCTTCCTAAGTTCAATATTGACGAGGAAGGTGTACGGAAATTTTGTGCATGGATATTTTTTCCATCTATTCTAGAAATAATGAAGGGTATTGTGGATAAATCTCATAGCTCTAAATTCATTTTATGTCATGGAATCACATAAATGTATATGGACTTTTGTGATAATTATTGGTGGGATAACATGAAAAGGCAGGTTGACAAAAATAGTAAAAGGTGCTTGGTGTTTCAAAATGTGGAGGGAAATCAACAAATTCCTAAAGGATAATTACAACCACTACCCATACCAAAATAGAATTTGGACAACTTAATTATGGAATTTGTCACTAGTTTCCCGATAACATCTAAAGGAAACAATGCGACATGGGTAATAGTAAACAATCTCACTAAGACTACCCATTTTATCTCTATCTAGGGAAACTTATCTCTTTAACAACTTGCCAAGATATACATAGAGTATATGGTAAGGCTACATGGGGTACCACACTCTATCATTTCTAATCATGATCCAAGTTTCACATAAATATTATGGAGAAGTCTTCAAAATGCTTTGAGTTCTGAATAAAATTTCAATATGGCCTATCACCCCCAAACTAATGACCAATATGAAAGCACTATACAGATTCTTGAAGACATTATATGAACATGATCATTGGAATTTATAGGTGGATGGGATCAACATCTCATAGTAGTTGAGTTCACATACAATGATAGCTTTCATTCAAGTATTCAAATTGAACCCTATGAAGCATTTTATGGGAAGCGATGTAAAAATCTTAAATGTTGGGATCATGTGGGTGAGAGAAAGATTATAAGGAATAATATTTTTCAAGGGATTCATGAAAAGGATCATTCCATCCTACAAAACACAAAGTCTCATTATAGTTGTTAGAAGAGCTATGCTGACAACCATTGAAGAGACCTGGAGTTTCATGTTGGCGATGAAGTCTTCCTTCAAATTTCACCTTGAAAGAGAATCATGTGGTTTGGTAATAAAGGGAATCAAACCCCAAGGAACATTTTATGCTATGAATTCCTTGATAACAAAAGAGTAATGGCATATATTCTTGCACTTCCTCAAAATCTGGCACAAGTTCATGATATATTCAATGTATCTCTCTTGGGGAAGTATATACCTGACCCCTCACATGTACTAAATCCCGAGGTGGTACAACTAGAAAATAGAATCTCTTATTAGGATAAACAAGTAGAGATATTGGATAGTAAAGAAAAGGTTCTATGAAATAATAATACCAACATCATCAATGTTTTTTTGAGGAACCATAAATATTAAGAAGAATCATAGGAACTAGATGAGACAATGAGGTAGAAGTACCCTCAATATTTCTCAAAAGTAAGAATGAGTTGAAATTAGGAGGATGAAATTTTATAAGGGGGAAGAATGTAAGAAACAATAATTTTTGAATGATAATTTTTTCATAAAAGTTTGTGTTATATTATTTTGTACTAAAAAAATTGTATATCTTTAATAATTAAGTGAGTATAAATTGAAGTGTGACCATTGGATTTTGATTATTATATGATATTTAGTAAATTGTGACCATTGGTCAATGTGACCATTAGAAACTACACTCTTGATAATAATTTTAACATTATTATTAGTGTTTATAAGTAGAAATAACACAACATAATTAATTTAGAAAAGAAAAATAATGTCCTCAACTAGTAGGGTCAAACCATACCAAGCCCTTTTGTTAGAGATTGCGAGGGAGGTAGCATCAGTAGGTTTCAATATTGAAAAAACATAAGCTGATATTCAACAAGTGACTCATTAATGAATCACAAACGAGAGTATTTCAAGTTAGTGTAAATTACAACTAGAGCAATGTTAGTCCAACCACCTGATGAATATATCACCAGCGCACACCTAATCCTTTGTTCATACATGGGTTTTATAAGGGGTTATGTTTCAACTACTTAGTTATTAATTTTTATTTTTATTGTATAGTGAAAATATTTATTCCATCAATTCTATTTTATGAATAGTTTTTCTTAATAAAAAAATATGATGAATTTGGTACATTGATTTTTCAGGAAAAAGAAAATTGAACATTTCAAAAAAGGTATAAATTATTATAATAAAAAAATTTATAATAAAAATAATTTATTTTAGTTAATAATATGATAAAACACTATTATATAAATATAAAATATAAAATAATTTTATTTTTTCTAAGTGTATGAAATTTCACTATGAATTTTCAATATGCAATTATTTTTAATAAATTAGGGTTTTTATATTTAAAAGATATCATTATTATATTTATAGAATTATTAAGTTGAAATAAATTTCATTTTTAAAATCATAATTTCAAAATTAGGTTAGGTTTAATTTATGAGAATTAAAAAAAATACTTTATTTTTTCATGAATAGTAAATATTTGGTTTCAGTTTTTTGATATGTTTAATGAAATAATAATTATGTAATAATGATATAATAACTATTTAATCACAATAAAAGACTTAAAATATGTTATTTTATTAATATCATATTTTTTAATAGATTCTAATCAATTTCTAAATATATAATTTACTTTCCAAACTCAAAAATGGAAACACAAACTTTTAAAATGTTTTTTTGAAAACATAAATTTTCATTTCCAAAATAAGTAATATAAAATTATGGTCAAAAATTGTGGATTAAAATAAAATAAAATAGTTCCCAAGTGTCCAATACCGTGGGAAAATACCATGAGAAATCCCATGGTTTTTATTTTACCACTACTTAGGTGTCCAAAGCAAAAAATTTAGAAATTAATAAACAAATCCTTAACTTTTTCTATAAATACACACCCATTTATCCATTTCCTTTCAATAAAAACTATTCGTACATGATGATATGATAGTTTAACTTTCCATGGAGTCCTCTTATGGTGTCCTTAATCCTCCAAGGTCTTAATACTCAACTTTTAGGAACTACTCTTCAAGATAAGGGAAATATCAAGTTCTCTTTTCCATTCGAGTTTTCTCTTTATGTGGTATGTCTTTGAAATTTCCAAACTATGTTAATATATATAATTTATTTTATCCATTTAATATATTTAAAATATTTTAGTAATGGGTGACCCAGGTCCCCTATCCTTTTTACCTTCTCTAAAACCTAGTTTTTACCTGTTATACTACCAATTTTACTTCTCAAAATTTCTCTCTTATCCTAAAAAAATCAATTTTATTTTTATTATATGAATACCTAAACCTTTTTATTTTATAGATTTAGTCACCAAGATGTAAAAAATATCTATTTTATTCTTTAATTTTGAATCATAAATCCCTCATTCCCTTTCAATGGGTTAGAAATGACAAAGATCTTGTCTTTTGGCACTTTTTTTTAAACGTCGGGATTTTTATAAGAAACCCATTTATTTTATTATCCAAAGGTTATTTATGAAATGTTTTATTGTGATATATGTGGATAGAATGAAATAATACATATTAAGGGTGTTCATGATGGTGGTCCAAAGAATTGGGTAAATAATTTAATCTCTAGTGATGACATATTTTACAATACCTCGTTGAATAACCTTGGTAATTTTTATTAACCCTTAGTTACCAACCTTGGTGAAGTACTATTGATTATCTCATTTAAATGTTGTAGCCAAATTATTATTCTTGTTATGATTATTATTATATTATATTTTCATAGGATTTTATGATATTCTTTATGTTATTATTCATAATTCTCCGCATCTCATGTGAACTTTTCCCTTGATTTCCCTTACGGGTCCATATTCTCACTGTTTCCTTTGATATATATCCCCAGTTTATGATATGTAGTAAATCTACTATGGATTAACCTATGATAAAGCCTTTAATGTGGATTAGGAGGATGTATTATGTTTTCATGTATTATATACCCTTTTATCAATTAAACTAAACATCAAAATATCCTTTTTTTGTACAATGTAATGAAATTTTATGTTATAAAAATATAGGATTCCATAAAAAGCATCAAAATTAATAAAATCACTATGCAAAGGTCATATTTTATGTAAAACCATGTTCCCACCATTCACGTGCCACTATTATATGTCAGATAAGGTAGTATGTATTCCCCACAGTTACTACTAACCATGTACCTCCTACAATTCTCCATGTTTAACCCAAAAACTAAAAATAACTCATGGGATCACTTTATAACTCATAATAAATTGGGAAATACATAAAATAACAAATAAATAACATGTAATCTGGACCAAATGATAAACACCATCCCAGACCACCCATGGAAACATGATGTTTGACATGAGGAGGAGCTATCAAGGAACTCCTCTACTCCTTCCTCTTAGCTCCAACAGTTCTAGCTTCAGTTTAACACTAACTCCAAATAAAAGGTCTCTATTATGATTTGGTAGAGAAAAAAATTAGTTCAACCTGAACCATTACCTGATATGGAATGTCACAGGGCCCAATGATTTTTCTCAGTCGTATGGGATGTAATAATCCACCATGGAATCAAAATTGACCATTTTTATTGGTTTTTTCCACATAAAACTGACATGACCCATCCATAAATTGGATAGAAACACCAAATAAATAACTAAGATCAACATAAATAAATATACAACCATAGAAAAAATATAATTTACTAATAAAAAATATCATAAATATAATCACATAAACGTATATAACATGTTAAAAAAAGACAATTACATTATATCCATATTAAAAATATAAAAAATCAAAATAGGGATCAAGACCCAAATGGGAGAAACATGGAAATACAACTACATGAAATATAGAAATAGATCCTTATGAGCTATCCCCTATGAGACAATGTGTCCTCTAACATAAAAACCATATATGACCATAATCATGGATATCCAACCTAAAATCATTTTCCCTTTTTAAATTCCTTTTATTTTTCTTGAAATAATCCATGTTTCAAATTATGAAAATAACACATCTTAAATTAATAAATATGTAACCCATTAAAAGTTGATCAACATAGTCACACATGTAATCAAAGTGGTCATAAGTATACACACTATCATATAACTGAATAAATGGAAATTGTCATAACACAAGTTCTCACAATCAAATAAGTTACTAACATAATGCATGGAAGCATAAAAATCAGTCAGGCTAACGAAATGTGTATCATGGGCTCTAACCCTAAGGGTCCAATGTGACTTGGATTAAAACACAATTTTATATCTGATTAAGCATGTATAATAAGTTATAATTAATTCTAGCCTTCCTTATATATAACTCCCTAGATCTCCCTCTATCTCTTGGCCAACATATTGGAATGTCCCTCATCCTTTCTCACAAAGGCTCTCACAAATCCTTAGAAAATATCATGGAATGTCCTTCAGTATTCCTCCAAAAGGATCTCTAGACACCATGGAAATATAAAATTATTGTAATTCATGCTCACTCTCACACCTAATGTTCCCCATGTGTTATAGCCAAACAAAACAAAATTAACAAGTTCCATTCAAAACACCTATTTTAAAATCTAATTTGAAAAACCAACATTCCCATTTAAATTAAATACATTATATGAGGTAAAACCATTCCTAAATCAACTTTATAAATTCATATCAAACTATAAAACATATTTGATCCATTTTATCAACACTTGTAGTGAATTCAATACAACTCCATTTGAATACAAACATTAAAAAAATCAATAAAATCCGTGCATCAAATCAATCAGGGAATAAACATCAATCATGAATAAATTTAAAAGAAATTTAATAAATAAAAATAAATAGTGATAAGTTATTAAAGAATATTTATTTAAATCTCACTAAAAAAAGATTACCATATCATGAGATCAGATACAAACTTGTCGCCTTTAATGAAAGCCACTAGTTATATGAAGGAGTATTAATCACACACCTAAACCATAAGAAAAAAACTATATCCCCCATTAATAACTTTATATTTGGTAAAAACCCTATATAGTTTTTTCACCTTATATGGAAACTTGATAACAAACGAATAATAAGAATAATGAATAATAAATATTGATGTAATAGGATTACCTCAAGCCAAACCAACTAGGTTCCTTGGAGAAACCACCACAAATGAAGAGGAAGGATCTCCCTGCCTTGGGGAAGAATATATGCATGGAATGGGGGAGAAAAGTGTCCAGGGGGTACATTAAATTGATAACATAATTTTGGTAAAAACCCATATTTTTAATGACTTGGAATACATTAATGGTTTGGCCACACAGATAGACAAACTGTACAACACCTATAAAGGTGGTACTATATACCAAAAATCAAATTTTCATAGTAATTACTAAGCCTCAAATATTTGGATAAACCATGCTCAAGCTGTGAAAGAAATCAATGTATCCAAAATCAACAACCTATCATGTTTATCTTCCCGATTACACAAACCAGGCACCAATTGTGCGCCAGTGCCTATTTTCCTCAAAAATAAGATTTCTTTCCTCCATCACCCAAAAACTCCAAGAACAAATACAAGGGTAAATAAAAACTCAAATAAGAGGAACCAGTGACCTGGTGGGTTTAACAATGTGGTTAATTCAATCGTAAAAATATATTATCAATCTTTTTACTAAAGTGTCTAGACAACATAAGTTCATTTTCTAGGTTTTGAGTATTTGACACATGTTTTGAACTAAAATGTATCTTTAAAATGAAAACATGCACTTCCAATCATAATGGATGCACTGTGAGTGGGATAGATATGCGTTTTCATCCTAAACACCTCTAATGAATAATAAGTCATTTTTTAAATTATTATGAAAATATAAATGTGTTTTTATCAATTTTGAGAATGTGATGCATGTTTTGAACTAAAATATCATGTTAAAAAGAAAACAAACAACATCCGTCGTATCAGTCACATCATATGTCAGATTTATGTGCTACCAATTTCTATGAAAAAAATGAATTATTGTTCTTTTCCCTAAAATATACATTTAATCCATGTTTTTTGTTCAATTTTATGTATTTTATGTTCATATTGAAATAAAACTGTAACATTAAAAATGAAAACATGCACTTTCAATCATACCGACAACACTGCGTGTTAGATTGTTATGAGATTAATTATTATTTATAACACATGAATGATCTTTCATTTTTATAATTTATTAAACCAATATGATTGTGTTTTATTGGTTTTTCATATGTGACATGTGTTTTGAACTAAAATTTTACTTTAAAATTGAAACTGATACTTTTAGTCATAAACGAACTCATCATGTATCATATTGATATATAATTAATTCCAATAAGAAATGAATGAATAAAAAATACTTTTTATAAAGAAATATGATAATAAAAGAATTTTCTCTTAGTTTTGAGTATGTGACAGGGGTTTTGATCCAAAATGATTATTTTCAATGAAAACACACATTTTAATTCATACTAAAAACACCATGTATTGTATTGGTGTCCATTTAATTACTACATGTCAATAAATAATTATTGGTATTTTCCTAAAGTATCAAGAAAATATGAGTGTATTTTCTTATTCTTGAGTACATGATGTTTATTTTGATCTAAAATGTCAGTTTAGATAAAAACACACACTTTTATTCATATCGGGAACACTGTGGGTTTGATTGATATAACAATACTTACAAATAGTCAAAAATTAATAATTATAAACTTTTAAAAATTATAGTGATAATCAAAGTGTTTTCTTATCATTTCTAAGTATATGACCCACATTTTGGACTAAAATGTCACATTTAAATGAAAATGTGTTGTTATATTCATTCCATCCAAACTATTTTTCAGGTTGATATGTGATTGATTCCTACATATAAAAATTGAATTATAATCATTTTTCATAAAATATCAATGCTATGTGATTTTTTTTTCTTAGTTTTGATTATGTGACATGTGTTTTGAACAAGAATGTCACTTTTAAACTGAATAAAGAAAATTCTATATAACCAGACACACCATGTGATAAATTTATGTGAGATTAATTCACATACTTAAAAAATAAATTCTAGATCAATTTTATAAAGTATCAAGAAAACATGAGTTTGTTTTCTTGGTTTTGAGTATGTGTCATGCGTTTTGAACAAAAGTACCACTTTTACATGAAAACATGAACTTCTTTCATAAGGCACTCATTGTGTGCTGAATCAATGTGAGTTTAATTCCTAGATTTCATGAGTGAATAAAAAATATTTTTCCTAAAGAGCAATGATAATACAATAACGTTTTCTTAGTTTTGATTATGCGAGGCTTGTTTTAAACTAAAATGTCAATTTTAAAATAAAACATGTATCTTATGTCATACCAGAAAAACCCTGTGTCAAATTGGAATGTAGGTAATTCCAACATGTCAAAATAATGAATTATTTATATTTTTTCATAAATATCAATATAATCATAATGTGTTTTCTTGGTTTTGATTATTTGATGTGTGTTTTGAACTAATATGTAACTTTTAAAGTGGCCACAAAAACTTTTAATCACCCTAGCCAAAATATGTGTCACATTGATGTGATATTTATTTATAAAAGTGAAAAATTAATTATGGGTTATTTTTACAAATTATCAATACAATCCAATTAATTTTATTGGTTTTGAGAATGTGAAAAAAGTTTTGAACAAAATTGTAACTTTTAAATGAAAACACTCATTTTCAATCATAATGGTTCACACCATGTGTCAGATTGATGTGATATTAATTATTACATGTCATGAATGAATAAATAATAATTTAACTAAATAATAATGGGAATACAAGCATATTTTCATGGTTTTTAGTATGTGTTGAGCATTTTTTAACTGAAATATAAATTTTAAATGGAAATCATTCAATTTGTGTACCCTGTGAGATACATTATCATTAATTTATTACTCAAATTGAAGGAAATATTCTCTAAATACACTTTTTATATGATTTAATTTGGATATGTTAGATTCTATTAATTAAGGATATCATAATCCATAATTTCATGTTGTTTCCAAGAAATAATGTAATATAAGATTGGTCAAATTATAAGGCTTGGTCCTATGAAAATTATAGTGTATTAATGGATATATTATAGGAATTATATTTTATATAATAATGTTGTATTTTATACTTACAGAAGCTAAATGATAAATAGTATCATTTGGTAGGTTTTCTATTTTTATCTATCATTAATTAGCCATATAATAATATGAAATATGGGAGATTCATTCATGAAATTGTTGCATGGATTAGACAAGAGTTATATGTGATCCATGAATTAACTCATAATATATATGGTAATTCATTTACTATTGAGGTTAATCCATAATGGATTTATAAGAAGCTTACTTCCATGCAATGGGGGTGGTTCTCAATCACTATTTGTTCATTTACATTTTATATGTGATTACATATATCTAGCATGGTGATCATAGATTTATGTTTATTTAATTTCTTCCTTGATATTTGATAAGAGTTTTTATATCCCTTTGAATATATATTTTAAATTATCCAAAATATCAAAAGTGATAAACTTTTTGAAATAAAATGGGTTCCCGATATCAAATTCATGACATCATTGTACAATCCTCTACTAAAAAAGCACTCTATTTATTCTATATTATTCTTACTAAGATGAAAATAATTTAAATCATAATGTCTCACTATATAACTATAATATTAAATGATAAAAAAATTAAAAAAATAATTAGTAGATAAACCATCTCTTCATGACCTCTGTGAAATAAAAAAATACAAACAAGATAAGAAATCACCTCTTCATAATGTTTGCATACATTCTAACACAATGTAAGCTTCCAACTAATTCTGAAAGAAATTTTCGTCCCCTTTTGACTATAAAAACTATCAATAGTCCTTCTTGTAATTGAAAATAGAGATAAAAAATGGCTAATAAATATTTTTAATTAAATTCGAATTACCTTCATAAATACCTGTTTTTGGATATTAGTTTTTGGATGGAATATTATATCTTTGACAAATTTAAAAACATAATAACTTAAATACTTTCCATTATTTTATTTTATACACTTTAGGAAAATTTGACAAGATATGTAATTTGGGTTGACATATGTTTTGATAGTAAAATATTAAATTATATAACTGAATACTTATCGAGTTATATAATTCTTTATGCTTATTATGTGAATTGTCTTATATCATACAATGGTTTTTAAGGACAAATAAATACCACCCTATCATAAAAAAAATCTTATTAAAATATAATATCCTATATATAAAACTATTTTTATCTATCAAATATTGAATGTAGTTTACTTAAAATTCATAACGGGCTTCTTTTGTGGTAAATTAGTTAGATATGCATGGTTTAGATCATGAAAATATATCTTCAAAGTATCCAAATTGATCATATTAATAATTGAGTGATTCCTTATAAAAAGAAATAAGAAATGTAAAAACCTGAAAATTTCTTTTATATAATTAGATTATAAAGGTTCGCCCATTTATAATTGGTATTAGGAATATCCAATCATCTATTATTTTCATTTCTAACATTTTAGAAACCTAGTGAATTGTTGCTAAAATTTCATCTTCAACCACTGATGGTTATTGTGATGAAGTTACATTAGGACTAATGAATCTAAACTTTCAGTCACAGTGTTTTACATTTACATTATTGTGATATATAATCCTTCAAAAAGTAAAAATAATATTAAAAATTAATTTATATAGTTGATCAATTACTGTATATACAGATTATGAAAATGTATCTCATGTATACATTCATAACTAATGCTCATAACAATTCATGCTTGATAATTTCATTTACATTCTCATTACGTATCATTCCTATAAATAACACTCTATACATTTGTTCTTAAAATAAAAAATAGTCCCTATTATTGCCAAAGAATGATGTATATTCATGAATTAGAGTTGTTAATAAATGTGGTTGTTGAATTGGTTGTGTAAGGGCACTCTCAGAAGGTCATTTAGATTTTTTTGTAAATCAAAAATATCATCTTGATTCGTATTCTATTTACCATTTTCTTTCTGCTTCTATAATAACATAAATCAGTTCAAACCTGTTTTATTTAATTGATAAATGTTTTTCATATAAAATAAATTCAAAAGGACATGTATTTTTATCATCATTCATCATTATAAGATAAACAGATATGGAATGAAAGTTCCAATAGTATGTTTGTCCCTGTGAACATAATAATTCTTAAGGAGAATATGTTGGCTGAAGATCATCACATGAATAAAATTAATCCCCACTATCACATCATCATTTGGATGTTTTTAATTGTGTATAATATCTCTATGATATTTTACATTATACCTCTATCAACAATTCATTAACTGTCTAATTATAGAAATAAATAACAATAAATTTCACACTATATGATTTAAATACAAGAAAAGTATTAGTAGTTGTTTGGTTCATATTTAGAGGAAAATTTTATGATAAAATAAATTAAACTAGTTAATAAAATACATTGATGGGAATGAATGGACTCAAAGATGGGGAGGTGTGGATATTTGTGTCATGGATTATACTATTTTGTTTATTCTCATTGATCACATTGAAGATAATAGTTTATTTACTTAGTTTTCCAACTATATTTATATTTTATTGAATTTATTTATGCCCTGTTTTTTTCATTCTTCCATCAGTATTCCCATGTTTATTTTCATTCTTAAAGCATGATAAATGTTAGAATTCAAAACAAGAACCTCTAACAAGTCCATACTATTCAGGATGAATCATATACAATAATAGTAATTATTCATCAGGTATAATAGATGTTAATTATTATGTTCAAACAAGATAAAAATATAGAAAAATAACTTTTCATGGTCATGAAATAATATTTTAAGGTATAGAAAATTTTTATTTCATATTTACAATTTCTTCCAGTAATTTTTTTTATTTTCATGTACTCTATTTTCCTTTATCTTTACTCAGGCATCCTTATATGGGACATTACATGGGGTAGAAGTGGATTGAGATTATAATTAATCAATATTCATATAAAAAATGAATATAATTTTATTTTAGTTTCATATAAAATAATACATTCATAGTCGATTTAAAATAGATAAAAAAATTTCAAATGACTGTAACTAATCCTTTATTTACGTAATGGGTATGTTGGTTATGATGCATGCTATTTATTTTCTGCACTTATTTTATTTGTCAAAAATTAATAATTATGATCCAAAGTGATTAGAAAATATTATTTCCAATAAAAATGTTACAAATTATGACATACCTTATTATATTCCTCCACTTAGAGGAAAGAAATCTATCTAAAGTTTCAAAGATTATGATGTGAGTGTCTATATAGATTTTTTTGGGGGTTTACTTTCACCTTAACGTCCCTATGATATTTTTTCATAATAAGTGTAAGAAAGGATCTATGAGACTTTTCAATGACCATTAATATGAATTTCAACACACAATAATTTAATATAAATGTACATTGTAAGTGAGTAGTCACTAAAAGTGGCTAATATACATTGTTAATATCTTTATATTAATTGCCCCAAAGTCCATAAATATTGTATTTAGTGCATTATATATATAGAACTTCATTTCTAATCTTAAATACAATTCATGTTTAAAATGAAAATTTGGGCCCAATCATTCATCAATTTGTGGAAAATATTAAATTTATTTTCTTAATTTTATGTTTTGGGATATAATTTATCAATTTGTTTGGAACATTTTATCTTTTAGGTCCGATGGATTAATCCCAAATGAAGATGGATATTTTTGCACCGGAATGCAGAAAGTTGCTGGAGAAAGCATAATGGGCCCAAGGCCCATTAAACAAATGTGGGGCCGACAAACCAATCCCAATGAAGTTCATATTTTTACATTATAAACCTAAAATTATAAGGATCATTTTATTCAATTGTTTTCAGAGCTAATTCAGAATATTTCAATGAGATACAAGGGGAAGAAATTTAGAATTAAAATGGTGGGCCATAGCAGAATGCTCATAAAAAAATCCCACCATTTTGAATATAACTCCAAAATGGCTATACCAAATCACCTGAAATTTTTAGATATTCTAGAAGACACATGGGTGAAGATATGTCCTATTTATGACACCTTCAGTTTCTTCCGTATGAAGTGTCAAACGCACATGTCAAAATGGAGGATTAATCCTGCTAGTTTTGTGGTCAACCTTGTAACGTTAATTTCCTTTTGATTCTTCACCCTCCTTTTGACTCTCTTAATTGTTGGGGGGGGTGAAATTATTGTTGGGGTGGACCTAAGGCTCATAATATTCCTATATAAGGAGATTGTGGTTAATGGAATAATCATAAAACATTTTTCTTTTAATCCACATTTTTTTTTCATTCATCTATTGTATATCTTTCAATTGTAATTTCCCGCTTTCATTTTGTAGTGGCATCGTTAATTTCCATAATGTAAGTTTTTCTTTCACATTTATTATTTTAATAAAATTTCATATTCTTCTTCAATTTTTATTTTTCTCTTCTTTACACATTAATATCGTTGAATCATGGTGTGAATTTATTAACACCAGCACTTGTGAATTCAATCACACAATGGTGGAGTGTTCATTTTTAAATAATTTTATTCTTCTTCAATTCCACCCCCATCAGTCTAAATCCCGCTTCCATTGGTAGAATAGAATCAATGGAGGGCTAACCACTTAAGGGTTGATCCAAGGGAGTAGCCAGGTCAGGGATTGAATGTTATTTCATGTAATTTAATTTTTAAATATGTTTGTTAATTTATGATTTCCATTCGATGAGTTATCTTCTTCTTCATCTTTTCCATGTTTAATGATGACACATTTTGAGTGCTTATACAATCTATTTTTTTTGAGTTCTCAGTAAAGTGATCCTAAAAGTGATTTAGTGATTTGACTTGGGTTGTGTAGGGATTAAATTGGTTAATTATTTGGGAGAATTATCTTGTTGTTTGGATACATATTCAATTAATGACATGAAATTTTTAAGAAAAGAAATTTATCCAATCCACCCCAAGAGAAACCCTAAGATAAACCCATCATCAATAAGTTTTTAGTTCACATAATTTTCTTTATATGTTATTTAAATTATATCATTAGTTCTAGAATTAAAATCTACCTCAATGTTGGCCAGTTAATAGCCAATCGATGAACAAATTTGTGTGTCTCAAGGTTTCTTCTTCAGTCCATGTGGATTCGATCCCTACTTGTACTTCAACGACCGCTTTTAGTAGTTGGGTAAACTTGGGCACAACCAAATTTTGGAACCGTTGTCGGGGACCCAATTAAGTACTTTAGACTCTCATCTTCTTTTCTCTTCCCAAATTCTCTATTCTCACCCTAATTTCTCTTCTCTATTCCACATTCTGTTTCCACTTGTCCAATGAATCCCAAAAACAACATTCAGTCAACTCCGATGGATTATCTTCCAAAATACCCATTAATATACCAAGGATATAATCAACAAGAAAATCAATATTTTGAATCACCTCACAAAGAAAATTTCATTGACCAAACCATGATTGAATACACCACACCAGATGATATGTACAATCAATGGGATGTTGATTGTTTAAAAGATCAATTTCCATACCTCTTGAGGATGATTGAAGAGATCAAACATATTGAAGTTCATGATGTCCAAAAATATATCAATCCTAATTATGAAATAAGTCTTGAATATTTTTATGAAGAAATGGATAAAATGAATTCAGAGGCTTCAACTTTAAGAGTAGAACTACAAAGCATTGAAATGGTTGTGGAACCCATTCCCACTCAGGTTGTCTCTTCCTCATCACTAATAAAAGAATATTGTCTCTCACAAACCTCAACTGAATTTATTGAAGAACCAACCATTGGATTTGGGATAGTTGAAGATAATCAAGGAATTGTTGATGGGTGCTTAAATGAAGAGGATACTAATATTTTCTATTGACAAGAGTGAAACTTGACATTGTGGATGGAGAGTCCTGAATATTTCTCCATTGGTGATTTTTCAAAAACACAAATCACTGAACAATTGGGAGAAATACCAAACATTTATCCCATACCCACACCTCAAATTCAACTAGACACTTTTGGAGATGAATCATATTTTAAAAAAGAACCAATTCATTCTAAATTTTTTGGAGAAGAAACTGAATTTCATTCAAATTACCAATCGTTATTATGAAATTGCAATCGACTAGAACTCAAAATCATTATCCTTCCTTCCCCAAACAAGAATTCCATCATAGGTGATAAAAAATACCTTGTAGTTTTAGTTCATTCATCTAAAGAACCAATAATTTTGCAATGGTCATCGATGTCTTAGGAATGAATATAAGTTCAACTCGATCAACCATTTCAGATATTCCTTGGATTTTACCAATCATTCTAGAAAATAGGATTTTACATGAAACACATTTCAAAAAAATAATCAATCTCAATCTAATTGAAGTGGAAAATATGGGTTAATTAAAATGTCGAAAGTTGAAATTTGATAAGTTGGGGGGTACAAGTTGAGCTAACAACGTTAAAAAAAAGTGCAACACGAGAGGAAACCCGTGGTTTTCATGTTTCCAATATTTTTTGGAATCATATTTATTTTTCAAATAGTTTTCATAAATCATTTTGATATTTAAAAATAAAAAAATAAAAAATAGACTGTTGAACTGATCTTATTTTATGAGTAAGGATGGGTATGAAATCGGAGCACCGTATTCATCTGTGTCACGCGGTGTGATCCTTGAGTAATACCTTACCCAGAAAATATAAAGAAGACAATGTATCATAAGTTTATTTTATTTTATTTATGTTTTTTTTAGGTTAAAAAAATTAGACTCTTGATATGTTCTTATTTTATGAGTATGGATGGGTATGAAAGAGGAGCACCGTATTCATCCGTGTGACGTGGTGTGATTCCTGAGTAATACCTTGACCAGAAAATATAAAGAAGACAATGTATCATCAGTTTAATTTTTAAAAAAAATAGGGAAAACAATAAAAATGTTGTACTTGGTTTTAAATAAATTGTTGTGTTGTTTGTTTTGTCTTCTTTGTTCTTATTTTTATGGTTCAGGAACTATTTTGGGTGATACATGTTCAATCAAAAAGGTGCCTACATCCCCCAAGATATCAAAGGAGTAATCTGAAGCATCATGAACTTCAACTTCAAAAACTAGGTGAAATTGTTCCTTGTTTATCATTTTGAATTTCTTATTTGAACTCCTCTCCTATCGCCTTCAAACTTTTTTTTTTCTTTAAACACTAAGGACAGTGTTATTCTAAGATGGATGGAGAAAAAATTGAATTTTTTTTTGAAAAAAAAACATGCATGGAAAAAAAATTCCATTAACCTTGAACATGATAACACACATTGAAAAATATCAAATTGGATATCAAATAATTATGCATGCCTTGATTTTGATTTTAATGCAAGTTTATGTTCATGAGCACAGTTTTTTGGAAAGTGCGGTTGTCCAATGTGATTTTTCAAAGTTTACATTTTCATCCTCTTAATAAAAATGCCACAATGCATGTCTACTGGATTGTGGGAGTAAATTTGAGTTCTTGGGTCCCTTTCATTATAGAATAGGGTTCTGGGGTCACTTTTAGTTTAATTTGAGTATCCAAAAAAACAAAAAAAACCAAAAAAAATTGAAAAAAATATAATGACAACATAGAGAAATGTTTTGTCCAAATGTGTGACATCCAGCACTTGGGGATCGTGACTCCATAGTTGTCTTTCCCAGTGTTAGGATTTATATCTCTATTGTATAGAATGGAACTGACAATATGTGCGGCGTCCGGCACATGGGGATCGCGACTCCATAGTTTTCTTTCCCAGAGTTAGTCTTTTCATATCTATTGTGGTTAAAAAAATTGATACTCATATTAAGGTTTAATGTGATTCCCACCCAGCGCTTCCATTTTTTCCCCTTGAACAATAAAATGGGTCCCAAATCTTTTGTGATGCACAACACTTTATCATGCTTAATTGGAATTGGATGAAATGTGGCGATGAATTTGAACAAAGGAATTTGATTGGGCTTGGGATATGCTTATGGTCCTAGATTGTTTTAAATGATTTTTATGGGTTTCATAATTTTTTTGGTATGAGATATTTGGGTGAGTAATGTGTGTTAAAATGTTTTAGGAAAATGGGATTTGATTTTAATATTTGTAATATATTTTTCGCGGGACTAGAAAAACTCATGTTGGGGGGTGTGATTAGTCACTAAAGGTGGATAATATTCATTCTTAATATCTTTATATTCATGGTCCCAAAGTCCATAAACATTGTTTTTAGTGAATTATATAAATAGAACTTAATTTCTAATCTTAAATACAATTCATGTTTTAAATGAAAATTTGGGCCCAATAATTCATCTGTTTGTGGACAAAATTATATTTATTTTCTGAATTTTATATTTTGGGATATAATTTATCACTTTGGTTGGATCATTTTATCTTTTAGGTTTGATTGATGAATCCTAAGTGAAGATGGAGATTTTTGTGCCTGAATGTAGAAAGTTGCTGGAGAAAGCATAATGGGCCCAAGGCCCATCAAAAAAATGTGGGGCCCAAAAACCAAGCCCAATGTATCTCAAATTTTTACAGTAGAAAGAGGAACACATAGGGATAATTTTATTCAACAGTGGTCAGAGAAAATTCCTATTATTTGAATGAGATACAAGGGGATAAAGTTTCGAATTAAAATGTTGGGCCATAGCAGAATGCTCATAAAAACATCCAACCATTTTTAACATAACCCCAAAACAGATAAACCAAATCACCTGAAATTTTGTGAGCTTATATAAGACACAAGGAAGATGATATTTACTATTTATGACACCTTTAGGTTCTACCGTATGAAGTGTCAAACGCACACGTCAAAATGGAGGATGAATCTGGCTGGTTTTGTTGTCAACTTTGTAACGTTAATTTCCTTTTGATTCTTCACCCTCATTTTGACTCTCTTAATATTTGGGGAGTGAATTTATTGTTGGGGTGGACCTACGGCTCCTAATATTCCTATATAAGGAGCTTGTGGTGAATGGAATAATCATCTAACATTTTTCATTTAATCCATGTTTTTTTCTTTGGTCCATTTTATTTCTTTCAATTGTGAATTCCCGCTTTCATTTTGTAATGGCATCGTCAATTTCCCTAATATAAGTTTTTCTTTCACATTTAGTATTTTAATAAAATTTCGTCTTCTTCTTCACTTTTTATTTTAATTTTCTTCACATGTTGATACCGTTGAATCAAGGTGTGAATTTATTTACACCAGCACTTGTGAATTCAATCCCACAACGGTGGAGTGTTCATTTTTAAATAATTTTATTCTTCTTCAATTCCACCCCCATAAGTCTACATCCTGCACCCATTGGTAGAATAGCATCAATGGAGGGATAAACACATAAGGGTTTATCCAAGGGAGTAGCAAGGTCAGGGATTGAATGTTATTTCATGTACATTAATTTTTAAATCTATTTGTTACTTTAATATTTCCATTCGATGAGTTATGTTCTTCTTCGTCTTTTCCATGTTTAACGATGAGACATTTTGGGTGCTAGTATAATCTATTTCCTTTGAGTGCTCAGTAAAGTGATTCAAGGTGAATAAGTGATTGAACTTGGATAGTGTATGGATTAAATTGTTGAATGATTTGGTAGAATTATCTTGTTGTTTAGATACATCTTTAATTAATGACATGAAATTTTTAAGAAATGAAATTTATCCAATCCACCCCAAGTGAAACCCTAAGATCAACCCATCATCAATAATTGTTTAGTTCACATCATTTTACTTATATTTTATTTAAATTATATCATTAGTTCTATAATTAAAATCCATCTCAAAGTTGTCCACGTAATAGCCAATCTATCAAAAAATTTGTGTTTCTCAAGGTTTCTTCTTCGGTCCCTGTGGATTCGATCCGTACTTGTACATCAACAACCGCTTTTACCAGTAGGGTAAATTTGGGTGCAACCAGCAAGGAATAATGATGAGTAAATAAATGTTTAATTATTTTATTTTTTAGTAAAATAAACAAATTATATCATAATGTTGCCTTAATGTTTTCCCAAATTACTACCTACAATAAAGGCATAAATTTTTTTCCCATATCTATATCAATTGATATATTTATTCTTTTTACTAACAAAAATGTAACTAATGAAAATAGAATTGTTGGGATCAATAGGTTGAACACATGTTTTCTATCCAACCACGAATTTTAGACCATTACTTCTAGCCTTAATAATTTTTACTAATATTTTCATGTAACACTTATCTTATATCTTTTCAACCATCTATTGTTTTCCTTCTAACATTTTCTCAATTTTTATATCTAAAATATATTATTCCTTGAAATTTTTAGCACAAACATGTGTATAATCAATTACCTACACTAGTGGTTTAAAATTTAATTTTTATTACATAAATACAATAGTGAACACATAATATTATGACAAAACACATTATTTATAAAAAACTAATATGAGGAATTTGACATGTTCATTAAACTTGTTTTATTTTCATTAAATGATAAAGGGGTTTTAAAGCTATATCAAGTATCTAAATAACCTTATTATGGTGCCATCTCATATACAACACAATATCGACATTGAGAACATTATTATGTAATTACATAGTCTTTATGAAAGGGTCATCCTCAATGGAATTTTCATATAATCCTATAGTTTTATAGTCGACAAAAATATTACAGGATAATTATTGTTAGTAATATCTAAAAAATGAATTACATTTAATTCATATGATTCCATTAGTAATGTTTCATTATTTTACCCATCCTTTATAAGATTAACTTTTATGAGCCCAAATTCATCTATTTTAAATACAATCTAGTTATCAAACCATTTGAAATGAGAATTACATACTTGGAATGTTTTTTAATCTAAAACTCATATTTTTATGATGAATCCAAAGTATGACATATTCATTAAATTGGATTTCTATCCTTGTTACCATATACATGCATCACTTCTACAACAAGATTAACTCTACTATATTTCAGTGTTCTGCATTTATCTTGTTCCTTTATATATAGTTCATAACTATTAATTACATAACCACTATGAGATAATACTTGTACATTTTGTCCAATTATATATATAAAAGTTAGTTTGAAATAGAATTTATGTCTACAAATAACTCCTTAAAAATATGGTCTAAAAAATGACCTATATACTATTGATTATTGGTACGTGTTATCCATATTTCAACCCTTGATTGATAGAAATTCCTAATTACTTTTGTGTTTTTCAAAATATAAAAAACCAATTTATTATTATATAAAATGTTAATGCGGGAATTCTCCCACTTTATAATTGTAATTTCAATAATGTCTCTTCCAGAAATTCCTTCACCCAGAAGGTGCCTACAATGATGAGATTTTAGGAGGCCGATGTTATCCACATTTAACAGGTAACCATTATTTAACTAAATGGATTACTTAATAATATATAACTATATAATACAACATTTTATATGACTTCAATTTTTGATATATCCTTCTAAAATATTTATATAGAATTAAATGGCGTAAATCCTTCTTAAGTGTATTGGACCACATAGTTACATAACTTTATCCAACTGATTTATCAAGTGAACTTGTATATCAATGAATAATGGTGGGAGGAACATAAAAAATACGCATAATATTATAGAAATTTCCTTTTTCATAGTTAAAAACTTCACTAAAACTATAAATTTAATACATATATCTTTATAAAAGAAGAAAAACATGGTTATTGTGTGTGTGTGGAATTTTTAGGTTGAATGTAACATAAATCCTCAAGAATTAAATATTGCATCAAAACATGATTTTCATGTGATTAAAATCCCTTTAACTTCAAATTATTCATTTACATGATGTCATTGGTATTTGATGAACACCCCTTTGGAACTTTTATACCATTAATAAAGTTGTAAAACTGAAATATATCATGGATAGAAAGATTATATGTTATTATAGGAAGAAATGTATATCATTCTACCTTAATTGGTGCTAACTCATCCAATATACACACAACATAATTTATTAACATGTGTATGAAACAACCACATATAATTTTGTCTACATGCATGTCATTAAGAAAATGACTAATGTACCATCAATTTTAATATGAAAAATAAAAAAACTAATCACTTTTTGAATCTAATTTTGGTAATGTTTTTTGAAAAGGGATTACTAAAAATGATAAAAAAGAAATCCAGTACTTTATTAAACATTTAATAGTTGAATGTGATGTTCCTTCTTTTAAATTATCATTAGATGATGTTGTCTATGATCAATATTTATTTCATCAAGGTATAAATTTATAATGATAAATAACTATCATCAATAAATCATTCCATCTAATTGATGGTGTAATAATTTCAAAAATGGGACACACTAAATTTAAATTAATGTAATAATGTAGTGAATCAAGAAAATTTAACCTGAATCATCACCTAGGTGGGTCATACACACAATTCAAAGTGGATTCCTGATTGTCATGCGATAGAGATAAGAATCATGGAATAATAAATAACCCATTAGGAATAGTTTCTCCCATGATAAATCGGCATAACCCATCTAGAAATTTGGATAGAAACACCAAAATAATCCAATTAAGGAATAAAATTATACATTATAAAGAAACAAAAAAATGAATAAAATTAGAAACCATAAACAACATTATCCATATAATTCCATAAATGGGACATAAACATGGTATCTCAAGTTAAAATCTCAAAAACTCAAAATAGGGATCGAGACCAAAATCATCCATACATACAACCCAATGATGAAAAAACTAAAAATAGCTCCTGATGAGATTACAATATAATACCACATCCCATCTATCAAAATGACATAGGTAGCATTAATAAATATGATCTATCTAAATACATAGTTCCCTTTCCCTTACCAGTTTCCTACAAAAAATCTAAAAATTCCCAGTGGTTTATATAGGATGTGAGTAAAAAATAATAGTAGGATACCACCATAATTATATTTAAATACTTAATAACATGAAATAAATAAATTAATTTAAAACAAATTTTACAAAACAAATATCCTTTGAAAACATTTAACATGAGAAAATTCAATTGAAATCCGATTGGGTTTTCATTAAAATAAAATATGTTTTTGAATGTATTTATCAACATGGATCAAGTAAAAAATAAAATACACTCTTTATAAATATTATCAACCTACCCAAAAATGGAATAACAAATTTATAAGAATAAAAATAATTATATAGTCAAATAAGAGGAAATGGTCATAACAAATGATTTCACTAACTAAAAAGGAACTAACATAATATATAGGAGAATATAAATAAATGGGTCATAGGTAATGTGCACCAGAGACTCCAACCATTAGGTTATAATTTGAGTTTTTTTAAACCCAAATTTTCTATCTGGGTAAACAAGTAAAACAAAGTGGAATATCTCATGGTATTCTCCAACACCAACCCCCAAGATCTATTTTGTCCTCTTGGTCAAAAAATTGGAAAATCTCTCAGTCTTCCTTCAAAAAGGGTCTCTTTGTACCATTAAAAATACACCTTCACACCCTTGGAATCTCATGTGCCACTCAATTCCATATATCTCAATATTATATACCTAAATTCAATTTCAAATCCATTTAAATAAACAAAAATGTTGACTTTAATAAAACACCTTTATAATGGTAAAACAATTTCTAAAACCACTTTAGAAATCCATTTTAAACAATAAAACCTTTTTTAGACAATCTATAATGTTTATTGGGTGCATTACAACCAACCACCTCTAGAAAATCCACTTTAAACATCAAATTTACCATAAAAATGTTGTATCACAAAAAACATGGGTTAAACATCCACCATGAATCACATTAATGGAAATTTAATAAACAAAACCAGAGGTAATAAATAATTCCAAGGTTATACATGGAAAACACCCTTACATAATGACACCAACCCTGGAAATGGTTCCAAACTCATCAAATTCAAGGAAAACCTCTTGATTTATTGAGGAAAAGACCTCACACAATTAAACAATAATTAATAAAACAAAAAATTCTTAATATGAACCCTAGGTTCATCCAACCCCCCATCATGGGGTTTCACCTCCAATAGAAATTGATGAATGAGGCATTAGAAGGGGAATGGATGAATAAATCATCAAGAAAGGGCTTAACTATAGATAAAACACTATGGATACAAGGAGACTCTGCCCAAAAAGAATAAGGAGAATATCCCATGTACGAGGGAGAATGTGTTCGTGTAATGGGAGAGAAATGATTTAAGTCTAATTAGGTAAAATTAGTCATTTCTTACATTTTTAATGATATAAAAAAACTGCATGGTTTGGTTACACCATTAGGAAAACAATGCACCAATAGTATATGACCCACTATCTCCCTGAAAACAAATTTACATGCTTATTACCGATCCTCGCTTAGTTTGAAAATTCAATCTAAAACCATGATAAAGTGAATTGTCCCCAAAACTCACCCTTTCATGGTTAGCCACATGGGTAGAAAAATTGTGCAACAATTGTGTGATTGGGTATTTTTTCTCCAAAAACCTAAATCCCATCCCTCAATGCCTAGTAAAATCATGATCAAAATAAATGATAAATAAAATGCAAAATAATCATATCAATGACCTAAAAAGGTCCACGAACCTCCGCAACTTCCACTTTCTTCCCCCGAAAAGTTCCTAAACATCCTTAAAGAAACAAAGTGAGTCAATTTCTCCATCCCAAATCTTTTCCCTTCTATTTCTTGTGGATATCATCACCACACTACCAAATAACACAAATAGATGGGATAAACATACCAGGGAGAACCTTGTTCTGAAAATTCATGATTTTAATATGTTCCTCCATGATGGTGTTGTCTTTCTTAACTTCTAAGTATCCCCACTCTATAAAATGATATGGTTTTGGATATTATCAGTTCAAATAGAAAAAAAGAAATTCATTATAGATCGATGTTACCTATGGTGTAAAATATAATCTATAGGATACCATACCAAGACATTCCACAACATGAAACGACCTCACATAACACATCACTAGCTTACCCTATTTCCCATGAATGGGTGTCCCATCAAAATAGATTACTAATAAAACACCTGATAAATGAATTGAAACACTAATGGGAAATGATATCAATTGGCGTATGATTTTTGGAAAATTTGATCATACCATATCCTTTCCTGAAACAGCCACATTTTCTCTACTGAATCCTTGATGAGACTCATCCCCAATAAGTAATTCTCAACGAACTATTCCAATATAAGGGGGGAAAGAACATTCACCCATATAACACAAAAAATAGGGATATCCTAATAAATTATTGATAACCATTATAATAATGAAACATGATCAATAATAGGTTCCTTTCTTATGAACCCCTAAATTTATGAAAACGCACTTGAAGCATACCCTCAAGAGTCTAGATAGTCTTCTCAAAATACCAATATATCAGTGGTTGATATGCAGTGTTTAAACTCATCTTGGTTCCAAAATATTCCCAAATTATGTTAAAAATAGAGATGTTAAACAAGAATCCTGGTTATAAAATATCCCTGAGGGAACTCCATAAATCCTAATACCCACTCATACATATTTTTTCTCATGATTATCTACCTTCATCGACTTCCTCAGGGGAAGAAAATGGGATGATTTCATCAAATGGATGACAATATATAAAATATTATCATTCCCACTCAGATATAGAGGTATACTTGTCCTTAAATATATCAAGATATCATCCCACTACCACACTATAATGTGTAGTAGTTGCAATAATATGGATGGTCTCTAGTGCTTAACATTAATTTAATGTTAGGTCAAACATTGGGAAACAAAATCAAAAAAATATCACCTCATCTTGTGCCACCAATACTGACATCTAAAGTTATAATTTATTTTAGTAGACCTAGGATTCCCAAACCAACTATAATTATAACCTTTCTGCATCACCTACTACATCATGACCATTGGAATCATCAAAGACCTCCGAAAAAGGAGATAACCATTGAGGGACTGAGACCAATCACCCAAGGTTTCCTAACAATTTGAAACACTACTAATCTATTAGAACTCGGTGTTGGATAACTGTTAACTATTAAACCAGTCGATGAAAGAGGGTCTAGCCTATACACTGGTCAATAACATCTATTCTCTAACCTCCAACACCTCCAAACTGAGATTACTAAATAACCCCATTATAAGCCACTCATATGTAGGCTCTCAAATATCTTGGACCTAAAACATTATTCTCAAGGTATCTATGATGAAATTCCCCTTACCATGTGTAAAATAAATATAAAAATCAAAATTATTAAGATAGTATACCTATAATATCATTATAAGGTACAATTTCCTCTGGTTAAAAAAAGTACTTCATGATCTTATAATTTTAATAGATAGTAAAACACTCCTCAACGAGGTAATGATGTCACATCTTCAAAATAATCCATCACCACTAGTAAATCTAGGTCATTGGTGGGACAATTATTATCATGTGGGTATAGATACTATGAGCCATAGGCTACCACATATTCATCCTATATCAAAATGAATACCAACCCAACATTAAAAGTATCACAATACATTGCATAAGCTTTCAAAGTCTTGAGATGAATAAAAATCTGGCATGGATGTTAGAGGGGCCTATAACTCCTAAAAATAATGTTTTCACTTCTCACTCCACATGATCTTAACCCCTTTCCTAGTCAAACCTATTATAGTAGATTCTATCCTAAATAAGTCCCAAAAAAATCATATATAATTCCCTACCATGTCCAAATATCTTATGATATTGAAAACATTCATGGATTTCTCCTAAGATATGACTACATTAACCATATTGGGATCCACTGAAACTCCTCTCATAGAAATAAAATTAACCAACAACTTCACCTCTATAATACAATATTTACAATTTCATAGCTTGTAATATAGAAATTTACCTCTTATTATTCTTAAAACAATTTCCAAATGGTCATCATGGTCGTCCTCCATCTTGGAACACACTAATATGTTATCCAAAAACACAACAATGAAGGTGTCATAAAAGTTATTGAAGATTTGTTTTATCGATGCCATAAAGTTCATAGGAGCATTAGTATGGCCAAAAAACATAAACAAATTATTAATTTTTCTATATCATCTTTGACCTGCAGTTTTAGGCATATGCCCCTCCCAAAACCCCGAATAGTGGTACCTTAGCCTGAAGTCATTCATTAAAAACCAACGGGCCCCTCTAGATGATATAAAATATATTCAATTATGGGAATTGATTATTTATTATTTTCAGTTACCTAATTGGTCTTACAATAATCTATGAAAAGATATAATATTCTTTCTAAATTCTATAAAAATAAAACGGATGATTCCCATAGTGACATGCTCACACAACTAAATATTGTGTTCTCAAGTTACTCTTGCTATGATTTCAACACTTTCAGCTCATCTAGTGCCATCTGATAATATTGCAATGAAATGGGGCTCATCCAAGGGAGAAGAAAAATAATAAACTTCATCTCTTTTTGGGGAGTAAATGAAAACATATTATAGAAATGAATAAGGGTATATGTCCATGGCCATTGGATGATATCCAACTAATCTCTATAATGAGGTGTCGAAGAAAAATTTGGACAAGTAGTATGAAATAAAACCCATATATGAAGTAATGGGTCCTACCTACCTTAATCATGGATCCCAAAAATCTTGGAGGACATGCGCTCTCACATCAAGAGATATAAATTAGACCCTATAGTGATAGAAATCAACATGTTCTTTGAAGATAATCAACCAATCTATATCGAATATTAGATCAATAATATACAAGTAAAAAATGAGAAAATCCCACACGAATTCCACATCAGGAATTATAATATAATATTCTGAGAACATAAAACCTTACTCATTCTTAATAAATATTGGAGTAAGAAAATACACAACAAAAGGCATAAAATTATCTTGCGTACCCAAATATTCAAGAAAATTTAGACAGATAAATGAATGGTAAGAACATGTACCAAATAAAATGGATTCCATGGAAGAAGTAATTAACATAATACATCTCATAGTGGCCAATATAGATTGGATGTCTTCTAGTATCACATCTAATGAATGAAGACATCCAGAACCAGGATCACCATATTACCTCTTCACCTAGTGAGAATCCCATTTACCCTAAGGAGAAGATCCTCCACCGTTTTAAGCATCATATTTCAAATGATAACACTTATGTAAAATAGAACTAATGACACTCCCCTTTATAAAAGCATGATAAGAATTTTATAGATGACATGAATGCTAACACAAATATAACATCCTATAATCTTCTAGGAATATTGTATTATTTTGAACAACAATCCCATGCTAATAATAAATCACCATGTTACAGCCATAAGAAACCACTAAAATTATACATGATGACTGCTGGTCAGTCTTTTCACTACCCGGATAGGGTTTCTCCCACTTCTGCTTCTAACCAGCTAAAAACTACTGTTACAACCCACTAAAATAACACCACTAATACTTATATTACTAGACATATCTTCCTCTATTATATTTTCCTTATAAACTAGCTCATCTTAGGTTAGTATGAAAATACTAATAATCATGAACCTGATCTCAACCTCCAAGAACATCTCAAAAAATCAATCCTTGAGGTAATAGTTCATGAGGAGTTGACGAGATACATGAACCAAAATGATAAACTAATTAGTGTAATCCAACACTAAATTATCCCCTAGCACCAATGTCAAAAACTTATAGTCCTTCACCATATATAAGGTATCTAGATAGAACTACCAATTAAAATCCACTTTGAATGTTGTCCAAGTGAAATCATCATGCCACCCTGCTTACACAATGGATTACAACCATTTTAACTTATTAATTCCAACATATAGGTGTAAATTCCCTCCTTTATGGTTTCATGCTACCTTAAAAACTGAAAGATCAACTTGATATATTTTAGCCACTTCTAGGGGTCTTGGCCTCCCTTGTTACTGTGAAAGGAAAAAGTAATTTTTAGTAAACTCTTTATCATGGTGCATTGTTTGTGTCTATTCTAATCCACCCTCATGGACCAAGAATTGGATCATTCAAATCAATGACTCCACAAAATTTGGATCAAATAGAGTGTTTTCATATGAAAAATTCTACAAAGCACCATACCTTAAACAAAATGAGGTCCTCTTGGAGGGAATTGTCTACAAAACAAAAAACACAAATTCATTCTAAAAATAATTGAATATTAGACATCAATAATTAAACAAAAAACCTATATAATATATATCAACTAGAATTACTAGAATAAATAAAACATTAAAATGGAAAATGTGTGAAAATATAAAAAATTCAAATACCACACCACTATGAATGGTTTGGATACATGATTATGAAAACCATGCTCCTACCATGAAATTTCCACCGAAAGGTGACGTAAATGGACACATGGGATGTACTCGATTACTTATAATTGTGTACCTAAAATATGTGTCTCTTAAAGGATTCCCATTTCACCATGAAACTCAAAATAACTCCCAGGATCACCCCATAACAATTATAAAAGAAGGAAACTTGTTAAAATATTGCTAAATACCCCATAACTAGCAACAAAACTGAAACACAATACCATACCAACCATTGTTACATGAGTTTCAATAGAAGAAGAGTTTGAAAGCAATACTATGTCCCTATCTCTTGAGCAAAAATTATCCTAACTGCAGTCTACCATAGACCTCCAACAAAATAAGGGCTCTGATAACATTTTTTAGTCAACCGTACCAAGTCAATCCAACCCATCACTGGATCTAGTAGCTCACACAACATAAAGTATGTTCCTAGTCACTAGAGTCTATCGATAAACAAAATTGAATAATGAATAAACTCTTGGTAATGGTTTCTCCCTTGGTAAACTATCATTAACTATCAATAAAATTGGGTAGCGACATGAACATAATCATAGTCATGCATAAAAGAATACATAATAGAATTACCCAATAATGAGTAAAAGAAGATCCCATAATAAATCATCCATAACATGACATAAATGGGAAAAAAATGGTGTCTCATGTCAAAATCTCAAAAACCCAAAAGAGGTTTCATGTCCTAAACAGAAAATATATATAACCTAGTGATACAAAGAAAACAGAAACAAAACATCTTGAGCTAAACATGTGATACCATGTCTCCTACATCAAAGGTCCTCAAATGGGATAATCAAGAAAGTAAACTTAATTAAATAGTTCCAACTCCCTTACCTATAACCTTCAAAACAAAATCAACATATGCCCAAATTCATATAAAGGGTGTGGGGAAGAAAGCTCCGTATGACACAATTATGAATCTATTTAAGGATTTTAAACCATGAAATAAATAAATTAGATTGGAAACTCATCTTCCAAATCTAATCCACTTTTGACTAAATTTAACTAAAAATAATAATTATTAAATCCATTTGTTTTTTTTAATAAAATATTTTCCAAATCATGAATTAATATGGCTCAATTAAAGAAGTAAATCTTACTCAGAGTAAACATTCTCAACCAACCCAAACAATGAATAATATTTTTATAAGCATAAACATCATCATATCATAAAATAATTGAAAATGGGAATAACAAATGATCCCACAACCAATAAAAGAACTAACACAATACTTAAGGAAGAATAAATAAACCAGGAATAAGTAATGTGCACCATAGGCTCTAACCAAGAGCATCTAATGTGAGTTAGTCTTAACCACAATTTTTTAGTCAGCTAAACAAGTACAACAAAGTGAAATCCCTCATGTCCTTTCTTTTATCCAACTCACAATATCACTCTCAATATAATGGTTAAAAAAATGTAATCTTTCTTGGTATTCCCTCCCAAAGGCTCTCTTAGTCCCTTGGAAAACACACCCTCACACCCTAGGTATCCCATGTTCTACTCATTGCTAAATCTCTTAATATCATGAGTTTCATACCGAAATTCAATTTCAATGAAATTTTAATAAATAAACCTTACCATTTTAATAAAGCATGTTCCTGAAGGTAAAAACATTTCTAAAACCTCTTTAGAAGCCCATTTTAGGACATAAAATCTCTTTGATTCATTTTATCAAATAGATGGGGTGTATTTGAACCAACCCCATCTGGAAAACACAATTTTACATAAAATTTATGACCCAAAACCATGTATCCTAGAAAAATAGATTAAACATTAACCATAAATCACTTTAATGATAATTTAACAAAAAACTAAAGGTGATAATGAATTCAAAAGTTAGTCATGGTAATCACCCTTAAATAGAGATACTTACCTTATAAATGGTTCAAATCTTTTCAAATTTGACAAAAACACCCAATTTAAGAATAATAAGACCTCACACACCTAAAACATAAGAAATAAAACAAAAACCCCCATTATTAACCCTAAGATGCGTCAATCAACCATCTAGATTTTTAACCTCACATAGAAATTGAAGAACAAATCATGGGAAGGGGAAGGGTGATGAAATCATCATGAAAGGGTCTTGCCATTACCCAAAACATAAAGGATCCAATTATAATCCACCAAAAATTAAGTAGTAGAATCTCCCAATATTATGGAAGAATATATTCATAAAATGTAAGAGAAATTAGAGAGAAATACTTGAAATCATATATGGTAAAAATTGTAAATTCTAACATTTTTTATGATTAGGGAAAACCTCTTGGATTGGCTTCCTGGTTAGGCATACCATGTGCCAACTATGTGGGGAATCTATATTGACAAATCCAAATCTAAATAGTTTCTACTGACCCTGATGTGGTTTGAAAACAGTGCTCAAACCATAAAAGAGAACACTATCTCGAAAACTCACACTCACACGATTTTCAACATTGTTGGAAAAACTATGAACCAATCATGATATAGGGTTTATTTTTTCTTGAAAATCAAATTCTAATGCTAGGTACCCAGTAAACCAACCATTATAATAAATGATAAATAAAAAATAAAAATTTATATACTAGTGACCCTGTGGGTTTCATGTATATCCTGAAAATTGTTCATAAGTAGGAAAGTAATTTATCATCAAAAAAACATGGATATCAATTTGAGCTCTTCATTTCATTGACCATCATATAACATAACACCAAAATCCCACTTCAATTTTAAATATCCGATCAATGAAACCAAATAAACATAAATATCATTACCATATTGTTTTGGTAATTATATAAGTAATGGTGATATGATGAATTTGTGATTATTACATAACCATGGTGGAAGTTAAAATTTACCAACATAACCTTCCAAGTATTATGAGTAATACTTTTTACACAAAAAGTATTCATTGCATCTATAGAGATAAAAATATATAGGATCCTCATATGGATTCAAAAATCAGAAAACTCGAGGTCAATTTTTTTCAATTGAGGTGATTCTTAGGGGTGATCAAGTTTCTCATCTTGAATTATGCTATATACATTTCTTATTAATTTCATTTTAGTATCATAAATTTTATATATCCTTTTAATCCATGGAATGATTAGAAGGTACCATAAAATTATCAATGGTCTATATTGATCTTTTTTTGTTGAGTTACACCACACTTAAGGTAATTTTATATGTTATCCAGGGTCCTTGTGAAATAATATATAATCATTTGGATAGAAAGGTATTATTTTAGATATCATACCCATTGAACATAAAATTTATTTAGTGTCATATATCTGATAATAAATCCTATCACTTTCTCGTAGCATCTCATTCCATATTGGAAGTAGTTTTATAACGTTTTCCCCCTCTATATATTTCTAGATTTCAAATTATATACCTTCTTTATGTATGGAAATATTGTATATTTAGTACAACCATATTATAATGGAATATTTTCACATCTCTTTAAATTATCAAATAGATTTTGAAAATCATGTCATATTCAATTGTTGTTTTCATTTACTCAATATGATCTTCATCAACGATTTTTGTTTTACTCATATCAAATGATCGACAAATATTAGTGTTAACCAAGTCACTAGATACATTCACATGTACCTAATGTTTAGTCCAAAATTTATAACATTGATAAATTTTACGATAGATTATGTTTTCTTCTAACTCCTATAATTTTTTTTTCTAGAATAACAATCATGAAAACACTGAAAAATGATTTTAGAATGGTCATTTCCATTCTCTATTGCAAACTTGATGAACTCTTTAACCTCATATTCTTACTCTTTTTTAATAAGATTATTATCCATCTATTTTTTATTCATATTAATCCTATTTGGATTGAGAATATCTATATTTACCAATAAATAAATAAATATACAAAAGGTATGTATATAATGTATCCTATTTTAGATGCATAAATTATATAAAGTATAATGATAAAAAATAATTATAAATTATACTACATATATATAATGTATATACAATAATAGATATATATCATATGTTTTATAATATAATGAAAAATAAATACATATAATAAAATTAGTGTATATATATATATTTAGAATATATATATATATACATAGATACATAATAAAAATAAAATGTGTGTGTGTGTTTATAATTTTGAATCTATGTGTGTGAACATGTAAATATACATGTATGTATATATAAAATTAAAGAAATCTAAAGTATACAATATAAATTTAAATAATATGTTTGAAATTTATGATACATACATAAATGATGTATATAAAATATATATATGTGTCTGTTATAGAGTAAGGGGTGTTAAAACCCATTAAATGGTTATGGTATGTTTTCCCATAAGCATAGTTTATTTCCTTCAAATCGGGTGGAGGTTATCTATTATTTTTTAAAGTACTTCTCATTTCCATTTAAAGGCGAGGATACAAATTATTTATCATATCGAAGTGGATTTATACCTAAGGTTAGGTTACCCGCTGTTTATCAGACCAGATTACTTTCTAATTGAGTGAGTGGTTACCTATTATTTATTATCTCATACTGGGTTCCCTCATGTAATAAAGGTTGCATATTATTCAATTTCTTGGATTAGATTTCCAAATAATGGAAATTTTTCCCACAATTTAGTTTATTTCCCTATATGTGGGAGAAGATTATATCTAATATTTTTATGATTTATATTTCTTAATGATAATCACTCGAAGTAGTTATAGTCAATTTTATTGTGAAAAATTAATAAAATAAGTTCCAATATTGATTTTATACAAATTTTTACTTAGGTTGAATGTTTTATGTTGATATCATTTGTGTTATATATTTTCTTTGAATGAATTTTAGGCTGAAATTGGATACACATGCATCTTAAATACCCACTCAGTACAAAGATACATGGTTATACCATAATAATTAGTTGGAGGTCTTTTAGTGAAATATTAATGAGTCATTCAAACCCACACACTTCATTAAAACCTCAATGAAAATTCACATATTATTTCCAAGTAGGTACAAAACTACCTTCATGATAGATTTGAAAGAAAGACAAATAATGTACAATGAAGACTAGTGGATGGAAATGATTCATGTATTTTTATTTATTGATTTATTTCACTTTATTGTATCATTGTATGTATGGTATTTAACAACTTATTTGTTTATTTATTCTTTATTTATTGCTTCCTTTATTACTTATATTTTGGTTTTATATGCTGTGAGAAAATTGTTCCCAACAATTATTTGGATACCATTGTAACAAGCTTGATGGTTGGACTTTTAAGATAGTTTTCATATTATTATAATTATGGTTTATGATTTTTATTGTGAATTTACCAATGAATTTAAGTATTTTTTAAATTTATTAATGTTTTTGTGTAATATGATAATTTATAATGGAATTGGTTTTTTATTATGATGTGTTACTCATTGTAAAAATCTAATGAAATATACTAGTTTTCTAAACATTATTGAAGTACTCAAATCAAAGTTTCAAAGTGATCATCAATCCGCTCTGTTATCTTGTTTTTATTTTATTATTATTACTATCACATATATGTATATCATAAATATTATATATAAGATAATATACATATTTGAATCATTTTTTCATATCTAACTATAGAATATTATAAAAATAAATATAAATGAAAAACTAAATCTTAAATATAATATATAATTTTAATCAGTATATTTCTAAATTTGTGTATAGAGGAAGGGGGGGGGGATAAATGCCCTCATATACACACAAAAACATATATACACATTTATTCACATATTTATGTTTGTGTGTGTGTTTACAAAAATATATATACTCAAGTTTATGTGAAGAACAACCAAAAAACTTTTGGATTGAATTAATCTTGTTGTGTGTGTGTATATATATAAACACATATATACAGATTCAGATCTATAGAGAATCAATGATCATGTAGATTTAAAGATCACAAGAAGAAAAAGAAAATATCACGAAAAACTCATGAGTGATCAATTGAGAAATCCATAAAAAAATTACAAATAGAATACCTTATAATTTCAGGGTTCATTTGTCCAAAAAAGTTTAAGTGAGGTAGCACTAAGGTACATGTTCTATGAAAGCATAAATAGTGAGAATAAGTAGTGGGGATATTTAAGTTCTTTTAAATTGAGAGAAATGGGGTTTTCAGTGTTATCCAAAAATCACTAATAAAATCAACCTTGATCTTCACTAAAACAATATGCAATGATAAATATATCTTTTATTAGTGCTATATTTAGTACTTATAAAACCATGATTTTATCAACATTATAAAATCATTGATAAATGTATATTTGTCAATGCTAAAATGCTATATTTTTGTAATGATATATTTAATCAATGCTAAATTTACCAAAAATAATGAAAGGACTTATAAATACTAAATTTTGTGTTGGTAAACACATAATACATAAGGGATTTCCCTTCAACAATTAAATACTTAAAAATTAATATTATAAATAAAAAATAAAAAATTACCTTTAAAATTCAAAATAAATTACTAATTATATAAAAAATAATAAAAAATATTAATTATAAAATTTAAAAACAAAATTAAAATGAATAAATATTAAAATAAAAATGAATAAATATCAATTGGGAACAAATTTCAAAAATGTTAAAATAAATTAATTAATAATTTGAATTAAATAATTTACAAAATATATTAAAAATGAAGAAATATAAAAATATAGTGAAAACATATTAAAATATATATTTAAATACACAATATTTATAATAAATTACTAATAAAAAATAAAAAATATTATCTGTACAATGATTTAAGTATAAGAATATTAAAATAAAAATTAATCAATATTAAAAATGAATAAATTACAAAAAATTTAAATGAATATATATTCTTGACCTGCATAGCTTCTGATTAAAAATGAATAAATAATCGAAATGAATAAAATTATAAATTTTTTAAAAATTAATAAATAATATTAATTATCTAAATTAAAAAACATTTAGAATTATATTTATCTACGACATATTTACAATATTTTTTTAATGATATAAATTTTTATAATGTAAATTATATATATATACTATTAATAATAATTATATTTAAGTGATTTGAATAGTATTTTTAAGAAATATTAATTACATTTGAATAACATTAATTATTGGTATTATAAATGATGAAATATATATTATAATATTATTAATAATATATTTTAATATGGAAAAATTTTATGTAATTATTTTGTTATAATTGACGTTTTATTTTTTAAGTCATTTAATTAAATTAAGGATTTTATTTTCATTTTAGTAAAAATTTATGTTAATATTTATATGTATCCAATTATAATATATATATATATATATAATATACATATATATTATTATGTCGACCCATATGTGTGATTGTGTGTACGTATATGTATATATATGTGTGTGTGTGTGTCCTATAATGAGATATGCAAAATTGAAACCCCATACAACTTTCCTTTTAATATAATGATTTATTTGTATAACTACATATACATACACAGACATATACATACATGCACATACAAACATACAAACATCAACATACAAATTCATACATACATATATATAAACACCCACACACCCACACATATACACATACATACATACACATATACACATAGATACAAATACATACATACACATACATATATACAAACACATAAACATACATACAAATACATACATATATACACATATACAAGCATACACATACACATAGACATAATATACATATATATACATATATATACATATATACATACATATACACATACATAGATATACACATATACAGATATACACATATATTGACATACACATACACATACATACATACACATGTGTAATCATATATACACATACATAAACATACATAAAAATGAACATGTACACACATGCACATTCACATACATACAAACATAAACACACATACACATCACAGTCATACATACAAATATGAATACGTACATATACACAAACATGCACTTGCACATGCATACATACACATACATACACCTAATTATAAACAAACACATATATACATACAAATACATACATACACACACATACATACACAATCATATTCATATATACACATATATACACCTACAAACACATACACACACATGGACACTCATTCACACACATACACACACACACACACACACACACATACTAAGAAAATATACACATGAGTACACATATATATCGATATAAATAAACACACATGCAAACATACACATACAAATACACATACATATGCATACACATCCATACACATACATACACATACATACACATACATACACATACATACACATACATACACATACATACACATGCATACACCTATATACACATACATGTAAGTAATATAAAGCTCAATTAACTAATGATTAGTTTGAATAGAAGGAGAAGCCTTGCAAGATGACTTGATCAAATGTTTAGATATTGAAAATGGAAAAACTCTTGGGGGGATAAGTTGTTCAGAAAAAGCTATCTTCTAATCAGTGTGCAGTGGTTAGTGGAGAGTAGTTTTGAGTGTTAGTTAAGGAGTAAATCTTTCAAGAAGAGAGAGGTAAGTTTTCCTCAATTATTTATGGCAAAGGAAATGCGTAAAATTTTAAAATGTTACAAATAAGTGAATTTCATATTATACAAGAAGTTGGTGGTCGGATACTAGGTAGCTATAGTTGATTAAAGGTCTAACATACTCAATAGTGGTACATCCACAAATATTATTATTCATTATAATTCATTGACCTTCTGGACCCTACTATATAAGTAGGGAGGGACCACATGCACACATGTCATGTGATTACCTGAAATTTTTGGTCTAATAGGCTGACCTAGCCAAGGTGATTTCAATTAGTTCTTATTTTTAATTGTAATAAAAATGTATGTAATTTTCTCTATTGGATTTAGGAAATAATGTATAAACCATATAAAATAAAAAAAATTATTTAATTTTCTTGTATTTCACTTGAATGTGTTTTTTGTTTGTTTGAGTGTGTAGGTGTTGATTTTCTCCTTGAAACCGTTTACATTTTTTATAGTTATAATGATTTATTTTTGTTATTTCATTTAAATGTCTTAATACTTATAACTGTGTACTTATTCATGTATATATAACATTGATCATATCACAATATTTATTTTCAATAAATTTCTTTATATTTCATATTTTCATTATTCATAACATGTTATACCCGTTTTATATTGAGTTACTATGATCAATAAGTCATTTGGGACTTTGAAATATCATTTATATATGTTTTTTTACATTTTCCATGAAACAAATGTATTGTTCTCCATATATCTATTTTTTAAACCATATGGACAAATGGTTATTCATGTAGCTGAATCGGTATCCACATAGTCGATTTCCCAAAATCATTTACCTTGTATATTTCAATCATATCAAGAGATACAGAAGTCCAAATTGTGTGTTTTTGATATATAATTAAATAATATACCTTTCATAAGAATAAATAAACTTCTGAATCATTGTTTTTCATGTCTGAGATTAGGTTTCAAGGAACTTCATGTTTTTATTTTTGTTTCTGTTGTTTTCCAGAACTATTTTTCTTCAGAGTTTTTTATAACTTGAGTTATATATATCCAAATAAGTAAATTATTCATTTTTTGGAAATATAATGAAATTTTATAAATACAATTCACAAGGAACCAAAGGTGATTCTGCCTTTATGTAGGTTATTTCATCTCTGGAAATTAAAACGGTAATTTATTTTTAGTTTTCAGGAATTCAGTAACATAAATTTCCTACATGAGAAATTTGGTTGAGTAGATTGCATATATGATGAATTCACTTACAAGAATCCATTACATGATTATCTTGAATATATGATGAATTCACTTACATGAATCCATCATATGATTCTCCTATATCAATTTCACATACATGAATCACTTATGTGAATCTCTTACATCATTTTTTGTACATAGATAAAAACCCAATGTGATTTTCTCTTATGTAGTTTAAACCTATAGGAAATTATACTCAATTTTATGTTTTCTTATAAATATAGATTCGCTGCAAGTTTAGTTTTTATGTATAAATAGTTATAATGACATTATAAATTATTATTAATTATTTAGAACCTTTTTAGAGTGATTTTTATTATTTTAAACCTTTTTTATGTAGATCAACAGTTGTTGTATTTTCACGCATGAAACTTATAGATCAAAACTCAAAAATTCATTTTTATTATTTTATATTGATTTCTTCGATATTATTGCATGTAAATTAATATTTTTTAATATTAATCTCATTAAATCTTGTTTTTATATATTTAATTTTGTTTTATTAATTCTTTAATATTCTCTGTATATTTACGGCTCATTTTGTACGAACTGTTTTTCGAATTTCATATTTCAAATTCAAAGATTCTATTTTCATGCGATTTATATTTGAACCATTATTATGAAAAGCATTTGAATTATTTAATGTGTGATTTAATTTTTTTTAATTATTATTCATTGTATTAAATATCTTTCATTAGTAGAGAGATTATTATAGAATGATCATATACCTCTCCCTCTCTCTATAATAATCCAGTTTTATCACTTTTATTATTCTAACTATTTCCTCGACTGTGTAGTCGAAATAGATTTTTATTTAAAGGACCTGAGGATGATTGGAACACATAGTGATAACATATGATAAGACATAAAGAAATTAAAGGTTCTCATATACTGTGAACCTTCATGCGATCCTGTGATCTACTGTTTACATCATTTTTGATGAACTCTCAAGAAAGGAACAACCCTTATTTGACTTCATTCACCTTGAATAGATTGACTGAACCTTTTCGATAACTCCGAGGGTTCAGCATTAAAATATATTACCAGGTAAATCATCATCTGTTTCATCTAAAAATCAATTTTTACAACTCTCTGGTGATTTAAAAATTGTTTTATTTACTTATTCTGGGTTGGGTATAATTGTTTTCAATTATATATTTCACACAATATCTTATACCACTAATAAAAAGTAGTATGTTGTTATGCTACCGTCCCAAAATATGGTTCCTTGGTTATGCTTAACTAACCAAAATGTGGTACAATTATGTTGGGGTTTCTCCTTATAGAATGTCTTGGTTCTTATCTGCACCTACAAAAGGCTTTGTGTATGTTGGAGGCTAAATCTCAAAAAGTTATGGATTAGGATTGATCTTGGTGTAAAAATAGTGGTTTATATTTCTCCCATGTAAACGTATCACTCTCTTTAATTGTGGTTGTCATAATCCATCAGTTGGGGTGTGCAGAGTAGAGTAGGAACATTTAGATTTGGAATACTATAAAAATTTGATGTGTTCTCCTCTATAACATTTTCCTTACACTCTTCAAACATCCTCTATTCATATTCATTTGATAAAAATTACTTAATAATTTTAAAATACCAAATTAAGTAATTAATATTTAATAACTACAATAATTTTAACAGAGGATTATTCACCCCCCATCTAGCCCATCTAGCCCATCGACCATCATATTATCCAACATAGACATTTGTATCAATGGATAAAATTCTTAAGGATAGTTCATATCTGTCATTATTTTTTCTGATACATGACCCTTGGTATTAAGGGATTCTCTTTTAAGAATCATAAATTATTATCTATTAAATTTTAAAAAGGATAGTTTTATTTTTTTTATATCTTTATATGAGCTAACATGTTTCCTAGACATTATAAATGCTAAGGAAGGATCTATTTTAGTGATGGAATCTCCCGAGATTTAATTCTTGAATTTTTTGAGACTACCTCATTTCAATGGAAGTGATTATGGAAAATGGAATGAAAAAATATAGTTATTTTTGAAAAATACATGTATTTAATATTGAAATATCATAGTTAGACCATATAAAATACCAAATTTTGTGCCTCAAAATTTAAATATAAATGATGATTCAAAATATTTCTTGAATTAAAAAATTGGGAACTGCATTTATTTATCTCCCATTAGAAGTGTTTATAGTAATACATATTCTTATAAAACTACTTCTAACATTTTTAGGACTTTACTATTCCCTTATTGAGGAAATTAAGAATTGTAGAGAACAAATCTTGGAATTTACAGGCCTAAATTTCAATAATTTAGAATTTTGGCCCATGAAAGTTTGAATGAGATGTTCAATAGATTCAAAAGGATCACCAAAATCATGGTCAAACATGGTTCATATAGTAATAATGAAGTTTTAATTGAATGGATATTTCAATCCATATGAAAGAAATTGATTTCAATGAAATTAGCCATTAAATAAAGAACATATGTTTTAAGAATACTATCTAGATGAGATGATTGGGTCACTATCACAATACGATCTCAAATGGAAGAACAATGAGCATTATTCATTTGATAATGGAAATGGGATTTCTTTTAAATCTAAATATGATTCTTATGGAACTCCTAGTGATTTCTAATATTGTTCTAGATCATATAAATATAGAGATCTACGTCATGCTACTAAATTCATTTCAGGGCTCATAAAAAAATAATAATACCATAAAGTATTAATGGAAAAAATAGATTCAATAAATAATTCAAATGAAATGTAAGAAAGGTAAATCTAAATTTACTTGTTATAAATGTAGGAAGCCTGGCCATACCAAACAAGATTATAAAAATTTCAAACAAAAAGGGAAACATAAGAAGTATAAAAAAGAAATAAAATGTGCTTATCGTGTTGTTTGGAGCTATAATGAAGCATCAGACTTTAGTGACGAATCAGGAAGTGAAAAAGAGACTAGTAATATTTCTATAATAGGAAACTATCTTTAGGTGTATATTCCTTTTGTTGATATGTTAAAACTAACTAATTTTTTTTCATGGATTCTTTAAGAAAGGTTATTAATTTTTCAAATTCTAATTCTGATAATGAATCATATTCTAGTTCTAATCATGAAAATTATAATGATAATGAATTGAGGTATTTATGTGATGGATTTAAAGTTGGAATTGAAAATCTTTCTAAAAGGTATGAAAATACGACTAAGTATCGTAAAAAGATTTCTAAAGTAAATAAATTTGTTCTTTGGAAAATGAAAAGTTAAAAAATCTATTACTGGGTTTGATAAATAAAAGGAGAAAATTAGTATTATGGAAAATAATATTTCTATGATTGAAAAGGAAAATAAATGTTTGAAAAATTGTACTTCATCTACTAGAGATAATGTTTGTGATGATCTTTAGTTTGTTCAGAAAGAAGATGTTATCTTGAAAAAATAAATTTCTAATTTGAAATAAATGTTATATACATTTTTTAAGGTAAGTAAAAATATTATAAGATGTTAGATATGATGAAAAAAAAATATATGTATGGTTTTGGTTATAATAATCAACTTTGAAGATGCCTAAAATTCTTTTGTTAAAATTTCTACAGGGAATATTTCAATAATCACATGATTCAACTTCCAATTACAAGGAAATTATATAGATGAATTTCTTTTCTGGATACCACAAAATCTCAGTTTTAATGAAGATTAAATTATTATGAATTTATCTTCTCATGTACTTTACAATAAATGTCTTAATTCTTGGATACTAAAAATTTATGTGACCGACCCAATTGGACCCAAAATAGCATGGGTAACAAATAGTTTCTGTGTTTGATTTTTATAGGACTCTACCACATATTAATTAATGTTTTTAAAAATAGTAGATACTATAAAAATATAGTTCCATATCATTAATATACAAGGAGTATTCTATACAAAATTATATTCTCTAACTATTTTAAAATGGTGGAATTTTTTGAATTAAAGTATAAATTCATGGAGAGATATTCTATTGTCAAATTTTATAATCCTTTCCAGTGGAAATTTACCATTTTTTAATTTATATCATGTAATTTATATTTTTATTCATTCATGTATTAAGGGATAGTTTTAATATGTTTATATGCATAAACATTAATTTAATATTTAAAAGTTATTTTTCATAAAATATTTTTTGGTAAAATATTTCTCAATTATTTTTCTCAAATTGAAACTCATTCAAAATTTCTCTCACCACATTTAATTTTAATTTTTTATAGTTAAATAATTTGTAGTGTCTTGTTGATATGTGTTTTAAAAGTTTATTTTTTAGGGAAACATTTATAGAGTATTTATAATTATCTTCATTAAATTATAAAGTTATCATATTTACTTTTAAAACTTTTATTTTTGATAATTTCAAAAGGGGGATATATTTTTTAAATTATAATTGGATTTATAATTTTAAAAAAGGAGGAGAATGTTGAGTGTATCCTTGAACGAATTTAAATTTTTATAACTAAAAATATTTATTACATTACTTTATTTAAATGACATAATAATTTTAGTTTTTTATTGATTAATGTATTTTTATCATTGATCATATAATAATATTACTTTACACAAAATGTTATTAGATTTGATTTTTTGATTGTTCGTAACTTTTTCTATAAGTTTTATTTTCAGTTCCTAGGATAAATATTTCATTTGGGACCTTAAAAAATCATTTATATAAGTTTTTTGTTGTTCCTACATAGTAAATGTATTGTTCACAATGTATCCATTTTTTAGACCATGTATCCAAATTTTTATTTATGTAGCCAATTGTGTATACATGTAGTCAATTTCCCAGAATCGGTTAACTTCTGTATTTTCACCAAATCAAGAGCTACATAACCCCGAATTGAGTGATTATTTTTTTAATATAATTTTTTTTATAGATTTAATTAAAATACAGAAAATGATTAATTCATAAATTTTATTTCTTAAATTAGTTTTAAAGTCACTACATGTTTTCATAATTAATTTTTTTTTCAAAAATGTTTTGATTCTATTTTTTCTGATCACATGAGTTATATATATTCGATTAAGGTGATTCTTGATTATTTACAAAGATAATGATATTTTATAAATATAATAAAAAATTTCAAAATTCTTAATATCCGTTTATGATGGTTTTTACTCTTAAAATTAAATTTTCAATCTATTTTGAGATTTCATGAATTCTATTATGTAAATTTCCAACATGAGAAATTAGGATACCTGAGTCGCATACATGACAAATTCGAATACATGAATCCCTTACTTTATTTTTCTATACTTATTTCACCTACATGAATAACATAAATTAATCTCTTATGTGGATTCACCTATGTAGAGAAAAACTCTTATGTGAATTTCTCTTTTGTAGTTTTATCCTACTGAAAATTATTCTATGTTTTACATGTTCTTTCATATATTGATTGTCTTCTTGTTCAGATGTTATATTTTAATTATTATAATGACTTTATAAATTCATAATAATTATGTATAACCTGTGAAAAGTTATTTTTATTTTGTAAACTCGTTTTCATAAATATCTAAAGCTGTTATATTTTCACACATCAAACATATATCTTGAAACTCAAAAATTCATATCAATTATTTTATATTTTTTTCTAAAATATTACTGTTTATAAATTAATATTAGTTTATATTAATCTCATTAAAACATTTTTTAAATCTTTAATCTTGTGTTGTTAATTTTTTTATTTTCTCCACATATTTACTACTATTTTTTAACGGAATGTTTTTGAATTTCATGTTTCAAATTCAAACTATTAATTTTCATGGTATTTATCTTTAACCTATTGTTATGGAGGCCATTTGAATTATTAAATGGGATATTGAAAAAATAATAATTATGTTACACTTTTTAAAATATCAGTCCTAAGTAGAGTGATTATTATTCAGTGATAATATACCCCTATCACTCATCCCCCCAATAATCCAGGTTTATCACTTTTATTATTATAACTATTTTCTCAGGTGAATAGTCCAAATAGATCTATATTTAAAGTAATATACAATGGTTTGATCACATGATGATAACATACTATAAAACATGAAGAAATTAAATGTTCTTATCTTTTGTGAACCTTCAACTGATATTGTGCTGAACTGTCTACATCATTTTTGATGAACTCTCAAGGAAGGAACAAGTCTTCATAGACTTCATTCACCTTGTAGAGATATAATTTTCCTTCATTGAATTTCTTGGACATCATAATTAAAATATATAAAAATGTATTTCCTCAACTATTTCATCTACAAATTACTATTTATAGCTCTCCAATAGTTTTTATATTGTTTTTTTACTTCTTATGGATCTGGAAAAGATTCCATCACTTATATCTTACACAAAAAGGTATTTACACATATAAAAAGTTATAAATGGTTATTCTACCTTATCAAAAGGATGTTCTGTAGTTATTCTTATCTGACCAAAAGGTTGTAAAATTAGGTTGGGGATACTCATTGTAGAAATCAGGGGTTCATGTCTACTCCCTCAAAAGGTTATGTGTAGGTTTGGGGTTTAACCATACAAAGTCATGGGATGGGATTCACTTCAGTGTAAAATTTGGGTTTAGATTTCTACCATGTAAAAGTATATACCTATTTCATTGTGGGTGTCATTCTCCATTTATTAGTTTGTGAAGATTAGAGTAGAGTCATTTAGATATGAACTATTACATGATTTTTGTATGTTATTCTCTTTAATTATCTCCATACTCCCTTCACAGATCCACTATTATTATTATTTTAAGAAATAAATATTTAATAATCTTAAAACACCAAATTAGGTAAATAATATTTAATTACTCTGAAAATTTTAATAAAGGCACATTCACCCCCCTCTAGTACATCTTCATCATTTTATATAAACTAATAGTATGAGTTGGTCAAGTTGATATTGTGATTTAGGGTAGGGATTTTCTTTTGAAATTACCATACATTGATTTCAGTTTAGTTATTTTTAGTTAAGGGATGTTTTGGTTTTTTGTTTTATTATTGTTGATTCATTGGACGGTAATAATTTTTAGGGAACGTTTGTTCAGTTATCTTAATAATTGGTATCAGAACCGAGTTTAGGGGTCAAAAATTCACACTCATTAGTAAATACAGGTACTAATTTCACTCTCCCTTCTTGTTTTTTTTTTAAATTTTTTATGAATAATTATATCAGATGTTATGGAATGAGAAGAAATTATGGTCATTAATGAAAAGTTCTATGGGTCAGAATTATATTATAGGGCAATGTATATGGAAGAATATCAGATTAAAATAGATCTTAAAGCTCCATTGAATGTGTTCAGATCAAAAGTTATGTGGAAATTGAAATGGGAAGCTCTAGATATAAAGGATATTGGGATGATTTGGATATCTTTGAATCAAAATTTATATTTTTTCATCTGGAAAATGAATACCATTAAAGAGCTGATGAAGTCTATGGATAACATGTATGAGAAGTTTACAACTCAAAATAAGGTGTTCTTGATGTTGAGGTTGTTCATCATGTGATTTTTTATGTGATACCAACGGTTGATCATGTGAATGAATTTCACCTAATTTGATGTCAACTACAATTTTTTAATGTCAATTTCATGGATAATGTGTAGTTATTTCATATATTATCAACATTTAAGAATCTTAGGATCGAATAATAAATTCTCTAATAAATTTTTATTGAAAAATGTGATAGGTTTTTGAGAATGTTAGAAATCATTTACTAGATAATGTGGCCAAATAGAGGGAAGACCCCAAACCTGCTAGAAAAATTCTAAATTCTAAAGGTAGAAGATAGTCACATCAATGGAGATGTTGAAGGAGATCATAATATATGTCTAGAGAGAGTAGTTTAAGAAAATCAACTAGACCCAGACCCATATGATGGAAGTGTGGGAAGAGATGTAATCTCAAAAAGGACTATAGGTATTACAAGGTGAACTCGGGAAGAGAATATTCCCAGAGTTCATATTTCCTTAATTTGGTTGAAGGTAATAATTGTTTCCTCATAAGCATCAATATTTTGATGGAATCATGGGTGATTGACTCTGATGTATCATTCCATTCTATGGAAGATCAATGTTTCACTGTGAGGTATTCTTTCATAAGGTTTATGAATGATCATTTGGGAGATGAAAAAGATATGAATTTCATAGGTAACAGACATGTTAACTTCAATATGTTAAATTAGAGCCTCTTAATGTTGAAAGAATATTATCGCATACTAGGGATAACATAATTTTCATTGGTTATTTTAATGATATGGGATTAATAGAAATCTTTTAGAATCATGTTTTAAAAATTACACGGGGTTTAATAGCTGTGGTGATTGGTTTAAATTATAAGACAATGTATTTGAACAAATGAGCAGATGGAGCTACAATTACTAGAGTATCATCTTCTGAAAGTGTAGTTCTTTGGCATTGTTGACTCGGTCATCTCAATGAGAAGAACATTATTGTTATATAAATAAATGGTATATTAAATATTAATTGTATTGAACATATAATTTTTGAGAGTTAAGTTCTTGGTAAGTATATAAAGGCGTCATTAAAATTGAATAGAAGAGATCCTCGATCTCAAAATTTAGAAGTTGTTCACTCAGAGGTATGGATTCCTTCTCTAACTCATTCTCGCAAATTATCCTTGGAATATTTCACATTAATTATTTAATCTACCAGGAAAATCTGGGTTTAATTTCTAAAATAAAAAACCCATGTATTTGGAGTGTTTAGTTGATGAAATTCCATGGTGAAAAGGAAAATTGAATGAAAGATTAAATGATTACAGTTAGATAATTTTATTGAATATAGTGGAAATAATTTATATAAATACTACCATAATAAATGATTTATGATGGAAAATATTTTCATCTTGATACCAGAGTGGAATGGTGTTTAAGAATGAATGAATCAGGTTTTAAAGAAGAAGGAACTGAGTAAAAGGAAACATTCTCTAATTTCCAATTCAATTTGTGTGGAAGTTAACAATTATAAATTATACTTAGGTAATAGAAATCAACTAGAACCATTTGGGTAAGAGATTATAGAGGATATATGGTTTATAAAATCAATGTAAGCTAGCCACCTGAATGTTTTTAAATGTTTATACTATGTCCATTTAGATACCATAGATAGGGGAAAACTAGAAACTAGATCATATGGAAGTTTATTTGTGTTATAGGGTGACAAATAATTTATATTTATACTTTGGTATAATGAAAAGTGATAACTCATAAAAATTTAAAATGTTCTCTTCAATGAGATGATCTTGTAGAAAGATCCAGATTTTGAGGAAATAGAAGTTGAGATAAGAGAATCAACCAACCAAGTACAAGTTGATCTGAATGGGATTTCTAGAACAACATGAGTTATATAGAGTTTAGGGCGCATAAAATATTCAAAATATAGGTTAAGGGAAGATTTATTTGAATTCACATCAACTGATTCTCAAAAAAGGACACCTAAAGATAATGTTTTCGAAATTACAGTATCAGAATGTTAAAATTAAAATATTGAGGAGATCTCAAATATTCATATGACATATAAAAAGGATTAAACATGAATTTCACTAATAAATTTTAATGGATGAAGGAAATCATGGGATCTTAGAAAATGTTTCAAGTCTCATTGATTCCTAAAATTGAGACTTAGCTATGAAATATGAGTTGGATTCATTGTGTCAAAGTACCACCTCAGAGATAAAAGAACTGCAATTGGGAAATAAGGTAGTCCAAAATAAATGATTCTTTTAGTTAAATGTAGAGTCATATGGTAAAAAGTAGTAAATGGATAGACTGGTTGTTAATGTATTTAGAAAAAAGGAGTGGATTTATTTGAAATTCTTTCATCTATAGTTAATCACACTACCATCCCATGTTCGTTGAGATTGTTAGCTTATTGTCAAGACCAAAACCACTAGGGCCCTCCAGGTTGATGGAAGGCTGAGACACAGCTACCCCAAGAACGCTTTAGTAGGCAATGGTATGTCAAAAATCATACAAAGTAATTACTAAAATGGGGGGGGGGGGTTACCTAATGTACATGCACACACGGACACAACTATCTACATGCAGAAATGTATAGGAATAATGATAAATGACAGTAATGTATAGAGTAAAAACTATACATGTGATGATCTATAGGGAATAAAAAAGAGTGTGATATAGTGAACCAAAATAAAAATAAATAAAATATATATGCCCATATATAAATGTTTCCCCAACCTCACAACAACTTGAAAATAAATGCTGAGAGAGTCTGGCTCCTGTTCTCCAAACACGACCACCATATATGGTATATGCACCCAAGTATCCATATGCTCCACCATTGCCACTATGAACCTATTTTCAACTGCATAAGATACAACACATGTGGGTAAATCCCATATAGGGGTGAGTATATACATACCCACACTATAAGAAAATTTCAATTTCACGGTAGTTATTTTTGGATATGGACTCAGTTTAAACCGCTTCCATATGATTCTAATGCGGTTCCTGAAAACCGATGCTAAATTGCTTGTCGGGAAAATATTTGCAACGATTAAAGATTTTTATTGGTGGTTAATGGGAACTGTCATAGTTGGTACATTTTCACGGTGGTTATATTCCTTTTCACGATGGTTTTTCTAGGCAGGGGATTACTTTTTTTAGTGGTGGTTAAAACCCCTTCTAAAAAAAGTAATGGCCTGTCGGGACAAAACGCAAAGAAAAACAATATAACTATCATGAAAAAAGTGTGGAATATGGGACACTAGAGTGGCAGTTAGAACTGACACTAAATTTAAGAACGTAGTGGTGGTTTTAACAACCGTTAAAATAAAAATATTAACATTTAGTGGTGATTAAAACCACTGCTAAATGTACCTGTTATAATTAGCGGTGGTTAAAACTGCTGATAAAGAGAAGATTTAAAAAAAAGAACCAGTTTCTTGAGCCCCTGTACCACTGCCCTAAAAAAAATCCAAGAATACTATACAACCAACATAATATACACTACAGTTAATTTGAAAAGAGATGCATAACTAATCACAACCAAATGCATTGTTCAATGAGTAAAGGAATGCATATAAACATATCTCATGGCATAATCCTATTATCCAATAAAATGTAGTGGTGAATTTACAAGTTTACCCCTCTTCTATTCTTATACCACTTTCCCTTTTCTATTTCATCTTCCAGTTATTTTATATTCTTTAACCTCTTGTGTAAATTTTAAAAAAATTAACATAGGTTCATCCATATCTCTATCATTAGACCCCCTATTCAATATCTGAAGGAAGCATTGGATAACTAAACGTAAGGAAAACCCCTATCATACACACTATTTTAGTTTTCCATTGAACCCTTTATGATTTATAGGCATTGTCACATTTTTCACAATCTCATGGGACTAAACCATTAATATATTTATCCCAAGAATCTAGAAAAATGAAGCTGATATTAGGAGAGGTTTCATCGTTGATATTTAGGTTGGTAGTCACATTGTTTTCCCTTTGGGGATAGATGTTTCATAATTAATCCATTGTGCCTCAAACTATATTTGGTCAAGCATCTCTATTTAAGTGATTTATGTATTTAAAATTGGCCATTGCAGACTCATATATACTAGCTTGTCCTTGATTGGATGTTGACATGTTTTCTACAACTTATATTGTCACTCATTGGGAGATCTAGGTTAAATGTGACAATATGATTTTTTTCAAATGTTGGTACTACCACATATCATCTAGAATTATTCAATAATGTAATATCCCTTTATATATGATTATTTGATAGAAACCAAGGAATCCATTAGGTGTTTGGACCACTTATAGTTGGAATTTTGAAAGTGGGAAATTTACTAGAATAACATGTCACCATCTAAGTGACTCCATTGAGACTATATATGGGTTTCCTACGTTTTAATGAATTTAATGAGTTAAATGTAACAGATAATGTCAAATGGATAATTAATTATGGGTTTCCTTTCATAAAATAAATAAACTGTTTTTAAATAGAATGACCCCTTGTTATTGTAATGTCATGATATTGATTTCTGCTTTATAAAATGCTTCAAATGAATTGTAATATTTAAAATGGGAATTGAACATGGATATAGACATGAATAAGAGGTTATTCCTTATCTATTTTGACATAATTTATTATTAATTTATTATGAATATGGTGTAGATAGAAGAGATTCATGTGAGGTAATTCCCATTTCTAGTAATATTTAATATATTATTTGTAGAGGTTGGGGTATGATGGTATGAGATTTTTGAGCAAAGAGATATCACAATTCTGTAAATCAGGTGTTGAGCATGGTGTATCACAAAAATGTTACTATATAAGTACTGTGATTTAATCACCACGTTCCATGACTAGAATTTTTACCTAATGGTGCACCCAACATCGAATGTTTTGTTTCATGGAATCTCTCACTCTATATGGATATAGGTAATGTACCGAATTACACAATCACATAGGATCGTTATACCGGTTTGGTATGTCTGAGTTATGCCATTGTCTATTCATCAGTATTATTATATTTATATGGCTACATACATCTTCACATTCTTTGGAAAAATAGGTGGATAAAATATATATAAACTATATATATTACTACTATATATATAGTAACTATTGTGATTTCTATTCCATCAAGGTGTCGATAAATTTAAACCCTCCTACAGTCCTTTAGGAACAAGATTGAGTGGTTATTTATTTATTCCTAAGTTACTCAAAAGATCTTGGGTGTAATATATTGGTGGTATCCCATTTATCATGGGAATAATGATGTAGTTATATTTTCATGGGATTAATTTATCTTGGTGTTCTGTGTGGAATTATTATAAATGAAACATAACATAGGAATTAGGTAAAATCATCTCTCACTTGGGTTATTACATGTGGAATTATTATAATTGACAATAAAGATAGAAAAAAGGTAAAATCATATCTCCCATGGATAAGGTTACCTAATATTTTAAGAGTGATGGATCAGGTTCAAGTATTATATTTGTTTCACTCATGTGCTTTTTTTGGAAAAGGAGTCCTTATTGTGGTTTCCTTAGAAATAATAGAATCTAGATCCTAATATATTGTCACTCCAACTTTGTATCCTAGTTATTGTGATGTACGGAATATAATAGAAGTGATCAGGAACATTCCATAAAAGGGAAGAGTGTCTCATGAAGGGGGTTGATATATTCTATCAAGGAATATGGATGCATATAATAAATTATTTTTGATAGGGTAGTTAATGTTATGAATGGTAAGTAATTCATGATGTAGTATATTAAACATTTTAATAGGGAATGTGGTTCTAGAGAATCTACTCAGAGTTTCCCATCATCATGTTATGCCTTCTGATATAATGGACACTTTCATTCACATAGCCGGACTATTCTTGGAAGAATCTTTGGAAATGGAGGGAAAATCCCAGTTCAGACGGTGTAGCAAAATTTCCCCTAATCTCGTATCAGTATCTATAAATTCCAACTATTTTTTGAAACTTTGGATACTAGGATTCTTCGACACTAAAGGGGGATCTATATTAAACATTTTAGAAAGAAAAACATTCTCATCCCTCAGGATTGATACAAGAGCATAACATTGAAGTACTTCTTAGAAATGGAAATGTAGTGGTAAATGAATTGAGATAGAAAATGTAGGATACGTTATTATAATGAAAAAATGAATTTAGTAAAAATGAATAATAAAAAATGAATGATCACAATAAATATTTGATATATATGGTGCATACCACACTCGAGAAATCAAGACATAAAAGTAATCATTAGAAATTAGTAAAATACATAAAAGGAAAATTGAGATATCAAGAAAATGTTAGGTCATGAACATGTTCGGAGGAAACTATGTGTCACACATGATAAATATACAAACTGACTGTAATAATATTTTTCCACATATCATCAATTCTACTAATCTCTATCTGATGATGAATAGATATCACCACCCTCTCCACGTTAATCTCCACATCTAACGACCACCTGTATGAACATTATACTGAAAATTAAATAGTGTTTCATATTTATATTTAAAAATAAAACAAATAAAAGTTTGAAAACTAAATGATTTTGAATTTTTTTTAATTTACATGCTCACCACCAGTTGATGTTATACCACCGGGGGATATCTGCTCATCTGTTAACATATACTAGTCAACACTTTCTACAAAGTGGATATCTGAGCCCCCTGGTCTTGAACTATGTTTCATAGAGGAATAATCTCTATCTAAGAATATCCGGGAATGGAATATCTACAACTAGGGGTAGATGCAGCTAAAATCCATGATGGCCTACAAAATACCTCAAATTGTATGGGTCCCAAACACATCTTGTGCACTCTATATGGATGCTCCTTCCCAAGGACTTTAGCAACCAGTTATTCCTGGGAGACTGAGTAGGACTGCCCATGAATGGAATCCCATATTTCTTTAATTTTTACCTATAAATCAAATATCAATATATATTAACATATTTAAAATTGATAATAAGTTATTATAATTAAAATATGAGGTCATACCCTAACTTCTTTGGCTGGCTCATTAACAAAAATTCTACTAGATATTTTGTGAACATCCAACCACAATTCAGTTCGGGTTGCATCATGCCCTAAACACTGTGACTACATTAAACAAAGATAAATCAATAATTTAATATATTAAATAGATATTATTGTCTTATAAATATTTAAAATAATGAAAATATTACCTGAATTAATTGGCTTATATGAATTTTTTTGACCCCGCAGTGTGAGGGATGACTTTCTTAACCCGTCTTGATGCATTCTTTATTGAGAGATTCTGAAATAAATAAAATGAAATTTAATAGAAATTTTTTCAATTTTATCTCCTCTTCATATACATTTATAAAGGTAAAATGAGGTTAATATAATAATATATATTTAAATACCATCTTCTTCTCATCATGAGGTCTTTCAATAAAAACTTGCCACATTTCTTTGGGTACCCGATGGGGTAGCTTCATATACATTCGTTGGATGGTAAAAAAAGTATTTTTGACAACACTCCACAGTCTCCACTTGAATTCTTTCCATTTATTACCAAGATTTTTCAACATCCACTTTTGTGCAATCACATTAGCAATTTAAAAGTGGGAAAACATCTGCATACAAAAATTCATTTTGAACATATTAATAACATGACATTCAGTAACACCATAATGTATTAAAATTACCTTTATTTGGGACTGAAAAACATAATTTTTCCAAGGTGGAGGCATTTTAATCCAATCATCATAAAAAATAAGAAGGGAAATGGGATCCACTTTCAGCTGGCCTATAATTTGGCCAAGTAATCCCACTGTGTTCTCCTTAGGGACCCCATATGAATCAAATATGTCAACTATTTTATCTCAATTCATATTCAACACATGTACACCTTTTATATGTTTCTCTAAAGTTTCATTTTATCATCTTTAATGAACAAAAAATTAGTATAAAAAAATTGAAATAAATTTATTTATATTGAAATTTCTACCAATAATCGTGACCCTCTAGTATGCCCGTGATGGACTGGAAGTGGCGCGCGGCAACCCCGCTGCAGAGGCTGCTGAAGGGGGAGTAGATGACTCATCATCTAAAGGGACGGTCACAAAGGGTGTGAGATATGGTGTAGGGGGAGATGGTGCAGGGGTTAGGCAGTTGGTGGTTTAGATACTGTAGGGAGGGAGACATATGGATCTTCATATGTCGCAGTAGTGGATGAAAAAGTGTATCACTTCCTCCTCGGAATTCCGATTAGTTAATAAAATAAAATGAAGTTCAGAACATATATTTCCAAGAAAATATGCAGAAAAATATTTAAAAATTATAATATATTCCCAGTACAAACAAACAAAATATAAATAACAATGATAATTAATGACTACACAAATGAAATAAGTGGCTGTTAAATGAATAAATTAATATACATACAATAATTTTCCCCTTCAATCATGTAAGTTTTCTACTCCATTACATCATCTAATTCATTCAACCTTGCTTTAATAATATTTTCAATATCACGATGGACAAATAATTATGCTTCTTTTTGTTGATGAGATTCAATTTCGATGTCTAAATCTTTCACTTCATCACACATATCATACAAATCTATTTGTATTACGTGAACAACTACACTCCACCATTCATCCACAAAATAATTTACCTAATATACCATTTTTTTGTAAGGATAAGATATGTGGATCATGCAGTTCATGATCACTAGAATCCATCAAGCTAGAGAAGTTCAAAGAAGTAAATTTCAAGGAATCTCTTTTAACACCTCTAATAATATCGATCCAATTTCATTGGAATAAAACAACTGAAAAATTCTTGTGGTAGTTTAATTTAAAAATAGCATTCATATTTCCATAGTATGCCAATCCATAAAATGTAAATATACCACTATTATGTGTTTTGAAACCCCTTTCTCGATCAATTTTAGGAAATCTAAATCCATTCACGTTGTAAGCATCTAACATTATATCTTTTTTTAGAGGACCCCGAGAAAGAAACTTCAAATATTCTAAAAACTATGCATGAATATCAGAATTAATAATCTAAAAAAATATACTTTAATAGATTTAGAAAATAAATGTTTCAAACTAATATTCGTATATATTGCAATATTTATGAACATACATGTCGTGAAAACTGTTATACAAGCTATTTATTAACAAAATTCATTATATATTTCTTATTTCATGTTTGGCCTCGCATTCATCTCTTTAATTATATCCTAAACTCTTCAATAAATGGATCTAAAATTTCACTATTAAACATTACATATCTATATGGCTGTAATAATTATAATTTTGTCAGTGTCATGTTTGAGGTCCCCCTACTGATTGGCCCATAGGATGAAATATTTTTGATTTCTCATGCATTTGAGATTGAGTCGATGTGTCATCCACACATCCAACTCAATGAAATCTTGTATCAATATCATCCAAGTATCTAGAAAAAAGGCAAGACACTCCTCATCCAAATAGCCTTCAGAAATAAAGTCTTCTGGTTGTGCTTTATTTATTACGTATGATTTCATATGCCCAATATATATGTGAAAAAAAATAAACATAATTATAAATTTAATTAAGTAAAGATTTTTTTACTTAACTAAAAAACATAAAAATAATGTATCTCTCAATTGGATACATCCATAAATAATGAACGAGGCCTCATAATTAAGCTTCCTCAACCTAATTCATGTTAAATGCATCATGACAGTAAAAAATGACCGAGGAAAGATCATCTCTATTGAAAAAAGGTTCAATACTAACCGCTCTAAGAGGTTTGTCAAGATGAAATGGATGTAGTGATTTCTCACATAGTTTTCTGAATAATGTGCAGAATTCGAGTACAACGGTAGTAATTTTTTTAGGTAATATTGTATGCAATGACAATGGTAGTAACTATTGTAACAAAATATGTGAATCATGACTTTTAAATCCAGGTAACTTATGATTCTTCAAGTCAACACACCTTGAGATGTTACTTGAATACCCATTTGATACCTTCATATTCTTTAAAAATTTAAGGAACGTATCTTTATCCCTATTTTTCATTGAAAAAAATGTCAGTGAATAGTTTTCATTCTTATCTGGCCAGAGATCAAGTTTTATGTTTATTACTTGTATGTCTCTGTGTGCATTAAGATGATCCTTAAACACCCCATGCTCATTAAGAAATATGAAAATCAAATTGTCACATATATTATTTTCAATATGCATCACATCAAGTTTATTCCACAATAAATTAAATTCCCATTACAAAATATTGAAGAATATACATTTTTTCTTCCATTGTTGCATTCTGATTTCACAATGATGATGCAATCTAAGGCTGCAAGTATACATCAATATCATTTCCAGGAATTTTTTTTGTAGTAATAATCATCAAAATGATAAAATATGTTTGTTGCATACACATCCATAGAGGCAGATAGTAAGGGATCAAAACAACTGGCCAAATGCTATAACTGGTACTCAAAGTCCCAAATGGGTTGAATCCATCGGCTGTCGATCCAAATCGAACATTCCTAGGATCAACTGAGAAATATAGATGTAATGAATCAAATTTATTTATTGATTGTGAATCTTGTGGATGTCCCATTAGCCTATCATTTTTATTTTCTACATAATGCCACTTCATGTGTTCGGTGGTTTTCAATGACATGAATAATCTTTGCAATTGAGGCATCAAATGAAAGCAACACAAAACCTTTCCAGGGGTGTTCCCTTTCTTCTTCTTCATGAATGTATGCTGATTCACACTTCCAACATTACCAATTGACTATCATCTAGAAGTAGAACATTTTTTTCAATTCAGTCTACTTGAATCCTCTTTCCAATAAAGCATAAAATCATTGAGACACACATGTATTTTTGTATAATTCAGACCAATATTTTTAACATGTTTTTTCATATCCTAAAAATAGCGGGGGGGTTTTCTTCCAGAAAATCATCACTCAATAATTATAATATCTTGGATATTTCCTTATTTCAAATTCCACATTGAAATTTGATATGTTACAACTTTAGAAGAAAAGAAAGCTTTGAATATTTCCAACATCAACTATACAACACTTGATTACCATCGTCAGCTATATCATGAAACATATTTTCCTCAGTGAAGTTATATCTTACATTTGTATCCATAGAATCAAGAAAAGAATCCAATGATATGTCACAATATTGATCTAGTTGTGTAATAGTATCAAAAACATCACTTGTCACATTGAAATTTTTAGCACACTAATCGGGTTGTAATGTTTTATTTTCATGTGGATAATGGTGTCTTGCAGTGACAAATGCATCATTGATGATGTTTTTCATTTTATTTTCCTTTTTTGATGAATTTGGGAGCTCATTATGTTGATTAAAAATAGTTCTCATCCTTTATTTAACGGTCAATTCTCCATGCCAATTCCAACACAAATATTGAAAAGGGAATTGCTTCAGTATTAAATGCTCAAAAACATCATCTCCCTTCAACCATCTTTTAAATTTACATTTAAGACAAGGAAATCATATTCTCCCTTCAACGGATGGATTGGAAATTGAAAAATCTAAAAACTCCTTCAAACCCTTAATATATTGAGGTGTGTTACTCGGAAATGTGATCCAGCTTTTACCCATGTATATGACAACGTGCCTAAATAATATTAAAAAAAAATTAAATCACATAGTTAATACTAAATAGGGAATGAAATTCATATATACGAGTTGAAAAAAATATATAAATATGTTACATAATATTTTACTATATAAATACATATGGTACTTCACCCACTAGAAAACTAAAGCATGCATATTAAAATGATCCATAAAATAAGACGAGAATAAGGATCCCATCTCTATAGTTTTCTGTATGTCGCACTCCACCAAAACAAATGGACAAACTAATGATTCCATTAATTTAATATCACTATGTTAGGGGATTGATAAATTGTATAACAATTGAATAGAAGGTGGGAATATAAAATGGAAACAAACTCTTACCTTAAATTAGTGGCCTCAATTTAGGATTCCAAGAGATGGGTATGGTCTATGGTTGACAATTTTAGAACATGTGGGGTATCATAGTGAAGTGTTATGGGTAGAAACATGTTGTGACCCTACGTGTGATTAAAATTTTCAGATCTAAGGTTGATCATGGAATATAAATTGGGGTTGAATCATAATGTTGACCTCTGTCAGAAAGAAATTATTTTGGGCCTTGTGATGTTTTCCTTTTAGTATCAATGTAGATAGGTAAGTATACAATGCATTATTTGACCCATTGGTGGGTTGTGGAATAACAAGTATATGAAAAATCTATGTCATCTTTAATATATAGAGGTTGTGTTGTCTTCTTTGTTTCTATTGGTCTAGTGTGGACTGTCTTGGAATGGTAGTGAAGTCTTACTATAACAATGGAAATTGATTACAATACATTGTTTGAATTGGATGTTATTGTGGAATGTAAAAAGGGAAAGTTGAAGCATCCATTTTTAAACTCTTTTATGGGTGTTACTAGTAAGAGAGTATGGGTCCCATGTGAAGTATAAATTGACCATGATGGATTCATGAGACTTGATCACATGTCAGGATAGAAGTATAAGTAATCTAAAATACCCAAACATCTACGATATTGTAAGATTACAGAAACATAATGTAGGGATTCTCGAACATCCCAACTACCACAACTCATGAAAGAGTTACAAAAAGATAACCTATTGAACACATAAGACCAAATCCACCAAAATTCTAAAATTTACATAAACCAACTGATCAAAAATTCCCCCAAAAATACCATCACCACAAAATAAAAAAATATCAAATCTCATCATTTCACCAAACCAACCAATTTATAGGGGGAAATATACCAAAAAAACAGAAATATAAAAACATAATACAATATTTAAAGGGGGTAAAATAATTATTTTCACTCCATTTAGAGTTTGGTAAAGATCAAAGAATAATTTAAAGAAATCCAAAAGGGTTAATACACATCCATAAATATTTTTCTGAACTACTAGCTTTATTGATGTGAACAACAAAATTTATCTTTTTAATAGAATTTATTTATTTCAAACATAAACCCTTTTAAAATAAATATAAAAAACACTTTTTCACTTCTAAATCGACCATTTTCAGATTAACAGTCCAAAAGAGCCAAATATACCTTTATAAATAAATCACCAACCAATTTATAAACTAATATATATTTTATATTTCATAATGAGATATTCCAATTCCAAATTGATTTCACAATAAAACAATATATAGTATAAAAAATAATGGATTTATCATTTCAATCAAAATAAATATTTAATTACATACAACTTTTTAAAAACTTCTAATATCCAAAAAAATAACACATAAAAAAAGAACATGATAAATCCAATCAAAATCCTATCCACATCAAAAATCACAAGGACCACATAGGATCATTTCCCTTTTCTATGAAATGATTCCAACGACCCTATAATGAAGAGGTATAAGTAAATAATCTAAATGGGATGCAAATTTAAGCCAAAAATAACTACATGGTTTGAGGGGATGGATGTTATTCATGGATTAATTTTTAAAACTTATCTAAGAGCTTGAGTTATGTCACTGCGCCATTTATTAGGTTGTGTACAAAACTGATTCCCCTGATCCCATTTTAATTTTCACCATAAATCCAAGGAAACACCTATGAAACCAAATAAAATTAAAATTAGGATATATAAACCATAAATAGTAATCAATATGAATTTTCAAATTCAATATTCAAATCTCAACAACCCATAGTGGATGAAGTTCCATCATAATGTTTGGGGATAATGAACTCTCTAATAAACTTCTTCTAGAGTCCCAACAATAAAACTAACTCAATAAAACCTTAATGCACCAATATAAAAATATATTTCATTTAGAACTTTGTTCCCTTTGGGAAACCAATGTTCTGATACCATTTTTAATGAACCTACCCTGGACGAGTTGATATGTTACCAAAACCAATTTACCATAAGTGATAAATGTAATTCTCGATACTTATATGATATAAACAAAAATAGGGGTATCAAGACCATGAACATTAGAATGGTATAACCCTTATATGGTAATAAAAAAAAAATATAAATATATTAAAAATAATAATTACTATTCCATGAATTGGAATTCCATGAAAATGAATAAATATTAAATGAAATATTTGATTAAAAAAATATATAATTAATAAAAAAATATTCCAAAAAAATAAAAATTAATTAAATATAATAGAAGAAGAACTTACACCTGTGAAAAAATGGCCAATACAACATCCCAAGGTAAAAAATAAATAGAACCTGAATAGTTTCTGCATCACCACTAATGAACAATATCCACTAAATATACACCACTCATCCATAAATGGTTCAAAATAAGAATCAATTAATAAAAAATTAACAATGAACCTAAAATAGAATCCTAAGGTCAATATAGACCTAGATGTGTATGTATGGTGTGAACTAAACCTGTGATGTGGGATCTCTCTGTGGAATGTTGGAAATTACTTTTATAAAACATTTAATATATTCTAGTTTTAACTAAAATATTAATATTGATCTTTGAACTCCATGTAAAAATTAAACCATGTCATAATTCATTTCATGATTATAAAACACCCATAAATTTTAATTTAAAACATGTTTTGGAAAACTCAATTTCATTGTACATTATGAAACATGAGAAAGGGTTCCTTTAATTTATGGTTAAAAATCTAAGTCTTATAATCACCACACTTTTGATAACACATTAAAAAAATACCATTGATACAAAAACCAATTGGATTTTAATTTAATACATCAATTTCCAAAACATTATATAATTCATTTTTAAAATAAACCAATGGTGAACTAAATGGAAAATACAATCAATACCTTGCACCTTGGTATTTAGAACAAAACATAAATTAATATCAGGAACTCATTGGTTTCTCAAAATTGATAACAAGGGGAAAAAAATGATGTACAAAATTAGATAACCTAAAAATTACTAAAAATAGACACAGCATCTTTGGGAACTCACTAGGAATCAATTACCATACATGGGAGCCGAGCTAGGGCTTCGGGGGGTTGGTGGCGACCGGCTGCGAGGTGCATTGGTGGGTGGTGATGTCACTGGAAGCATGAGTTGGGAGCCTATTTTGGGTTTGTGGCTCACTAGGGGGAGAAGCCGGCACCACAGGGGTCAAGGGGAGAATGTGGCATTGCGAGTGTCGGGGCTCACCAGGGTTGGCGGTGAAGGAGACATCGTGGGGGTTAGGGGGAAGGGGGTCAGGAACGGGGTCAGGTTCGGGTGGTGGGGGGAAGCGTCGGCACTGTAAGGGGGGGGGGGGGTTCATGGTGGTTTTTAACACCATTTCTAAAGGCTATTTATGTTGTAGTGGTAGTAGGATGCCCCAAAAACATATGAGGGAAAACTATAATACATGATAGATGTAGTTCATCTCAACCCAAGGTAAAGTGAAACTAAACCCAATTCCATATATATATATATGTTCCTATGTGAAACCAAAATGATAAATACAGGGCATCTCCATCTACCATCTTATCCTAGGATGATGAGTCTTCTTATAGTTTCAATGGTCCATTATTGATGCCCAATGTCTCTTGTGTATTCTTGAAGAACTAACTATGTAGAGGACCCATCACTCACCATTGTGCCTGGGGTGTACAACCTCACAGTAGAGGACCCACTCCCTTTTATGATATGGGGTAACGCATATTAGGTATAGGATTCCTTCCCTAGTCTGTAATGGTTGTACAACTCAGTAGGTAGAGGACCCGTGCCCTAGTCTATAATAGGTTCCACTCAATAGATAGAGGACCCACACCATTATCCATAAGGGTTGTACCACTTAGGAGATAGATAGAGGACCCATGACCATGTTTTAAGGGGTACCACTCAGAAGGTAAAGGACTCACTCCCTAGTCTGTAATAGAGGTACCACTTAGTAGATAGAAAGGGGACCCTTGCCCTAGACCCTAAGGGGTACCACTTAGTAGGTAGAGGACCCACACCCTAGTCCATAATGTGGGAACCACTTAGTTTATAGATATAGGACCCATAACCTAGTCCATAAGGGGGTACCACTCAGTAGGTACATGGATCATAACCTAGTATGTTTGGGGGTACCACTCAGTAGATAGAATGAGGAATTACACCCTCATGTGTCAGGGGGAACCATTCAGTAGATAGAGGACCTATGGCCATGGGTTTCAAGGGTTAACAGTAAGTAGATAGAGGAATCATTACCTGGTGAATATAGGGGTACCACTCGGTAGATAGAGGACCCTCATCCATGTGTATCTAGGGGTACCACTCCGTTCTATCTATGATGATCCTACCTTACCCAAGCCATCATCGAGTGTATCTTAATGAAGTGTAATGCTCATACCATCTTTCATCATATCTCAAAATCCACTATAAATTCCACGATCACATTCTTCATGAAAAAAAACTTAGGATAGGTGACTTACAGGCTAAAATATTATTCAAAATTAAAGAGATAAAAAAGGTAGAATTTTTATATTGAAGTTCACCACGTTTAAGGGTTCCACATAGTGTGTGTTCCTAATATGTTGCTTGGATGTGTAAATAGATGTTCCCGAGTACTGATCCATACCTGTGTACCCTTAGGCATGCCAGTGTACAATTAGAGTATATAGTGTATCTGGAAAAAATCATGATAAATGCTCAAGTCTCATCATCATTATTATGAATGAAAATGAAAATATACTAATATGTCACCTAAAATATCCATGAATGGATAAAGATATCACACCATTATGATCCTCATGTAAAAACCCTTAGTATAGGCTATTTACTAGCCCCAAACGAACACATGGAGAAATAAAACACATTCCACTACATCATGCCCGAATGGTGATTCATGAGCCAAAGACATGAGCCCGAATTAGGTACCCAAAATTGGTCTTGAATCTTTTTCCTCAATTTCATGGTTTCAATTCCACAGATGGTTCAACAATCTGACACCATAAGAGGAAGGTACGTCAGATATTATATTTCACCATAATACTAATAATAATAATAATAATAATAATAATAATAATAATAATAATAACAATGGTCTCTTCATGGACATGAACCAGAGTCCAAATTATATTACCAACATTGGTCTTGAAATATCCATCTCAAATTTAGGGTCACAATGACATATATTTCTCATCAATTCAGTGTCTTATGAAGAAGTTACAACAGCAACAGGGTTTTGATAATAATTATAAAAATATTATTAATAATAATATTGTTATTTATTTTTATTAATATTTTATTACTATGAGATAAGGAGGGGTTGGAGCCTCCCCCTCCCGCTCTTCATGCGGCGCATAGGGATCCCACTCCCCCTCCTTCCTGTAATTATTTTTATTTTATAATTATTATCACTAATAATGATAATATCAAAAGGGGGAATTCTTCCATCATGCGTACCGTAAATATCCCCAAAGTGGAACCACTCCCCCCCTCTATTTAATAATAATAAATTAATTGTTATTATTATAAAATATATATTCTAATTAATATATATAATAAGGGTAAGTGGATTCCAATGTAAATCCCACAATTTTCACTTATTTCATAATGAAACCCCCTACAATCACGGTCATCGTGTTGACCACGACCGAACACCTTAACAGAGCAACAAAACTTTCCATCACAAATTTAGATGAGGAACATTTTCATGATCCCATTAAAATTTACGAATGATCTTTACTAGCAGCGAGATCCACTCGATCCTGCTCAAAAACCACCAATACCTGATTTAAAGGAATGTTCCCATCGTCTCTGCCACACCACTATCACATCTCCAAAATCCAAAACTAAACTCTTGAACATAATCCATTATTTCAAATTATAAATGAATATCGATTTATATCCCCATATATCATCAAAATCATTGGTTAACTGATTACAGATGATGAATACCAAGAACGGAGGGAGAGAGGCACATAAAAAAATGTTATAATCATTATTGTATGATGTGATCCCAACCAATGATCAATAGGTGAAGAATCATTGTTGGTAGAAAAACATAATAAAATAATTAATTAATTAAACAAATAATATTATTGAACAGGAACTTTCAATGGGTGAATAACCATAGATCAATAAAAGCATATATGAATTTATGATCAAACTTTTAATAAAATGTTAGAAATCCAAAATTGATGATTCTTGCCTCAATTATGGATTTATCTTTGGTTAAGAACATGTTCATCAATGATAATGATGAACCACTATGTCGCTAATTATTGATTCACCTCAATCTAATCACCGATCACCATCTGATCTTGATCATCCAATGAAGGTCATTAAATCTCGTCTTAAAAAACTCCAAGGATTATGTGACAAACCGTGGAAAAAATTCATAAAAAAATATTTATAGAGGATTATATTTATGTTATTTAAAATAATATAAATAAATTAATCTATTATTTTATATTAAATGTAGCCATTCATAGCTATCCCATCTGAACATCTAAAACCGAACATCTTAAGTCACGCCTATGGTAAAACCAGCATTCTAGATTCAACAGTGGTCTCAAATTTTCGATAAGAGACTCTATTTAGATGATATTCCATTATTTATTAAAAACTACATGTGTGTGATATAAAATATTTTTAATATTTTCCTAAAATTAAATCTAGGCTCACCAGGTCTCAGAATTTTACAGTAAATCGGTACCTAGCTCCATAAATATTTCTTAATATATTTCACTGTTTTCAAGGAAAATATATCATCTACATTATTTCCTTCATAAAATTTTTAGCATCCCCCAAAAAAACTAACCAGAAAAAGGTGGGGTTACGGAAATCTCAACATGGTCTCTCACTCCCATGAGATCCCTTGATGGTTTCTTTTACTTCCAAGAAAGACACACTCAAGGAAAACACATTCCCATGAAGGGTCATTCACGGCCAATTATCAACATAATTGGTTCCTTGAAAAATGAAACTCTACTCTCCCGACCTAGCTTACCTAGGACGATATCATACAATGTGTCATGCACACACCTCATCAACTGTGACATGTGGAGAACACAAGAAACCAAAACTATTGTGGTTATGAGGTTACATGGTACACCTCCTCACTAACTCGACATAGTGGTTGGGAAAAAGGCCTACGATACTTAGAGATTGTCTTCCATCCTAGAAAAATCTTCTTGATCCTTGACATGGAGAGATATCTTAGAATATATGATCACCTTGTAAAAATCCCAAGGCCACTGTCATCATTCCAAAAAGTTATCATGATGTTTTTCAGGAAATCCTCATATTCCATTAGATGAATTTCACCCTTTTCACAACCATCACTTGCACCAACCACCTATTTCTTGAATGCTCAAATATAGGCGCCAAGGACATGAGGTTAGCATCAAAAAATGTAATGCCCTGACCTCAGTTACTCAGAGTAGGTGAATTATTATATAATATTGTCATGATTACAAAAGATCAAGTCTCTAAAGACTGAATAGTTTAATATCCTTTGAAACACTAGATACATTGATAAGTCTTACATTACATCATAAAATGGAAACTACATAAACATCTTTTATCCATATACCACACTCATATCCCCTTATACTATCCCTCAAGGTCATTAATAAAATACTTCTTCATATCATTGGAAAAATAAAACATAGAAAGGGGTTAGATCAAATTACTTGTAAGGATAACAATATAGCAGAAACATATATAAATAACCATATAATTTTAAGGCAATTTATAACTAAAAAAAATCCTTTTAAACTTGAAATTCAGAATAATATGGCAGAAATAAATTGAAATAATTCCATTTACTTATTCACATGGATATTCTACTAGTCGAATAATCAAATGAAATATCAATAACCACTTTCATAATGATGGAATGCATAATTCCATACTATCATAACCACATAGTCAAGGACTTATGCCAAGACTACAAATAAGATTTTGTCAAGAACTTGTGCCAAGACACTAGTTTGTCTCATGAGACCTACCGATGCATCGAGGAGCTATAGCGGGCTCCACCCGTCAATTATTAAGTCCAATGCATTCATCATATGAACATGTTTAAACATAACATAGACATTCGTATTAAAAATAGCATACGAAATTTCAATAATTTCTCCATAAACCATGAATGGTATAAAAATAAAACATCCACAGTCAATCATATCACAGAACCATGAATACAATATTTATGTTTTGTATCATAAAAAATCAGCTTCACATAAGCTTAAAATCCATCAAAGGATGTGGACATAGATGAAATCAAAACAATTTGAGAGAAATATCTCTTTTTTTGAAATTATTTAAAAGTAAAATAATTATAAAAGAAACCATTTACTTTGAAAATATTCTTATAGGCTTGTAAGGGAAGCATTGATGATTTTATAATGTTAGAAAATATCTGCACCCGCCGTATAAGTTAAAAAAGACATTCTTACCTTAATTTTTTCGAAAAGGTTAAAAAGGGCCTTTTTTGGAAAGAAATGGAAAGATTCCTTTATAAAAATCTTATAAAAAGTCAACAAGGGTATAAATGAATTTAACGAATATTTTATAAGATAGAAAGAATGATTTGAAATACATTTTTAAGAAACATGGATGTGGATGATAAAGAGGCCTCAGTAGATAATTACATATAAACAACCTTGGATAATGAAGAGATTGTGAAATAAACCTTTACATTGTACTTTTCATTAGTTGAGGGTAGTTTAACATCCTGTATAATGGTGAAATAATTTTTATTAAATTATTCAAGAATCATATACATTAATATGATATCATATTTGATCTTTTAACATTGATTTGATAATAATATCTTAATATTATTGTTGTTTCGGGTGTTAACTTACTCATTTTCTTTTATATGTTTTGTTATGTAAGCCGTGTTTGTTATGGATAGGTTATATCTTATTCATATCCAGAATGATATAATGTCCTTCAACATTATTTTTAATCATAAAATGATAATTAGTCTTGAATGCATACGATGGGGAATGAATATCATCGCGTTCATGGAGAGGGTAGTCCATACGTACGCATGAGCGAAAATATCATTCTTTTGATATTAAAATATTATAAAATTTGATAGTATATCATATATACAGAATCATTATAATTTTATATTTTTTATTTACTTCAATTTCACATCATTATCATACCCATCCAAATAATAATGTTATGAATAACAATTACACCACAATGTGGAGACAGTAAGTCGTACGTACGCACGTATGGTGACATGTCATTCAAAAGATGGATTGAATACATAATATGGTTATACCATATTTATAATAACATCATAGTATACATAATATAGTGTATTTATTATTTTATAATGGAAATTACAAATAAAGATGAAGTGGAAGAAGACAGGAACTTGAAAGAGGGCGGTGAAAACATTACCTCCTCTTCGGGGTCTTTCTTTTTATTTGATCAAATTGGCTCTTTGGGTTGACATTATGACTAAAGTAAGGCCTCTAGGAGGAAGTGAGGGAATTTTAGAGGATATTTGGGCAGGTTTTGGATAAACCTAAATGCTTTAATGGTATGAATTTGAGAGAAGGGGGGTGTCCTTTTATAAGAGTGGTGAGGGGCACCTTAGGAAAATATAGAAATATTATTTTATTATAAATTCATATTTGGTTTCTAATGGCTCCAAACTGATTTATTTAGATTATAAGGTTGGGATGGGTCGAAATCCTCTCAATTAATAGGTTTTAGACAGGTTTGGTTCAGTATATTAACCTTATCTTTTAGATTTAACTCTTAGTTAATTAGTTTGACATTTACCATGTCTCTTTATATTTTTATATTATTTTGTTGATAAACATACTATAAACTTCAAATAAACCCCAAAGTGGTCAACCAATGATACAAATATCATTAAATATGTTCTTTGGATGAACCTTATATTTTTTGGAATATAATATCAATTAATAAAATAATATTTGTTTTAAAAATTCCTTTATGTCAATTTTGACACTATTTGGTTTTTTTTATATAAATTCATAACAGAATTATTACTACAATCCTAATTCGTTTAATCAACCCTAACATGTCATATTAACCTATAAAATTCGTGTTATTCAATAAAAGTCTCAAATTATATTTATTTGGGTATTTATAATATCAATTATTTTAATATTTCACCAATAAGGTAATTATTACATCATCATTGTGTCATAAATAAATTAAATTATTTAATGTCAAAAAATTATAAATATAATATAATTATGTAGGAAATGGTTTTAACTTTCTAATGAATTTTTATAATCTAATTTATCTTATGTATAACCCTGTATTAAAAATGTTTTAGTTATTTAACATTTATTTTTTCTCTTTTAACTCTTCTTTGAATTAAATAATAATAAATGTCCTAATATAATTCAAGTGTATCAAAGAGGTTCATATTTTATTCCTAAGGTTTTTTATGGTCTAATTATACTTATCCAAGAGAATTAGGACATTTTTTAGGGTAATAATAATATCATTTTTACCCTTAATTACCCTATTTACTTTTTACCGTGGTAAATACAAGTAAAAAGTTACTATTTAGCAAAAATTGTTTTTATCTTATTGAACCACATTTTACTCATTTATATTAACTGTGTCTCTTGTATTTTTGAAATTACACTCACAAAAGTGGTAAAATTATGTTTTATGTGAATTTTCAAATACTCTAAGTAGGTGGGTAAAATACGGTAAGAAGTTAAATAAAAATTTTATATATCAAAATTAATATAAAATGACTCCAAATAATTACATTGAACTTATATAGGTATTATGTATCTATTTTTACCTAAAATAAATTTAAATAACATAAATAATTATTTAAATAAAATGTCGGTTTTAACTAATAACTTAATATTTTCACTATTCATCAAAAATTGAAAGTGTTCAGAAAAATACCAAAATTTCACCCTATGATAATTTTGATATTCATAATCCAAAAATGAATCCATTTTGAAAGATATAAATTATTTAATTTCAAAAATTGTGCATTACTATTCATAACAACTAGTTTGATTGGTTGTGGTGTGTGTTAGAACTCGAAGTTGTGTACAACACAGGCTACTGTATTATTCTAAGAGAAGCGTACTGTGAAAGCTTGGGGTGTCACATTATCCCCTCATTAGAATAATTTCATCCTCGAAATTTCAATAATACTACAGCTTGAAAAGACTCGGTTGGTTCTTCATCATAAGTTCATCAGGTTCTTACGTTTCCTCTTCAATCATATGGTTTTTCCATATAATTTGTACCAGATGAGTAGTACAGTTTCTTAGTAGTTGTTCTCGCGTATCAATAATCCTGATGGGTTGTTCACAATAAGACAGATCGGGTTCCAATTCTATTTCCTCATAGGTGTGTACAGACATTGGGCTAGGCATGTATTTTCTCAACAGTGATACGTGGAACACATCGAGAACTTTTGAGAGACTTGGCGGCATTGGCAAACGGTAAGCTACAACCCCAATTCATTCTAGAATTTCGAAAGGTCCGATGTGGTTTTGGATTACCTTTACCTTTTCCATTGTTTCCTCTTCTATTTTTGGGCCAATGATTTTTCTTTCACAAACATCATCACAACAGGTTGGTGTGTGACATCTCTTTCCATATAACGCTTCATATGGTGCCATCCAAATACATGAATGGAATCTATTTTTATAGGAAAATTCTACCAGAGGTAAATATTGATCCCACATACCCTAAAAGTCATGTGAGCATGATCTCAACATTTCTTCTATGTTTTGAATAGTCCGTCCTGATTTTCCATCAGTTTGGTAGTGGTAGGCAGTGCTTAAACGAAGTTCAGTATCCAGGTATTTCTGAAGACTTTTCCAGAATCTTGAAGTAAAACGGGGATCATGATCAGAAACAATCAATAATGTTACTCCATGAAGTTTCACAACTTCATTAAAATATAGTCTTCCTAGACGTTCGAGTGGTAAATCCTCCCTTATAGCAAGAAAATGTGCTGACCTGGAAAGAAAATCAACAATGAATCATATTGCATCGGTCCTTCTAGGTTTATCGGGTAGTCCCATGACAAAGTACATCGTGATATTATCCCATTTCCACTCAGGTATGGGAAATGGTTGCAATACTCCACCAGGCTGCTTCCTTCCAGCTTTCACTTGTTGACAAACCATACATCAGGACACAAAATCAGCAATCTCCCTCTTCATGTTGTCCCACCAAAAATGATCCTTCAAATCTCTATACATTGTGCTCCCAGGGTGTATAGATAAATTGAAACTACGAGCATCATCCAATAATTATCTTTTTAGATCAGGTATGTTGGGAACACAAAGTCTCTTCAAAAATTTCAAAATTCATTTTTCATACACAAAGTCATTCAATCTCCCATCATTCATATCATTAATCATCTTTTGAAAATATTCATCACCGGTCTGAGAACTCTTTAATCCTTATAGTAAAGATGGTTTGGCAACCATTTGAAAAAGTATTGATGTTTCACCTTCCATGGTGATTCCCATGTCCAACTTTACTAGATCTATGAAAATTGGATCCCTTTCAATTCTCATAATGTTCAAAACTCCATGATTCTATCTTCTCAAAGTGTCTTCCACCTTATTTTCATTCCCCGGGTGGTAGTGTATCATGCAATCATAATCCTTGAGTAGTTTAAGCCATCTCCTTTTCTTCATGTTGAGTTATTTTTGTGAGAAAATATACTTTAAACTCTTTTGATTAGTATAAATATCACCATAGAGATAGTGAATCCAAATATTCAAAGCAATGATTACATCTTCTAACTCAAGATCATGAGTAGGATAGTTTTCCCTATGAATTTTCAGCTGTCGTGATTCATTGGCAATAACCCAATCATTCTGTATGAGGACACAACTAAGTCCTTTCTTTGAAGCATCACTATAAATAATGAACCCATCATTCCCTGATGGTAGAGTCAATATAAAAAATTGACTAATCTTCTCTTCATTTCTTCAAAACATTCTTCACACTCTTTTGTCCAAACAAATTTAACCCCTTTACGTGTCAGCTTTGTTAATGGGTCAGCCAATCAGGAAAAATTCTGCACGAAATGCCGACAATAACATGATAAACCAATAAAACTGCATACCTCAGTTATACATGTTGGTTCTGGCCATTATTATATTGCCTTGTTCATAAAAGGATCAACAGAGATTCCATCCTCAGAGACAATATGTCCATGAAAAGAAATCTCCTGAATCCAAAATTCACATTTGTTAAATTTCTCATATAATTCACGTCTTTTAAGAGTCTTTAGGATAATGCACAAGTTATTTTCATGATCTTTTTAGCTTTTTGAGTATATCAAGATATCATCAATAAATAACACAAAAAATTCATTGAGATATTCCTTTAAAACTCTATTCATTAGATCCATGAATATAGAGGGTTCATTAGTCAATCCAAAAGGCATTACTGTAAACTCGTAATACCCATATCTGGTTCGAAATGTTGTCTTCGGAATGTCTTACATATTTACAAACAATTGATGATATCTATATCAAAGTTCAATATTTGGAAAATATTGAGATCCATTAAGTTGGTCGAATAAATCATCAATGCGAGGTAGGGGATACTTTTTCATTACTGTTATAGCATTGATCTCCCTGTAATCGATACATAACCTGAAATATCCATCTTTATTCTTAACAAAAAGGACAGGGGCTCCCCATGGAGACATAAAATGGTGAATAAATCTCTTATTACTCAATTACTCTAGTAGTTTCTTTAGTTCAACTAATTCCACAGTGGCCATTCTATAAGGGGTCTTCGATATATGCCTTGATCTAGGAATTAAATCAATGGAAAACTCAAATTCTCATTCTGGAGGATGTCCAGGTAAATCCTCTGGAAAAACATCAGTGTATTCTATCACAATAGGTACATACTATATTTGAGCATTCTTCTCCTTACCCATAATCATTTATTTCTCTTTATCCCCAATAATTGAATTTAGTTGATCTACTAGGGTGGATCTAGATAAGAATTAGGTGGCGATGATTCTTCTCTAAAGATAAGGTATTCCTTATCATCATCATAAAAAATAGTAACCTATTTATTCTTACAATAAATCTTTGCATCAGGGTCTAAAATCCAATCCATACCGAGGATTATATCAAATTTAATGATGGGTATGACGATGTGATCAGCAGATAAAGAAAATTTATATGCTCTAATGGGAACAGATCCACAAGAACATTGTAGAAATGACACTTACCTTAATAGTTTTAACTGAAAACTCCCATGTTCAATCAAATTGGAAATATCTAATTTTGATAGAAAATTGGGATGATATGAAATAATGTGATGATTCAGAATCAAATAAATCATTTGCTAAACTTGGGGAAACCATTAAATTACATGCCACCATGTCTTTAAGAGCTTCTACCTCAGCAGTAGTGATAGGATAAGCTTTTCATTGATCCCTTGGCCTTTTCTAAGGTAAGATCCTCTGATGCTTAGGACAATCATTTGCATAATGTCCCATCTCCCTGTAGTTCAAGCATTGAACATCGGTAGCATCTTTCTTCCCCATGCAATCATGAGCTTGATGGTCATTTTCACCACACTTATAACAGACTCCATTTCCTTTCAATAAAGTACCGGAGTGTTTCTTCCCACATTTACTGTATGATATATATTCAAATTTTCCCTTCTTCCCCTTAATTACATTTCCAGAGTGATCAGTAGATCTCTTCTTTTCTGGATTTTCTTTTAATGTTGTAAGACTTAGATAATTTTTTTCTGTCTTGATAGCGCATAAGACAATATCTTCGTACAACGAGAAGGTTTGTGAGATTGGTGCTCGATGGAGAAATGGTTTTAACTCATCAAAGAAATGATCAATCTTACTTATTGGGTTACGTATATAATCTTCATAATACCTTGATGACCTTGTAATGTTAGCCTCATACTTTGCAACATTACCATCATCCTTTTTCCTCAGACTCATAAATTGACTTTCCATATCTTCTTGATGGTCATGAGGAAAGTATTTTTCTATGAAAATCTCTTTAAACTCCCTCCATTACATATTTTATAGTTCATCATCTTCCTTTGTGTTTTGAATCAATGACCACCATCGATCAACATCTCTTGTGAGGCGGAAAACTACCATGATAAATTTTTCTGTTTCCCTACTCCCTAAGGCATGGAATATTTTTACTAGGAAATTTATCCATTGCTCAGCTACTAAGGGATTTTTACTCCCATTGAATGTCGGTGGCTGTTTCCTCATGAAGCGATCTAACATTGATCCTCCATGCTGTGGATCAGGGTGCTCCATATGGGTAAGGTTATTATTCATAACCTGAGTGAGTTGTCCCAGTATGGTGATAAGATTATCAGCACAAGTTGTATTACCAACTCCACTATTATTATCTTGAGTAGGAGGGAAATCCCAACATGGAGTGCGTTCATTGATACGATTTCTATTCTTTCCATGAGGCGCCATTTCTAAACAATGGCATAAACTAGATCAATTTATGAATCATAATACAAAATTATATACTTATAAAACACTTAAAATAAATTGAACTATTTATGGATATAATCGATAATAATAAAAAAAATGTTTTCATTAAGGAAGTATATACTCATAAACCCTTCATAATGGTTTGTAAAGAAAATGGTAATTATCCTAAGCATATCCCCTGGGAGTGTCGTAACAAAGAGTACAACAAGGCCCGTTGTTGTGCACCAGTTCATGTTCGAGTCTATCTCAAAGTGGTGTTTTCGGGTTTTATCCCTAGGTACATCTGTTTCAGATCCGCCTCTACCCGCTCGTATCTAGAAATGCAGGTATTTCTCAGAAAACTCACAAAATCTCTACAATACCAAAATTCTAGGAAGTTATTCTATACTAATCCTCAAAGTCCATCTTAGGTCTTTGTACTCTTATTAGAGTTTATCTAAATCTATCTTCCATGGTTTTTACTAAACATACTCTGATACCAACTGTAATGCCCCGACCCCAGTCACCCAGAGTCAGCGCATTATTAAATAATATTGTCATGAACATAAAAGATCAAGTTTCAAATGAACGGCTAGTTTAGTAGCCTTGGAAACAGTAGATACATTCATAAGTCTAGTATTACATCATAAAATGGAAACTACAAAAACATCTTGTCTCCATAGACCACACTAATATCCCATTATAATATCCCTAAAATTCATTCATAGAATACTCCTTCACATCCTTGGAAAAATAAAACATATAAAAGGGTTATCTCAAATTCCCAGTAAGGATAACAATATTGAAAAAACATTCATAAAGAATCATAACCATTAAAGGCAATGTTTAACTGAAACAAAATCCTTTTAAACATGAAATTCAGCATAATAGTATAGAAATAAAAAGAAATAATTCCACTTACTTATTCACATGGATATTTTACTAGTCTAATAATCACATGCAATATCAATAACCACTTTCATAATGATGGAATGAAAAATGCCAGATTATTATAACCACATAGTGAAGGCCTTGTGCCAGGACTACAAATAAGATTATTTCAAGGCCTTATTCCAAGACACTATATTGTCTAATGAGACCTACCGATGCACCGAGGAGCTATATCAGGCTCCACCCATCACATATTAAGTCCAATGAATTTCTCATATGAATAGGTTTAAACATAACATAAACATTCAAATTAAAAATAGCATATAAAATGTCAATACTTTCTCCATAAACCATGAATGGGATAAAAATAACACATCCACAGTCAAACATATAATAAAACCTTGAATAAAATATTTATGTTTGTATCATAATAAATCAACTTCAAATAAGCTTAAAATCCATCAATGAATGTTGACATAGATGAAATCAAAACTATTTGAGAGAAATATCTGTTTTTTGAAATTATTTAAAAGTAAAATAATTATAAAAGAAAACATTTACATTGAAAATATTCATATAAGAATTTAATATAATCTTCTATTATTTTATAATGGTGGAAAATAGTCGCACCCACCGTATAAGTTAAAAAAAGACATTCTTACCTTACTTTTGCCTAAATGGTTAAAAAGGACCTTGTTTGGAAAGCAACAGAAATATTCCTTTATAAAAATATTCTAAAAAGTCAACAAGGGTATAAATAACTTTAACAAATAGTTTATAAAATATTAATAATGATTTTAAATACATTTTTAAGAAAAATGGATGTGGATGATAAAGAGGTCTCAGTAGATAATTACTTATAAACAACCTCGGATAATGAAGAGATTGTGAAATAAACCATTACCTTGTACTTTTCCTTGGCTGAGGGTAGGTTAACCTCCTGTATAATGGTGAAATAATTGTTATTATATTATGAAATAATCATATACATTAATTTTATATCATATATGTTCTTTTAGCCTTGCTTTGTTAATAATATCTTAATATTATTGTCGTTTCGGGTGCTAAATTATTCATTTTATTTTATATGTTTTGTTATGTAAGCCATGTTTGTTATGGATAGGTCATATCTTATTCATATCCATAATGATATCAAGTCCTTACTCATTATTTTAAATCATTGTATGATAATTACACTTGAATGGATATGATGGGGAACGAATCTCATCGCGTTTGTGGAGATGGTAGTCCGCACGTACGCACGAGCGAAAATATCATTCTTTTGATATAAAAATAATATATAATAGGATGGTATATAATATATACAGAATCATTATAATGTTATATTTATTATTTACTTCAATTAAACATCATTATCATACCCATTCAAATAATAATGTTTTGAATAACAATTACACCACAACGTGGAGACGGTAAGCCATAGGTATGCACGTATGGTGACATGTAATTCAAAGGATGGATAGAATACTGAATATGGTTGTACCATATTTATTATAACATCATAGTATATATAACATACTGGAGTTATTATTTTATAATGTAAATTACAAAGAATAAGAAGTGGAAGAAGAAATGAACCTTAAAGAGGGTGGTGAAAATATTACCTCTTCTTCGGGTTCTTCCTTTTGATTTGATCAAAAGGTCTCTTTAAGATGGCTTTTTGACTAATGTAAGGACTCTATGATGAAGTGAGAGATGTTTAGAGGATATTTGTGTAGGGTTTTGCCGATCCAAAAGGCTTTGAAGGTATGAATTTGAGAGAAGGGTGAGTGCCCTTTTATAAGAGGGGTGCAGGGAACCTTAGGAAAATCTAGAAATAGTATTTTATTATAAATTATTATTCAGTTTCTAATGGATCCAAACAGATTTATTTCGAGGATAAGGTTGTTATGGGTCTAAATCCACTCAACCAATAGGTTTTAGACAGGTTTTGGTCACTATATTAACCATATCTTTTAGATTTAACTCTTAGTTAATTAGTTTGACAATTACCATGTCTCTTTGTATTTTTATATTATTTGGTTAATAAACATAATAAAAACTTACAGGAGACTCCCACGTGGTCCATCAAAGATACAAATATAATTATATGAGTTCTCTGGATGAACCTTAAATTTTTAGGAATATAATATCAATTAATAATATAATATTTGTTTTAAAAACTCCTTTATGTCAATTATTACTCTATTTGGTATTTTGTTTTTTCTAAATTCACAAAAACATTATTACTTCGAAACTATTTCATTTAATCAACCCTAACATGTCATATTAACCTATAAAATTTGTGTAATTCATTAAAAGTCTCATATTATATTTATTTGGGTATTAATAATATCAATATTTTAATATTTCACTAATAAGGTAATTATTGCATCATCATTGTGTCATAATTAAATTAAATTATTTAATTTCTAAAAATTATAAATAAAATATCATTATGTAGGAAATATTTTAATATTTATAATTAATATTTTTAATTGAATTTATCTTATGTATGACCCTATATTAAAAATGTTTTTGTTATTTAACTTTGATTTTATCTCTTTTAACTCTTCTTTGAATTAAATAATAATAAATGTACTAAAATAATTCAAGTGGACCAAAGAGGTTCATGTTTTATTCCAAAGGGTTTTTTGGTCGACTTATAATTATCCAATAGAATTAGGAAATGTGTCAGGGTAATAAAATTATTATTTTTACCCTTAAATACCATGTTTACTTTTTACTGTGGTAAATAAATGAAAAACGTTACTATTCACCGAAAATTATTTTTATCTTATTGAACCACATTTTACTCCTTGATATTAACTTTGTCTCTCATATTTTAGAAATTCCACTCACAGAAGCGGTAAAATTATGTTTTATGTGAATTTTTAAATTATCTTAGGAGGTTGGTAAAATACGGTGAAAAGTTCAATAAAAATTTTATATATCAAAATTAATATAAAATGACTCCAATGAATTACATTGGACTTATATAGATATTATGTATCTATTTTGACCTAAAATAAATTTAAATAAAATAAATAATTATTTAAATAAAAATTCTGTTTTAACTAAAAACTTAGTGTTTTTCACTATTCATCAAAAATTGAATGTGTTCAAAAAAATACCAAAATTTCACCCTAGGATAATTTTGATATTCCAAATCCAAAAATAAAGTCCATTTTAAATGATGAAATTTATATAATTTCAAAATGTGGGTATTTCTATTCATAACGGCTAGTTTTGATGGTTTTGGTGTGTGTTAGAACTTGAAGTTGCGTAAAACACACGCTACTGTATTATTCAAAGAGAAGCGTATCGTGGAAGCTTGGAGTGTTACACAAAATACTACCACAAACCAACCAATGAATGGTTAAGGATATGGATTATATGTTTTCTGAACTCTATTAAGGTGTTCGACATGCCAATGGGTATCACCAAAAACTCAAAGCAACCACATCAGATCTTGGAAGCCACGCTCGGTACATCCACCACTTGAATATAGAGATGGTGAAAACTCATCTTGAGGTTATACTCTGAGAACCACTTCACGCAAAACTACACTACAAAATAATTATCTTTTTACAACATGGGTATATTAGTTTGAAAAAGTTCACTTTATATTTGTAAAAAAAATTACCAACATAAATTATCATGTCACTAAATTGTTGTCCAAAACACTATCACTAAAAGTTATTGCGACATATAAAATAGTTCTATTACTATTATAATAATAACAAAATATATTATATATGTCAGTTAAAATATTTAGAAATTGATTCATATGATAGATTTATCTTTTGATAATTGCATTACCAACATTTATATTTCAATTGATATTATTATTGATAATATTGAAGGATTAATATTATCATATATGTGAAAATTTTATACAGGGGTTTTAGGTGATTAATTTTATTATATATATATATATATATTAATTTAATAAAAAAATATATTTACAAATAATAAAAAAACACTCACTATTCTCAATGATAAAAAAATATAATTGAATTTAAATTTCTGAATTATTTACAACAATAAATAATGAATTACAAAAACCAAAATATATTATAAAAAATATACAATCTAATCTCATATGAATTTAAAAAATAAAAATTCTATACTCAAAAAAATAGTATTTTTAAATTAAAACATCAGAATCTGACAGAGTGAAATCAATATTATTACTACCAACAAAAGTTCCTCATCTGCTGAAGCAGTGATGACTAGCCCCGTAGAATCCAAATTCAATACACCTCCCAAAGTTCCAAATGGCTCTAAGAATTCTACAAACAACTCTAAGATTTCGCCACATGTAATTCCCATAATTTCATGTACCGTACGACCTTATTATTCTCTGTTCACACTATCTAAATAATGAATACCTGTCCTTGTAGACTTCCTCACTAGAATCTTTATCTTCTCCAAATACAAGGGATCTACAACATTATTTTTAACTCAAGGATCCAAGATTTCTGGTGTGTTTAGACTAGCCACGTCTCCCTTCATCATTGACAATAACAACCTCACGATTACCTAATTTCAAGAACCCATGAGTGCCTTTTTCATCATCAGGAATGAAAATTCACCATCAAAAAACTGCCAAACACATAAACAGGTAAATAAAAATTATTCATCAGACATATTTTTAGGGAACATGCCATCATACAACATAAAGAATAGCTCCCATATCACGAAAATCCCTTGTAAATATCCTATTTCCATCCTCAAAAAATGTGTATGCAATTCATAGAGTCCTACAGAAATTGTCAAAGGCCAAGATAATTCATAAAAACACAATCAAAATACACCAAATCAATATTTCAAACAAATTTATACCTAGAAACAGATAATAAAAACAAGATAGTTCAATCAGTAAATAATGAGTACCATTCATATAAAAAAGTACTCATAGAATAATTTTATCGATCACATCATTGCATAAAGCTCAAATCATGTTTAATAGATATATATTATTTTAAAATTCATAATTAACCAATAAAAAATCATAGAAATTAAATAGGTAAACACTTTTTCAGGTAAATCAGCAATCCAAGCAGGAGTTACAAGATTTGAAAAACTAATATAAAGTACCTCAAATTCAATCATGTACACCATATCCAATTTTAGTGCATAGTTTTACAATTCACATATCTGATATATTTAAATAGCATGGTTAATAAATATTATGAGTAGTTTACAAAAAAAATTAGTAAAATTTAATTTTAACTCATTTAAAACATGAACTATACAGTGAAAAATATCCTCACAGGAAACCCCAAACTAGATCAAAACTCAGTATTTTATTTTAAATAGTTTATTCAGAAAACTAAACATCCAAGAGAAAATATGTACTCATCACAATTTCAAACATAACGGAAAAATACATACTCATCACAATATCCAAACAAACTAGAAAACCAAAATACATGGATAGACCACTAGTGAAACTGTGAGACAACAACATGTTCATTACATCCAAAAGATCTAGAGCACACCCAAAAAAATTAATCCACTACCTTGACATGAGCATCAAAATTGGTCTTCATTTGTTAACACTTTATGAAAAATTTTTATATAAAAAAATAATCAATTATATATAATTCCACTTATTTATGTTAATTTATTTGCAAATTAAAGTGGTAATGGATCCTTAACCCATTTGAATATGAGATGTCACATAGATGAACTGATCACATGTGTGTGGTTTATGCACGCCGTAATCAGAAGTTTACAATTTATACCAACTTCAAAGAACAAATTCAATCATGTAATCCATTAATCTGGGAATGAAAATTTAGTAACATAACACTGTAAAAAATTCACTACAAATTCATAAATGCATATTAATAAAGAAACTAACTTTCAAATAACATTTGAAATACTGAATTTTAAATACTAAAATATACTACGACTTTAACATGAGACAATATAAATATATAATCACAAAAATATATCATTATGATATTCCAAATATAAATAAAATTAAATATCGTTGTCAGCTATTATACATATTTCAATTAATTAAATCTATGAAGATGAGCCATGCATTATAATAATTATTTGAAATATCATATCAAATCATCAACTAAATGATTAATATAATAAAATGAATATAATGGTTTTACACATCATAAATAATGGGAATCAAACAATATTAAGGAAATGGGAATCATACAATAATAAAAAATGTTACAATAGTATGGAATTCCAAAAATCAAATAAAAAATGAATTACAACCAAATGAACAATAGAAAATCACTATTCATATAAGTATAAATGGATCCCCTTCTAATAAGATGATTGAGGGTGAATTCATATATAAAACATTCAATCTCCACCAAATAATTGTGTAAAATTTATATATGGGTTTTTTAACAACAATGTACAGTATGAAAACATTTTATTTCAAATAAAATTACATTCATACCTAGAATGAGACTTTTATTCAATATTGTTTTCAAATGAAGAACCTATTCATAATTATGGGGCTTTTACTCCTACCCTTTCATAGTCAAAGACTATTTTAAAGTTATTTTCAAGTGTAAAAAATAATGTTATTTTCAGTAATTCTAGTATATGAGAATTAACTATATCAAGTTCACTCTTTAATAGATATTACATAGAAAGGGTTCTCCATTTTTATGAAATCCGGCATGATGTTTTTATCTATGGATTGAGAAATTTAAAATGAAGGTATTCATTGAACATTCACAGCTCAATATTGGGAAATTGTAACTGAAATTTCAAATTTCTTCACTTATAACATGTTCTCCACAACCTAATTCATTTATTTAACACATGAATTATAAATTAACACCAAAATAATTGTTACTTACCACTTTCGATGACCATTGAGGATAATGTAGAAGAGGAGTCTAGAAAGGGAAGCATGGGATGTGAATGTAATATAGACAAAGAAAGAGTTATATTGTAATGTCCCCAACCTGGGCGCCACTAAACTTGTGCCCCAAGCCGGATCATCACGTGACCTCAAGCATGTATCCCGATACACCAAAGTTTGATAACTAGGAGTGAGGATCTAATAATCCATGTAGGGAGACTATACCATTTTTACCATAGAAATGCATTGTATATTGACTTATAAATAGTAGAAATAATATGAAATAACCAATAAAAATGTCTAACCAAATATTTCCCAAAATTGGGTACACACCACAAACCAGCAATAGCTATGCCATGTTATACTAATGGTGCCATGTGAATGAAACCAAAAATAATGAAAAACTGCTAAATCCCAAAAATGGGTCATGACCCCAAGTCTGAATCCCCCTCCATGAACATCCCAAGCCCAACTCAATATCTTAGTATAGGGAGGATTCCCTTTTTTGAAGCCTACAACAATGAAATATACTTGGTTACCCAATGGCGGCCCAAGTAGGGTGTGAGAACAACTCAGAAGGCCACCACAAATGGTGTCTACAAATATGTAGTCGAAATAGATTTTGGATGCAAGTATGAATTAAATATTATGATAAACACAAGGAAAACATGGGTGCCATTAGTTAACCCGGTACACTAACACCATTTCTATCTTTATTACCTTTTTATTCATTCAAGCCATCTTTATTCTTAGTCACTACTTGCCATATTTTCCATGGGATGGGCATATAAAACATCTACAAATGGAGCTAGGGAAATTAATCACTATGCATAAAAAATAAATCATGTTCATATCTCATTATGGATAATCAAATCAAAACAACTACGTTATCCTCACCTCGAATCCTCAGTCCCAGTCGAATGAAACTATTAGGGTAATAAAGATATATCCCCTTCATTAAAACATGTCTTGTTGGTGGAGTTAGTCCATTAGTCCAAATCGGCCCATTGGAGGAGCCTCAATCCATTATCTAACACATCATGACATGTACACATGCTTATTAATCGATTTACCACATATACAATATCATAAACCAAATGCAACCAATACATATAACAATCATAATCCATAACAATCAACATGGGAATTAATACTATTCAATAACCCAATTACACATTTTCTTTTAAAATACATAGCTGTCTAGCCCAATTTCCAAACTCGTACCTAAAAACATTAAGTATAATTATCAATTCCAATACATTATACAAAATTCAATTACATCCATACAATAACCCATTTATCCCATTTACAATTTCAAAATCATTTTCCCACATATGAATTTGAATTACAATTCATCACTCACTCAACACAACCGTTTATTTCATTCTACCAATTAGGTACATCTCAAGATTACCATGTATTTACCCATTCAACATGTTCATTAATTCCCTTATGAAACCCCAATGAAATGTTATTTAATTCATAGGCCATTTCCAAAATAACAGGTTCATCACTTCACATACACAATCTTTTTAGGAATTCCAACATAATTCATAATCCATTTGACATAACCTCAATCAACACAATTAACCGATTTTAAATTCTTGATAAGAAAACCCTTATGCCTTTATCAACTATAGTAAAAATTAATAATATTACCTCATTAACTCAATAACCCATATTAAAATGTTCAACAAGGGATCTATGTTACAACGTATCAATTCCACACTTGAAATTGAAAATTCATAGGTTTGGGAATGTCAAAAAACCCCTTGGGTGGCCCAAAATTGCCCAAATAATCTTTAATGCATCCCATGGGGACCATAAGTGTTTATATTAATCATTTAGACACTCATTTTACCAAATATCACCCAATGAATCAAAACCACAATAATTGGTAACTAAGAATAAAACTGGGCATACACAAATCTACAAGGAAACTATGGGATATAAATTGCAGACCACCTAACTTCAATCTGATGGTGATCAAACTATTAACAATGTCCTAATATCCCAATACAAATCACATTAAAATCCTTTACCAATATATCATTATGAAATGAGTGTTTTAGATATTCAGAAGAAGGCCACCCTAAATACAAACCCTAATCAGGAATAGAGAATAAATGAGATGACTAGACTTACCTGAATATTTGATTTTCCAATGACAGTGATCCAAAATACCTAAAAAATAGGGAGAAACATATTTTGGAATATTTGGAATCCTTGGTCCCTCCAAAAGTTTACAAGGTACGGAATGGTAGATAATATTGTATATAACATAAAATTCTCATAGTGGCATTTTTTTAAAATTTCCAAACATTACTGGGTTGCACGGTTTACCCGCACAATTTTCTAAATCGTGCGAAAAATGTGTACAATCCATTGTATAAGGATTTTGAGTTTGCCCAATTACAAATGAATCTCCACACTGTTTACAAAAGTTCCTCCAACAGTGCGATATTCCACTATCTAGGGTAGCACGTTTTTCCTAGGACGGTCGCACGATTTACTTAATCGAGCACCTTACACAGTTTAAACCATTTTTCTTTCCTCTCATGTTTCAAACACAAGGAACACCCCTGTGGATCCTCCAACTCCTTGGAAAAATTTCAATAACTAAAAAAATAGGAGATTAAAAAAAATTAAACAAGGACATACCTTCACAATGTCCGAGATCCTACAAACTCCCCACCTTATAATGTCTCATCCTTGAGCCTATTTCCCAAGAATCATTGAGATTCTTAATAATTAGATCATTACAATATAAACACTTATCCATTACCCTTTCATATGTTTTATCATTAACATTACCATATCTTGATAAAACCTGAACTAAAGGTATGGTCTTTTCCCGCAAGAATTTCTCACTACAATTCACAACACGAACCATAAATTTGGCAAATGACGCATCACTTCAACCATAATTCAACCACTAGAACTCCCTAGGGAAAACATAGGAAATTGTTCCTAATTCAAAACACATCTAAAATTTTCATAAAACATCTTACCATCGTGGAAGTTCCAATTTTCACTACATATGTCTGATCCTCTTCGCTACTCATGACCTAAAAAACATGGTACCATATTACTCAAATTTCATAAATATAATGGTGACCACAAATCAGTATCACCCAATGGAAAACACATATTCTTCCCACCAAATCATATAACTTACGTCTATTCAGTACTCATGCCCCAATGATCTTTGTCCATAATTGTGCGTCTAAATGCAACAAAAACTCTCAGGAAACTAAAATGATTAAGCCTGTTCCAACACTCAACATCAGGGACAACTCATGAAAATGGTGATCACTCAGGTCCCGCCAAATTGAAACTCCATTCATGTTATAAATCAAACACTTTTTGTTCGGGTTCTCTCCCACCATATTTCATTTTTTGGAACCCATACTATTAAAAGAAGACCACCCGATTCATAACCCAAATTCAATAACATACCTAACATTTCCCAACTCACTATGCCCAAACATCCATATGGACATTTCCATTTATTGATATCTAGACTCATAGTTGAAACAACATGGGAGTAAATTACTACACTATCCATTTGTGGACTAAGATCATCTTGACCTCACTCATGTTCAACATCATTTCCGAATAGCACTTGTCACGACTACATCAAACCGAAGGTGATTCACAATCACCCAACTCATTCCCTTTTTAAATTCCCAAGGTTCTTACTGAATTTTAGCCTATCAATATCCTCTAACATTCCATCTGAGTTCATTCCCGGAATTTTTATAGAATGTCTCCATTACAACATCAGTTCCCTACAAACTATCATCAAGCTCCACCATCCCCATCATCATTCCCAGCACAAGCGCTCATACCATTCATACACTGATTAAAGATGGATGGGTTGTAACTCAACCCATTATGGAATTTGAAACATACTTCTCTCCCTAAAACACCAACTGAAGGTTACTAAAAACTTTCCACATATGTCCCCCACTCTTAGTCGAGTTAAGATATCCTCGTCTGACTCATCCTAGAACATTTTGCTTCACCGTTGGCATAAAACTACATCACATGGACAAGGTGCCCATAAATTTTAAGTAATTCCAATACAACCCAAAGACACATACTGTAGTATAATTTTAACTTTTATTGAGTTGTAGAACCCAAAGTATCTATCCATAAATAAATGTTATGTCTTACCACCCCCTTCAACCAATTTAACATAGGCATCACTAATTTCATTTGTAACTACCAAAATCTACATTCCACTACATGGATCAATCAACCACCTTAATATAGGCCCCCCTTGATGTATTCATAGGATCCCATTATGCACCAAATATGTTTCTCATTGGCATCCCAGTTCCACCATAATGACTCAACATTTTCTTCCCCATATCCAGGAATGACTTATCACTCCCCACTTTAAGAGTGTCATTTCCATCAGTTTCCATGAGGAGGCCCGGCTACCATTGATCACAATTCGATCATAATAAAAACCTAAAAACATGGACATGGCTATCAATATTGTCCCTAAACCATAAGAAAAACACCACCAAATGCCTATTCTGGGATTTCTTGAATGGCATCCATAGAGTTTTTCAACACTCGGTCCATCCCAAGGACATCAGCCCAAATCATCCATGGTGTACATCCCATCATCCAAATCTAAATTTACCACTCCATGAATGTAACCTCCATATTTTCCCATGTCAAACCAAAACACATTCAAGTCTATAGGAATAAAGCAAGATCCTTCTTATCATACATGAAATGATGTCACTATATTTGGCATGATCGCCACTAGATGAGGTATGCTAAGAAGTTTTTGAAGAGAAATTCCACAAATTCATCCATTACCAATGTCACCTACCACTATGGGACACCATGACATACCAAGGATCACAAGATTCCATGCTACACACATCTCATCAGTACTTAACCATCACCACATGGGTGTTATTACAAATAAAGACTCATCACCGCTCCACAACAATCTGCCAAGAAGCAATGATCCAACGTTTCATGTGTCATTACTTCTACCACACCCCCGAGGCTATTCCAACATGACCCTGACAATTAACAAATAAAACACAACAGTCTTCCACACCAATCAAAACCAATGGTCACCCAGAAATCCATGCTTCCTGCTTTGGTTTCCTAGAGAATGAAATACATTTACCTCCAGTCATTAATTTTCCCATCTTGATTGGAATCAGATATTACTAGCGTGTATCCTAAACTAGACCATGTCAGGGCCCTCAAGGTCTCATATCTTTCTATAAACACACACTAAAACCGAATTGGATCACATGATCCAACATCACCAAATCCTATCCCAAATCACGCTTACTCAACTTACCATGCCTACCAATCCATCATCCCCATTTAATTCACGAAATACTCATCATCTCAATCAATGAACAAACCATTCATAAAAAAATTCATACCAAGTTAGCACCATCACCTTGGGCATCACCACTAAAATAAAAACATTTATCCCTTCTTCATATTACAAGGCACCTACATCATTGGTCTAGCCTCTCATGAGGTCACCCTTGATTTCCTTGAAACTGTCAATGCGCAACCACAACATTTGTTTCATTACCAACCATAAACCTTCCCACTTTTACCTCTAAGAAAAACACACACCAGGTAAAACTAGGTGTCCCACTATCAAAGTAAAAAACATCTACCTATGTGATACACACCCATAAGCACTAAAATCCCCATATGGGCTCTCTAATAGATCATCTAGAAGGTCGAATTATTCTAACCCCCTAAATATGATTCAAAAAAATCAGAATCCCCTGGTCCTATCTCCAAAACATATAAATAAAGTTACAAACAAATAAATTTTTTTTGAATGGAACTGTCATTATTATTCCGAAACACATTCTACCAAGTGCACCAAGTGACCTTTTACACTGAGTTTCACACCATGGGAAATGAAACACATACATCAGCGCTATGATCCAAAACCCCCCTCTAGGTTCCAGAACACACTCACATGGCCCCTACGTGCAAGGAAACCATGATTTAGGTATGATACATAAGAACTAGAATAAACATTGTATGGTTATTCCCCACAAGGGTTTCCAAGCATTCATTATTAGACAAAAACTCATAATCCAAAGGCCACAACCCCACTGAGGTTTCACTAAGAAAAACATCTATTCCATATCATAACTCAACTTTGTTAGGGTTGGTGTCCTGAGAACCAACTATTTTGTACTTTGATTACATTAATGTTCACTTATTATATATTGTTCATTATTATGCATGACTATAATATAATAATGTCCTAGAATATTTACTACATTAATAAGGTCAGGGAAGATAACCGATATGATGAGCACCTTGAAATGCTTTAACAAATATTCTCAAATAATGTAATGTGGATGGATGACATACTATGATAGGACCCATAGTATACAGACCATCATGTGCGAGTACTCATAAGAAGACGAGACTCTCTCTCATGTAGTTCGCACTTGGTGATCTCCAAGATTAGAGATTATTATAACACACCCGCCAGTAGTCATTCCTCATGTTTTGGTGTCATTAGATATTGCTATATGCGAACATGTGTAATGGTCCTTAGACTGTAAGATTATCATTAAATCATGTCATGACACACACACTTAGATTTGGTGATGAAAACCTTCACGAAGTTAGTTGGTGGGAAGTAGCATACATTGGGTGCGTCACGAATGAAATGTTGTTAATGGATATGTCGAGGAAGGTTTTGTCCCTTCCATATTTATGGTTGTAGATATCTTTGTCCTTTTGATTGAAATAGAACTGTCGAGAAAATTCCATTTCCATGGTGACACAACAAGTTTATTTCTGGAAGTCAAAGAATAACAGTACAAGAATATAGGTTTATGACACTGCCATAAAACATTCTTGATGAGATATTGAGAAAAATGGATTAAATTATACAGTAAGCATTATTATGAGGTGACACATCAATGTGGCATCAAATTCATTCTATTGGGTTCCTTGACCCGTTGCAAGACAGTAATATTGGACTTTAGGAAATCCCTCCTAAATGCTACCGAGAAAAGGGCCTAGAGGGTCACACACTAAGGGTATCCATGTATCTCAAGTAGAATAGAGATTATTCCCATAAGTCGTTTAATAATTATTCAATGAAGCTTAAATATTTTTAATGATGGAGGAAGAAGGAATTGAAAAAAAATGATATACACGTTTCATATTAATGATTACACGTCATGTAGTTTTTCATTGAAAACAAGTACGCGCTGAGTATTATTGATTACACGCCGTGTAGTTTTCTTTTTGGAAAGAAAATTAAAAACAAGTACATGTTGTGTATTAATGATTACACGCTGTGTAGTTTTATGGAAAACAAGATATACACACCGTGTATTAATGATTACAAATCGTGTAGTTTTTCATTGAAAACAAGTACACATCGAGTATTAATGATTACACACCATGTAGTTTTCATTTTGAAATGGAAAATAAAAATAAGTACATGCCATGTATTAATGATTACACACCATGTAGATTTATGGAAAACATGTACACACCATGTTTTAATGATTACACACCGTGTAGTTTTCTAGGTGGGATTTTCAGTATATAATATTGTTTTATTAAATGATATTTATTATAATCATCATGGGTGCATGTCAAGGAATTAATTATCCTACATGGGGTTTTTGAATATGAGTTAATGAAATAAATAAAACTTGTAACAAATTTATTTATTATCATAACTCTATAAACTCCAACCCGATTACAAATATCTTCACAACCCCAACTCTTTTCCAAACAAGAGAATCGTTGTGCACAAAAATTCTGGAGAATTCTATCTAAGTCGAAATAACCTCTTCCTCCAAGAATGCTCTCACGACCGCGAGAGATCCTCTTCCATTGGATCAAGATGATCTAAGGTGGAAAATGGAAGCAATGTTTTCTCCACACAAGCACCCATAGACTCCTTTGGTGGCATCCAGAGATACGAGGTGCACATGTGGATCAAATTTAGGGGAAATATATACCTGGATTCTGCGATGCCACAATGAATAATAGCGAAACGTGATCAAGAATATCAACGAAGAAAGAACACCCAAAAGGTACTTCTTCTTAATTAATTTGATTAATTATAATAAAACTTTGATGATACACTTTTTTGGTTCCGAGACATTTATTCATATTTGTCTATTTCTGTGAATCAATCCGTGGAGACTGGCGTTTATCATCTTATTGATCCCAGATTGATCATTGCTAATGACAAAAATCCAAGTGGGAACATCCACCCACGTGCTTCTGCTGTTTCTGGAACCTTGAATTGGTATCAGAGGGAGGTTATAGTGTTGATTATAGTTATTCTGTTTTCATTGATAATTTACACATTTATATTCGATTAAATTTAGGATAAATTGTTCTATTAAACTAAATGAATGAGATGTATTCTTCCTCCTTCATTTCTAGATTCACATCACAGAAACAACCTTTTAAATTTTATTTTTATTAAAATAAAAAATGAGGAACTAATCTGGAGGAGCATCTCTTTCAGTCTGTACAAAAAGGGAATATACGTTGTGTAATTAAAACTACATGGCGTGTACTTAAGTTCAATGAACCGATACTGGTCTGCCAAACCACACTGTGTGAATTGAGTATACCTAAGTTTTATTACATCGTGTTGACCAGAAATGAACGGCTCGTGGAACCAGAATACAGGGCGTGTATGTTGAATCGGCATGCCATGTAGCCCGATCTGGCCCAAGTGAAAATGTGTACAAGGAGAATTCGTGTTTTGTGTACACAGGATTTCCAGGCTGGTAACCACGTAACAAGGAAGTACATTCCATGTTAGATTAATCTAAACACCATGTACTCCAAAATTTCAAATTATAGAAAACCCGCCAAAGCCCCTATCATGTAATTTGGATAAAGGGTGAAAAGAAATACACGCCATGTAAATATAAACTACACGCAGTGTACTTTCCAGAAAAAGAATTTCACCAGGTCTCCTCCAAAAGTACAAAGACCTATACAAGGGATATGGATGATAAGAATCTCAAGGAAATTCAGAAAGTAATTTATGATATAGAATTGATGAATTATAAGATCATAATTAATTAATTTCAAGTGCGACTTATCATAAATAATGGAAAGATTATAAGAATTTGAATTCTAAATATTCATAAATGTCGTTGCATGCTATGGATGATCATGAGCTAGACCAATGACCATTTGTATGTGTGTTTGGATTCATTTAAATTTTATTAATTTAAATTTGTTGGCCTGTGAGCCTTCTTCCAATAAAATGTAGGGCCTGCGTGCCCATTGTTTATTTAATGTATACCCCATGTAATGAAGGATCTCCCAAGCCATATGAGATATTTCGAAACCCGAAGCTGAGGCAAAACCAACCCAATAAGATACCAAGGTGGACAGGTGGGAGCTACAAATCACAAACCATCGGTTCAAGGTATTTTCCCCTAGGCCAGGGTTAACTTTTCAAACTGCTATATATGTCAACCAATAAAATCTCATGATCATGCCATCTTATTTTATTTCAGTCTTATTTCATGGTTAATTTATTATGTATGTTTTCTCACAGTCACATATTTAATAAAATGAACATGCATGCAACGATGGAATAAAATAAAAACCATACTATGCGTAAACATTATCGAAACATGGTTAATCACTTATGAAATCATCACTTAATATTAACAAGAAAGTGATAATGATAAAATATTCATAAAGGATTAAAATTCCTCAATACCATATTATGTCACACCAAACCTTCCATTACCCGATTAAAGGAAAGAATCAATAAAACTATATGTTTGACCAACCCTTGTTGGGACACTTAATTTTATAAAGGAAGAACTTTTGAAACATTTTAGGTTGACATAACCATATTACATCTAGAGGAGTATCCCTTTATAGACTTGATTCAATATTTGAGGAAAGAGTTGAGGAAATCCATGTCCGGATTTCAGGATTGGGGAATCCACTAAACAGATCAAGGAGCTATAAGCTCATAGGTGGAAAAGACCTGCCTACCTAAATACCTTCAAATATCTTGAACAAACCATTTTGGGGTAATGCGTAGGGGAATATGGGTCCTTTCCACTATAACGTCAAAGCAACTAGACATTCCGGGTTCAATGGTGAGGGCCATTGGGACTTGATAAAATGGACGGACACATAAAAAAATTTATTATTTCTCATAAAATGTAATCAATAAAGTACAGATAAATCTACACTTCTAATTTGGAGAATCAATATGACAAACTCGTTAACCACATATTCTCTATGATAAATTCGGGACAAAGACAATATCCTCACCGGTAGTAACTTTTAGGAATGGTTTAGGCGCCTTCAGGTAATCCTACGCTAGGAATGAAAGTATTACATGCTAGAGTTCTCACTTCCTGATTATCCTTCCCCAGGGGCGAGTGATAAAGATTTCTTAGTCTATGATCAACATTTCAGCGGTGCACTCGACGTTCAATGTTTGATTTTGTCATCAATGTCTAGTGAGCTCATGAAGTCTCACGAAGACATGTAATCCTACAACATTCTCGATAACCTCCGTGGTCTATACCAGGAGAGAGAAAGACATGAATGGTTTGAGATCTCCAAGGCTCTATTTCAAAGAAAGCTTGTAGAGGGTTCCCCAAACATACCTCATTTATTCAAGATCATTGGCTATATTAAGACCTTGGAGGTTCTAGGGTTTAAAATCCCCGAAGAACTGGGTACCAATCACATTCTTGCATCAATACCCTAGAGATTCTAAAACATTGTTACGAACTTCAACATGAACAACATTGAGAAGTCTCTGTCTGTACTTCTTATCCTTATTTTCCTAGTGGACAATGACATGATGTGGGAAAATCCTTCAGTATTCATGGTGAATAAATGGAAAGGGGAGGCGAAGAGCTTTAAGGCCAAAGCTTCTTTAAGGCCTTCCAGGAAAAGGAAGATCAAAGGAGCGGCAATAGAACTAGAGGTTGTTTGTTTAACATGTGGCAAGAAGGACCACTTGAAGAAAAACTGCTCCTAACCAAGGAAGCTAGGTGAAGCTTATGGTGCTTTTATTATCGAATGAAATCTGTCTCTTTGTACCAATTAAGTATTAGATACTTCTTGTGGTGCTCACATTTGTATCCAAATATAGGAAGCAAGTAGATTCCGAAAGATTTACTGAGGTGAGGTGGATCTAAAAGCATCCAACAGAGCCAAAATCATTGTTGTAGTTGTCGGAGAATACCACCTCACATTGCCTACTAAGATGGTCTTGGTTTTGAAAGGATGTTATTATGTTCCCTCTGTAACCAAAAACATTATTTCATTATCCAGATTAGATATTGATGGATTCATCATCAAGTTTGGAAGTGGATGTTGCAACATTTATAAAGATAGCATTTGTTTTGGTAGGGAACATTTATATAACGACCTTTATGTGATAGACTACAAAAACCAAGTAATGGAAATTGATGAAAAAGTTAATCCACATGACTGAAACCACACCCATAATTAGAATCACCGGAGAGGTCATGTTAATGAGAATTTTTTTACATAAATTACATCAAGACGAGTATTTAGATTCTCTCGAACTAAAACAACTTGGTGTATGTCATGCGTGTCTGCAAGGAAAATTGACCAAAGCCCCATTTAGTGGGAAAGGTGAAAGGGCTAAAGAGATTCTATTATTAGTTCAAACAGATGTGTGTGGACCATTTATAGTTGAAGCATGGGGTGGGTTCTCATATTTCATAAATTTTACTGATGATTTTAGTAAATATGGATATATTAACTTAATGAGGTATAAGTCAGATTCATTTGATCAGTTCAAAGAATACAAGAATGAAGTTGATAACCATCTTGGTATGAAGATTAAGAAACTCAGCTTAGATAGAGGAGGAGAATATCATAATCAGGACTTCATTGATTTCTTATGGGAGTTTGGGATTTTATCACAAATCAATCTTCCTTACACACCTCAGTGGAATGGTGTAAGTGAAAGGAGGAACCACACCATGTTGGACATGGTGAGATCAGTGACGAGTCATGCGATTCTTCCTTTATCCTTTTGGGGATATGCATTACAAACATCATCACACATACTAAACCAAGTACCAACTAAATTGATAAATGGAATCCCATACGAGTTATGGAGTACACAAAGACATGTTATCTAATTTACATGTCTGGGGCCGCGAAGCCTTTGTTAAGGCCTCTTCAGGTAAAAAACTTGTACCTCAAGGCCCAAAGTGTATCTTTATAAGATATCCCAAGGAAACAAAGGGATATTACCTATACAACTCATCGCACAAAATGGTTAATGTGGAAAGATAAACCATATTCCTTGAGAGGGAGCACATCTCCAAAAGAGATAGTGGGAGCAAGATAGACTTCAATGAAGTTGAGGCTCAAGATACACAAGAGTTGGTACAAGAAAATATTCCACAAAGCCCCGGGGAAGAAAAATCTATTCTAGAGACACAAAAACTGCTTAGGATAATGGGAGAGGTGAGAGACCAAGAACAATATGGTTTTCATGTCACCAAGGATGGTGACTCATTATTGGTTGACATTGATGATCCTCTTACCTACAAGGAAGCAGTTGAAGGCATAGACATTGCCAAGTGGCAAGAATCCATGAATTATAAAATCGATTCCATGTACCAAATCCAACATTGGATTTTGGTAGATCCTCCAGTTGATGTAAAGTCTATTGGTAATAAATCGGTATTCAAGAAGAAACTGGACATAGAGGGGTAAGTCAGCACCTATAAGGAATGACTGGTTGCTAATGGTTTTAGACAGCATCAAGGAATTGACTATGATGAAACCTTTTCACCAGTTGCGATGCTGATATCCATCAGAATCCTATTGGCCATTGTCACTTACCAGGACTATGAAATTTGGAAGATGGATGTCAAAACAGCATTCCTTAATGGGAACCACCAGGAAAAGTCTACATGACACAACCTAAAGGGTTTGTGACTCCAAACTATTCCAACAAGTAATGCATGTTATAGAAATCCATTTATGGATTAAAGTAAGCATCATGTTCATGGAACATTCATTTTTATAAAGCTGTAACAGAATTTGACTTTGTTAAGAACGAATGTGAGCCTTGTGTCAACAATAGGTTTAGTGGAAGTGCAGTCATTTTACTAATAGTATATGTTGATGACATATTACTAATTGGAAACAATGTACCTTTCTTATAGTCAGTTAGGGCGTGGTTCGATGAATGATTCTCCATGAAAGACTTGGGAGAGGCCTCATATATTCTTGGGATCAAAATCCATCATCATAGATCCAAGAGAATGATGGGCGTGAGTAAAAGTACATACATTGACATGATACTGAAGAGATTCAGTGTGGAATAATACAAGAGGGGATTGTTGCCAGTGTCACATGGCAATCATCTTTCCAAGAAAATGTGTCCTCAGACACATGAGGAATGAAAAAAAAATGGAACGTATCCCTTATGAATCCAAGATTGGGTCAGTCATGTATGATATGCTATGTAAAAGGATAGATGTTTCTTATGCATTAAGTGTGGTAGGAAGATATCAAGCTGATCCAGGAGACCACCATTATATGGCAGTCACGACAATCTATTAGTATTTGAGGCGTACTGAGGATATGTTCCTGGTTTATGTATGAGATGAGGAACAAGTCATCAGAGGACATGTAGATTCCTGTTTTCAAACTGATCAAGATGACATGAAGTCACAAAATGGATACATCATCAGTTTGAATGGAGGTGCACTGAGGTGGAAGAGCTCAAAGCAAGGTGTGGTTGTATATTCTACAGTAGAGTCCGGGTATATCACAGCTTCTGAGTAAGCTAAAGAAGTAGTATGGATACAAAGCTTCGCCCAAGATATTGATTTAGTTCCTAGCAGTAAAGATCTAATCACACTCTATTGTGATAATACTGCAGCGGTGGAACTTGCAAAAGTGCCAAAATCACATCAGCGGACAAAGCACATACTTCAGAAGTATCATTTCTTGAGGGATTTTTCTCAGAGAGGTGAGGTTGTAGGGAGTAGTATTTCCACATAAGACAATGTGGTGAACCCCTTCACTAAAGCCTTGACTCAGAAGAAACATGATCATCATGTGAGTTCTAGCGGACTAAAAGTAATAGGTAGTTGGATCTAGTCCAAGTTGGAGTTTGTTAGGGTTGGTTTCCGGAGAACCAAATGTTTTGTACTTTGATTACATTAATGTTCACTTATTATTAATTTTTCATTGTTCTGCATGACTATAATATAATAATGTCTTGGAATATTTTTTGCATTAATAAGGTCATGGAAGATCCCCGATATGATGAAAACCTTGAAATCCTATAAAAAATATTCTCAAATAAAGTTCTATGGTTGGATGACATACTATGATAGGACATGTAGTATACAATCCATCATGTGCGAGTACTCTTATGAAGATGAGACTCTCTCTCATGGAGTTCGCACTTGGTAATCTCCAAGATGGGAGATTATGAGAACATACCCACCAGTAGTAATTCCACATGATTTGGTGTCACCGGATATTGCTAGTTGTGAGCGTGTGTAATGGTCCTTAGATTAGAAGATTATCATTAAATCATGTCATTACTTGCGCACTTAGATTTTCTAATGAAAATCGTCAGGAAGACAGTTAGTGGGAAGTAGGGTACGTTGGGTGCGTCACGAATGACATGTTTCTAATAGATAAGTCGAGGAAGGATTTTCCCTTCCATATTTATGGAATTAGATATCTCGGGCCCTTTGATTGAAATAGAACTGTAGAACAAATTCCATGGCCATGGTGACACGATGAGTTTATTTCTGGTAGTCAATGAATGACAGATCAAGTATATTGGTTTATGACACTGCCATGAAACCTGCTTGATGAGATATTGAGACAAAGGGATTAAATTACAAAGTAAGCATTCGTATGAGGTGACATGTCAATGCGGCATCAAATTTTTTATCTTGGGTTCCTTGACCCATTTCAAGACAATAATCTTGGACTTTAGGAAAGCCCGACTAATTCCAATGAGAAAAAGGCCTAGAGTTTCACACACTAAGTGTATCCAAGTATCTCAAGTAGAATAAATATTATTCCCGTATGTGGTTTAATAATAATTAAAGGTATCCTAAATCGTTTTACTGATGGAGGTATAAGGAAATTAAAAACAAGATATACATGTCATGTATTAATGATTACACATCGTGTAGTTTTTCATGGAAAACAAGTAAACACCATGTATTAATGATTACACACCATGTAGTTTTCATTTTGTTAAGGAAATGGAAAACAAGTACACATCATATATTAATTATCACACACCATGTAGTTTTATTGAAAACTTGTACACACCATTTATTAATGATTACACGCCGTGTAGTTCTCCCGTCGGGATTTTGAGGATATAATATAATTTTATTAAATGATATTTATTATAATCAGTGTGGGCGCATGTCATGGAATTAATTATTTGACATGGGGGTTTTAAATAAGAGTCAATGAAATAAATATAACACGTAATGAGTTTATTTATTGTCATAACTCTATTAACTCAAACCCTATTATAAATAACCTCCCAACCCCAACTCTTTTCTGAACAAGAGAATCATTGTGCACAACAATTCTGGAGAATTATTTCAATGTTGAATGAACCTCTTCCTCCAAGAAATATCTTATGACAGATAGATATCCTCTTCCATCAGATCAAGACGATCTGAGGGACACAATGAATGAAAAGGTTTCCCCATGCTATCACCCAGATACTCCATTGGCGACGTCCATAGATACGAGGTGCATGTGTGGATCACAGCTAGAGGAAGTCTAAATATAGCTTTTGCGGCGCAATGAAAAATCACATCAGAACGTGATCAAGAATATCAACGAGGAAGGAACACTAAAAAGGTACTTCTTTTCAATTAATTAGATTAATTATAATCATCCTATGATGATCAACTTTTGTGTTTCGGGGACTTTTCTTCTTCTTTGTCTATTTCTGTCAATCAATCCCTGGAGACTGGCATTTATCATCGTGTTGATCCCAGATTGATCATTGCTAATTACAAAAATCCAAGTGGGCACATCCACCCACACACTTCCGCTACGCCCAAAACCTTAAAACACCACCTCACAATAAAAAATAAAAGGTCTAAAACTAGAGAACTCTCTCACTACCCCCGAACACCAATACAAGGGTCAAATCAACAACATAAGGAATACCCACTACCTAGTTCCCTCAAAAGTTCCATCACCAAACGTCCTTTCACAATTGACTCCAAGATCATTGAACTCAATCATTCACATTTTAGACACCCATTTCACTAAACACATTGAAATTAACTATCTTATTCATGACCATTATCCAAAACATTTTCCCCAACAAACTCTTCGAAGAAGGAACGACATGATTTAAAAAATAGATGTAAAATATCTAAGATAATCTTCTTTAAACCGCGCATTCCACATACACTATCCCAATGGTCATCATCACACATAGAACACTACCCTCTACAATACTTACCATGGGTCATGGTCAACATGGGGAAAACTAATTTACTTAATAAATGTTCTTTAATCAAACACCTCTTGAATCCATTACCTCTTATACAAAAAAATATGTTCTCTTAGTCACATTTCCCATTTCAAAACTTGTTACAATCATCATTTTAACTCATTTAATCCTTTCATTAGGAAAAAAATCATTAATCATTTTACTGTCACTATAAAATACTTTGCTTTTAGACACAATATCATCCATTACAATTCATCACAACCCAAAATTTTAACTTGGTCATAATGTTTCATTATACACACTATTATTTAACTATTCATTTACGTTGTTTTCATTTACCCACTTTCATTAATATTATTAGACACCATTTTCTTCAAAATTTTCAAGGAAGTAAAATTAATTCCACTCTTTATGTCCCAAAAACCCATCTTGGGTGTACCTATCAGGATGAATTACACCAATATAATTAGGTTCCAAAAATGATGAATGAATGCATGACCATATGCCATTTTATCCATGAGAAACAAAATCATTAAACAGTCACATCCCACAATATGTGCATCACTAAATGGTGAAATATCATTCAACTGTAACAAAACATTCAATGAAAAGAAATTTCCACATTGGGTGACTTGGGTTTTCCCTCATAGATGGGCTAGATACTCCCAAGAACAAGATCATTACCAAGGGATGGCACATTATGACATCCTGTATACCATACCAAATAACAAGACCACAAAAAAGAACTACTCAGATACCAATTTTTAATGTCCCTGACCTAGGAGCCACTAAACTGTTGCCCCGTGCCAGGTCATCACATGACATCAAGCACGCCTCCACGTACTCTAGTGGTTGCCGACTAGTGGTGAGGTTCCAATAATCCACATGGGGAGACTATACCCTCTTTTCTAGAGTAAGACACATTAGATAACCATATAAGTAGAATAAACAATATAAAATAACCAATATACATGCATAATTGAACATTTCTCAAAACTGGGTATAGACCACAAACCAAAAATAACCATGTCATGTCATACAATGGTTCCTAGTTAATGAAACCCAAAATAAACACAACCAGCTAATCCCCAAAGTAGGTCCCTAATCCAATTCTAGATCATCCTCCACCCAAATCCCAAGCCCAACTCAATTTCCTTGTATTGGGACCCTACCCTTTTCCATACCTAAAACAATGAAGTCTATTCGGGTACCCAATGGTGACTTGAGCACGGTGTGATTACAACTCATTAGGCCACCAACAATGGTGTCAATAATATCTAGTCAAAACAAATAGTGCATACATGTATGATGTAAATAGTAAGATTACAAAAGGACAGCTTGGGTTCCATTAGATAACAAAATACACTTACACCATTTCTATCTTCATTACCATTTTCATCATTCAAAATGTATTTATTACTTAGTCCTTTTTTATCATGTGTTCCATGGGTTAGGCATATACAATATCTACACCTGGTTATAGGGTAATCAATCACTATGCATAAGGAATAAATCAAGTACCTATCTCACTCTGGATAATCACATCACAACAGACACATTATCCTTACCTCAAAACCTCAGTCCCGATGGAATGAAAATGTTAGAGGAATATATCCCTATCCCCTTACCTAACTCGTGCATTGTCGATGGAGTTAGAGCATCAGTCTAACTAGACCCATGGGAGGATCCTCAATCCTTTATCCCACACCTCAAGCCATGTGCACATTATTAATCATCCATTTACCAAATATACCATATCCCAAACCAAATGGAACTAATACATATAACAATATTAAACCATAACAATAAACATGGGAATTAATATTATTCCAAAACCCATTAACACGTTTCCATTTACAATACATAACTATTTATCCCAATTTCCATACTCATTCCTTAACCTATTAAGTATACTTCACAATTACCAAACATCTACAAATATTCTCCAATTACCATACAACAACCCATTTAGAAAATTTATCATCTCACAATAATTTACCCACTTAGTCATTTCAATTGAAATTCATAACTCACTTAGCACAACCATTTATTTCATTCCACCCGTTAGGTACATCACAAGATTCTCATGTGTTTACCCATTCAACGTGTTTATAATTTCTTTTATACAACCCCAATGACATTATATTCAATTTATCAGCCCTTTCCAATTTAACATGTTCATCATATCACATATATTAACCCTTTAGGCCTTCCAACATAATTCCTAACCCATTTGACACAATCTCAATTAACCCAATTAACCCATTTTCAAGTATTTCTACGAAACCCATTATAACTTTATCAACCATAGTAGAAAATATAAATATTACATAATTAACTCAAAATCCTTTATTTTCTTGTTCAACAAGGTCTCTATGTTATAAAACATTAATTCCATACTTGACTTTGTCAATTCTTGGTTTTCGGAATGCCATCACACCCCATGGGTGGCCAAAAATTGGTCAAGTCATTCTCGATTGGTCCCATAGGACCCATCAATGTTTTTATTCATCATTTATACACTCATTTTACCAAATATAACAAAAATAATAAAAACCACATAATTATGTAACCATGAATAAGACCAAGGATGTACATATCGACAACAAAACTATGGGATATAAATTATAGACCACCTACCTCGAATCTGATGATGAATGAACTCTTAATCAAGTACTTAGATCCAAATAGAAACATTCATGAAAGCCTTACCAAGATCTTAGAAGTAAAATAGGGTTTTATAGATTCAGAATAAGACCCCCAAAAATACAAACCTTAATCTGGAAAAGAGAATAATAGAGAGGATTATACTTACTTAGAGCATATATTCTCAAATGATGGTGCTAAAAAAAACCTCAAAATGACGAAGATCAATCTCTTATATGATTTGAGAGCCTTGTTTTATCCATTGGGTTTCAAGGAAGACAATTAGAGAGAATATCAATTATAACTTGAAACTCTTTTAATGGTACTTTTTTAAATTTTCCCAACTTTCGTAGGCCGCATGGTTTACCCGCAAGGATTTTCCAAAACATGTACAAGACACTGTCTAAGGAAGGTGAGGTCACACAGTTAGTCGAGAAGCTCTACATAATTTGAAAACTGTTCTCCAAAAATGATATATTTCACTCTCCAAGGGTACGTAGTTTTTTTGGGAAGGCCACAAATTTTAAATAATTGTGCGCCAACTGTGTACCTTCCACAATATGTTCAATTTTTCCTTCCTAGTGTGTCCCCAACCCCCAAACACCCTTTAGGATCCTCTTACTCCTAGGAAAAATTTAATTAACCAAAAATAAGAGATTAAAAGAAAAATTAATACAAGTACATACCTTCATGAAATCTATGATCTTACATATAACAATTTTCCAAATGGGTCATTGACGAAACGAAGCATAGATGGGGACCAGCAATGTGGAGACAAACCAGAGGGGGTAATTGGTTACCAGATTTAGTGATAAATTGAATATGGTGAAATGAAGGTATGAATGGAATGTTGATAAACCGAAAGGAATCATATATGGTAACAAATTGAATAATGTTTGATGATGTGACAATGAACTAACAACTCGATGTCTAAATGTTTCTGGTTTGACGAAAAGATCAGTATTTGTATCTTTGGGAGGCTCATTCAGCTTGACATATTAGTAGAAAACAAAATTCCAAAAAGATTGAATGCCAGTGTTAGGTTTTTTGGAAATATCTCTTAAAGACACCCTCTACAGTGCTCACAACATCCTAATAAAAACTCTATATTTATGAAAAAAATTATTATAAATTTAATCATTTCTATTTTTTTATTTTTTTACTTCAATGTTTTATAATTGATCTTGTTATAGTTAAAATGTATTTAGATTATTTTTCTATAATTATAAATTATAAGAACTATTTTCCGGAATAATTATTAAATTATCAATTTTTTAATTCATTATGTAAGAATATATTTTAATAAAATGTATATTATATATACCAATTTATTTAAGCGTTATTAAATTATCACTTTTATTTATTTATTATGTAATCCTCTATATTGATAAAATTTATGTTGATATTTAATAATTTCTTGTAACATATATTTATAATGACAAATTATTTGGAATTAATAATAATAAATATAAATAGATTCATATGTTGGTAAAATAATTTTCATTATTACTATGATAATTTAGTTGTTAATAAAGGATCTGTTGGTATTAAATAATTTATTTTGACAGATATATGTTTTGATAAAAAGGATTGTTGGAACTTTTAATGAATATCAATAAAATATAATATTTTTTTAATTATTCATTTCTACCAATTGATATATTATACGATAGAAAATTGGTGTTGGTATATGTCATTTTTTAGGGATAATGTTTGAAGAAATCAATAGAATTCAGAAGTGGATACTATTCCTCACATCACGTGGTGCAATTGTATCCAATTCACACACAAAATCAGGCACTCATTCACCTCCCAAGAAAACAATATTGGGCTACCATGGTGAACATATTGGGTCTTATAAAACCCCTTTCTCTAAAAACTCTCAACTGCACCTTCATCTTACATAGCTCAACGGGTGTCATCTGATGTGCAATGAAAAAAATAAGGGTTGATCCCTAGTGCCCTTCTTTGTAGAATTGTAAATCTCATTGTAAAAATAAACCTAGAGAATCCATAGGAAGGACATCCTCACACTCCAACTATACTGCATGAAAACAAAATCTCATAGAATTAAATTCTCAAATGGTATCACTGGACAACTGATAAGAATTCTATCTAGCCTCCTACACATGAGCTCATCCTACTCTTTCATAGGATCACTCACTATAAAAGGAGGAAAACATTGTCCCAACAAGCTAAAGACACTGCAACACTCACTGGTGAAATGAAAATGGGAATGGATGGTAGGAAAATGGTTTTATTGGAGAAAACACCCTAGGGTCTCCCTGACATTATTAAGAGATTCCACATGAGGAACTCTCCACATTCTTAGAGGTATGTCACACTGTCGTTAGAAGCATGCAATCATTGATCCTCCCTATAGGAGCCTCAAACATAATGGTTTAGAAAAAAGTCTCATTCGGTATCAATAGGTCTCAAACATGGGATATTCCCAAGGATAAGTGGCTTATGACTCTATGTGAAAACTGAAACTGGTGTAGTGAAAACACATGTCATAACTCAAACTGAACATGAAGACTTTGTGAGCTCCTACTACTTTGAACTCATCCTTTCCATTTCCTACCTATTTACCACATCTAGGTCCTGATCTATAACCTTATAATAATATAAAACCTCAACACACAAGTAAGAGCTACTCATCCACCACAACTTGACACTATCCTCATTGGGTGGAACTTCATCCCGCACATGGAATTTGGATTGCATCTAAAGAACACATATCGATGGAGGAATTATATTCTTTTTTCATATCCAAATTCTCACAAAAAATAACAAACAATGGTCTCTACCAAAACCATGCATCTCTATAGAAAATACTCAAACAACGGATTAAGAAGATTAGATCATACAAGTTCCTAACAATACTACAAAAAATTAAAAGGAACATAGATCATACCAAAAAACACTCATGGAGCCTCTGAGTAAAGACCCTCTAGCACCTATGGCTGTCCAATATTTTGACCACAAGTTTCATGTTCCTAGATTGGTCCACCTGGGGGTGGTGGTGGTAGCATCAAACCAAAGCATCAGCCACACCCTATTAGTACCCCATATATTCCTTCACATTTTCTACCATGAGAGCCTCCTTTCTCCAAATTAAACCTCTTCCTTGGCGGTTCATTGATCATATCTCTGACTACAGAATGACAGGCATGATAATCCTACTAGAGATATCCACACCCATCCCAAGAATAGAAATTTCCAAGCTTTATATTAATGATTTATCCTTGTGTCATCCAATGAAACCTCTTAATTTGTAACTTGTGTCACATTCCTAATGTCTTTGGGTCCTACTAACCCTACATCTTAGGTGATCCCTACCTCAAAAGCTCATGATATGTACTTGAACCATGCATATCATCATCTAGTACCAAAATATCCATCCATGACTTAGTCTTACATTCCACATCATCCTGAACCCCAAAAGGTGTTCTATGAACAAATCAACAGGAGAAAGTGCCACATGATGACCATCTTAAAAAAGACTACTTCCAGATTAACCCCATTCAGGGAGGCCTTGTCACTCATCGGGTCAAACTGCCATCTCTTCTACATATTCCTCACCGGTTTTCATAGTGATAAAATTCTATAAGAGGCAAGGAATATCATAGTAAGTGACCATATAAATATATATCGTGATATTAATTAAGAAGGAATGTTAAAGGGTTCATTCCTATAAAATGCATGTACTAATTTCCCCAGCATCCAATTCCTAGATATGCTGTGTAATCAAGTTGGTATTCAGAGTCCTTGTGAATGAATAAGTAACACGCCGCACAAACACTATGTTCCCTATCCTGAAATCCAAACTCAAGACACTTTAACTATGTTTCCTTATGTTCCCAACCAAATCTCGTAAGGGGAAACTCTAAACACCATCCCAAGGATGAACATATTTCTAATACCAATCATTCTTGACCCAACCCACTAGGGATGACCAGGATGGGGGAAGACCAATTTTCAACTATCACAATCTCACCTCCATAGGTGAGGGTCTCATGTAAATCATTAAAATACATAAATAAAATGGTAATACTTTTCATAAAGTACATGTACGCACACAAACAATCGTCTTCATATAGAAGTGCAGAGGAATAATAATAATTGATAGAAAAATTTAGAGTAAAAACAATGCAAGTAACAATATATAGGGAATAAAAATAAGTGTAATGGAGAAAACAAAACTAAAAAGGGATGAATACATGCCCACTGAAAAATAATGTCCCAACCTAACAATAATAGGGAAAGAATATTTGAGAGATTCTAGATCCTGATCTCAATGCCCGACCACCTTATGTTGTCTATGAACTAGAGTATCCCAAATCTCCAATAATGCCACCACTGACCTATCTATGAACTGCATAATACATTAACTATGTGAGAAAATCCCACACAAGGGTGATGATATAAATCCCCAATAATATTTTCCAAAAACTGATGAAGGATAAAAAGATGACATGATAGTAGTAGTTAGTCTCAACCCAAAAAAAGAGGGAAATAAAACTTAATAACACACACAAACACACATATATATATAAATATATAAATATATATGATCATATAAGAAACCAATTTGAGAAAGAAAAGGCGTCTCAATCTCACATCCCATCCTAGGACGATGATTCTTCCTGTAGTTCCAAAGGACCATCATCCATGTCCAGCATCTCATGGGTCTTCCTAAAGAAGTAACTATGTGGAGGACCTACACCATTCCACTATAACTGACAATTGATGGGGGATAAAAATATAATTAGAGTACCCATGCCTTAGTGCATAAGGGGGTACAACTCAGTAGGTAGAGGATACACGCCTTAGTAGGTAAGGGGGTACCACTTATAGGGTAGATAACCCATGCCCAAGTATGTAATGGGGTACCGCTCAGTAGGTAGAGGACCCATGCCCTAGTCCATAAGTGGGTATCAATTAGTAAATAGATAGACGACCCATTCCATAGTATGTAAGGGGTTTACACATTGTAGGTAGAGTATCCACACCCTAGTCCCTAATGGGGTGCCACTCAATAGTTAGATATAAGGCCCAAGGCCTATTTTGTTAGGGGGTACCACTCAATAGGTTTCTATAAAACCCACACCCTACTCCGTAAGGGGGTAACACTCAGTAGGTAGAGGAATCATTCCCTAATGAATCATAGGGGTACCACTCAGTAGATAGATAGATGACTTATACCCTATTATGTCAGGGGGTATCGCTCTTTAGATAGAGGACCCACACCCTAGTGTGTCAGGGAGGTACCACATAGTAGACAGAGGACCCACACCCTAGTTATTAAGGGGGTACCACTCCGGCCTCCCTCGGATGGTCCTTCCAAATCACTAACATCATCAAGTATCACCTAAAAGAGAATCATTCTTGGAATATCTTGCATCATATCTCAAAAGTCACTAAAAATTCCATCATCACGTTATACATGAAAAAACACTATGTATAGGCTACTCGTAAACAAAAAATCTAAATCAAAATGTAGGAGATACGAGATTTAGAATTTTTATAAATAAGTGGATGATGTGTAAGGGGGTCAACACAACATGTTGTCCCACTATAATTCTTGGCCATGTATACCAATATATACTTGGGTACCTGGCTGTGATCATGTACCCCTATGTGTGCTCATGTACTCCCAGAGTGCACTACGTGTCTCACCCAAATCCTGAAGAATTCATGAGGCCAATCATTAGTCCGACAGGTGAAAAAGAAAATGCAATAATATCACACTGAATGTAGTTATGAATGGCTAAAAAACACACAGTTGAAATCCTCAAGGAAAAATAATTAAGATATACACTTTACTTTCTTCAAATGGACAGCTGTTGAAAAAATACATTTCACTTCATCACGCTCAAACAATAATTTGTTGTCTAGAGCCATGAGACCGAATTTTGTAACTAAATCTTGTCTTGAAATGTACACATCAATGTCAGGGAGACAATTCCATAGATGATTCATCATTCCTACATCGTATAAAGAAGGTTTGTTGAATATTAGATTTCATAAAATTATTTTATTATTATTATTATTATTATTATTATTAATTTAAAATTATCTCCTGAAACCTATTTAATATTGAGATAAAGTAAATTACCTATTTTTATGGGTAGAGGAAACCCATGACATGGATAATAGGCCCAGTGGGCATTAAATCTCATTGCATGGCCCTGTAGGCCCATATTTTTGGCTCCAAGGCCCTCTATTGAATAGTATTGCTAAAATATCCCAACTTCAATAGTGACTGCTATAGTATTGTCACTGCAACAATGTCCGTGGTGGTATAGTGTCACTATTGCTGCAATGCTGCTACAGTAACCTACACCCTATGGGTTTTGAACCACCACCTGTGATGTAGTATTACGAGGTCCTTACCACTAAGCCAAAACCCAACTAAATAGTATGATTATTATTGGGTGCTTCGTAGACCCAATCCATGTGTCCAAATTATATACAAAACATTGGACTTCAAATGACCATCTCAAGGTTAGAGTCATGATACCACATAAATCATGTCAACCTGACGTTTTACAAAGAAGCTACAGTGGAAACGAGATGTAGATAATAATGATAAAAATATTAATTATAATTGAAATGTATTTATTATTATTATTTTATAATTATGAGATTCAGAGGTTCTAAAACCTCCCCTCCCTCACTTCATGTGGTTCATAGGTAGTCCACACCCCCTACTTCATTTATTATTTTTCTTCTATCATTATTTTCACTAATAATGATAGTATCAAAAGTGGAGGAAAATTCATCCTTTATGCATACATGAAATCTCACCGAGGTGGTTCCACTCCTCCCTCTCACTTGAATAATAATTTTATTATTATTACAAAATAAATATCATAATTCATATATATAATAAGGGGTAGTGGATTCATGTGTAAATCTCACAATTTACACTTATTTCACTCTAAAACACCACTGCCTTCATGCCCACTACATTCATAGTGACCGAACAGCTTTTCGGAGATCGAAATCTGGACCCTACACATAAAATTGTAGAACCCTATCATGATCCCATTTCCATGCACCGATGAGCCTAAGCAGTTGTGATATCTTCTCCTTCTCACTTGTAAACCAGCGATAGCTAATACAAAGTTGGTTTCCTGACATCTCTTCCACACCTCTGTCATGTATCTAAAATTCAAAACTAAACTCGTGGTGGTAATTTGTTGTTCCAAAGAACAAATGAACAATGATAGGTATTCTTATATATCATCAATTCACTGATCAATAAATTATAGATGAAAAACACCAAGAATGGAGGGAGAAAGGCACATAAAAAATGGTGATAATCATTATTAGTTGATGAGATCCTAGAAATGATCGATGGGTGAAAGATCATGGGTGATAAAATAAATAAGAAAATAAATAATAGATCTAAACAAATTGAATTATTGAACTCTCTCATGACAAGGGAAGATAATCATAGATTAATAAACATTTATATGAATTTAAGAGCGAACATTTAATCAAAATGGTTAAAACCATTATTGATGGACCCTACATCAACTATGGATCGATTATTGGTGAAGAATGCATTTTTCATATAGGATTATGATCTACAATTCCGACATTCTATTAATTCACCTTGATCCAATAATCGTCCATCGTCCGATCACGATCCGCCAATTAAATTCATTAGAACTCCTCTCAAAATCATCACAAGGTTTTGAGACAACCCCTAGAAAATTTCACAACAACATATTTATAGGGGATTATATTTATGTCATCTAAATTACAATAAATTATATAATCATTTATTTTAATCTAAACACTGCCACCAATGACTGCCTCATACATGCTTCTGAATCAAACCATCTTCAGGTCACACCAAGGGTAAAATCTTCGTTCTGGATTAAACCGTGGTCTTATATTTCTGATATGAGGATATGTTTTGGATATATTACATTATTTTTGAAAAACAACAAGTGCGTGATAGAAAATATTTTTAATATTTTTATAAAAATTAATTTTCGGCTCACTAAGCTTCGTAATCATGTATTGTCTCCGTGCCTTCCTCCAAAAATTATGACTTTATAGAAGATATGGGTTTCAGGTGAATAATCTCAGATAACTGTTGCTACTAGAAGGTCATTTAGGATTGGGTTTCATCATAATTCTATTTTAAATGGATGAAATTCTTCTAGAAGGTCTAGAAATCATATAGATTTAAAAGTAGGCGAATTATTTTTTGGGATATTTTTGATGAAATATCGTAGATAGGAAAAGAAAATATTATTGATAAAGGCTTGTAGAGGAAGGAAATCCATGATTTTGGTGTTGTCACAAAGGGATTACATATGAAAGATAATTGAGTGATTTGAGATGTTTTTATATAAGCCAATTTCAAACCCCTTGATCAGACGCTTCAAATTATCCAATGGGAAAGAACAAAAATAAGATATGAGGTCGCACACATGGGAAAATTTCTATTTTCATCAATGATAATCAGTCTGATGTACTCCATGGTATGTAGTTGATTAGGCATTTCATTTTTAATAGGAGTCATCAAAAATTTCATATATAATATGGGAATGTGTACTTGGAATCTTGGAAATAGATAATTTATTATCTCAAATGGCCAAATGATACAACCATATGTTTCAGAATAGATAATCTATTGCCATAGTTGTGAAGAAACGAGATTTCACATAATTTTAATGTTATTGACATTGGTTTTTAATTGATGGAGATTATGGAGACATAAAAAAATATTTTCCACACCTGTTTTCAAAAACTGATGCGGAAAATTATGTGTCCTTAGTTTATTGTATCGGTTTTATAAAATAAATGATGTGAAAATCTAATTTTTGGCATCAGTTTTTATAAAAACATATGCTGAAAATCAACTATAGGATTTTTTTTCTATGAAATTTTTTTGTAAAAAATGTGTAAAACCATATAAGAGTTGGCTTTTGTCATCAATTTTCATAAAAACCAATGCGTAAAATCTAATAATTTTTAAAAAATATTTTGGCATCAGTTTTTATGAAAACCGACCCAAAAGATAATTTTTTTATAGAATTCATAATATTATACTTCAAAAATAATAAAAACCATTGTAATAAAAACATAGTATATAAAAATTAAATAGAATTTATCATAGAGTAAAAAACTATAAATACTTACTTTAATTTATCTAGTTAATAAAAAAATTATCTACACATCGGTTTTATAAAGTAGAATTAAAATACACATACCTGATTTTTATAACATGATAAGTGTTGGTTATTGTTGAATAATTAATTTGATATCATTATTTTCAAACACATATTATAAAAAAGGAATTTTTTATTGAACACATGTTATTTGGAAGATGTAATATTATTCAAAAAAATTAGAATATACATACCTCCAATCATAATCATACATAAAAAATAGTTCACAATCAAAAATTGAATATGGGTAAGTTCAGTTTGGGTATAATACTTTGTATCATTGAACGTCTACAATAAAATTGAATGATATGTGATTAAAAAAATAATACTACAATATAAAATATAAAACAATGAATATAACTAACATGATCAAATTCAGTAGTTACCCCAATTGTGATTTTTTGTACATGAATCATAGAACATAATAACCACATTCAAAATATCTTTTCTAATCATGAAACTAAAGTGATAAAACATTAAATATATAACATAAACCAATATATATATATATATATATCAATAAATCCGGATAATATCTAATATAAAAAATAATTACCTTTACTATTACATATTTGATTGCCTTGGGTTTCTTTATCGACATGTGTTCTTTGTTAAATATTTTCATTGAACTACATTTTAATATATATGAAATAATAATACATATATAAACAATGAGAATTAAACATAATGATCTTATGAAAAAACAAAAAAAAATACCTGTCTAATAATGTGGAAAACCATTTTCGAAGACTCCCTCATAAAGAGAAAAATAAATATAAGGTGCATTCACTTAAGAAAAATATTCCCAACTTCCAATGCCTCATAAAATACAAAAAATTTCTCAATTAATTACATTATAATTATAATTATTTCATTATTATGTTTTTATTATTACTTTTCATGAAATGGAAAAAACAAACATCCAGTCTCCATATGTGATAATCTCTGACATATATTTTCAATTCTACTAGGAATCATCATATGTTTCACTTCCATGGAAAAGTATTTTGGATCTATAAAACCACTAATGGTTATGTTGTCCTATTGTACAATAATCCTTTGTAGATACCTAGTTTAAACAAGAAATTATGTTATTGAATTTAAACCATCTTTTATTAAAGGAATAAAAATTCAAACATCAATTTACTTACATGGAAAACAACTGCAACATATCCAGTTTGAGCTCCTGAAAATGAACAAGATGCATGATATATTCTTTGAGTAATCTCAATGGATAATATCTTTAACATATATCAGACATCATTCTAAAAACATAGATATTATTCAAGTACGAATAAGCCTATGATAATATTTCTAACCCATGAGAAAAATAAAAATTATCTATAGTCAATTATTTCTGAACAGTTTGTTTCAATTGTTCAATTTCATTTAATTCCATATAATACTATATAGGTTAAATGTAAGGAAACATAATATGTAATTTTTAATCATATTTAAGTAATTTTAGAAACAACACATACCTCAAATAAAATATAACGAAGAAGACTAGTTTTCCAAACTAAAAAGTGAATCATACAATCCCAAACTTTGGTAATCACCTCAACAGGGAATTATACTAGAGTAGTAAGATAAATAATATCAAGTACTGATACACTAACCAGACACATCTACCTAGGTTTGTGATGTACATAACCCTCCAAAAAATGTACAAGTCCTAATGAAATAATAATTATATGAGGATATATTACAACCCTTCACTTTATTTTGCACTAAAACATAATTTATTACATAAACTCCACTTGATAAAACATAGAAGATATAGAGGTATAGTGTATTTGGTGATTAAGATCATTACATAACAACATAAAACCTGAAATAAAATTTATTTATTGAAAAAATCCTTTACATGACCACTCTATTCCCTCGTACATAACATTACATGGGATAACCTAAGGACACGCATAAAAAAGGGTGAGTTATAAAGCCCAGTAAAGAAATAAACAAGGAATAACATGAGGAATACAATACATGTTAGACAATATGCATATCAATGAAGAAAAAGAGAAACATGAACATAAATTCATGATAAATAATGATAATCATAACATGGAAATGTGGCAATAACACTTAACATGGAATTAGCATGATCCAAGGCTCATTGCACATGGAGCATGAGTAAACCCCCATTTCACATGAAGCATGAGTAACCCCTTATTGAACATGAATAATAATGAGTGAAAAATCCTTTCACATGACGTTTCATGATACTATACTTTACCTAATGCATTGGGGAACTATCAATGTTCACCCTTCTTAAACATTTCATTCCATGCATTAGTCTTCCACATGAATCATATAAAATAGAATCAATCAACATAATAAGATATTAAATGATTATATAATGTGGAAAAAATACAATAAAGTATCATTAAATATGTATATGTTCATAAAGGTGAATTCCCATGACAGATACATGGGTATGGTATTCACTACACAATGATCTTGGCTTGGACAAATGAGGAGCAATTCTGGCAACATAACGGTGTGAAATAAGGATTCATGAAAATGTTTGATGAGAGAGAAATGGGTGTCACATCATGTGCACATGAAATAGATAGTAAGGGGGTCATATATATACATTTCCCAACAAATTTAATGGAATTTAGATGCATAATAAAAAATAATAACTTGGATGTAAAAGACATGAGAGAAATGCCTCACAGAATTTCAGCATGGTAACAGGTCTACATGGGAGGCATTAATGAGTGAGAAAGGGGTATCCTATCATCCAAGAATAAATATTGATTAATGGTAGAAGTTCTAAAGAATACCCCATAATTTTGATTTGAAAACAAAAGGGCATACCGACTTAATGAAAATTGGACAAAAATGATAAAGGAAGAAATCCCTTACATGGAAGTCTGATCCCAAAGGCTTGGGAGATGCTTGAGAGAGGCTTCATTGGAGCTTGAGGAACCTTTGGAAGATTCTATAGATATGAGGGAAAAGGTTTAATGAAATCAAAAGTCTATCAGTGATGTGGAAGTGGGTGCATGGGTGGGTTTATATATGAAAAGAGAGGGAATTCTTTATTATTTCGGTTTAGGCCAGCACACATTAAAAGAATCAACACCACAAATCAGACCATGGTTTTTGCCCATGTATTTTAAAAAATGGAAGTGGAAAACAATATTTTATAAGGCCAGTGGCCAAGATTAATAAAATATTTTGGTTGCTTATGTGGAGGTGAGTCACACTCTCAAGGAAAACAATTAAAAAGACAAAATGTTTTATAATCCTTGAGGGGTCCACCAAAATGTTGTAAAATAAATAAAAAAAACCCAAAATCACAATATTTTTATGGTAAAACATATATTTTTCGAACATGATTTTTATGTTACTTTATTAATATCACTATTTGGTAATTATGATGTCATAAAACACCGAATATATTTAAACATTATTTAATTTTTACCCAAAAATTCAACTTTCTCTGAAAATTATGAAACATTTATAGTTGGATATTTTTGACATCCTGATTCCAAATATAATATTAATTTTATCTAAAAAATTTTATAAATATATTATTTTTTTAATTGTAAAAAAATTGACATTTATAAAAAATTCATGGGTTTTTAACAAAAATAGCTTTCAAAAGAAAATAAAAATTACAATTGTATTCATAAAACATTTATGATCATTTATATTTAATAAAATTTAATTTAATAATAATAAAAATTGTATTTTATTAAAATATTATTTAATTCAAAAATCCATTAATTCATCAAACTATATTTCTTAGTTGAATATTAAATAAAAATACTATTTGTCCTTTAAAAACTATTTACAATGTAACAATAATAAAATGAATGTATATTCATTATTATATACTGAAATAATTCACATAATCATAGTGGTAAGGCCTTTTTACATAACCCCTTATAACACTCACATAATACCGAAGGGTAAGGTGTGTGATGGTGACAGACACATGTGGTGGCTCAGATAACATCACTCAGGTTGTAATCTCTATTAACTTCCATTTCTCCTGTAGTCCAATCCACTCAAGATTAATATGTTCAATCTTGTATTGGGCTTGGTCATGAGAGAATCCCAAGGATTCCACATCTTTTATAAGCTCCGAAAAATGGGCTTTGTATGGAGAAGGTATACTTGATGAGGACATTGCTTCCTTTTCACGAGTAAATTGGATTTGTTAAAGCCCTATATTTATACTAATCAGGTGATCACATTTCAACTGCTATATTAGAAATGGTTACAATTATTAAATGTATTTTAAAATACAAAAACAAAAATCCAATGAATTTTACATTTATATATTAAATTTAAATAATGATACATTTAATCAGGTCAAGATGAATTTTCATTAATGACAAGTTTGGTCATTACAATCTTCCCCCTTAAGAAATTTCACCATCGAAATTTCCTTTTCCCACACAAAAACAGATGTGGGTAACTCTGCTTCATCACGTCCTCTAATTCCCATGTTGCTTATTAAAAAATTGTGGTTTTTCCACAACACCTTGATAAGGGGAATTGTCTTATTTCAGAGAACTTTTTATATACGATCTATGATCTTCCCTGGTCTCTCCTCATAAGAAAGATCATCATCTAAATGTACTACCACTAAAGAGAGTACATGTGAAGGGTTTTGTTTTTACATATTTATGAGGGATAAATTAAAGACATCATTTACTTTGGATATGGTAGGTGGAAGTTCTAGTCGATAAGCCACAACCCCGACACGATCAAGAATCTCTAAGGGGCCGATGTACCAAGGACATAACTTCCCTTTATTTCCAAACCTCATGTCCTTCATCCATGGGGATATGAGAAGAAATACCATGTCTCCCACTTTAAACTAAAGGTCTCATCAATGGTTATATGCATACCTATTCTCTCAACTCTGGGCTGCCTTGATATGCTGCTAAATGGTTTTCACCTTCTCCACCATTTCTTCGACTGTTTCTGGTCCTAGCAGCTTATGCTCACTAACTTCATCCCAACATGCTGATGTTCTGAACCTCTTCCCATAGAAGGCTTCATAAGATTCCATTCAGATTCTTGAGTGGAAACTGTTATTATAGGAGAATTCAACCAGAGGAATATGTTGATCGCATAATCCTTTAAATTCCATTGAGCATTCTCCAAACAAATCCTCAAGTGCTTGGATAGTCTGCTCAGATTAGCCATCAGTTTGAGGATGATAAGTTGAACTGAAATTATGCTCAGTACCCAGTGAATGTTGATGAATCTTCCAAAACATAGTGGTGAATCTTGGATCCTGATCGAATATAATAGATAGTGGTACTCCATGCAACCTTACCACTTCCTAGATAGATATTTGTGCCAGTTAATCCAATGATAAGTCATCTTTAATTGAAATAAAGTGTGTATACTTTGTCAGAGGATCCACAACAACCCAGATTTCATTATTGTCTTTGGATCTCTTTTGATGTCTGGTGACAAATTCCATGGGGATGTTTTCTCATTTACATACTAGTATAGGAAATGGTTTCATCATCCCCTTAAACATCTGTCTCTTAGCCTTCATTTGCTGACACACCAGGAACATTAATGTAAATTCAATGATCTCCTTCTTTATATTATCTAACCAATAATGTTCTCTTATATCTCTATACATCTTTGTGTTTACTAGGTGAATAGGGAAATTTGGACAATGTGCATCATCCAAATGTTCCTTCTTCAGCTCTGAACATGATGGAACACAATGTCTTTTTCCAAATCTCACAATTCATTCTTCATTAATAATGAACTTTGAGGATTTCCCTCTTATGATAGCTTCCACTTTCTTTTAAATTCCCACATCATCCATTTGAGCACCCTTTAACCTTTCCAAAAGAGATGGTTGGGCATTAATTTGTAAAACAAATGATGATGATATTCCCTTCTTTATGATTCCCATGTACATCTTCATCATATCTAAGAAGATTGGATCCTTCTCAATTATCATCAGTGATACAATCACTGGGTACTTTCTACTTAGAACATCTGCCACCTTGTTCACATTCCCATGGGGTAATTGATTGAGTAGTCATAGTATTTGATCAGATCTTACCATCTTCATTGGCGCATGTTCAACACTTTCCATGCGAATATATAATTGAGTCTTTTTTGGTACATATATATTTCATACTTCTTCGCAAATAGATAATGACACCAAATTTTTAAGGAGAAGATCACTGTATCCAACTCATGATCATGTGTTGGATAATTCTACTCATGATCTTTAGATTGCCTTGAATCATTTAAAATGACTTTGTCATTTTGAATCAACACATAGTCTAGTCACTTATTTAAATCATCCCTGAATACCACAAAAAGTTCCCCACTTGTGTGTAAAGTGGGCACGTGAACACTGATAAGCCTCCTTTTTAACTCCTTGAAGCTTTCTTCGCATTCATCACTCCATGAAAACATTACTAACTTATGATTTATCTTTGTAAGAGGGTTGGAGAATCATGAGAAATTTCTCTTAAATCATCGATAATATCTAGCTAACCCCAAGAATATATGGATATCTGTTACCGATGTTGGACTCGGCCACCACCCAATTGCAGATATCTTATAGGGATCCATGGATATCCCATTGCTTGTGATGATATGGCCCAAGAATGAGATCTCATTCCACCAAAACTCACAATTGTTTAAATTTTCATAGAGATTATCCTTTCGCAAGGTTTCTAGTACAGTTCTTAGATGCTCCTGATGATCCTCCTTGGTTTTGGAGTACATGAGAATTTCATCTTTAAATACTACCAATAGTTTGTCTAGGTAATCTTTAAAGAATATATTAATCATGTATATGGAGATTTCTGGAGAATAAGTGAGTCCAAAAAGCATTACTATGAATTCATAATTCCATATTTTGTATAAAAAAAGTCTTGGGGATATCTTCCTTCTTCACCCTTACTTGATAATATCCCGACCTCAAATATACCTTGGGGAAGTATTTTTCTCCCCACAGCTGATCAAACAAGTCATCAATTCATGGGAGAGGGAACTTTTTCTTCTTTGTGATATTTTTAAGATCACGATAATTGATGCAAAAGAGCATTGACCTATCCTTCTTCTTGACAAAGAGGACTGGTGTTCCCCATGGTCATGCACTTGGGCATATAAACCCTTTATCCAGATTTCCATGTAATTGTTTCTTTAGCTCCTCAAGCTCCACAACAACCATTCTATATGGATTCTTTGATATAAGAAACTCCCTAGGTATAAGGACAATTGAGAACTCAACATCTCTTCTAGGAGAAAACCCATAAAATTCCTTGGGAAATACTTCAGAGAATTCCCTCACAATAGGCATGTATTCAAGGGCGGTTTCCACCATAGACTCAATCATCTATGCCAGATACACATGTTCATGGGGAAATAATATCCACGCTTGAGATGATGGAGCTAAAGAAGATTCATCTTCCTATATGAACTTTTACAGAATTGGGGGGAGATTCTCCACATGGATAGTGATTTCCATCTCACAAAAATTTATGTTAGATATATATAGGGAAAGAAAGTCCTTGTCAAAAATTGCATCAAATTCCACCATAGGGAGTATGATGAGGTTTTCCAGGATGTTCAATGCACTAATTATGATAGGGGAGGAGTTATATTCATGGGATGCAATGATTACCCCATTTTTCATACTCACTAACATCTATAATTCCATGATTTGTGGTGGTTTTGAGATTGTTATACTAAACATTTGGGATAAAAAAGAAAGCGTAAAACCTGAATCAAAATTTATGTTTTCTATTATTGAATGAATAACTAGCGTACCTATCACCACTTCGTTGTCAGTGTTCACTTTGGTAGTAGTGATGGTAAAATCCCACCCTTGCTGTCCTAGAGGTAGTAGGTTGCCTCGAAAAACCCTTACATTAGGGAACTGATTTGCATGATGCCCTATTTATTTGCAATTTAAGCAATGAAAAATGCATTAGGGGTCAAGCAGAGAATTCATATCCTCTGTTGTAGTCATGGGTTATTCTTTCTAACAGTTAATACCCAGGTTCCCTTCTCTTGAACACCTAAAGTATTTCCTCATCCCCTTCAGGAAACTTTTGGGGTTCTTCTTTCCACACCATTGGCAAGTGGGGTGCTGTATATTCTTAGAACCATTGCATTTATCCATCAGACAACCTTCATTGAAGTCCACCTTACAATTTTTATCCACATGATACCCCTAAGATTCTCTGATCTCCATTTCGACCTTTAGGTCGTATCGAACAATTTTTTCATAGCTATCGAAGTCATGGATCACCATCACTTTCCATAGCCTAGGTTTCAGACCACCAAAGAAGCTGTCAACCTGGAATTCAAGGGTCAAAACAAATATGGAGGCACATCATTCAAGCCTTTTGAATTTTTTCTCCTACACTCTAATAGATTAGTCACCTTTTTTTCTTTAGGTCATGGAAGTCCCTTTCCATCTTATATCGGAGGGTGCACGGAAAATATTTATCAAAAAACATATTCCATAAATCCTTCCATTCCAACGCCTCGATCTCCTCCTCAGGCATTGTATTTTTTATTAATGTCCACCATTGATCGACTTCACCCTCCATATGATATGAAACTAGAAGAAACATATCTTGTTTGTATCATTTATGGATGGAGAAGATACTTTCATTGGATTTGATCCATTGTTTGGTGATTGAGGGATCAGATGATCCATTAAATGTAGGAGGCCTTTATCTCATAAATCTCTTGATAGAGACTTGGTCATTCATGGGGGTGGGGTGAACATTCTTCTTGACCAATGTTTCTATTAAAATCTTTAGTTAACAAAGATAGAATCATGACAATGTTCGCGATTCCTTCTCCCATAGGATTGGACATCTCATTAGCACAATCATCAAATTGATAATCACATCAGTTGCTAGGTTGATTCCTCCTATTACTATCCATTGGCTAGAATAAAAGGAATGTTATGGGTAACACATAAATAGTAATCAAAGGAAAAAACTGATGACTTATAAATAGATTTTATTTCTTTAAATTATGAATCTATAGGGTTAAATCTATGTTATCCAACATATATTATTAGGGATTTTATTAATTCCCTTAATAATGGTTCATACTAATCAGGTGAATTTACCTATGCATATCCCCCTGGAGTGTCATAACCAAGAGTGAACCAAGGCCCATTGTTGTGTACCAGGATACCCTAGTTCAAGCCTGAAACCTCATGTCAGGGATTTCACCCCTAGGTACATCTGTGCTAGAGCCTCCTCTACCAGCTCATATCTTAACAGGAATGTATTTTCTTGATAAAAAACTTACTCAATACCCACCAAAACATAGGGATGTTTTTATTATTCTTAGTATTTCCTCTAAGTCTTTACTAAGGTTTTATAATCTGAATCCAAACAAAATATAACTAAACCTCCCTCTGATTCCATCCATGACAACCCTTCTCTTCATTTCACACTAAAACATGATTGATTACATAAACTTCACCTGATACAACATAGAAGATCGAGAGTTCTAGTGTCATTGCGGATTAGGATCATTACATAAAAACATAAAACATGAAATACATTTTCTTTATTGAAGACTTCTCTTACATGACCACTACATTCCCTCATACTTAGCATTTCATGGGATAACTTGAGGACATGCCTAAAAAAGGGTGACCTATAAATCCCAGTAAGGAAATAAACTTGTAATATCATGAGGAATACAATACATGGTAGAAAATAGGCATATCAATGGGGAACAAGAGAAACATGAACATAAATTCATGATTAATCATGATAATTGTAACATGGAAATGTGGCAACAACACTTAACATGGTATTTGAAAGAGCCAAGGCTCATTGCACATGGATCATTAGTAAACCCTCATTGCACATGAAGCACTAGTAAACCTTCATTGAAATGGAATTAGAATGTGTAAAACTTATTTCCCATGTTGTATCTTGCTACTATACTTTACCCAATGCATTGGAGTGCTATCTAGACACACCATTCTTAAACATTTCATTTCATGCATAAGCGAGCGACATGAATCACATAACATGGAATCAATCAACATTATAATTTATTACATGATTAAGTAATATGGAATGAATACAATAAATAACCATTCAATATGTATTTGTGAATAATGTTTAATACCCTTGATAGAGTCATGGGTATGGTATTCACTACACAATGATCTTGGCTTGGAAAAATGCGATGTAATTTTGGCAGCAAAACAGTGTGACATAACAATTTATGAAAATGGATGATGAGAGAGAAATGGGTGTCTCATAATAACTACATGAAATGTACTATAAGGGGTTCATATATATACGGGTTCTAACAAACGTAACAGAATTTAGATGCATAATAAAAGATAATTACTTGGATGTAAAAGAGGAGAGAGAAATCTCTCACGGAATTTCGGCATGGTAACTGGTGTACATGTGAGTAATTAATGAGAGAGAATGGGGTCTACCATCATCCAAATATAAATATGGTAGTATAGGGGAGGTTTTAAATCATACCCGAATAATTATAATGGAAAAAAAGGGCATAACAACTTAAATAAAATTGGAAAAAATGAGTAAGGAAAAAAATCTCTTACTTGGAAGTGTGATATCAAATGTTTGGGAGAGGCTTCAGAGAGTCCTAATTAGAGCTCGAGGCACCTTGGTAGAATTATAGAGATATGAGGGCATAGTTTAGATGAACTCCAAAGGCATTGAGTGATGAGGAAGTGGGATCTTGAGTGTGATTATTTAGGAAAAGAGAGGTAATTCTTTATAATTTAGTTTTGGGTCACCACACATTAAACTAATCAATACCACAAATCATCCCATGGTTTTTTTCATGGTTTTTTCCAAAGGGGAGTGTGAAAAACATTTTATAAGGCCAATGGCCAAACATCTTAAAATAACAGGGTTGCTTATGTGATAGTGAGTCAAACTTTCAAGGAAAAAAATTTAAAAAGACAAAATGTTTTATAAGCCTTGAGGGGTCCACAAAAACTTTTGAAAAATAAATAAAACAATCCCAAAATCACATTATTTTAATTGGGAAACATATATTTTCCGAACATTATGTTTATAGTATTTTATTACATCACTATTGAGTCATTATGAAGTCATAAAACATATGATATATTTAAACGGTATTTAATTTTTATCCAAATATTTGAATGCAATAGAAAATTATTAAAAATTCATCATTGGATAATTTCGACATCTTGATTCCAAAAATAATATTCATTTTATCTAAATAATTTTATAAATATGTTAATTTTTTACTTTTAAAAATTAAATCGACATTTATCAATAATTCACGAGTTTTGATAAAAAACAGCTTTCAAACCTTAATAAAAATTATAATTTTATTCATAAAAATTGTACGATCATTTAAATTTAATAAAAAGTAATTTAGTAATAATAATAATATTTTATTAAAATATTATTTAATTCAAAAACCTATTAATTCATAAAAATATATTTCTCAGTTAAATATTAATTAAAAATACTATTTGTGCTTTCAAAACTATTTCCGAAGTAACAATAATACAATGAATGTATATTCATTATTTTATACAAAAATAATGCAAATAATCATAATGTTAAGGTCATGTTAAATAACCCCTTATAACTCCAGCATAAGACTAATGGGTATGGAGTGCAATGGTGACAGACTCTTGGGGTGGCTCAGATAACATCGCTCGGGTGGTAATCTCTATTAACTACCACATCTCTCATAGTCAGTTCCAATCAAGATTAACATGTTCAATCTTGTCTTGGGCTTGGCTAAGATTGAATCCCAATGATGCCACCTCATTTCCGAACATCGATAAATGGGATTCATAAGGAGCAATAATACTTGATGAGGCCATCACTTCCTTTGTCTGAGTAAATTGGATTTGTTAAAGCCATATATTTATATTAATCAAGTGATCACTGTTCAACTGCTATATTAGCAACAATCACAATTCTTAATGGTGGATTCAAATCCAAAATCATAATCCCAATGATTTTTATATTTATATAAACAATTTACATAAAGTTACATGTAATTAGATCAAGAGTAATTTTCATTATTGAAAGTTTGGGACATTACATGATATCTAGCTAACAACTCATAGTATACAGGTTGGTCAGAGTGAGGAGGTGGATGATCGATGTAGGTAGGTTGGGCAGGGTAGTCCAGTTGACATGGATGTAAAGGATCAAAGTAAGAATGTTAGGTAGGCAGGGTAGGCTGGGAATGCAGTGTAGATTGTACCTATCTTTTCAAGTGTTCTAACAAGCCTACTGCATGACAGATTGAATATGATCACCCATAAAATATTTCATCTCTTTCATCTTGGACTTTAAGGATTCTATTTTTGGGACTTTTGATTTCTTACTGTGACCAAAAACTTTCTGAATACTAACACCCTCTAGATATCATCTCACACGGTTGGGATTTTATACATTTCCTAAAGTAGTGGCTAGGAAGTCCATCCTACCCTCAATGATAAAAGAGCCATGTGTCTCATGCTCCTGATGTTCATCCTAAAATGAAAAATTAAAATTTTATATTAGTGTTTATAATTTATATAATAGAGATATTCATAAAAACTTAATAATAATTACATTCAATTTTATCAGTTACATTCTTATCTTCCTCTGAATATACTTTTCATTTTTCTTTCTTCTCCCTTGTTTCCATTTTTCGTGGTGAGTGGGAGGAGATAGAGGACCAAAATGGACCTCTTCTGAACAGCTACAAGATCAATCTCTTAATGTATAAAATTTTCGTCAATCATGTTCTGCTCCCATAACTAATACCCTTCACATGATAAAGTATGGGGGGTTACATTTTTCCAATAGATCTCTTGATGAGAGATCCTGGAGGCATGTTACATAAAAAATAATGTAATATGTAATTAGATAAATATGTAATAAATTATACAATATAAAAAAATTATCATACCTGGAATTTTCCTTCATGACGACTATTAAAAAATTTCTTCCACGTATCTTCATCTATATACTTATACTTAATACTTGGGTTTTCAATCATTTTCATTCCAAAAGCATAATTTTTTGTCAGTTTTGTTTTAAAATATCACCATCAAACCACTATTAAGGCCAGATATATTTTCATAATTTCTTTTGTTTTCTCAATATTGATTTTAATATATAATTGAATAAATGAAATATTTCATTTAAAATATTTAATATTGGAAAATTGAGAAAAACTAAATCAATTAAGATATTTTACATTCACGACCTCCCAAAGCTTCTGTTTTGACATGCTGTCCACAGACTTCCAATCATTATATAAAATACTAATTCCACAATAGATCTGCATTGATATATAATGGATAAACTAAAGTGAATTTGGGAAAGTTTACTTATTATTATCATTAAAAAAATATGTAATTTATTATCTCTACAAGAAACAGACAGTTTTGGTAACTGTGTAATACAATGGTCACCAACATGAGAATTTGATTTCTCTGTAGTAACAAGAGAAGTGTCCTCTGCAGTGGCTCATCAATATTCCTACATAAAAATAGAAACTAAATATTTTATTTCATTAAATAATTTTTTTATTGAATTTATAACAATATGAAACAATAGATATACCTCAGTAACTACTTCTCTCTCTTGGTATTTGACATTAACAGAAGTGTAATAAAATTTTGAGTACATGCATATCATTATAAAACAGAATATTTAGAAATATGGATGATTAAAATAATTAAAAAAGTAGGCATGATTTTTTATGTTTTTAAAAAATATAATAATTAACAAAAAATTTGAAGACTAATTTAGTGTTTTCACATATGCCTTTACCATGATCATTACGTACTTCATGCATTTTGTCTACCTAATAGTTATTGTAGTCTTCTAGAAATCATGTAGTAGTTGAATAAGGCTCATGTAAATCAATAACATCATCAGAATCATCCTCATCACCCAAATGGTATCTTTTTCCTTGAAAAATGAAAACTAATGATCATTCATTGGATCAATGGCCTAAAATATATGCTTTGTATGTGTTTCCATGAAAAATGGTTCCTCGTTGTATTCAAATCCTTTCAAATCAACAAGTGTAAATCCAAAATCATCATGTTTCACACCACTATTTATATAAACCCAATTACACTTATACATAGTGACTCATAAGTTTGTATACTCAATTTCGGATATATCCCCAAGAACTCTAAAATATATCGATGAAGTAGAAATTGTGTTTTTATCTTTTTCACATCAAAAATGTATTACTCAGTGATAATCACCACCCCACTATTTTGAATGATACACTTTTCATCCATATTTATTGCATAAAATGTGTACCGATTAATATCAAAACCAGTCCATGTTATTACATTATGATATGGTCCCCCTTCCAACCATTTCAACATTTTTTAGGCAGATATGTATGTGCTCACATTCAATTTAAACCATGAAACAGATGTCTTTTTATGCTCAATCATCAACAAATTTTAGTTTATTATTGGATATCATCTCTTTATGTCAGAAAAATGTGATGATATATATGATTTAAAACCATCTGTGTTGTTCAAAATATATAAATATTCCTAAATCACATCATCTCATTGTATGAAGATTACCTTTAAGTCTCGAATCCCTCTACCTTCACTATCAACTATCTAATTTCATGATATAGGGAGACCAATATGCACCACTCATACAAATAATTAGTACAAAACCGAATCACATCTTACGATACATATTTTTGAACAATAGAATCCTATGGTCAATAAGGAATTTTAACATATCCCTTTCAAATTTTCATATACATTTTTAAAGGATACATCCAATGAAAATAAACAGACCCACATATTCTTATCTCACGCACCAGATGAATAACTAGGTAAACCATTATATCAAAAAATGTAGGTGGAAAATACATTTGTAGTGGAAACATTATAATAGAAACTTCATTATCAAACTCATCTAACAAATTTGGATCAATAAATTTCATACAAATGGATTTGAAAAAAACAACATAACCTGATGATAGTCTTTCTGGCAGCTGAAAAAAATATACCACGTTGTATGATTGATAGTAGTTTTTGCATAAATACACGACTTTCATGAGATTTCATACCTATTAATTTTGAATGTTTCACTAACACTAAATTCTCCACATTGTAATAATATAAATTGGTAACTTTTATACCATACAGACACTAATGAAAATTCAACTTATCACTATTGCTTAATGTCTGATAATCCGGAGGTAAATATGTTATATTTCCATTCAAAAAGGGATCTAACTCCAAACGTATTACCAATGATGTTATGTCCAATATAGAATTCAATACATATTTTTTATTTCTTTTTTATGTCTAATAATGTTACAATAATACTGTAACAAATATTTTTCTAAACATTCATAACATCAATATTATGTTTAATCTCAAATAATCTCCAAAATGGTAGTTCAATAAAATATAATGTTTCATCTAGATTTTTTTTAAACACTAGAAATACTTTTCTTTCCCAAAGTCAAATCAATATTTTTCACCCTGTTGTAATATTCTTCAACTAAAAATGGTTGTGGTGGAAGATTTTATTCTATAAAATTGTTAAATTCCCTTTTCAATCTATGATAAAGACGGTCAATTTGAAAAAATCTTCGATGTACCATATATATTGTCTTTCTTCCATTATACAATTGATAATATGATGTATCTTATTCACAAATTGTACATGATTTATGTCCATTAACATTGTATCTAGATAGTTTTTCATATAGAGGAAAGTCATTTATACTGAACTTTATCATAGAATAAAAAATACAATACTCTTTATTTTATGTATCAAAAACATTAAAACATGCCTCCCATAGATGTTTCAAATCATCAATCAATAGTGAAAGATTCAAATCAATATCGTTTCCCAGTTTTTTTAGTCCAAAAGTCATTAAGATCATCCTAATATTTTTTTCATACCTATCTATGGGGAAAAGTGGTAAACTACCAAAAAAACTTGCCATAAACTATGTGGTCTACTTAGGATTTGTTATGAATTCATTCCATATGTACACACTTCCATTATGATATTTCTATCACTACATCCAAAATCAATAAATTGTTTTTCAAATCTATTCCATTGTGATGATCCAATAGGGTGACATAATTTTCTATCAGTTATGTGTTCATCTAAATGTCATCTTATTTTTTTTTGAATTAAATGAATTTGAAAATATTCACTTCAAAGAAGGAATTATTTGAAAGTACCAAATTTATTAAACAATAGATTTTAATTTTGTACTTGAGAATGGATCAGAGTTAATTTATAAGAATTATATGAAGGTATTATTGGATTGAATTATTTGATTTCACATGAGGTTACATTCCAATACTTGAGAATGAATCTAAAATGACTTTTCACCCATATTATGTTGTGATGTTCTAGATGTTTTGATAAAAAATCATATTCATTCCTATATAAAACAAAATCATTGTGTAAGCTTATATCCTTTTATATCTCACTCTCATTGGGAATAATATTTTATTTTCCTCAAAATTGTAATCTAGAAGCTTGTTTCCTTCTAGAAGTATATCTCTTAAATTCAGATGTAAGTTAGAGATACTTTTATCACTCCACCCATTACATTCTTTTAACAGAACTAATCTCAAACCTTTTGATAACACTGTATATTTACTACAACTAGAAGTAACTGTTTCTGAGAATATCTAAACAATCTTCCAGTAGTTGTTATTTTATTCGATGGTTTCAACGCCTAAATCATGAATTAATTCTTCAATATGATCATCTGCCAAATTATGAATATTTTCTTCAAAATTAGATGTTGAATTTTCAGATATTTCACCATTCCAGATCCAACATGTATAATTAATGCTAAATCCATTACAAATGATATGATCCTTGATTTCTACGCAGTGTAACATTCTAATATTCACACACATCACACATAGACATAAAATCAAATCATTATTTTGATGATTTCATTTGTCAAATTTTAATAATTAATCAACCCCTTTGTCATATTCACCAGTGGTTCTTCATAAAATTTTCCATTTATGATTCATTAAATACATGATATAACAATATAATTGGTGAATATATTAAAACATGTATCATTTAAATATATATATAAACTAATAAACATTAAACAGAAACAAATTTAATAAAAAAATATTGATAATCAGATAGAAAACATTACATATGAAACCCAATTAAAAATAATATTATTTTTATTTTTATATTATATACATGTGTTTTATTGGTATTATAATTTAATTATTTTCAATCATCAAACATTTATTAGTACATTTTACATAGTTGGAACATTAGGTTGGTGTTTTTTATGTCAAAAGTATTGAATATTTCTTTAATTTGATAGTTCATTTTACATAGTTGTTACTTAATAGTGGGGTTGATAAAACTAAAACTCAATTGTCATAATAGATATGGAATTCTCACATCCCTGCACTACACCTCAAATAGATTGAAAAACATCATTAATAATCTCTCATAGCTACTAATCATTATGATGTAATACTATAAAAATAAGATCAATCTCAGCAAATGACGTTACAAACTAATTCATTCCATTTGGTTTTTCAACCGATGGTCATTGTAAATGAATTATAATACAATAAAAATGCAGATATATAAACCACATATACATCCAATCTATATATACCACATTGTATATTTAATAAATTGTAGATCATTTCTCTATTATAAACAAACACCCTATCATACATGTTGTCTCACATAAGATTGGGTTTCCACTCTTTCCCATGACACCCACTACCTCTTAGATATAGAATCAAATATATAATGGAATTCCAATACAGATTTTTTTATCAAAACATAAACATTCAATGGTTATATAGATTTACACCACCGTGTCATTTTGGTAATCTCGATGCAAAATAATAATTGAAACAACTCAAAAATATAATTAAATGTTAAATAATTTAGATTCCAAATTAAAAAAAATCAAATTCAAAAATTTAGAGTTGAACTTTTCCTTGATCGTTAATCTGAACTTCGTCCCTTAAATATGTTGCAAGAATAAACATTTCCTGCAAGATTAGTATGAAATTGATTGTAAAAGAAAACATTAATTATGAACAAAAAACTAAAATAAAACCACTATTTTGGCCAAAAATAGGTTTTCTAGAAAAATAATTAGAAGATAATGAATTAATGTAAGAGGATATAGAATAGAGAATGCAGGTCAAGCAAATTGAAGAAAATCAACAACAATGACCTTGAAGATCCCCAGGTCACCTTCACAGTTTTCGTGATTTTAGAGGGAGTCATCTCAAGTGGGGGGGGGGGTTCATATATCCAATAAATGAGTGTTTCTTAATCTTGAAAAATATTAAATGGTTTTTTCCGTCGGTTATTACAAAAATAGATGTCGAAGAGTCTGAGAAAAAAGTTTGTCACATTGATTTTTGTAAAAATCAATGTTATATATATATATATATACTTTTTTGGCATCAGTTTTGTAAAAAATCAATGCTATAAATATAATCTTCATCTATTTTCGGTGTTGTTTTTACTAAAACATGATGCTAAAACCATGTATAAAATATTTTCCGCATCGGTGTTTAGGAAAACCGACAGCAATAATCTCTCACACATTATTTTTTCATCAGTCAAAAAAACCCACATCATTTCTCTAATGTTAATAAAATTATTTCCACTAGTGAAATTGAATTTAGTTGTAGACATTGGGGAAATTTTAGATACTTGAAAGAGTATAACAATTTTTACGTACGTACTCATAGGAATTTTTTTAGTAGGATATAAAATCCCTCAGAAAAAAGAATTTTTTTACACATAGAATTCATAGTAAGAGGTAGCAGCAGATGTTGGAAAGAACCAATATGGTTGTGGTTATTGTTGGAGGAACATGGAATGAATATAGAGGGTTGATTTGACTACTATTATATTCAATGTGAATTAAATTTGGTTAAGAATATAGTGTTTCATCCCTAGATTAAACAAATTGAATTGAAATATAGTTTCATATAAAACTTAATGAAGGATAGGGAGCTATATCTATAAAAGGTAGCTTGAAGTCAAAATCCACCAGATATGTTCACCAAGTTCTAGTCCTGATGAATATATGGAAAAATTGTGCCTTAGTGAGACTAGGGTGGTCAGAAGGTGGTGGAGATACAGTTTGTTGATACAGGGATGAGAATTTGGTTTTTTACCCAAGTGTTGGGTGTGACCATTGATTCATTAATATAGTATTTAAGTTGTAAATTATTAATACTGTGAATCCTATTATTTTTCTGATTAGGATGATTGAAGGAGATTCTCCCAAATATGACTCGTTCTGATGTTCGTAAAGTGGCATCATAAAAACTCTAGTAGATTCATGTTGTTTGGAAGATGATTCTCTCTGACGGTATACAACGGCCAATGGTCTGGAAGTTGGGAGTGGACATTAATTCATAATTTTTTCTGGATGAGTTGTTTAGGTTTTTCTTCTTAGTTTTACAGAAGTAGACAATTCTTAATAATTTCATAATATCACATATTGGTGACTTTCATGTTATACAGGAACTTGGTGGCTATAACCAAGGAAACTATAAGTGATTTATGTTTAACATGCTTAGTGGTGGGATGTTCATTAAAATTAGAGGTCAGTTACCCCAGTTGACTATCTAGAACCAACTATATATGTGGGATGGGACGACATTCACACATATCATATGATTAATTCAAACTGTTGATCTAATTGGATGACGTGGTCAAATTGATTATAATTACTTGTTACTTATGATAATAATGTAAATTTCAATATTGTTCTCCCATGGACATATAAATTAGTGTCCAAACCATGTAAAATTAAAGTGATCCTTACGTTGATTTTATTTCATTTGAAGGTGTTATGTGTTTTTTCGGGGTGTGTATGATTTATTCGACATTGTGTGGTGTTTTACGGTGAGTATTTCCTTCCTAAGTTCTAGTTTATTAAAGTTAGGGAACTTTTATATAGTCATGGGAAGTTCTGGATCTTTGTTCAGTTGTGCTTCAAATTCCAGACGTTGTTACTTCTAGTGGATCAATAGTGCGATTCTCCCAAGAGAAACATATACACATACATACATACACATATATGTACATACATAAATACTTATACATACACATATTCATGCATACACACATACATACAAATATACAAAAATTAACCCATAATGATATACAGGCATGAATACATACGTACATACATACATACATAAACACATACATACATACCTACACACACACACACATACATACATATACAAATATATGTATCTACAAACATACATATATACATACATACCAACATGCATGCATACATAAATATACATACATACAAACAAGTGTGTGTGATTGTGTATATGAATATGTGTATACATATACATAACCAATGATATATTCCAAATTGAAAAACCAAAAGTGTGTGTGTGTGCGTGCGTGTATCATATACTCTTTAATTAATATTATTTTATCATTTTAAATTTTTTTATAGTTTATTCATTTTTATTTATTAATTATATTCACTTTTAATGTCAATTAATTTAATATTATTAATTTATTTTTAATATTTACTTATTTTTAATATTTATTTATTTTTAATATTTACACAGTTAACATTTTGTTTATTTTTTTAAATATTTTGTTATACATTTTAATTATTTAATATTTAATATTTATTATATTTTTGTAATTTATATATTTAATATATATTCATTTTTAATATTTATTTTTTTATTTGTACAGAAACATTAGTCGAACTATACAATTAATGCACTTCCTGACGTAGCTTGTTCTACGTGGGTGTACCAATCCCCGGGTCAATATTTAATCATTTTTTTTAATTTTCATACAATTACTATTTATTCATTTTTAATTGGTAATTTATTGTTAATATTTTGTATTTAAATGTATTTTTTAATATTTAACGATTTTAATTTTACTTTTTATTATTTATATATATATTATTTATATATTTAATTAATATTAATCATTCAACTTTTGATTTTTTTAATTTATTCGTTTTAAATTATTATTTTAAAATAATTTTTCTATTAATTCATTTAATATGATCTAAGTAAATTTTTTATAGTCCCTTCATTTTTTAATATTTATTTTTACATTTTTATTTATTATCACTAAATACTTTTTTATAAGTTTATAATTTGTATAATTACCTTTTATTCGATTTTAAAATTTATTCAATTATATTCTAATATTTTTACATTTAAATTATTATTCATTTATTAGTTATTAATTTATTCATGATTCATGGGGATGGTGCTCGTGATGAATCAAGAGCTTATCTTTCAATATGATTATGATAATGGTGACACTACTTTATTTCTCTTATCAGCGGTTTCTTCAAGAGCCAATCCGAAGGTTCCTCCAACAGATTACGTGATTGCCTCTTCCTCTACATTCCCTAACAATTGTATCGTCATTACTGACAATTCATGTATGTATTCCACTGATTTCATATTTTCTAGGGTTCCAAATGACAATATTTTAAATGTGGTCTCCTACGTTCTGGTTGTGGTGGGGAATCATGTTTTAAGGTTTCTTGATTCTTCCAAGCCTAATCTGGTAAGGAAGTCTTTGGAAGATACAGATCTCAAACCAAATCTAGGGGTTCCCATTGTTTCTAAAGATGACCACCCAAAACTAGGTATTCAATGAGAGGAGGCTCCTACTTCATGCAACAGATCTTTTTGATAGTTTTTAGAACTTCAATTCGTTGAGTGGAAGAATAAAGAAGAAGGGTGAACTGACCCTTGTTAAAGAAATCAAAATAATCATTTATGATAGGCTCAATGAATGTAAGAACTCTGTAATTTTATATTTACCTATATAATCTTTGTATAATTTTTGATGTTTTTCCATCTTTAGAAATGAATTATGAAATGATGGGGACTGACCACTTGCTTATATCTTCCTTGGAGAAAGGGTACATCCACATTGTTTTCCATTCTACGGCATTGAAATCCAAGGCATGGGGGTCAAAGTGTGTTAATTTAATGCATATAATTTTAGGAATTCAAGAATAGAACACACTTTTCAACACCCCAAAATAAGAAAAACTATGTCACATGGATCTATATTGGCATTCAGGGGTTGAATGGTTCGTCCCACATCCAAAAATATTGTTGGAAATAGTTTCTGCAATAGGTGTCCCAATCAAAATGGATATGGAAACCAAGAGGTCATTTTATTCTCATTTTTCATAGGTTCTCACCAAAATTTATCTTATCCTTTATTTGATCAATATTTTTTTAAATAATGTTTAATACAGATTTGATTTTCTGGTTGAATATGAGATGCTCTGAAATTATTTCAAGGGATGAATTAATATTGGGCATGCTTCTGAAAAATGTCACATGGGGTTATCTATATAAAAAGTGGAATGAAATGGAATTTTGAAGATAAATATAGGACTCCATTTCAGGACATATTGGCCCCTCCCAATAGTTTCATAGGTGATGGTTCTAATGTATCTAAACTTTTTGAAGCCCTCAATTCATAGGAACAGGTTGGAGGTGATCATACAGATCAAAATTTAGTTGATGATGGTAAAGCACGAGTGGATTATTACCCCGACATTATCATGAGGTGCAAGACACAATGTCAATTCAAGGATCAAAATTTAAGCAGTTCCCCTAAAGAAGTTATAGTTGGTTCCTTAGAACTAATTGTTTGTACTTTTATTACATGAATATTTAATGTATTTAAATATTGAACATCTTATTACACATTTTTCATTGTTCTACATGACTATGATGTAATAATGTCCTAGCGTATTCGTTTCATTGATAAGGTCATGACAATTCCCTACTATGATAAGAACATTGAAATTATATAAAAATATTCTTAAATATATTTCTATGTTTAGATGACATACTATGATATGACATATAGTAAAAAAACATTCATGTGTGAGTACTTGTATGCAGATGAGACTTCTTCTCATGAATTTCTCACATGATAATATCCATGATGGAAGATTTCAAGAAATGACATTCTAGTAGGAAATCCGAATGTTTTTGTTTGATCAGATATTATCATCTGTGAGCATATGTAATGGTATTTAGACTTTATGAGTAACATTAATATGTTTCATGACTTGTGTTCTTTGATTTACAGATGATAATTTTCACACAATATTTTGGTGGGAACTAGGGTTGTTGAGTGTTTCACGAATGGAATGTTATTGATGGATAAGTTGAGGGATGATTTGTCCCTTCCATTTATAGATGTTGATATCTCGATCATTTGATTAAAATAGAACTGTCTCATTAAATTCCATGATCATGGTGTAATGATGAGTTTATTTCATGTAGTCAAAGAATGATGTAACAAGAATCTAGGTTGATGACACCATCATGAAACCTGTTTGATGAGATATCGAGAGAAATGAATTATATTACACATGTATTATTCATATGTGGACATCATCTTTGTTAGTTTATATTCTTTCACATGGGTACCTTGACCCGTTTCTTGATAGTAATCTTGGACTTTAATCAAGCACACCTAATTCCAATGAGAAAAAATCATATAGGGTGACACAATAACTGTTTTTGGAGGTGTCAATAAAATTCTATTGGAATTTAATTAATGGAATAAATATTATTCTTATGACCAAGGAATAATTTTATTCAAGTTAAAATGATCACATAAATTAAATAAATATTTATTCACTGGATCGTTAATTGAATATATTTATTTATTTTATTAACATTTAATAATTATTTATTTACTTGTTTGTGACTAAAATATTTATTAATGAGAATAAAATATTTATTCAGGTGTCCAATAAATGGAAGAGGAGTTCAAACAGGACAAGAACGCCTCGAGTGGTAAATTAATTATTTACAAGTTGGTAAATATTTTTTATCAAAATGGCACAAGAAATAATAATAATACTATTATCATTATGTGGCATGAGATTTTTTATGGTTCTGTTTTGTACAAGTTGGCGCACAAAAAAAAATGAGGATGTCATTGTTATTAAGAGGAATGAGTTTTATCTAAGGGTTATAATTGAATTTAATCAATATTATGCAATTAAATATTTTAACTGAAACCGAGGCTCGATTAAAAGACATGGGTTTCTATTGTGCCAACGGATGGTGAATTCTCTCTCAAATCTTATCTTCTCTATCCCTTTTATGATGACATAACTTCTTCATGCCAGAAGAATGAAAGTGATCAAGAACAATCAATGAAAGACATTTGATTCATCACAATGACACCTAGATATCAGGTGGTGTTTCTATAAGACAATTGTAGAAAGTGTGGATCACTGCTAGATGGATTCTACTTTGGATCCTCTCAAGTGAAAAAGAGGGAATCTGGAAGGTTCATTCTGAATGATCAACAATCACCAATGAATAAAGTACTGAAGACATAGACAATTAATTTCATTTGAAATTTATAAATTAATTATTTATATGATTTGAAAGATCATCCATCTTGAATCTGGTTATTTTCCTCTCTTTGTCTCAATCTTTGATTTAAATTCCTAGATACTATCCTTTATCATCGTATTAAACCCGGATTGGTTATCTATTACAGAAAAAGAAAAGTTGGGCCTCCCCCAACCGAGCTTCTGTTGTGCCCAGATCATTCAAGTTGTATCGGAGGGGTTACATCATCATTTATAATTATTTAAATAATTTTTTGATGATTTAGTCTTTAATATTTTAGTTTTTCAATTCATGTTTAATCATTCTTGTAATCTTAATTTTGAGATATGTTCTTCATCTATCATTTCTCGCAGGTAAAAGAAATATTTAATTTCTTGGATTAAAATTTAATCGACGATCTCATAAGGAGGTGTCGGTGATTCAGTGTAGGTTACAAGATAGTAAAAAAAATGTATTCAGTGTTACACACCATGTAATCTACCATACATGTTGTGTAATCCAGATTAAACACAATGTAGTTGTGTTCAGTGAATCGGTAGTAGTACGAAAATTACTCAAGCCATGTGCATTTATTACACGTGGTGTAGTTAATTCTTACACCACATGTCGACTAGGACAGATAGACACACGATTACGAGATTAAATGCCATGTGGCCCATTGGAAACAGTGTGTAGTCCCTTTGGATTATGGGCTAAACCCAATATCTCATACACAACTATGCTGACTAGTAACCGTGTAACCTGGATATAACCCATTTTCTAGCACACTGGACATGCCGTGTACTCTGAGATTTATGAAGTATGCCTCACATGACGAGTCCCTAGGCATGTTCTTCAGATAAGATGGAGAAGATAGTACACACTGTGTACATTACCAAATTACACATAAATAAAACATTAATATTTTTGTAATGTTATTAACTACATATCAGGTATAAATCATGTTACAGGTTATACTCTGTGCATTGAAGCATAACACATTGCAGAAAAATCATGTGATTCGTGCAGTCCTCTGTGAGGTAAACATTTTGATAGTACACATAAATTTTTTATTTCATATGTCACAACAGAAAAATAGTATACAAATATAATACATGTTGGACAGATTTGAATGGGTGTTCAGTGTGTTACCTACAAGGTACATTTATGTTCAATGTTAATTCTGAATGAATTTATTTTTATTTTAATTAAATTGATGAGAATCTCAGGGAAATACAGAAAAGGATTTAAATAAAATGATTGATTGATTGAAGATAAAAATTAATCAATTAGATCATAATTTATCTTAATAAGAAAAATTAAAGAATTCAATACTAGTTATATTAAATTTTTTATTCATTGAATGTATGTGGATGATCCTGATCCTGACTAGACCTTGTATGTTATTGGTTTCTTTTCAATTAATTTTTTAGATTAAATTGTTGTCCTGCATGAGTTCTCTCCTCTTTAATATATAGGGCATGCGTGCCCACGATTAATTTTATATAAACCAACATTTTACCCCTCACATGAGTCTGAGTAAATGAATATGTAATAGATGGATCTCCTTAGCTTGTGGAGGCGGTTCAATATAGGAGCCATGGTGAAACCAATCCAAGGAGATACAAAGGTTGATATGTGGAAATATATAAACACGAACCTGGATTGGTTAAAGGTGTTTCTCCCCTAGGCCAGGGTTAGATTATCAACCTGTAGATAAACTAAACATTAGAAAAGCTTCTGATCATGGCCTTTTTCTGTCAGTTTCTTGGTTTTTCATTATGTATATATTGTTGTGACTACGTAATTAATGAATTAACCAGCATGCAATATGGATCTAAAATAAACATGGATTCAACATAAATATTATCAAGACATGGTTAATCACTTAAGTATGTTCCACTTAATAATAAAAATAATGTGATAAAGATAATATTAAATTTATGCAGAAGAGATTAAAAAATACCTCAACAAAATATTAAGTCATAACAAGCCTTCTATTACTTGATTAAGGTAAGTAATCAATAAAACTATGTGTTTGACTAACCCTTGTTGGGATACTTAATTCTAAACAGGAATCTCTTATGAAAGTTGCGGGTTTACATAACCATTTTAAATCTAGGGGAGTAGCAATTCCTAGACATTGTGTAAACTTAGAGTCCAGTGTTTTGGAAATCCATGTTAAGATTTCAGGATTGTGGAGTCCACTCAGCAGATCAAGGATCTACAAGAATTCTATTGGAAAAGACCTGTCAAACTAAATACCATCAAATAGAATGACCAAACCTAGTTGGGTTATCGAAATGGAATATGGATCCTTGAAACTAGAATTTCATAGTGACTAGACATTCTGAGTTCAATGGTGAGGGCCTTTGGGACTTCATAAAATAGTGGGAGACTTAAAAAATTTAATTTATTATTTATCACAAAATTGTAATCAAGAAAGTACTAAAAATATGCTCTTTCAATTATATAATAAAAATGTCAAGATCATCAGCCGCACAGTCCCTACGATCAATAATAGATAAAGACAACATACTCATTAGTAGTAACTTTCATGTATGGTTTTGATACCTTAAGGTTATTCTATGCCATGAAGGGAAATATTTCATGATGGAGTCTTCATTACCTTATGCACCTTCCCAAAAGGAGAGTGATGAAGAGTTCCTGGTCTAGGAGAAACATATGAACAACGCGGTCGAAGTTCAATGTTTCATCCTTTAATCAATGTCTAGTGAACTCATGATGTTCCACAAAAACATGGATGTGTATAGAATTATTGAGCACCATCGTGGTATTTACCACGAGAGATAAAGACAAAAATGGTTTGATATTTCCTAGGAACTCTTTCAGTTTAAGCTAGGTGAGGGTGCCCCAGATGGGATTCATGTAGTCAATATCATTGGTTACATTGAGCACCTCACGGTTCTAGGGTTTAAACTCTCTAAAGAACTAGACACTGATCTCATTCTCCCATCACTCCCTCAGAGCTTCTCCAGTTTTATTGTGAATTTTAATCTGAAAAATATTGAGAAGTCTCTATTTTATCTTCTTAAACTCATTCACAATGTGGATAAAGACATGAAGCACAAAACGTCATCTTTCCTTATGGTGTAAAAGATAAATGGGAATGAGAAGAGAATTAATCTCAAAGATTCAACATGCTCTTCCAAGAAAAAGAAGATCAAAGGGGAGTAAAGGGAACATGAAGTTGTTTGTTTCATATGTGGAAAGAAGGGTCACTCAACGAAAAATAGCACCCATCCAAAAATAATGAGGAATCATTAGGTTCATTTTTTAGTGTGATTTATCTGATTCTAAAAATTGGGCATTAGATAAAACTTTTGGTGCACACATGTGTATATTAATAAATAAACCATGTAGATTTAGAAAAATTGACCGATGGATAGGTAGATCTACCTGTAGCCAACGAAGCTAGACATGGTGTTGTAGCTGTCAGGAACTAGCACCTCACATTGTCAGCTAAGATGATATTGATGTTAAAGGGTTGTTATTATGTGCCTTATATGAAAAAAAGAATTATTTTTGTATCCAGACTAGATACAGATGGATTTATTTTCATGTTTGGAAATTATTGCTGCTTATTTTATAAAGACTACATATGTTTTGGTAAGACACATTTATATAATGGTTTTTACGTGTTGGATTACACAAACTAAGTAATGAAAATCGATAACAATGTTAAATCACATGACTCATACCACACCCATCATTGGAATCACTGTAAAGGTCATGTAAATCAGAAATTATTGAAAAAAATCATGAAGATGGATATTTATATTTTTTGAACTAAAACAACTTGGTGTATGGAACATATGGTTACATGGAAAAATGACCAAAACCCCATTTAGTGGGAAACGTAAAAGGGATAAGGAGCTGCACGAATTGGTTCATAACTATGAGTGTGGACCTTTTCCAATGAATCAAGGGGTGGGTACTCTTAATTCATAACTTTTATTGATGATTTATGTAGATATAGGTATATTTACTTAATTAGGAATAAGTGAGATTCTTTTGATAAGTTCAAAGAATACAAGAATGAAGTTGACAACGAGATCAATAAGAATATTATGAAAATATGCTCAGACTGAGGTGGAGAATATCTTAATCAAGAATTCATTTATTAAATATGGTATTTTGGGATCCTATTCCAACTCACTCCTACTTACACGCCTTAGTGGAATGGTGTAAGAAAAAGGTGGAACCACATCTTGTGGGATATGGTGATATCAAACATGATTCATGCAAGTATTCAATTATCATTTTGGGGGATATGCGTTACAAACAGTGGTACACATACTAAACCACGTACCCAATAAATCAATAAATGGTATTCCATATGAGTTCTGGAGTGGAAGAAAAGCCATCACTACTGGAAATATTAATATTTGCGATGAGTTATTTGCAATGGTATCCCATCACAAATGAAATATTTCAGAATAGGGCGTCACAAATTGATTTTTTCAACATCCCTTCGTAAAACTGGAGTATTTGCGATGGGCACACATCCCATCGCAAATAGTTCCATCTAGGTTTTTTAAAAAGCCTAGTATGATGGTCCTTCGTAAATAGTTTTTTTTGCAGTGGGGGGATCTCCCATCACAAATACTAGTCCTGAAATTTTTAAAACCTGATTATGAAGAGACCTATCACAAATGCTTTAAAATATAAAAAATAAAATTGAATAAAATAATATTAATAATAATAAAAAATTAAAATCAATATTAATGAAATAATAATATTAATATAATTATAAAATTATTATAAAATTAATATTTCTATTAATATTATTAAAATAATAATATAAATATTATTAAAATAATAATATAAATATTAGTAAAATAATATAAACCTTAATATTTGAAAAAACTATAAAAAATAATAAAAATAAAATAATATTAAATAATAAATTAATAATTAAAATGAAAAATGAAAAAATAATAAATAATTTAATAAATAATAAAAAATGCAATATCAGAAATATTATAAAACATGGACTTTGTAAATATGTAAATTGTTAATATTATAGATAAAATATTCAATCAAAACACTTACCAAAAAAATAGATCATTGAGGGGGAGGGTCATCTGGAGGAGCTGGGGGAAATGGTCGAGAGAACTCCATCACTAAACCATGAATAAGACGTCGCATGTACTTCATCTACTTCTATTGCCATCGACACATTTCTCCTACATCTTCTGCTACTGCTGCTACTGGTACATTCATCAGATCTCTTCCTGCTCTATATGCATTCTCTCTAAAAGATCGCTATGAGCTCAAAACTGCTTCTGATACCGTGCAACATATCATGATGAATCTCTACAAGTTCCTCTCGAGTTGGATACCGACAATGCAGTTGTGCCATAGTAACTCCCAGACATCAATTGAGAGATGATACCAACAACTTGACCTTCCTCAAAGATATACTTGATCACCTACATCCATGATGACTCATCAAATTGAAAGGCACATGCCTGACCATTGGTCTCATCTAGACCATCAGTCTGCATCTGAGATGTCATGACCTCACATGCTTTATTCAATAGAAATATAAAATTAATATAGTTAAAATATCATCTCAGATAGTTTTAAAATACAAAAAGAATTTAAACTGACCACAATATGATGGTGAAGATCACCTCTAATCTCTCTAGTGGCCGGATCGCTATACATCATCTTATAAACGTTGAACACCATAATATCAGGCTGTTCAACTGAATATATAAATATAAAATAAATAGGTTACATTTAAAGTTATATAAATTATTTTTGAAAAATTATGTACCGTATGATCTCTGTGTACACTGAATATATGACTACCAGCTTGATCTTTCACCTCATATCTCCCCCTATTTTTCTGATCTATCGATAATAAACTCTAAAACCAACAACTCAATCTGGGTGTACATAATACATCCCAAACCTGAGATGAAATGTAATAAGGTTGGTGGAAATAACATAACTCATCAAACTCTGCCACTCCTACATTCTTCATTGATGTCCATATCAAATTGTGCAAAAAACAGAGTGTAACTCGTACAGATATCCCCCTGCCGTGCCTTCCAGATGACACCTCACATTCTCTCATCGATGAGATATTATAAACCCTACAAATAATTTGTAATATCATGTTATGGGATAATTTTATTTCAAAATAAATAATATTTATTTACATATTAGACAATAATTGAACATGTGGTGATAAACATCAATGAGAATCTGATCCCACGAGACTTGTGCTTCAGAAAAATAATTGCGCTATATAGCAATGCCCTGTCCAATAGCTATATGCATAAAGCTGTGAAAAAATAAAAAAATAATGAAAAAATTAAAATATAAATAAATAATGAAAACTAACTAAAATATAGAGAATATAATACATCAAAGTGCTTGGATCGAAGAAAATATGTGGACGTTTTCTTTGGGATATGGTTGGGAATCATCATTTGGATAAGACCAAGCCCCCTACGAGTGCTCCCTAGACCGTCAGCTGTCTGAGGGTTAGATGAAACAAAATATTACTCAACTAAAGGTAGATCAACATTTTTCAACACACGAAATAGACCCTCTTCCATCTAAAACATGAAATTATTTTTGTTAGCATTAAATTAAAAAAAACTATCATATATTGATATATATTATATATGATTATAACAAGAACTTATTTGTGTCAATGTCCATATTCATCCTAATATTCATAGTTGTCGATGTTAATGAATTCATATTCCTCCTCAGCATCATCAATTTCCATATTAGTTTTATTTTAATCATCTATTTTCATTTCAAATTCATTTGTAACATCATTATTATCATCTTCACCATTGACCCTTAACCATGGGGTGTCATCATCGAAATTCATGTCTCTTCGTGAAAAATATGGATTTTGGGAAGTCTCTTAAAAAATTCCAATTCCTTTTACTTCAGTAAAACCACATTCACGTTGAGTAAGCTAATTTTCCCGAGATTTAATTTTTATTTTGCACCACCAATCACCCACCTCTCTTGAAGTACATAGTAATTTTCCTAACAAAGTTTATGTTCATTATGATCCAATAAAAGTTATTCATTTCCTACAAGAAGACTATAATATTAAAATTCAATGATTCCATGGGTTTAATGAAAATGAATGCCTCTCTCAGTATCTAACCACTTACATTTAAACAATTTTATGCAATTATGCCCTAGATAACACAAATCAACAATTACTTTTAGAATGTGGAAAATTCAACTTCAGTTTATTTATTATGATATACCCTAAAGAAAACACCAATGTTCGTTGTTTCTTTATTCCTCATATGCATGTGTATGAAATCAAAAATCATTCACCACATATGCATTATAATATTTAACAATTTTGGAAGGTGGGTTAATCAATACACACACTCGATTATAAATTTTACTAGCATGCTGAGATACCATAAAATTTGTAAAACAATTATCGCTGTAATAAGTAATAAATTTATTTTATATGTTAAACCAAAAATAATTTATGTTACCCGTTTTGGGAACCAATATGAATTTTTTTTGCTGATGTTCTTCAAGAGAAGCTGTTGTAATTTTGGAAAGTTATTCTTGATATGATAAGCATATATACTATAAATAAAATAAGATTAATTTACTATAATAAAGATTATAGAGTATGTAATTGGATAAATAACAATACAAATGGTGTGATATCTTCAATGTTGAGCAGAACATATGCATGAGCTCTGTGATATTCATCATCTGAAAGCCATCATTCATGAAATCCACTGAAGCCAAGTTCAAGCTGATTGAAAACTGATAATTGATTTCTCATGTCATCATCAACAATTCTCTCATTACAGAACATGTGGTTGTGTTTTGAGTGATATTCAGATTTAAATTAATGAGGGAAGAAAACAGAAATTTCCTCTTTAAAATAAGCTTCTACAATTGATCCTTTAACTGATGCTTTGTTATGTACGTTTTTCGTTAATTTCTTCATGTATCTCTTGAATGGGTACATCCATTGGAACTATAATAAACCTACCCATTTTACTTCCTGTGTAAAATGTAATATCAAATTTTCCATTGAGTCATACAATTCCCCCGAGAAGATATTTTCTAGTTTACATATAATTAAAATAATATCTTCTTATCATTTTCTTAGTTCATTATAATCTATTTTCACCACAAAAATGTCTTTTAAAAATATTATAAGTCTGTTAGAGCATCCCAAATCATATAATTCAATGAAACTCTTAATCTAATCGATAGAAGCCTATCCATTATAACATAACAGTCATGACTTTTCAATCAGGTAATATGGATATTTCTGACACATCTACCCAAATTGGAATCATAAACATATGGAAGTATCAAATCTTCAATTCACTAACAAAATAATAAGTGACTTTCATTTGAAAGTGTATAAGTTGATTTTGGGTTCATTAACTTTTGTGAGCTGACATTTTCAAACAATTCAAGTTCTGGTCTCTTGAAATTTTGTGCAAGATCTAATCATACCTCTACATTTTCTTTGGTTTTACGTGGTGTATCCGAAACTATATGAAATAAATTATCAAAATGTTTCTTCTCAATATGCATGACATCCAACATGTGATAGACAAAAAAATCATATAAATATGAAAATCCAAAAAAAATATTTGTTTTATCCAATTATGCATGTTTGAAAAGCCCCAAATTTTCCATTTGTTTATTACTGTTCCAAATGTGATCGGAGGTAATGAAGAGGCAATTTATTTTATCTCTTTACCTAACATAATTGTTAGAGTTACATCAATTTCAATTTTTCCTTTTCTGAAATGATATTTGTTTCCCCTAAATGGATGATTGTTTAGAAGGACACTCTAATGACTGTCAAAAAAATGTTTTTTCCATTGAGGGGCTTAAATGTTTTATTGTCTATCATACAATACGTACATTATTTTAGATCATCTGTACTCCATCCAGATAACATGAAATATGTTGGGAAGTCACAAATTGTCCACATCAATGCATCTTTAAGCAATAAATTTTGTTTCGCAACAACATCAATGGAAATGACACCATTACTCCATGTCTAATTTAACTAATCAATCAATAGTTTCAAATAAAAATCGATATTCTTTTTTAGATGTTCCATAATTAATAAGGTCAAAAAGATATATGAATCCTTCATCAACATCCGGGGTGGTAAATTTTATGGAGTTATAAATACAAAACAAGATGAATACTGAGTACCATAAGAACCAAATGGACAAAACCCCCCCCCCCAGCAAAAATACCCAATCACACATTTTGTGATTCTATAGTAAAATACAGATGCACATAGTCAAAATGATTCCATGAATCACCATGAAAGGGACGATCTATACTTTTATCTGTTGGAATATTCGTTTTGTTCCATGAAATAAATGCCTCTCTATTATGGGATATAAATAAATGCTGCAAATAGTGTGTACATGAGAAATATCTCTATTTTTTTACATGAATCAATTCTGACTTCCCTAGTTGACACTTATTATACCTTGACAGTCCGTATGTGGGAAAACTATCCAAAAAATAATTATCACCATAATATAAATGCAATCATTTGAACATGCCTGAATCATTTGATAACTAAGACCCAGATAATGAAATAGTCTCTTTATCTCATACAAATTCATAGGAAACACATTTCATTCAGGTATAAGTGTTTTAACCAAAGAGAATATCTGATCAAAACAACTATTTGACATTCCATTATCTAATGTAATAAGCATAAATTTATCAGCTGCTTCATATTTACATATCATCCAACTAGGATATAAGGCATCCTCAACAGTCCTAAAAAACTCATAAAAATAAGATGGTGCCAACTCAAGATTTAAATCAATATCATCTCGAGTTTCATCTTGTTTAAAAGATTGACTCGACACATCTTGTACTGATTTTTTAAACTGTGCTGGAATTCGAACCAAATTATTTGTATCTTTACTTGAGTTGAGTTCACTATGTTGATACCAACAAACATAATCTACTTGAAAACCAAAATTCAATAAATGACCTCCAAAATTATCAAATGTGTCAAAAATCCTTAGAGTACATTTTTTACAACGACAGTCAATTGTCCCTTTTGAAAATAAATCTAGTTTTGATGATGCAAATAATAATAAAGTATGTACACCCTAAATATATATAAGATTAGAACCAGAACTTTTTGGATTCATATACTAATTTATCCAAGCACGATCATCTAATAATGATTTTTTTGACTTCCATATTCAATATTTTTCTAAAAATTATCAAATAATTATTTTTTTACAAAATTTGACATGAGAAAAACACTATCAAAAAAGAGTAAACAAATAAATTTATATTTCTAGCAATTTATAATAATTTATATTATTTAATAGTTATTTATACTATCTTATAACGTTTGACACTAATCCACACTAATTTATAATAATTTATACTAATTATGACTAATTATTATTAATTACAACTAGTTTTTACTAATTATTAATAATTATTGGTTGAATAATTTCTTTCAGATTGGTGGATTCTCTTTTTCCTGATGACTCATCTCAATTAAACATTCTCCGATTTAAATCACCGTGAAAAATCTTCCCTGACATATAGATATCTTTTTTTCATATGCATTAGGATGTAGAGTGGGGAGGCCTAATCACGCTACTCTCCATTCTCGCGCATATGAAAATGGATATTCATACATCAAAGCAAATGTGTTATACTTATTTATGTGGGAGAATGGTGAAAGTAGATGAGGTGTTGTGAAAAAGGAATGCCTCCAATCCGTAGGAAATTGTTCCAATTTGTTACAATTTATTACAATTTTTAACAATTTTTAACAATTTTTAACAAATTGTTCCAATTTATTATTAATTGTTCTTATTTATTCATATTTTTTCACAATTTATTCCTAATTTTTACAATTTATTCTTAATAATAACTAATTATTAGTCATTATAACTAATTATAACATATTTTAACTAAATAAAAACTAATTATAACTAATTATAACTAATTATAACTAATTATTACTAATGATAACTAATTATTACTAATTATTACTAATTATTAACAGCTATAACTAATTATTACTAATTATAACTAATTATGAATAATTATTACTAATTAATAATAATTTTTTTACTAATTATGACAATTTATTACTAATTATTACAATTTATTACAAATTATAACTAAGTATAGCTAATTATAACCAATAATTTCTAATTATCACCAATTATTACTAATTATTACTAATTATTACATATTAGAACTAATTACTGCAGTTTATTTCTAATTATAACAATTTATTACAATTTATTACTAATTACTACCAATTTATTACAAAATTTATAACAATTTATCACCAATTTATTACTTATTATTACTAATTATTATTATTTATTACAAATTATTTCATATTATTACAAATTATTAAAAATTATTAAAAATTATTACATGTTTTTACTAATTTTTACTAATTATTACTAACTATTACAATTTTTTACAATTTTTACAATTAATTACAATTTATTTCCAATTCTTTAAATTTATTAAAATTTATTACCAATTTATTTCCAATTTATTTCAAATTTATTACCAATTATTACAAATTCTTACTAATTATTACTAATTATTACAAATTATTACAAATTATAACTAATTATTACTAATTATTTTTAAATATTACATATTATTACTAATTATTACTAAATATTACAAATTATTACCATGTATTACAATTTATTACAATTTACTACAATTTATTTCAATTTATTACCAACCATTATAAATTATTATGAATTATTACTAATTATTAATAATTATTACAAATTATTACAAAATTATTACAAATTATAACCAATTATTACAAATTATTACAAATTATTATTAATTATAACAAATTATTACAAACTATTAAAAATTATTACAATTTATTACAAGTTCATACAATTTTTTCAAATTATTACAAATTATTACAAATTATTACAAATTATTTGTAATTATTTAAATTTATTACTAATTATAACAATTTATTACTAATTATTACAATTTTTAACTAATTATTTATAATTATTTCTAATTATTAAAATTTATTGATAATTGTTACTAATTATTAGAATTTATTTCAAATTATTAGAATATATTACTATTTATTAGAAATTATTACTAATTATAACTAATAATTATGAATCATAACTAATTATTACTAAATATAACTAATTATTAGTAATTATAAATAAGTGTTACTAATTATAACGTTTTAGGACTAATAATATCTAATTATTACTAATTACTACTAATTATTACTAATTACTAGTAATTATTACTTATTAATACTAATTATTACAATTTCATACTAATTATGAAAAATTATTTCTAATTATTGCAATTCATTACTAAAAAGTACAATTTATTAATAATTATTTCATTTTATTACTAATTATTTGTAATTATTACTAATTATTACTAATTATTAGTAATTATTAATAATTATTTGAATTTATTTCCAATTATTACTAATTGTTACTAATTATTACAATTTATTACTTATGTTTACAATATATTACTAATTATTACAATTTATCTCTAATTATTACAATGTGTTACTAATTGTTACAATTTATCAATAATTATTACTATTTATCACTAATTAATACAATTTATTGGTAATTATTACTAATTATTACTAATTATTACTAATTATTACTAATTATAACTAATTATTACTATTTATTACAAATTATAACTAATTATTACTAATTATAACTATTTATTATTAATTATTACTAATTTTTACTAATTATAACTAATTACGACTAATCATAACTAATTATTACAAATTATAATAATTTGTTACTAATTATTACAATTTATTACTAATTTTTCGAATTTATTACTAATTATTACAATGTATTACTAAATACTCGAAATTAATACTAATTATTATAATTTGTTACTAATTATTACTAATTATCGCTAATTGTAACTACTTTTAATAATATTTCTAATTAATAATTATCACACGTAATTATTTGTAAAAATAAATAATTATAAAAACAATAAAATTCTTATTTAATTAAATTTAAGCTAATTAATAAAATACAACTAATATAAAACAAATTGAATTAACTAAAAAAAATAAAAAATACCTTAAAACTGAAGCTTTCAGAGAATAAAAGCCATGAATTATGATCCAATTCAAAACATTGAACAATAAAAAAAATTGAATGAAAATTTTTCCGTAGAGAGGGTGAGGTGTTTAGAAGAGAGTGAGATGAGGGGAAAATGGATGAGGGAATATATATGTTAGATTAATTACAATGGGAGTATTTGTAATGGGAGTCCCGTCGCAAATGTCCACCACCTCTACTAATTAGAGTTGGTGGTTAAAAAGTTATTTGCGACATGACCCATTGCAATTACAAACTCGATGACATAGTATTTACAATGGGAGAAAATTCCCACTACAAATACTAAAAAACGATGTTGGGTATTCGCGATGGGAATCAGAGCCCATCACAAATACCCTTCCCATGGTTTGGCGGGAATGTCACGCCGAACCTTTTTTGATGGGAACAATCTCACTATCGCAAAAACCCGGTTATTTGTGATGAGCTGATGGTCCCTTCACAAATGTCCATTTTTCTTGTAGTGCATGTTATCGAATTTACAAGTGCAGGGAAGTGAAACGTTTGTTAAGGCCTCTTCAGGTGACAAACTTGCATCCCAAGGCACAAAGTGTACCTTTATAGAATACCCCAAGGAATCTAGGGGATATTACTTGTACAACCCATCAGAAAAAAATGTTAGTGGCAAGACACAATATTTCTTAAGAGGGGGAACATCTCTAAAAGAGATATTGGGAGTGAGATAGACTTCGATGAAGTTGAGGCTCAAGGAATACAAGAGTTGTTACAGTAGCAGATTCCACAAAGCCATATGGAAGAAGAATATGTTCGAGTGACACAAGAGCTTCATAAATGTACAAGAAAGGTTAGAGAACAAGAATGGTTCCGTTGTCTAGTTACCAAAGATGCTAACTAGTTATTGGTTGATAATAATGATCTTATAACCTACAAGATGTTTCCATGTGGAATGAAGCCATGAATTCTGAAATGGAATCCATAAACCAAAACCATGTCTGGATTTTGGTAGATCCACTAGAAGATGTAATTTTAATTTGTTTCAAATGGGTATTCAAAATGAAATTGTACATAGAAGGACATGTATGTACCTATATGGCATGTCTGGTTGAAAAAGGGCTTAAAAAACATCAAGTCATTGACTATGATGAATCCTTTTCAACTGTTGCAATGTGAAAATCCATCAGAATTCTACTAGCCATTGTCACTTACCATGACTATGAGATTTGTAAAATGGATGTCAAAACATCCTTCCTTAACTAGAACTTTCAAGAATATGTCTACATGACAAAACCTGAAGGTTTTGTGACTCCGAATGATGCCAATAATATATAAATGTTGCAAAAATACATTTATGGATTAAAGTAAGAATCCATGTCATGAAACATCCATTTTAATGAACCCATAATAGAATTTGGTTTTATAATGAATGAATGTGAGACTTAGTTCTACAGATGGTTTAGTGGGAGTTCATTACTTTTCCGAATAGCATATGTTGATGACATAATACTTATTGGAAATGAAATAACAATATTGTAGTATGTTATGGAATGGTTGAATTAATGCTTCTCCATAAAGGACTTGGGTAACACATCCCATATTCATGGGATCAAGATTTATTGTGATCGATCCAAGAGGTTTCTCGGACTAAGTCAAATTAAAAAAACTAACATGTTCCTGAAGAGATTCAGCATGGAACAATCCAAGTGGGGATTATTTCTAGAATCACTTGCAATTCATATTTCCAAGAAAATGTGTCCTTAGAAGCATGATGAAGGAAATAGAATGGAATGGACTCTATACGATTCAGTTATTGGGTTGGTCGTGTATTCCATCATATCTAATAGTCTAGATGTTGACTACACATTAAATATGATAGACAGATATCAAGATGATCCAGGTGACCAAAATTGGATGATGGTCAAGACTATCCCTTAGTATCTAAGGCGTACTATGGATATATTGTTGGTTTATGGAGGATATGAGGAACTATTCATCGGAGGATATGTTGATAATATTTTCTAGACTAATCAAGATGACATGAAGTTGCAAATGTGATACATATTCACTTAGAATGGAGCTGTTTTGAGAAAGAATATCACAATGTAGGATGTGATCATAGATTATACAAAAAATTTTGAGTATATCAAAACATCTAAGGCAGCTAAAGAAGTAGTTTGGATGTGGAGCTTCATCTAAGAGCTGGATGTGGTACCTAGTTATAAATATCCATTCACACATTATTCTAATAGTATTTTAGTGGTGGCTCTTGCAATAGATCCATGGTCACATCAGTAGAAAAAGAACATACTATTGAAGTATCATCTCTTATGGGATTTTTCTAAGAGATGTAGAGTTGCAGTTAGTAGTATTTCCACAGAAGACAACATGGTAGAACCCTTTAATAAATACTTAACTAAGCAGAAACATGATTATCATGTGAGGTCTAGTAGATTGAATGTCATATGCAGTTGGATATAGACCAAGGGGAAGTTTGTTAGGGTAAGTGTCCTAGAACCAAATATTTTTACTTTGATTAAATTAATATTTAATTTATTTAATTATTAATCATTTTATTATATATTGTTCAATTTTCATAATGACTATTATTTAATAATGTCCTAGAGTATTAGTTGAATTTATAAGAACATGGAAGTTCCCCGTTATGATGAGAATCATGAAATGCTAAAACAATATTATTAAATATAGTTATGTAGTTGGATGACCTACTATGATGAGACACATAGTATATAGACTGTCAGGTGTGAGTGATCGTAAGAAGATGTGACTTCTTCTCATAATGATTGGACTTGGTAATCTCCAATATGGGAGATTAGGAGAACAAACCTTGCAGTGGGAATTACACAGGTTTTTTTGTTATCAGATATTCCAATCTACGAGCCTGTGTAATGGTCCTTAGACTTTAATATTATCATTAATATGTGTCATGACTCACACAATTTGATTTACTGATGAAAAAAGTCATGCAATATGTTGGCGGGATGTATGGTGTATTGGGTGCGTCACAAATGACATGTTATTAATGGATAAGTCAAGGAAGGATTTATCCCTTCTATTTATGGAAGTTGATATCTTCACCCTTTTATTTCGATGGAACTATTTCCCTAAATTCCATAGCCATAGTGTAATGACATATTTTTTTCATGTACTCAAAGAATTATGTATCAAGCGTGTAGGATGATGACACCATCATGAAACCTTGTTGATGAGATATTGAGACAAAGTGATTATATTACACAGTGAGAATTCATATGTGGATTTCATCGTTGTGACGTTATGTTCTCTCTCTTATGTTCCATGTCCCGTTGCTTGATAGTAATCTTGGACCATATGAAAGCATGATAATTCCAATGAGAAAGAAACCAAGAGGGTTACACAATGAGTATTTTTCATGGTCTTGATTAAAATCTATTTGAATTTAATTAAATGAATAAATACTCTTATCAAGACCGAGGAATAATTGTATTCATTTCAAAATAATAGCATAAATAAAATAAATATTTATTGACCACATCATGAATCTAAAATATTTATTTGTCTTATTGAACATTTAAAAAAAATTATTGACTAGTTTGTAAACAAAATATTTATTTTAGAAAATAAAATATTTATTCATGTGTTCAATAAATTGAAGAGGAGTTCAAATTGTCTAAGAGCATTTCCAGTGATAAATTAATTATTTACAGGTCAGTAAAATATAGTTCATCCAGTTGGTGAAAGTTATAATAATAATATTGTTATCATTATGTGGTGTGGGATTTTATTTGTGGTTCTGTTTTGTGAAATTTGGTGAAGCAAAAATAATGATCTTTTTATTGTTATTAGGAGATGCGTTTTCTCCAGGCCTTATAGTTTCATTTAATCATTGTTACATAATTAAATATTGTAACCAAAACCCAAAATGAATTAATAGACTGGTGCATCTATTGTGAAAATGGCTGGAGAATTCTCTCTTGAATCCTCTTCGCTCTCCCCCTCTCAAGAATGAGAGAACTTATTCAAGATTGAAGAATGAGAAATCAAGAAGGATCAACACAAGAAATTTGATTCTCCATGCTAGGACTTGAAGATCAGGTGGAATTTCTCTGAAACCATTAGAGCATGTATTGATCACCACTAGAGAGATTCTACATTGGATCCTCGCAAACACAATGAAGGAAATCTAGAAGGTTCATTCCAGACAAACAATAATAAAATAATATAAAAGTACTGAAGACCCAGGTATTTAATTTCTTCAAAAATTAATAAATTAATTAAAAACATGACCTAAAATATCCTCCTCATGTCCTGCACTTTTCCTATTATTAATCATCATATTGATCCTAGATTGGTCATCGATTAAAGAAAAGGAATGTTATCCCCACCCAAATCGTACATCCCCTACGCCTGGATTCTTCAATGTAAAGAAATCAGAAGAGTGGTTAGTCTATCTCAGGTCTGTTAAACTCAAAATCAGCAATGACCATTAATGATTTGAATCATTTTTTAATACTTTATGGGAAATAAATGGTTGATTTATATATCTCTAATGAAGAGTGGACTACTGAGGGTGATATTGAATTTGAATTATCCAATTTTTAGGAGGAGATGTATTTGAATTCTCGTAGTAGTAGGGGAAATAAAGAATTTAACCCCCATGTCCAGATGAAATAGGTCAAAAACTGGAATGGAGTAGATAACTCATGAACCCTATCTAATAATAGAATAGTATAGGTTGGATCATGAGTCCATCCTAATGTCATACTCTAAGGGGTCTAGGATGGTACAAAATTTGAAGTCTATGGGAAGGACAGTTGCTAATAAACGCTTTGAGTTGAATCCAAAGGTTAAATTTGATGTTCTACTTTCAATTCATAAAATTTATGGCAATGCATAGGATGTGAACTCTACTGGTGATGAAAAATATACTATGATAGTTGCACTACTTCAGTTTTTTATGTGAAATCACCCAATGAAGATGATGATGTTTCTAATTTGGGCATCCCAACGATATCTCAGCATGCTTATGTTCCTCCAAATCCAACTAAAGATGATCAGAACCTATGTAACAACACTCAATAATCTAGTAAAATGATTAAATCATTAAATAAATTCCATGAAACTTTTTCATTGGTCATGTGTTATAGATAGAATAAGCATCAATCCTCTCACATTTTTGTTATAATGGTTGATTTCTTTAGGACTCCCAAGGGAGCTGATGGTGAAACCCACTCTTATAGTGAAATTCATCATAGATGCATCTAGTGGGGCTCTAGAGTCCACTTGAAGTTTTGTATCTCCTTTGGAATACATCAAGGGGGAAGATGTATAGCAGGATCCTATTACTGGATAAAAACATCTTCTAGTGGGAAAGATACTAGTAAAGGCTTCAGGTGCAGCGTCTTCCATAGTGGATATGCCTAGTGTTGGAACTATGTAATCTCAACCTATCCCAACTAAGGGCGATGATGTGGATGCTTTGATTAGGGTAGTTCTTCCATATCCTCAAAAGGTTATTAAGTAAAAGAGTATCTTTAGTATGCTTAATAATATGAATAGATTCATCACCAGTGAATAATTTATGGAGGGAGGGAAAGAGCCATCCAACCTCCTAAGAGAAGTTTTGGTCTGAATCAGCGGGCTTTGATATGTCTCATGGAACAGACACTGCCTCCCATGTTAATGACGAAAAACATGGAAAAATCTAAATCCTGAAGTATGGGATGTCTTTTGAGAGGTCTAGGTGGTGGTAAATCCGATAGATGAATTTTATTATTCAATAGTCTTAAGGTGGATTCCTATTTAATCTTGTTTCACATATTTTTGGGGAGGTGATTGCTTGAATCATGGTAGTGGATTTTCACTATTTTTCACATGTCATTCTTCTCTCTAGTACTTCGTTTTTTAATTAATGATCCATGGGATTAGATTTACAAACTCATGGTTTGAGGCCATCTTTGATTAATTTATTCATTTTTTACATTATTTTATTTATATAATTAATTTTATTTATTAATTTAAATTTTATTATTTTTAATATATATTTATTTAATATTTTTTATTTATTTTTAATATATTTATTTATTCATTTTTAATGTTTTTTACATATTGATTGTTGTTAATGGTAAAAACATACGCATTGCATAAAAATATTTCGTACTAATTAAATATCTTATTTATTGGGATTTTATCACCCCCTAACTTTTCTTGCGAAAAAATTATCACTGTGACGGGAATACTTTTACTAATTCTTGAAAAAATATGACAAATGGATACCTTTTTTAGGGCCAAGAAAAACATTAAAAACTGTTTGTCAATATTTTCTACCACTGATAATGATTATCGTTACCTATTTTTTTCTTCTATAAAAGAAATTTTTTTATCATTTTTTTAGCATCAATAAAAATAATGTTTTATTTCACACGATCTATTTTAGTGTGTTCATAATTTAATAATTGATGTATTTCCTTTTCATGATTGTGATTTTTTAGTATAATAGATTTTTTATAACATCATCATGTTTGGTGATCACTATAAATTTAGATCATCTCTTATTGGAATGTGACTTCACACTCATATTATAGAAACGATATCCCACCATGAAATAGAAAAGTCCCTTTATCATTGGTTGGAGTTCATACATTTAATTGATTCATAATAAAAATAATATCATTAAGTAGTAAAGAAGGGGAAACCACTATTGATGGTGCATTCTCAATAATGATTCAATATTTGTGTTTGTATTACTCTTTTCATTTTATATCAAACAAAAAAACCCACAATCATACTTATATGATACATATAATGAATGAAAATAAAATTTTAGTTTCAAAATTCATGTGAGATCATCGTAGGGACATATATATTGTAGTACTAAACGGTAAATTTATTAAGAGAGCAGCTTGAACTAAGGAATTCACCCATTTTTGTGTGGGATCATTGAAAATTGAAAAAAGTTAAAATATTTGACACAAAAAAATTTCTAGAGGTGGATTCATTGATTTTTTAATAAATTAATGTAGCCAATAAATACAAGTTCAAGTGGTTAAACATTATCCATAAACATAGTGAGGCATGTTTTTGACCCCTGTCAACCACAAATTCTAGTTTTTGACCTTCTCTGATGTTGATCAAATCACATACAATGTTTATTGCTCATATACACATTGATCCCCCTTGATTTAATCATTGAAAAGGCTTCCTCTTGTTACATCCCGAATTGAACCACCAATCTCAAAGGTTTTTAATTTTTTATTTATTTCCGACATTTAAGTGGGTTAAGGGGTAATATTACATGGATCATAAGCCCAAAGATACTTAGGACTGAAACATTACCTAAATGTCCAAGAGAATTGAGACCACTAGAGAAGACCTCCAATCATGAATACCAAGATAGCATTACCCAGTGCTCTCACGATGCTTAGTCCTGATGATAGATGTCATACCCTATTGTTCATCTCATTACGATAGTTTGGAAAAGATGGGTGTTATTTCTCTAATCCCCATATTGATCTACAAAAGTATAAGAATAAATTATTTTTTTCCATTGACTAGCTGCTACTTGTAGTCACCCACGCTCGACCAAGAACCGGCACTCTCACTAGAGGTTGCTGAAATCCACCTGTGCTAGTCTCCACCTCTAAAGAGGTCCTACCCTATCACACCCTGACCACAAATACACTTTTATTTTATTTGTTTCCTGGTCTCACATCATTTGGTCAATTTTGGGGTTTGGGTCCTGATTTTAAATTTTTAAAGTTTGGTTTTTTTTGTGTTTCGGGCCGGTTCATGGGAACCACATAGTTAATGTTAATCGTGTGCTTGGGCCAAGTGTCCATGTAGTTTCCAACCACTTTAAATAAATAGATTTGATGAAAAAAATGAAAAATAAAAAAAATTAAGGAAAAATAAAATAAAATAATGTATTAATAATAATGATGATGATATTATTATTATTATAGTTGGTGTTATTAGTATTATTATATTTATAATTAAATTTGTTATATTATTATTATTAGGGTTATTATTATGATTAAGATAATAAGAATAATTATTATTACTATTAAATTTATTATTAAGTTTGTAATATTATTATTATTAATAATACTATTATTATAATTAAGATAATTATAATAATAATTATTATTAATATAGTTATTATTATTATTATAAATAATTTCATTTATTTTGAATACCCTAGGGGTTTCCCTCCCCTTCCCCTTCTGTTCCATGCAGCACCCCCTCCCCCCCTGCGCACCTCCTCTCTCCCTTCATCCGACCTCCCTCCGGTCAGCACTGCTCTCTTCCGACATGCCACCCCCACTCCAGCAGCCACCCCCCCTTCACCCACTATCTGGCCTAACCCGCACGACACCCCCATGGGGTTCCCCCTCTCATGCACATGACCTCCCTCTACATACCACTCTCCATCCGTCATTTTTCACCATATTTCCACCAAATCCTTATACAATCCATCATGGTATAGATCCTCCTCCCCCTCCTCTCCTTTTCTGGCCTTGGTTTGACCTATCCATTGCTCGGTGAGGTTCTAACGAAGCTACGGTTTGAGGGGTTGAATTGATTCTAATTTTCTCTTGCTTTAGGGTTGTGTGAATCATCTCATGAGGTGTGTTGTTGCATGTTACAACAACCACCACTGAAGGCAAGGTAGTTTCACTTTGATTCGGATCTCCATCATCATCTGAGGTGAGGGTTTACACTTTCTTCGAGGCTTTTCACCCTCTAATTTAGGTTATTATGATGTTATGGATTCCTGATATTTTAATTAAGGTGTGTTGGTCAATGCTTTTTGGCTTCATGTCACCCGGTCTAAGGCAACTCGCCTGCGTATCCATTGGTATGTATATATATATATGTGTAGGTTCCCCCGTTACATGTATATTTTCCATGGTATTGGATATACATGTATAGGGCATGGGGTGCCAATGTATATATATGGAAATTCATATGTATGTGAGTAGAGACATGTATATGCATATAAGAATATATATAGAGATCCCCATGGAAACGTTCATGGTCATGCGGGTGTGTGCATAGAGGTAGGTGTCCTTATATGTGTTTAAAGTTGCATATTCTCTTTGGGGGAGAAATAACTCTTTGTTAAAAAGCATCAAGGGCCAAATGTTCAGTTTTGTTCCACCATGATATAGGATCAATATGTATTGACCATTAAATTCAAGAATCATTTATTTCTTGCATTTCACACCTAGTTTTTATATTAATTATTAATATAGAATTGATAGTGAAATTGTATGTCTTGAATTGGAGTGGTTTCTTTCTTGTAATGTATTGCAATAAATGGTTTTATTTCAATTTTTCACATCAAGTGCTTGAATAAATGCCATATTTTCCTTTATAAATGTGTTTTTGATTTAAAATGGGGGATTAAGTTTCTTTAATGAGTTTCTATGTTGATTTCTGGTATTGAAAGTTGCGTGTGTTGGTTATTTTGAAAATGGGTTGGTGTTGAACAGTTGGTTGAGGCCACTTTTGTACCTTATAAAATAAGTTTGTTTGAAAACTCTCTTTAGGATCCACCTCATTCCTTTTTGGATGTTTATGGGAATGGGTGGTCCTCAGATGGGACTTTCTTCATGTGTTTATAGTTGAAGGAAAGAGGGGTAAATCCCTTAGTGTGATTCAGGGGTGACATTTATGTGTGTTGCTTGTGTGTGTGATGGATTTATATGTGATATATTTCTTGTTTTCCAATGTTAGTTCACCACATTTTTACTATGAACATGGGATCCTAGAATAGTGAGTGAATCTAAAGTTAACAATTTCTACACTAGTTTAGTTTACACACTAACTAGTGGACCATAACATGGAAATATTTTATTATTAATTCAATGGGATTGGTACACTCAGTCAGGATAGGTAGGGTGATGATCATGCATTTGGGAATTATGATGTCATCAGGTAGGGCATGCCTTTGGGATGAGTCTCATGTATAATATGTCCTATATTATTCACAAGTTCCTATTCTCTCCCATGTTGATTGACATTTAGGTATCTGTGATAGATGATTAAGATGCAGGTCCTAGTTGGTTACTCTAGTGTGATGTTTTTCCATTGCTCATGTTATTTTTTTGATGATCTAGTTTCCTTGCATAGTGTATCTTATTGTTAAAAGTGATAAAATGGATTAAAGTGTTTATAGAAAAAGCGTTTGAAAATATTTTACACTTCTTTCCTCGCTTTTTAGTATGAATATCATCTCCTTTAAAATTCCACTGTCTTCTTCTTGAAAATGAATCTAATTTTTAATTGAAAAAGGTAATCAAGTCATGATTTGTTTTAAGAAGAAAAATCACAGAAACCTAGTTTTATACATTGTATTCATGAAATTGATTGATCTTTAACTTAAGGTAAATGCATTTGGTAATAAATTTTTTGGGCTTGAAAAATGAATTTTAATACTCACACCCATAATATTATCTTTTTTATCTTTGGTGATGTTTATTTATTGTATTTGGTTTCCATAGAATGATGTTGGTTTGAGGCTCATGGTGACCTGTAGGGTCACATAGAGGTACATGCAGTTTTATTCTCTTTCTAATGGTAATTTTCATTTTCATTATTTATTTTAAATTTATATTCATGTTTTTCTTTTAATTATTGTCAAATTCATTCAAAACTATTTAATTTTGATGCCCGACACTAGTTTCCATCTTATGGGGATCAAGAAAGCCCTTTGGGCCTTGCCGTGGCCGACTCAAATGAAAGGTTCAGGGTCAACCCAGGCTACATCATGAAAACATGCTATAATAGGATTACCTTGTTATGAAGGGTGTCCAATAGTTGGATATTATGATTTTCAGGGACCAGGAGGAAGGTCATGGGTTGGTGGCTCATCACCAACACTCATGACCATCCCTGAGTTACCATGGGTAGTCCGGGAATTGAGTCCATATCATGTATTGGTTTTTTTAAGAATTGAGTGATGATAACAGAAGAAAGGCCCTGTCACTTCATGATCCAACATTGATTAGTGATTAATGTGGAGTCTGAGTACACATTTCAAGTACCTCCTAGTATTGATGCATTCTTGGGTAATGGATCACTACCATGTCATCAGGTTTAGTGTGACTACTAGTTCCTCATTCTGGTGGTTTGGTGTAAGTTGTGATTCATTATGATTTTTGGTTATTCTAAGTGTTTTTTTGAAAATGAAAAGTGGTTTTGAAATGAAAATGTTTTATTTAACATGTATCCAAATTTTTGAAATGGGTTTTAATGGAAAAAGTTTTAGTTTGAACATTTGGTTATCATTTTTAATTGGTAAAGAAATGGTTTGAGGAAAACCATGGGTACTCCTTGTGAATGTTTTCACATGTGAGAGTGTGTATGTTATGTGGGAGTTGGAATGTATGAATGGAGTTGGATTAACACATACACAATGGTTTATGGGATTCCTTGAGTGGGTATTTGAATCTAAAGGGTTGAATTTTTTTTATAACGTTATTTTCATAACGGAAAATGGTTTAAAAAATGGATTTCATTTTGTGATGTGGGTTATGATTGGTGAAAAGTAGTATTGTGTTAGGTAATTATCTTTGAAATGAGTTTTTGATGACCATTAAAATGAAAATAGGATTTCTTAAGGGGTGATTTTTGGTTTTGTTGGTGTGTTTTCAGTTTATGAACCTGTTGCTTCTGCTTGGGATGTCTCTTTCTAATTTCAATTTGATTTGATGTCAGTTTTTGTATTTTCTATTCTTATGTTATTTAGAAGATGTAGTCGAAAATGTTCCCCAAACTTTCTAATAATTCATGACCAGTTTTTGATTCTTCTCGATTACTACCAATCCTTCATAGTGATTGGGGTCTGTTAGAGGTAGCGATGTGGCTTGAAGAGGTCCTGCCTGTCTTCAGGGCATTAGAAACTTCTCAAGTTATCAATGTGTGTGTTTTACTAGGATTAATCAAAGGTCTATCTTTGGATGAATGAGAGATATTTTCCCAACCAACATTTCAATTAGGGATGATGTGAGAAGTTTTTAAGTCTGTCTTCATCTGATGGTTCATACCTAAGGAGGAAAAGGCAAAGGAAAGGGAAGAACTCATTTTTATTAAATAAGGATTAAATGATGAAGTCATATGTTGAACATTTCAAGTAGATGGTTTACTTTTCTCTGAAGATTGTGTTGTAGGATCTGATAAAGACATATCTCTTTATCGGGTGTCTTTTCATAGAGATTAGGGGGTGATTCCTCTTTTATAAGGACTATTGTTTTGAAAAGGTGGTATATGAGGTGTTTTAAACTGAGTTGGTTTCTGGAGAACATGAGGTTGGAAATATAGAATATCTAGTTTCTCTTGATGGTTCTGCATCTGGAGAGTGGTTCATACTAGAGTAACCTATTCTTAAGGAGTTATCCTCATTAGTTATAACGTTTATTTCTTCAGGATGATCTTTGGTGTGCCATAAATGACTTCAGTATCGGTATTCAAATACCACCTTTTCCATCCATCAAGATACCTGCCATCATTGTTACATTTTGGGTCACCTAGAGAAGTTCTATATGAATAGTTTCTTAAAGAAGGTGTTATGACTAAGGGATACTTGTACATAACTATGAGGTAGGATACGCTTCAGATATCAGACCCAAACCATAGATATCTGGGTGAATCTATCACATTGTTAGGGTATCTAGAGGCAGGTGAGACCTTAGAACTGTTCTTTATCTTTTGTTCTGGAATAGAGAAATTTGATGTTTCCTTATCATTGTTTCCATGTTGTTGTCTGTTCTTAATTTGTTGTGATATTGTGATGAACTTATCCTTTGATGAACTTAGTGGTTGAGTTCTTCTAAATTTGGTCTTTAGAATTATTAGTTTTTCTTAAAAGTGTATGTGGACCCTGTGTGGGATGGCCCTAGTTTTATTAGTGAACATTTGGATAGGTGAGTGCTTGGGGAGATCATTGTTTGTAATTGTGTCTGAGTTCTCTATTTGGATGAGTTCTTCTCTTGGATTAGGTTGAGAGCTCCAGGTTTATGTAGAGGTGTTGTATCACCCATGCTAAGGAAGTTGGATGTTTTTATGTTGGGTGTTTTAGATTGGTGTCAGAGATTTTTATTTCCTACATTGTTTTTTAATGAGTTCTTTCATCCCAGTGCCCTGGTATTCTAGGTTTCCTTATAATGGGATTTCTATTTAAGTCTTGGGAGTGTGGTCCGGTTGTGTGGGGAAGTTGAAGGAGTTCCAGTTGGGGGTTCCATAGTTATCGGTTGTGGTAATTGTGTTATTTGTTTTGTGTGGAATGATTGAGTTAACCACTATGACCTGGTTTCTGGGTCGCTCTATAGTGGGTTTCCCATTTACGTGTTGGTTGAGTTGTTTGGGTCTTGGAGTTCTTATGTTAAACAAGTTCCTATGGTGGGGAAAACCTATCATGTTATCCCTTTATCCTCCTGTTGTGGATTCTTCATGATCAGTTATGTGTCACCAGTGTAATGAATAGTCTCCCCGATGTTCATGGTATCTCTCAGTTTTTATTGTACATTGACTCGAATTTTAGTCAACATTTAGTTGGGTGACATTCAAGGGATAGAAAGTGTCAGCGGTGCGAATAATTGTCACACCTCAATGTTGGATACTATTTTATATTATTATTTTCTCTGTCTCACGTATTTTGGTCAATGTTTGGGTTTGGGTCATGGTTTGAAATTTTTGATATTTGTAAATTTTGGTGGGTTTCAAGATGATGCATGGGCACTGCACAGTTAATGGTAATCGTGCAGTCGGCGCAGGTGACAGTGCAGTTTTCCACCACATAAAATAAATAAATTTTATGAAAAAAAATTGAATAAATAAAATAAAAAAATGAAATAAAATTAATATATTGTTTCAATAATAATGCTGATGATATTATTATTATTATTATTATTATTAAATTTACTGTTATGTTTTATTATTATTATTATTATTATTATCATTATGATCAATATTATTAAATTTATTATTAATTTTGTTATTTTTTTATTATTATCAAGAATATTATTATTAAGATAATAATAATTATTATTATTATTGTCATTATTATTAGGATAATAATAATAATAATAATAATAATTATTATTTATCTCTTTCTTAGAAACCCTAAAGGGGTTTCCCTCCTCTTACCCATTCCTTCCACACAGTGTGCCACCCCCCCCCCCACACCTCTTCTCCCCCTTCGGCCAACCTCCCTCCAGCAGACACTCCTCTCTTTGGGCTCATCACCCCCACACCAGTAGCCACACCTCCCTCACCCTATCTCTACCTAACCAAAAAGACACCCTTAAGGGGTTCCCCCTCTCATTTGTAGACATTGGTCTGTCCTATCAGTCTCCTAGTAAGGTTAGACCGAACCTAGTGTTTGTGGGTTTGAACTCATTCTTATTTTATCTTGCTTTAGGGTTGTGCGAATAATCTCCTGAGGTGTCTTCTTGCGTGTTCTGGAAACCACCATTGATGGAGTGGTGGTTTTACTTTGATTCAGTTCACTTTCATCATCTTAGGTCAGGGTTTACACTTTTTTCCTGTCTAGGCACCCTCAAATTTTGTGTATTAGGATGTTTATGGATTTAGGGTATTTTAATTAAGGTTCATAGGTCACTAATTTGTGCTTTCTAGACGAATGGTCTAAGGTTACTCACTTGTGTTTGCATAGTTAAGTAGATATACATGTAGGTTCCCCCGTTATGTGTATATTCATCCATGGCTGTCAGTATACTTGTATGGGGCTAGGGTTTCCAATTTATATACATGAAAATCCAAACATAGGTGAGTGTAGATGGGTATATGCATATAATCATATATGAATGGATCTCTTTGCACATGTACATGGCCATGTAGGTGTGTGCATAGGGGTTAAGTGTCCTGATATGTATGTGAAGATGCATATGCTTAGTGGGGGAGGAACAACTCTTAGTTAGAAACCTCTAAGGTCAGAATGTCTAGTTTAATTCTACCATGAGGTATGAACTCTATGAATTGAACTTTAAATTTAATAATGATTTATTTCTTTCATTTCACACCTAGTTTTTTTCAAATTATAGACTTAGAATTATTAGTGAAATTTTCTGTCTCGAAATGGAGTGGTTTATTTCCTATAATGTTTTTCAGTAAATGGGTTGATTGCATTTTTCACATCATGTTCTTGATGAAATTCCCCGTTGTCTTTTATAAATGTGTTTTTGATTTAAAATGGTGACTTGGGTTTCTTAAATGATTGTCTAAGTGGGTTTTTGGTTTTGAAAGTGGTGAGTGTTGGTTCTTTTGAAAATGGGTTTTTGTGGAAAGGATTGTTTAGGACCATTTAATACCTTTATAAAATAATTTTATTTTAGAACACTCTTTGGGATTCACCTCTTTCCTTGTTGAATGTTGATGGGAATGGGTGGTCCTCATATGGGACTTTCCTTATGTGTTTATTATTTAAGGAAAGAGGGGTAAAATACCTTGGAGTGATTCAACGATGACTTTTGTGCGTGTTTCATGTTTTGTGATGCATTTATATGTGAAATAATTCTTGTTTTCCATTTTTGGATCACCCCCTTTTAGTTTTAACATGAGAACTTGTAATAGCGGGAATATTTTTGGTGAACAATTGTTGTAATAGTTTAGTTTACACACTAGCTAGTGGAATATAACTGTGGGATATTTTGGTTTTTTTTTCTATGGGATTGGGCCCATCGGCCAGGCTAGGTTGGGTGATGATCAGGAATTTGGGTGTTATAATGTCAAAAGTTAGGGAATGATTTCATGATGATTCACATGTAGAGTATGATCTAGATTATTCCAGAGCTCCTTCGTTCTCCCATGTTGTTTGACACTTTGTTATCTTCAGTGGATGATTGAGATTCATGTCCTGGTTTGTTACTCTTGGGTGATGTTTTTCCATTGCCCATGTTGTATGTTTGTTTATCTTTTTTCCTTACATAGTGTATCTTCTATAGAAATGTAAAAAAATGGTTTCAAGTGTTTATATAAAAATTAATTTAAATTATTTTAAACTTACTTACACCCTTTTTTGATAAACATAACCTCCTTTAAAATGAAAATGTCTTCTTGTTTAAAATGAATCTAGTTTTTAATTGAAACACGGAAGTGGACTGTGATTTGTTTTAAGAAGACAATTTATGAAAACCTAGTTCTATATACTGTATTTCAATCTTGAAATTTATCAATCTTTTACTGAAAGGAAATGGAAATGAGAATAGATTTTTTGGGAATTCATACTGAGTTTCAATAATCATGCATATAGTTTTATATTTGTGTTTATATTTGGTCTCAATTATTTAACAAATTCGCTCACCATAGTGCGATGTTCGTTTGAGGATGGTGGTGACCCGCATGGTGACACAGAGGTATGAGCTGCTTTATTCTATTTCCATTACTAGTTTTCATTTTCATTATTCAGTTTCTATTTTTTTATTTGTCTTTTATTTATGGACAAAATTATTCCAACCTATTTAATTTTGATGCCCAACACTAGTTGGCAGCCCTTGGGGATTGGGGGTGCCCTTCAGGACATACTGTGGGCTGGCTCAGATGACCGGTTCAGGGTTTACCCATGTTGGTTTGTGAAATACCTACCCAACTCCCCCACCTCACATCATTTCCACCTCCCCCACTGAAGTCCACCCACCTCATGTTGCCACCGCACTCCCACTGGTGGCTGCCCCCGCATCCACCCACACCAGTTTTCACCGTTGTTGAGGTTCTTCATGTGCCAACCAACTATAATTCCACTGATCTCATGCCACTATTTCCCCATCAGCTAAGTCCGAGCCCACTAACTACCCCAGAATGATAAATTGAACTACCTCAAATAATGGGGTTCCACCTAGAATTGATCATAGGCTTCATGAAGTATTATATAGTGCCATTATACCATAAGGTCAGACCTCAAATATAGTATAGCGTGGCTTCAATACCAACCTTCCATAATGATACACACTTTTTCTTGAAGTCCCACCCACCATATTACCAAATAAATAATAATGGGTGAAATAGTTGGTTTAAAAAATCCTTTAACAAATATATTAAGGTAACAATTTGGGTTGATGGATCATAGGACAAGTTGAGATCGGGGCTTCCCATCAACCACAAAAATTTATGTGTTTGAAGTCCATGCACGAAACATTTTTATTTTATTTGTTTGATCGGTCATAACACAAATATCTATGTGACATAATTAAAATTCTAGGGTCATGTCAGAGTACAAGTGATTAGAAGTTCTTGAAACATGTGAATTCATTTTGAAAATTATAATTATTCAAAAAATTACTCATCTTCTAACTATTAGATGAAAAAATCATATAACTTTAATGAAGATAAAATAAAAAATGTTGCATTGAAAATTGAACTGGACCAGTCGGTTTAATCAATTTAACCATGATGTTTTTTTATAACTAATCAAATATTTTTAGATTGGCCAAATCTCATAAAAACTATTGATCATTGGTTTAATTTTTCGAAATATGTTTTATAGAAAAATAACATATGTAAAATTTTAATACTTATTACCAATTTTGATGAATTAATTTATATATTCAATAAAATAGATATATAAATACTATTTAATTAATAACAATAATATTATAGTATTATATTATTAACATGTGAAACAATTGATAATTAGGATAAACATTATAAAGGATAAATATATATTGCTGAAAAAATTAATATGTTATAAAAATATAATTTCTTACTGATAAGATTGTGTTAAATTTAGAATTATGAATAATTAATAAATATTTATATTTGTTAAGTGTAATATATATTATTTAAATTTTTATTAACTCATTTATTATTTGTTTGATCAGGATCCAACTTCTATTAAACATTAAATTGGTGAATTAATGGACTCAATGGTTGGTTGAAATAAAATATCCTCAAATAACAATAGCCAATTTTTTTAATAAATTCAAAAGATGCACAATGTTTTCCAAATTAAAGTATATATTTTAGGATTAGAAAAAAAGAATAGGTTAGTAGTTAATGACCAATAGTGTGTAGGATTTGAGGTGCACATCGGACCGTGAAAAAATGCAATTCATCCACTTCTTCATATTTATCCATGGAATTAGACAAATAACAATCCCAGAATCGACAAACATATGATGATAACATATAATTTCAAATTTATTTATTTTGAGATTAATAATTAATTTATTTTGAGATAAAAAATTACCTTGAATACAATTCCTTTTTTTTTATTATTTGGTTTAACTCTTTTGTTATATCATCATTGTGACTATGGATCCAATAGAAAAATCCCCGTAGTGGTAATCCAAACATGCTTTAAAACCACATGACATCGTTGTAGAATCATCGGCTGCTAGAAGAAGAAATTTTGATCACATGTGTCACCTTTAATTGACTGCAACAAGAATCATTTCATTTCATGAAGGATTATAGAGGTTCTCTCGAAGACTATTGAGAGTGGATGGGGATTGAGACTCTAGGATCTTAAGAGGGTTATTTAGATTTTTTTTCTAGGGTTGGGCTGATTCTTTGTTAGGATTGTTTTGCACAACCAATCTCTTATAGATAAATGATATAGCTGAGTTTATATAAAATGGTGATAAGAATATATAATTACACATAAACCCTTATTGTTATTTTTAAACATAACATGCCCCATGTATATAAAAATATAAATATTATTCTTTCCTCACTTCCTACAACATCTATGTATAAATATAAATTTAAATAAATAAATTTATATTTATTTAAAATACATTTAATATATCATTTCAATGTAAACACTTAACTCGGTCTATGAATCCTCTTTGTATTCATCTAACCTTGAATTGTGAATATTTATAAAATAAATTTAATTATAGTAGTCACCAACAAATAAATAAATATTATATTCAAAACACATGAGAATAAATATTTTTCAAATAATCAACCTTGAAGAACTTTTGTGAAAAATTGTTTTAATAATGTTTTAATATTTTTTGATAGCTATAATTTTTATATAAGAATGTTATTGTTTTTCAAGAATCAGTCCCAGTTCATTGAATTGATATTTTTATGAATGTTTTTTTGGATGGTTGTCAATTAAATAATTGGATAAAGAGAGAAGATGATTTTTTAGATGTTCTGATGTTGTTGTTTGATAAAATCTTATTGTTTCTAGAGATTTGTTAAATAATATTGTGAAGTCAGGAGTTAGAAAGTGTTAAATCTTTCTAAACTAAATAATATGATTATTTTTTGATCATTAAGTTCTCATAAATCATAAAACATAGTCACGATAAATGTTTTTTATGTGATGGAGGAATATTAATGACTGAACAGATTCTAGTGATCACGAAAAAGTCTTCATCGAATTCTAGAAATCTTGACATAAAATATCAAATCCAGAATTCAGAATGTGTGAAGTTGATGAAGTTTGAAGAAGTTCATAGTTTCTAAGTGGACTCTTCATTTAAAACACTACATTATTATAGAAAAATCATCATAATGAGATTTTCATCATAATGGAAAAATACATCATAATGGGAATTCCATCGTAATGGAAATTCCATCGTAATGGGAATTGCATTATAATGAGGACTCCGAATGACTAAATCTAAGAATAAAGCAGATTTGTAATGAGATTAGAATGAAACAAATAGTAAAAAATTTGAGAAAGAAATATAAATCCTAATGATATGAGAAAGAAAAAAATAAATCATAATGATATGAAAGGAAACATATTTGTAATGGGCGAATAAGGAAGCAGATTCATAATGATCTGATAAGGGTATAGATTCATAATGAGATAAGAAAGAAATAGATAAATAATGATCTAATAAGGGAATAGATTCCTAATTTAATGACAAGGAAACATATTTCTAATGAGCTAAAAAGTAAATACAATCGTAATGAGATGAAAAGGAAATAGATTCTTAATGAGTTGAGAAAGAAATAGATCATAATGAATAGAAAAATAAAGGAAGATAGTAATGAGTTGATTATGAAGAAGCCTCAAAAAAATTCCAGAAGTTTTATGAATAGTTGAATTGGCCAAAATTGAAATTATTTTTTGTGTAAATCTCTGATAAATCTAAGGATGATTTAAGGAGTCAATGATGATGTTTAAATGCGAGAGATTTTTAGAGTTCTAATATATGAGGAAGCAGAGAATGTTTTCATGTTTCCTGCTCTTGTTTTTTTAATTCACCTATAAATACTATCTCAAATCATTCATTAATTGTTAAATTTTTAAATATGTGGAAAAGGAAGAGTGCTAAAGAAATCAAGTGAACGTTATTTCCTGCCAGATATCTCATGAACATGAATTGAAAACTTATTGTTTGTTTACTGAATTGATCAAGTTCATATTAAGAAGATCGTATTGAGTCATTTAGACTAAAAAACTTCATATTAAGAATTTGAGAAAATTTGGAGTTTTTTAGATTGAGAATGAGGTCATCTAATTGAGTCCATTGTATTTATTTTTTGAGTACAATTCGAGAAGTGAAAATTGAGTAAGGGATAATCATTTTAACGTCATTAGATTGGGAAAATCCGATCAATCCAAATTGGACTGTGGTTTCAGACTAAGCAATCAGGGAATAATTTAAAAAAATTATTTATTATTATTTTCTCAACTTTTATATAACAAAACTTTATAAAATTATGGGATTTATTATAATCATTCCTGTTTAGAGATAATGGTATTTGGCACAATTAGGATTCACTTCTTCATAATTGTGGATTTCCATAGACCCATGGGAGTGGATATGGAAAGTATGTATGTTATAAAACTAAGGAAATCCCTTGTAAATATCATTTTTTTACTTCCATTCATGCTTTTTCTAGCATGATTTTTTAAAAAAAATGATTAGGAAATAAATATTAAAAGGTTGTGGGGTTTATGTTTTGAAATGTATTGAAACATATAAATAGTTAAGAAACTAATTGAACCCCCTTCTAATATCATATATTATCCTTTAGAAATTCAATTACTATCAGATCCAAAGGTTCCCTTGTTGAATCCTTATCAGGGATAATATCAAATATTTCAATAGTAGTGGAAAACCTAAATTTGTTGAAACAAATATTATTGATGAAAAACTAGGATGATTCTTTTTCTCCTATATCTTGGCTTGAAATTTGTTTATGATGATACTATTCGTTATCCACCAATGTAGAATGTTGTTCCTATGATGTTTGATGATAATATAAATAAAAAAGTTTATTGAAATTCTAGAAATAAAATCCTTCTGTCCTTATCAAAATAAATTACGAGAAGGTGATGGGTCTCAATACTTTAAAAAGTATGTGGGACAATCTAGAAATAATTTTTGAAGGGAATACTAATTTTATGGAAGCAAATCTACAATCAGGTTTAGTATGTATGAATACCATAGAATGAGATATTAATAATCTATTGATGAATTCATCTTGAAAGTAAGGAAATTTTTTACAATATCAGAGGATTCAGAGATGTCTTGGAAGATTCTATAATTTTGAAGAAACTTATGAGAAACTTTCTAGATAGGGTTTATTTTAACGTTTCCTATTTATAGGATTAGAATGATTTAACTCTTAATGAATTGTATAACTATCTTATTTCTTATGAAATGATAAAATCACTTATGTAAAAAAATAAGATGAAAGATGGAATGGATTTTGAATCTATGAGAGATTTAAAAATTCAAGATATTGAAGATGTTTTTCCTTATGAATCAAAAGGAAAAAAGGATAATGAGTTGAATGATAAAATCGTGTCTCTTATATCTGAAAACTATTTAAGAGGAAAAATAAATAATGGAGGTAAACTCCCCAAACCTTTTTTGAGTGTGGGGGAATTAGACCCTTTGTTATGAATTTTCCCAAGAAGAAATTTGGTGATTATATAGATTATTCTAATGAATAATCATGATGGAAGAAGTGGAAAAAAAGTTCTAAATATGAAAATTCATCCTAAAAATAAAAAAAATAATTTTATTGGGAATAAGAGAAGAATGTTGAGTAAGAAAGATGAATTATAATTAACTGAAAAAATTTATTTAGAAGATGAATGTCTAGAAAAATTCAGAAACTTCATTGAAAAAGTTGATAAAGTTAAAAAATCCTCAAATTGGGATGAAAAAATAGGTAATGAATCTCAAAGATAGTATTAACTCAGAACATAACTTCTTTCATGTCTTGAGAAAAACAAATCTCTCAAGAAATAAATAAAAATTATAAATAAAGAATGTGAATAAGTTATTTAAGGAATAAAAGTTGTCATCATGTAGGATAATAAATAAATTCATGAGATATTAAGTTACAAACATAGAATTTTTAAATAATGAAAGATGGTTGAATATATCAATAAGTATCTAGAGTCTAATGAAGAAGAAGTTATCATGTGTCAATCAAAACATCTTGAGTTTAAAAATACCATATGTAAGATAAATGAAAACATCAACCAAGCCTTTGATGTAAAAGTTGAGACTCTTAATGTTCCAAAGAAAGGTGAAATCATGAATCCTATGAAATCCTTACCCATCCAAAATGATTCCTTATCTAATTTTTCTATCATTTTGTGATTCTGAAAATGTATTGTACAATTTTTCCTAGAAAAGGGATGTGATTAAACTATAAATTCATCAAAAGTTGAAAACTCACCACAGTGGAATGATGGCCCATTTCTTATGTATGTTGGAGATGAAAGAAGTTACAACCTCAACATAGTTTCTATAGAGAAATATTTTTCTTATATAGAAAATCAAGATTTGATGGATATTTTTGGTGTTGTGGAATTTATGAGAATATAGATTATAATTGTTGTCACAACGCATCTCTATGTGGAAGAATATTTGTGATAAGTGGAATAAATAATGGAAGTTGAATGAGTAACTTCCCTAACATACAAAAAGTGGAAAAAGTGAATTATCAAGAAGTTAGAAAAATTTCGAAAAGAAATCAATTTGAATCCTGGGAGTAAGTTTATGGAAGATGTGATAAGGTTGGTCATCATGCCAAAAAAATATGTATGATACTCCTTCAGGAACTAGTTTCATAAAATATTAAAGAAACAAAATCTGCAAAGATGAAATTTTAAGAAAGATATTTTGTTTTTGTGATAGCTTTAAAAGAATTTAAATAGAAAAAATCATGGATACATGATAGTGGTCCTTCATAATATATGATAGGTAATGTAAAAATATTGAAACATATTGAAAATCATGGTGGATGATCAGTTACTTTGGTTAATGATAGTTCCTTAAAAATTAGAGGAATCAGAATGATGGAGATTGAAGTAGAAAAGTTGGAATCTAAGGAATTGTTTATCATTGATGGGTTAAAACATAACTTTAATAGTGTAAGTCAACATCAGGATGATTGAAAAGAATTAATTTTTAAAAAATATTCTTACGATATCAAAAGTGTTAATGAATAGAATGTCATAACAATAGGAGAAATATCTGTTGTGAATCTATTCCAACTAGAAGAATTTAATAACTAATGTTACATAGGTACGGAAGATGAAAAAAAATTTATGTCACCGAATACTTGGCCACATTGCTTAGAAAAGAATTAAAAAAAATTCTAAAGTTGATGTTTTCAGAAACATTCTAGAATTGAAAAAGAAGAAGAAAATGTTTTTTATTACATGCTATAAAGGAAAGATGACTAATAAAAGTCATAAGAGAATTGATATTCAGTTTAACTGACCTCTTGAACATATTCATTCCGATTTATGTGGAGTGATGAGACATTTATCAAAAAAAATATATTTATAATTTGTCACTTTTATTAATTATTTCACTTGGATTAAAACATCATTTTTATGAAACATAATTCATAGGCTATGTAAATTTTCCTATTTTTTAGAAAACAAGTTGAGAATTAAATGTCGGTTTATATAAAGGAGTCGAAAAAAGGTAATGGTACTACATTCAGAAACAATACATTTGAAAATTATCTGAGAAAATAGGGTATAAAAAATTAGTATAGTGCTCCCTATACTTTAAAGAAATGGAGAATTATAAAGAATAAATATAATCTTGGTGGAAAGAGAACAATTAGGTTATAAGAGTACAAAATTTCAATGTTCTATTGGAGAGAATCTATTATTATTATTGTACATGTTCAAAATAGACATTTTTTAGAATGGAAACAAACATGACTCCTTATGAAATGTTTTATAACAAAAAACAATAATTTAAATACATCAATTTTATGGTTGTCCATGTTTTCTCAAAATAAAAAATCCAAATTTTGGAAATTTTGATGATAAATATGAGAAAGTAAATTTTATGGTTTATTAACCAAATGGATTAAGTTAAAACTTCATGAAAAAATGTTTACAAAACATAGTGGATTCATATGATGTGAATGCAGTTTAGAATCGAAATTCCTAAACAAAAGTTGTTTAGAATTCTGAAGTGTATAAACCGTAGATTTCCAGTAATAGTGAATGTAAATCAAAACTTCATTATCATGATTCAAAAAATTCATATGATGAGGAAACATTATTTGGGAATGAAACTTTGAAATTTCCTACTTTATACAAAAATATTGAGTCCAAAAACATTATTTAAAATTGTAAGGTTCTACTTCATAAAAAAATAATGTTGATAATAGATAATCAGACTTCACTTATCTCAAAAGTTAAATCAGAATCAGGTTTGGATGCTATTCAACACAAAGAATGTGTGGACGCTATGAATGATGAGTTGGATCAGATTGAGAAGAATAAAACAAGAGAACTTTTTTTAATGGTATTCAAATAAAAATTTTATCGGAACAAAGTGGGTTTGTAGAAACATGTTAAATGAACAAGGAGTATTGTCTAGAAACAAAGCCGTACTTGTCTTTAAAGTCATTGTATAGGTAGAAGGTGTGTATTTTGGAGAAAATGATTCCCCAGTTGCAAGATTAGAGACTATTTGAATGTTTCATTCATTGGCCATACATTGGTATTACAAAGTGTATCAAATGGATGTAAAGTCAAATTTATTAAATGGTGATATTGAGTAAGAATTTTACATTGTAAAAAATTGTGTGTTTCTACTTGAAGAGAATGAAATAAATGTTTTTAAATGAAAGAAATCATTATATGGGTTGAAAAAAGCTCCATGTTCTTAGTATTCCAAACTTGACAATTTTTTGGGAAAATTAATTTTTTTAATGGGAATGTTGATAACAAAATACATGTGAAATATATTGACTAAAATGATCTAATTATAATTATTTATGAGGATGAGGTTACTAAGGATAGTGAACATGTTTGTAAAATATTTTCTAAATAAATGAAGTGGAATTTTGAAATTTCAATGTTGGGAGATTTAACATTCTTCTTTGTCTTACAAGTTCAACAAAAATAAAAAAAATTCTTATCTCAAGAAAAGTATTCCTGATAATTGTTAAATAATATGTGATGCATGAATAAAAAGAAGTTACTACTCATATATCTATGAGCATAAAGTTTGGTAATGATGAGTATACAAAAAGTGTGAATCAGAAATATTTTAAAAAGTTAATTGGATGCCTACATTACCTTACAAACTCAAGACATAATTTTTTTATGTTGTGACTTTTTATGCTAGGAAGAAAAGTACCTCAAAATAATCACATATGTTAGAATCCAAGAGAATTATAAGATATGTCAAAGTAACAACATGACATGGGTTGTCATACAAAAGAAATTATGAGATAAATTTTCTGGGTTGTAGTTATTCCTATTTGGCTGGATATTATAATGATAGAAAATCAACTTTAGGAGGAACATTTTTCTTCCATGAATGTTGTGTGAGTTAATATAGTAATAAATGAATATTAGTAACATTGAACATAGTGGAATCAAAATATTTTTTAACTACCCAATATTTTTTTCATTAATTATGGATGAAAGTTTAGCTGGATGATTTGAAAGAAAAAGTATCTAAACAATTGAAGATACTTTTTGATAATCAGAGTGATATTCATATTTCTAAAAATATTGTTCAACATTCAAGATAAAAACACATGGATAAAAATTTTCACATTATAAAAGGTATATTTTATACTATAGATGTTTTTTAGAATACATTGCAACAAAACTATCATATTGATGATATCAATAAAAAAGAAATTCCAAAAGAAAGGGTTGTCAAATCGAGACTACAGCTTCATGTTCACCATCCTCCCATGAATTCCTAAACCTCTAAGGAAAAACCTGACCATTCCATCGATTATTTTGACAATGGGGGAGTTAAATTAACCACTATTTACTTTGTACAATGTTTATACTTATTTCTATTTTATGAATCTAATGTTGTGGTTATCATAAAATGGGGGAGAGAAAAATTAAAGTGAGAGGAAAAGAAAAGTGAGTGAAAAAGATAAATGTGAGGGGGAGTTGATCTTTAAATCGGTGAAAAAATTTCATTCCATAAAGGGATAAAATTCCTTCAAAAACATTACTTTAACAAGTAGTGTGGTGTTAGGACACTCTCTTTTAATAAAAGAAATGATTTGATAAAATTCAAAAAAAAAACATGAGTTATTTACCAAAGTTGAGTTGTGAAAAATTTATGAGAATTTAAAAGTTGTCAATAATGGTTGTCAATAAATCCATAGGGGAAGATCGAATAACTTTTGTGATAAATTATTTTAGTAATGTATATGTTTCCGATTCTTTTCTCAGGGCGCGTGCATCTGTAACGTAGAGGATGTGCAGCTAATTCCCCGCATTCTTGCTTTCCAAAGGTGGGAGAAATCTGATACTTATTCAGGGATATCTTATCCTTTATTGAAATGGGATGATGGGATGTTGGTTCTTCCTTCGATGGATTCCTCCGTAGAGCTCGTCACCTAGTCTGGGTCTCCCTTATAGACTGAAGACATTGATCATGAAATTCTTCCTGGTGCAATATCTTTATGAACACCTATTAATTACACTGCTTTTTTCAGGACATTCAATGGGGTCCGGTCAGGGGAGCAACCATTGGTTAGAGGAGTAGTCACATTGGGCATCAATGGCATGTCTGGATGCCGGGGGATTCATGTTTCTGTCTTCTATCTCTTATTATAGGGCTTCTTGAGGGCGCAAATTCCTGAGGCATCCCACATCGAACATGGGGAATCATATGTCCTAGGCATGTATATGAGGTTTTCTTCAGCTTCCTATGATTAACACAGGGTATGGTGCAAGTTTAACGTCCAATTGAGACATATCGGACTGATCAGAACACTGATTAGAGTGGATCAGATGGAGGAACCCCCTCGATGGAACACCGATACTGGGGCCAACACATGGGTGGATTCCAGAATGCTGCTAGTGGGAATGGGGAATGAGGTGGCACAATTCCACCAGGATGTGGCGGCCCGAATAAGATCCCAGAAGAATGATGGAATGTTAAATGGATTGGAGTGGAAATGAAATAGAACTGTCATGAAGGTGACAGTGGTTTTTGGCTTGAGCCTCGTAGATACTTCCTATGTATCCTCATGGCTGGGAATCAATGTCCGCGTAGTTCAATGCAACGATGGGACACCTAAGGAGGTGCACTGTGATAATGAACGCATGGATGGGTCCCAAAGACGTCCAATAAGAAAAGAATCCCTCTATCCTTCACCAAATGTGGCTGATGTCCATGGCTTTCGGCTCCGGCGACGTCATCACCTTCCCTCCGACTGATGTTGATGCTCACCTCTTGACTGGGTATTCCGAACATTGAGCCTTATCATACCCCAAGGGGATTTTGTAAAAGAGAGTTTGGAAACAAAAGTTCGCCAGTGTGGAACCTGGGCGGCGAGAGAGAAGAGAGATTTCTGCTAGAGGGAGAAGACCAGAAGCACGTCGGACAAGCAATCCCACACAGGTCGGTGACTTCAGCAGTGGGGAAATCGCATGGCGTGGCCACACCCTCGTCTTCTAGAGGAGGGGGGGTCCCACATGGGGGGCCAGAGAACTTCCCGGGAAGCAAATAAGATATCTGATTCAACCTTCTCATGACTCAGTCTTCACAACCCAATGATCAGCCTGGCTAACCCTACTATAGTCGGTGTGTACAGAAGCCCTTTTGCAGAAGATAGTGTGAGACTGGATCCAGCTGCTAGAAGTTGGGCTTGTCAGGGTTGCCAACATAGAGAACTTTCATCTACGTCATGCATATTTGACGGCCAAGGACACATATGCACACCAACGGGGTCGGCATGAGGAGCCATCTTTCATTGTGAAAGTGATGCTCATCCAGGAGCATGATTTAGAAAGAATGCTGTTAGGGATGATGATATCAACAATGAGTCGGAGGGCGGCATGATAGAAGAGGAGGTAGAAGGAGAATGTGAAGGAGAATAGGAGCCTGAAGTTGAAGGGTCTCAAGGGGCGTCCCACCAAAGGAATCTTTGGGAGAGTGGCAAGATCGTCAGCTCTAACACAGATGTGACTAATCTACTCGAGGTATGAATCAACCTTTATCTATACTCCTTTTATCCGCTCTCCTTTTCAATCCTTAATCCATCCTCCTTACCTTACCCATGAGCATATTGTTGCTGATCAAGAGACTCTAGTCAAAGGAGGGGGTCGGAAGCACCAATGGAATAAGTTGGGGCACCGATGCCCATTATCTAACTGATGAGTGCAGAAGTATCCCCCGCCATTATATCTCTTGTAGTGGGTAGAACACTGGATGCTTTAGCCTTGGGTTCCTATATTTTCCTTGCTTTGATACGGGTACTTACTATCAAAGGACTCAATTGAGGAGGTTGATCCTTGTCTGTACAGAGATCACAACATTGGAGGCTCATCGGGCTACTGAGCCCAGACAATCTGTGAGAAAATCAATGGAAAACATACCCACCTATCGAGGAAATTACTCCCAAACTGAGTCGGCCTCGACAATTGGTGAGCAGAGAGTGGTGGACATCAGTGGTGCTACCATCGGGGTAGGGAAGGTAGTTGACGAAGGTGCTCCCATGGTTGAGGCGATAGAGGAAGGTCGCTCAGAAGATGAAGAGTTTGTCCCCCTGGGAGGAATATTCGAGGAAGACCCTACTGCCGGCCTATTGGATATCTTTCCTATCTATCAGCATACTAATCCCAATGAAATTGATGATTCGGACTTATAAGTGGCCAAGGAGAGCCGGATGACATGACACAAAGGGTGGAAGTGCATTAGGCACTTTCTCAGTCAGCCATAGATGGAATGGATAAAGCGGATGGGATCACTCCACAACTGGCTGAGATTCCTCTTTACTGGAGGGGCAGATGCTTGATGCCTTCACATGGCGGTCTGTGATTACATGGCTGAGAAGGTGCGCGAGATCAGCCAGCGTTCTGACGTCACCCAGTATCGGGAGGAGTCAGGGAGTACCCGATCATTTCTGAAGATGGAACAGGAGGTCTGATGCCTCGAAGAATAGGATAATGAAATGGAGATATTGTTCACAAACTGTTCAGAGCTCGTGGAGTAGTTGAGGGCCCAGATGGCAGACGCCCAAGAACAACTAGTGGAAGTGAGTCACCATATGAGTGAACATCAAACTAAATAGGCGCGGGTATGGGCTATGGATAGATAACTGCGCTCTGCGGCCATTGATGAAGAGAGGGTCCTCAAGGGACGGGACGTGGTCCTAGAGTCCACTAGCAAAAAGGTAGAGGTGTTGGAACGATCTATCCAAGAAGCTGTCCCTTAAGGGCCCTGTTTAGGCCGAACCGATAAACATATTCTGCCATACTACTTCTTATCTTGAACTGTATGTATGGAAAAATTTATTTACATGTTTCCTGGGTTTAACGTTCTCAACTATAATCTGAATTAAATATCAATCCATTCTTATGCTCACGTGGGCCGTACCCGATAGGGGAAAAAGTGATTCTCATATTATCACTTTGTTTGATCGTGGGAGTGTCAACCAAGCTTCAAGCATTCAAGAATTGAATATAAATTTCCAAGGAGAAGAGGGAGGCCTAATCAAAGGATTAGGTACTCAGACCGATTGATTTATCGTCTTCTCAACGTTCTCTATTTCACGAGCGGGGTAATACCATGGGAATTAGAATGAGTCCAAACATATGGGAATGAAAAAAAAATTGAATCACATTACCCCAAATTCGAAACAATTTGGAAGGGGCGTAGAAATAAAGGCCAACTATTGACAATGTTCGAAAGAAAGCATCACTATTGTATTAGCCTAAAATGGGGATAAACAAATGAGGGTCGACTGCTGACCATGTTCGAAACACAGGACCTGACACGAAGTGTTGTTCAAAGTCTTACGGGGTGTTGGCCCAGGAAAGTAGGTGAGCCGATGTGGCATGAGACCAGGCCGTTAGGGGGTCCCTTCAGATGTGAAAGAGGATGAGGGTCCGAATAAAGGGGGCACACAAAGCATGGAAGGTGAAGTGGTGGTTTGTTCAAACAGAATACATCACTCTTGAAATTACGCCACTATGGGGGAAGAACACTAAGCGGGAACATTAATCTGATCATTTATCATTCCTAAATTGAGATAGGACCTCTCAAGTGAGGGGACCATCACGTCCCAATGTCATTATGGGGAATCTCGAACTTTTTTAGGGCAAATGATTCAGTTACCCAACTCCCGCAGGTGTCAGGCCAAGGGGCCGACATCGAGAAGGGATGGGATTTGTGATTCCAAGGGCTAGACCAGAGACAAAATGTTAGGGCGGTCCTACATATCCCATATGGATGGGAATCATTCCACAGGTATTTCTGGAAATTTTCTTAGTTTTAGGTCTTAGAACTCAGACCAAGGGTTGGTAAGGAATGCAGTGGACACATGGTAAGGTGATTATGAAACCCGACGTCGATAAGGATGTAAGTAAAGATTACGATGTGTTCTTTGGGGTAGTGTTTAAGTCAAGGGACCGAACACAAAAGTTAGGTTGGGCCCATAGGGATGTTCCTGAACTTTCATACATATCTCATGATAATGAAAATCAATCATACATATTTTTGAGAGGTAGCACAGTAAGGTACCAGTGCAAAGGATGAAAGGGGCATGCTGGTCAGGCCCTCGCACTAAAGGAATCATTATTTGTTGTATCTTGTTTGACCTTTATGTTGAATGGTTATTTTGTGAAGCAATAGGCCTAGGGAAGAAATTCCCCGAATCTTCACAAGGATCAAGCTGTATACAGGAGTTGAAAAATTGTATGGTGGATGACTGATACCCAACGTGGTGTACCCTATGATGAGGTCATCATAATGCAGTGCTGTTTTTCGTTGTGCGGTCGAGACGATATCATCATAGTTTAGGGTCATGTGATAGGACCCGACAAAACAGTTTAATGTCTTATGGCAAAGACATTATGGAATGTGTATGATGTGATAAATCATACCCAATATGAATTAGGAAGATGTCCACATTATCACCATGTGCAACTCCGGGAGATGAGCCTCAGGCCAAGAGGCCAGTGAGGATTAGAGGATAAGGGGCATGATAAGGTTTCTTCCTGTTGAGCTGGACCTGAAAATGTGATGTCTGGGTGATCCCACGTATCCCATGAGGATGAGGACCAAGCCATACATAGCTATTATAAAAGATCTTAGTTTATGTTCTTAGAGCTCAGACCGTGGGAGCCCCGAAGGATGTCGTATTGCAGCTTTGTCCCCCTAATGTGAGGAGGTTAACTGAGGGATAGTGCCAAGAGTGTAAAAATTCCACCTGGATTTTCTGGGTGGAATCATAATGTAAATCATGTAACCAACATTCATGGCCTGAAGGGGCTGGCGTGGCGATGAAGGATTGCTACTGACCATGTTCACAACACAACATCCTATCACATTAGCCTAAAATGGGGACAAACAAATGAGCATCGACTGCTGACCATGTTCGCAATGCTGGATTCATATCAATTTTATGTCTGAAACCCTCGAGGGCATTGGCCCATAATGGTAGGATCTCACTTAGGCCTAGAATCCATGCCGTTTTGGGGATCCCTTTGGGTTTGAATGATAATGGGGGCCCAAATGAAGGGGAACAAGAATCTTGAAAAGTGGAAGGAACTTTACCAAGTGGAATCTGACACTCTAGGTCCTAGACCAGAGTGCTCATGAACACATCAGCAAACTACTATTAGGGGTCAAGGGGCTCAACTTGGGAGCTTCCAATTCACACAGATGAGTATAGAACAAAGAGATGGAGAACTCCCACGAGAAATGGGGTCGCAGCATGGTTTCCACAAACCCATTGACAAGGAGGGAATAACCCTATACCACACCTATATATCCCTCTCATGGAGAGGAACAGAGAAAGGGGCCTAAGTGACCCAAGTAACTCTAAGAGATGGGACAAGATGAAAACTATAAGTGTTCAAGCAGTCCTACGTATCCCATAAAGATGGGAATCAAGACACACATAGTTCTTGAAGGTGTAGTTTAATGTCATGCAGGACTGACGTGCAGTTTAGGCTCATGTGAAACCAAATGTAGTTTAAGGTCATGCATGCCCATGCAGTTTAAGGTCATGCAGGACCATTAGGCTCAGGAAAAGTATTGCTTGATGAACTTGGCCTTGGTGAGAGGAGTTATATGATATCTATCCATGGTTACCAGGGAGTATACTTCATTGGGGTAAACCTTGTGAACAATGAAAGTTCCTTCCCATTTGGGCTCCAACATGGGTGGTTTTCTACCTGGTATCAGTGGTGTTTTCAAAGCCAGCACCAGTCACCTTGTAGGAAAGAGTGAAGTCAAACTTTCTGGTTGAAGGCTTGAGCATTCCGGCTTCGATGCCTTTCTAGGTTTTGTAGGGAATGAAGCCTATTCTCATCCGGTTTTTCCAATTTAGCTTGATGTATTTCAGCCACTCTATCTAGAACTTTCACGTCATAGACCACTGTGCACAATGAGGGTAACTGAATCTCGATGGGCCAGACGACCTCAATTTCATATACCATGGAATATGGGGTCACCTGGGTGGAATTACGAGTTGTCGTCCGATAAGCCTAGAGGGCGTTGGGGAGCTTATCCGGCCAACTTTTCTTGTTCTGACCAACCATTTTATACTGAATATTATAGAGGGTTTTGTTGATTTCCTCGATCTGTCCACTTTCATGTGCATGATAGCAGGAGGTATGGTTAGAGTGGATGTTGTACTTGGCATAAAACTTTTTCAACTTGACTGCTCAAAATTTGGTGCCATTATCGGTGAGGATAGCATGAGGAATCCCAAACTGATGGATGATATTGGAAATCACGAAGTCAATGATAGAACAGGCTTTGACCTCATTGAGTGAAAATGCATCTTCCAACTTGGAAAAGATATACGTAGTGGTCAGAATGAGCTGGCATTGGCAATCCATTGCCGGTGGATATGGTCTTACGACATCTAATCCCCAGACTGTAAAGGTCCAAGAGTAATTGGTATTGTGGAGAGGCTTTGGTGGACGATGCACAAAGTTAGCATTAACTTGTCATGAATGGAACCTCTTGGAGAACTTGATGTAGTCATGGATCATGGAGGGCCAAAAATACCATAATATTTGGATATGGTGAAATAGTTTTGGCACATAATGATAGGCACCACATGGACTAGCTTGAACCTTTTGCATGACCTGTGGAATCTCAACCCCCTGAATGAAACGGAGGAGAACACCATAAAACCTGCTCTTATAGAGGATTGACTCAAGGCTAGGAGCACTCTAAAGGGTAAACTACAACGCGTGGTGTTTGATTCACTCACACTCAGCCCAGTCTGATGGGAGATTACCGTGTTGGAAGTATTCAACTAAGGCTATCCTCTAATCAGCAATATTATCGGTCACTGCATCCAGACGAATCGGGGTTCCTGACGTAGAGGCGCCGACAGTAATATGTCTTACCTGTGGGCCACCACAACCTATCCAGGGTAACATGAGCTATGACTCTTTGATGTTCCACGTGGTAAATTAGATCATTATGTTTGGGCTCTGAAAGTGATGTAGCTAAGCTGGCCAAAGCATTCGCTCGACCATTCTGCGACCGAGGGACATGGGTAACCTCTGACGGAGAAGAGAACTGGGCCATTTGCTAGAGGGTTCCCTCCAACAATGGTACGAGCTCTAGCTTTCTGATGACATGGCCATAATTGACTTGTTTATGACTATTTATGAATCTCCTTTCACAAGAAAATGGGGCACGTCGATCTCAAGGTCTAGCTTGAGGCCAGTAATGTGGGCCTAATACTCCGCCTTGTTGTTGGTGCAGCCTTATGTCAACAAAAATGAGTATGGGAGAATAGCTTGCGTATGGGTAATGAACATGATACCCAAACCCAGTCTTTTGATCCTAAGATCATTTATCCTCCTATTGGTGGGGCTCTGGGAGGCACCATCAAAGTGAATCTGCTAACATGGGATGACATGATCTACGTAGAAGATTTCCTCCTTGGGAAAATCCAAGTCTAGGGACTGGTCCACAGAGGTTAGATGGGTAGCTAGAAATTCTGCCAATTCCTGTCCCTTGATAGCCTTCTGAGGGACAAACCTAATGTCGAACTGCTAGAGGATTACCGCCCACCACGCTAGTCATCCAGTCAACATGGGATGGCCTAGGATGTACTTCAATGGTTCTACTCCAGACACTAGATGTACCTCATGGTGCTGTAGGTAATGTCGCAATTTCGGTATGGAAAACACGACCTCAAGGCAGCTCTTCTCTATGGGGGATTACATGGTCTTCGTATCGAGGAGCATGTTGCTGAGATAGTAAAGGTTGTTCTCAATCCCCTCATTGTTCATTTGGGTGAGAAGGGCACCAAGGTACTGTTCCAAGGCGGTGACATAGAGGACTTGTGGCTTCCCAGAGATGGGAGACATCATGAACGGAGGCTGGAGCTAATATTTCTTGACTTCCTCAATGGTGGTCTGGAACTCCTCGTCCCACTGATAATAATTTTTCTTCTTCATAAGCCAAGAAAAGGGATTACATTTTCTAGCCAGATTCGTAATGTATCAGCGTATGATGACCAAGTGTCCTTGGAAACCTAGAATCTCCTGAATATTACTAGGGGGAGGCATCTGGATGATGTCCTTGATCTTCTCCAGTCCGATCTCAATGCCCCAGTATCTGACAAAAAATCCAAGAAACATCCCGGAGGTGTCCCCGAAGGCACACCAGAACAGGTTCATCTTTAAGTGGTGGGAACGAAGGGAGACAAACACTTTTTCAAGGTCTGTGAGATGGTCCTGGAGCTAGCGAGATTTTACCTCTAGATCATCCACATAGAATTCCACTAGTATCCTAAGGATTGGCTTGAATATGTGGTGCATGTCCTGCTGATAGGTGGCACCTGCATTCTTCAAGCGAAGGGCATAACCTGGTAATAGAAACTAATCCGGGGCACCCTGAAAGCGGTAGACTCTTCATTCTCAGGGGCCATCTAGATCTGATTATATTTAGAGTAACTATCCATGAAGGAGAGAGCTTGGAACTCAGCCGTAACATCGATTAACAATTCTGTCACTAGAAGGGGATAATCATCCTTTGGACAGTGACAGTTGAGATCCCGGAAGTCGATGCAGACTCCGATCTATCTGTTCTTCTATCTGATCGGCACAATGTTGGCTAGCCACTTGGGGTATTGTGCCTTTTTAATGAAGATGGCTCTGATGAGCTTGTCAACTTTGGCCTCGATGATGGAACCGTGAGAAGGGTGCATCTTTTTGGGAGGTTGTATGAACCCGCAATGATTTGCTGGAAGACTGAGGCGGTGGACAGTTACCTGAGGAGCTAGTCATGGAATCTCTTTGTAACTTCAGTAGAATACATCACGGTGCTTCTTAATAAAGTCCACGTACCATTGCTACTCCTCAAGGGACATAGCTTCCCTGATCAATGTTGGTCTCAAGTCTTCCTTACTACCAAGGTTCACCTATACCAATTCATTGATCGTAGAGGAAACTCCTTCTTCCAAGGTGGGTGGAGCATCCTCTATATCCACTTCTCCACTTATAGAGGGACATTATAAGGGAGAAGTTTTTTTTTGAGTTATCAGACCCCAATAGAAGTCTATTACTGGCTTGAGCGACAGTGGTTATTGTATCGGGGAACATTAGTGCTGTCGAGACCATAACAATGAAGGTTGTTGATCTGATCCCATCTGGTCTCCGACCCAAGGGGCCACACTTGATAATATAAAAGCAGTGGTGGCGCATCACCCAAATCTGGCTTATTCCGGCCTAGAGAAATAGAAAAGTATGATGTACTACCACTTCCATGTGTCGGACGCCCCGATACCTGATGGAAGTGGAAGACTCTAGGATCACAGAGACCTAATTCGTATAATATTACGAAGTGATCTTTCGACACCACCTAGATTTGTGAAAATGGTTCCATATTGTCCCAAATACAACAAAACATTACCCAATATCAAGGGTCGTGGCCTCTGACCGATGGATCAGGAAGACGTAGGTGTCATTCAGGCCTTCCCAAGGGTCTGTTGTGACCGTGGCGGGCTCAACATCACTTTTCTGGACTTGTTTATCTTTTCTGTTGTTGAATTTAGAGTCCAGATAACAGGTTTGACAAGAGGAAAAATGAGATGCATCACCTTGGAGTACGCCTACTCCACCGTCAAGGGAGTACATGAGGCAATGGTGATATGATTAGGGAACTACCGCATAACGGTGGAGCCATGTCCTACCCATTAATGCTTTGTATGCAGTGTCCTGGGAGACAACCATAAACTCGGTATTGGAAACTAGGCCACTAAACTGGGTCTTCAAACAGATATTGCCGACCACGGTCTGATCTGTCTTATAATATCCCTGGATCATTAAATCAGAGGGATTAATGTCATCTTTGGATAACCCTAGCTTCTATAGTGTCTGCGTCGGGATAAGGTTGATCCCGGAGCTGGTGTCAACAAGACAGCGGCAAACCTCTAGGCTGTTAAATTGGCTGGTGATGTATAGTGGGTGGATGTACCCCTATTATGGAGATCCTTCATCTTTATTGGAGAACGAAATGATTTCCTAGAATTCGGCATTCTCGACCACTTTAGCCTTAAAGGGTTCTATAGGTACTACCTCCCTCTAAAACTGCATGGGGATTCTTAGAGCCTCAGCGAGGGCCTTGAAAAAATATGACAACAATAAAGGGGATTCAAGGATGAAAATGCTCACTGGGATGCCGGCTTGGTTCTTGAGAAAATCGTACTTCTATGACATACATGAACTTCTTCTTGCAGGAGGCCGCTCTATGATAGAAGGCATGATGGGCCCAGCTGGCCGGATTAGCAGCTGACTGGTACTGGGTATATTCGTCTGATCACTAGTCGAAGCCCCGTGAATCACTATTGGATAAGGACTGGACGACTGAGATCGGCCTGTATCCGGGCGATGCTGGTCGTGGCACGACCGAAGTGGTTCGACCTGATCCAGTAGCACAAACAGTTGTATTGGTGGGCCTGTCGAGACAGGATAAAGAGGCTGCACATGATGAGTTCTCCGCTAGGCCTATGGACTGGTACCAGTGTCATGCATGGCCTAGCTATAGGTTCCAACTGACATACCCCAATGACCCATATGGTCGCAGCTCCGCCGATGTTGGCATCGCTAGGGTCATTGTGGGAGGTTCTTCTGGCGCTCCCCCTTGTTGAGAATCATATAGGGGTTTACCACCTCGACAGAGTTAACCAAAGTGTACCCTTGACTCTCACTTGATGATTCATCAATCAATGGGTAAATTCTGGGAGGTATCCCCATATCTGGGGGAATAAAATCACTGAGATAGCAGGACGAAAATGACATCGGTGGGGGCACATTTGTTTTTTTTGCATCGTCGATGCTTTCCCTTTTTGGAAGAGGTTGGTTGAGATGATGATACAGAAGTGGTAGCCATGGATTCTAAAGGCTCCAGCTAATTCAGGAATGCACAGATAAATCCATGGGCATGGGAAACTATTTTTCGGTAAATCCAATCTCTATACTTCTGAGACCCGCATGTCAGAGACCTACTGCCACTCACCTTCATCATCGATACTACTATCTATCCTTACAAAGACACCCGCCACATGCACCGGGGCCGGGCCCAACCTGACTATGTTTTTGTCAATCTGCTCTTGGAGCCAGTCCCTAAACACATATAATTTTCTGAGGGTGTGCCCCAGGATCTGGTGATAAGGGAAGTAGTTGGGGCGATCATTGATTTTCACATGTTAGGGATCTCTGCACTAAAGCAAGTGTATAATTCCTTTTTCTAAGGCACTGCAGAAGTAACCAGGGACCTGAGACTCATCGATCGAGTATGTCTAATTTATTCTATCTGGGAAGGGAGCTCAAGGAGCCTAGCCCTGACGAGTGGCTGGAGGGGCCTTCCAAGGAGGTGAAACATGATTACCTCACCTTGGTGGTGGAGGTGCATTCCACAGGGGAGTTTTCCAATTATAAGGATGATATTGGGCCAGAAGCTATGCCTGAGGTGGAGGTCCTCTATGAGGTTGTGGGTCCGGTGCTACTGGTAGCCGTTCTAGCTGCCTTGGGGCTTCTATTTGGGCCACTGCGGTGGGCTCGGCTCTAGCATCCCTCCTCACTGGGATTATAGGGGTCAACGACCATGCTTGGATGGACTATTTCAAGGCTTCTTCAAGGTGCTAAGACTTATCTGAGAAGACTCAAAACCCTCTGGGAACGTTCTATGTGATCAGGGAGGGAACCATCTCTATAATGAAATTCCCCACACACATCGTCTGTAATTGCTCCTGAGTCAGCAGCATGCCAAAGAAGTATGTGATCCCCTTCCATCGGGCAATAAAGTCTATGGCTCGCTCATCAAGACATTGTTTTCACTTGAAGAGGTCTGCGATTCTCATTTTCTGGTTGTAGAGCTGAAATGGAAGATGAATTTCATGTGAAGGTCCTCCCAACTGGTCACAAATCAGATGGGGAGCTAGTTGTACCAGATGAATGTCAGCCCTTCCAGTGTCTGAACAAAATAGAAGAGCTTGGAGGCCTCCTTCTGTGCTGGAGTCTCTATCATAGTCTCACACCTTGACTTATAGTGGTATAGGTGTTGTGGCGGGTCCCCCTTCCCATTGAAGGGGAAGAAGGTGGGATTCCCATTACCCGGAGGTGTCAGAATGGAATCCACCCATGCTAGGTATGGCTTGCCATCAGATGGGATTTCCACCTGTCGCATTACCAATTCCTCTAGGTGGGAGATGAGTGCCACCATTTGATCATCTGGATGGGGGGTCCCTATCTTGACAGGGATCCCTAACCACAAGCGCTTTAGTGGGTTCTTTAATGTGGTAGACAATTTCAATGGCTCATGGAGCAGCTGGAAGTGTGACCCTTGGGGTGGTCGGGTGAGCCAAAGTGTGGTTCCATTGATTGTTTCTCTATTCTGGAGGGTTTGGCGAGACATACTGCACCGTTTTGTTGTGAGCTCAGGATTCTTCCCTATCAGCGTGAGCAGCATGATCAGGTTGGCCTGGGGGCTGCTCGCCTAGGGGAAGTTGTTCCTGCCCATACTGACCCGGCCTAGGCTCACCGTAGTTGGGTCTCCGCTCACCAAGGCATTCCGCAAGGAGTTTGTTGAACATCTTTTTCTACTCAGCAAGTTGTTGGCGGAATGGGGCCCTCTTGGGGTCCCCCTCCATCTTCTGTATTGAAGAGGACGGGTCTAAGTTCATGACCGCTCCAATGTGCTCTTTTCCCTTACCAATATTCTGGCTTAGAACTAGTGCCTCGGTGGGCGGAGGGAGACCAAGGAGGTTCCAATGATGATGAGTAAACCTCCCTGATGGGTCTAGTAGAGGTGTCATGTCCTCATGGGGTCATTCCTATCAAGATGTTCCACCTCGTTTTCCACTCCCAAAAAATCGGTCATGTTGACCGTAACTCTTCACGGGGGAATGTATTCAATGTCGCCTAGCTAATCGGGCTGCTGGAAAATAGCACTGAATAGGAGGGAAGCATACTACCCTAGCCACAAACTTTAATGTGGGGGGGTAGCCTCCTTAATAACCTTGTGGAGTAATTGGAAACTCTGAACACATTGTTGTTGGATGGCCCTGTGGTGACCAGGTGACTCAGGGTGCTGGACCATGGGGAGGGCCGCTAGATAAACTAGACAACATTTTTTGCCGATTTCTTTAAGGTGCACATGGCTCATTGGATAAGAAACTCTCTGGTGGTGAAGATGATGTTGATTCACCTAGTGGGAACAACAGAATCATTCAAACTCTTCCAGGGTGAACGATTCGGGCACACAAAAATATGGTCATAAGACCGGCCAAAACATCATAGGGAAGTGGTCCACTGCGAGGATGGTACAGAAGCTCCTTGGCTCAGATTTAGGGTCTGGACCATGATTACCCCACTCATCAAATTAGGGTGGCTATGGATCTGGCAGTGGTACTTAAGCCAATCGCTGGGACGACAGGCTGGTCGGTGGTGAATATGGCATGCATGCTGACTGGCCACCAAATATTGTTCTGTCCTCTGAGGACTGTAGCGACCAGGCCTCTATATCATGATAGGATGAACCGGTGACCAGAGCTCCTGACACAGTATGAACGTCTTCTGAGGGTGGGCTACGCCATGACTCTTCCATCATTAACCCCCAAAATAGCTCTCTGTGGTCTCTAGCCACGACAGAGGGCACTTCCAGAGATGATGTTGGAGACTGCGTGGTCAGTTCCTGGGGACATGCCAGGTTCTTGTCCTCCAGGATATACCTTTTAAGGGAGAGAGGGATCCTACGGACCTCGCGTTCCAGGAGTATGAGGCTGATGTGCAGCATTCCTGCCCCAATCTTTGTCTCGGAGGACTGAGGGGAGGGCTCCAGCGCTGATTTGTACTCCACCTTGGAGTCTGAGAAATGGAATGGTCTGATTCCTGTCCGGACTTCACCAGAATTCCACTTGCAGTGAAAACCAGCTAATATCCTACCCCTGGGTGACTCTTTTGGGCAGGGCCCACTTCCGGAACGAGGAGGCCCTTCGTCCATAATGGTACTGGGGTGGAGAAAACTTCCTCTAGGGTGGGCTACGATGTGAGGATCACCAAGGAAAATGTTGAATGGGATGTGAGGAGGACCTCTGTGCTGGCAGATGACCAGACACACAATGTCTCCATATCTACGGTATGTGGAAGTGGGAGTGACACCGTACCCAGTGCAGTGAGCGTGGGAGAGACCCCCATATGGATATTTGCTGTCATGGGGAAGACCCGCAATTGGGTTGAAGGTGGAACATGGGAGACCTCCAAGCTGAAGTTGGGAGAAGAGAGGACTCACACCTCCTATAGTGGTGGTATGGAGTGGGCCTCCGCATTGGGAGTCATTGCTGACGATTGGTTCACAGCTACCATCACTTGTGCAGGTGACCGAGAGAGTTGACCTAGCATGCCCATGGGGCGGTTGGGGCCTCGATCCAGGTCGGGCGTGTAACTGCCCCTGATCAAAGTATGTAGGGAGTTGGGGATATGAGTCGGTAGGGTCTTGGGCCACAATATTCACTGCCGTTGATGCCCCAAGATGGGCGTACTATACCATTTTCATCTAACACTGGCATCGGGTTAGATGAACTGGAGTCAGGGGTGCAGGTGTGTGGCTTACCTGCTCCTTGGCTCAGGGAACCTGGCGGCAGTGCTGACGCTGCTTGGAGGGGGCCCTCGCATGGAGCCCTTGAAGCGGGAATCTGATCAGGCCGACCCAGGTATCCCCTACCTCATTGACGTAGGGAATGGAGTTGCCAAGGTGTTTCGAGGACAAGCTCCTGAAATGATTGAATGTTGTGGTGGGGAGAAGTGGCACCCTACGCAGCCCTCAGGGGTGACGTTGACAGTGAGGCATGACCGCCTCAGGATCTTGGTGGGCCATACCCCTGGTGGGGATGATCTCTTCCTCCTCGTACATGAATACAAGGACATTAATAACCCTTTGCTGGATAATTTCCAATGTGGAGATGGGGTGTGGGCGCACAACAGTCATGGTGGTTGAGGCCATCATAGAAGAGGTATAACCGCATAGGGTGGCCATGTCGATATTTCCTCTACCCCTGCACTGGTGGGCCGATGGTGACCGGGTTCCGGATGCAACAGATTGGTTCCTAAAAGTTGGGAGATGAAGTCATTAACACAACATGGAATAGAAATGAACTACGAGTGCCCCAACACTATTCCATCTTCCATTTCCAGTATGAGGGGTCCACACTGACAATGTCATATAACATAATGCTCAACGTACTGACTACACCAACATCTGGAAAGTTTCACATCGGGATCACTATTTGCTTGGTGGGGCCTGGCGCTGGATGATTGGATCTGAGGACATGCTAATTCACTGATGCCTCGAACACTACTATCCTCCTCGATGAGGAGATTACATTCACATTTAGTTCACCATTTATGTTTCTGACACTTTCACTGGGGTGCACACATCTGTCACATAGAGGACTCGCAGCTATTGCCCCGGATTCCCTCATTCCAAAGATTAGAGGCATCCACTCCATAATCAAGGATGTGTAATCCTTAATCTAAATGGGATGATGGGATGTTAGTTCTTCGTTCCGTGGATTCCTCCACGGAGCTCGTCACCTAGTCCGGGTCTTCCTTATAGACATAATACATTGTTTGTGAAACTCTTCCTGGTTCCATATCTTTATGGACACCAGTTAATTACGCTGATTCTTTCAGGACATTCCATGGGGTCCAGTCAGGGCAGCTACCTTTCATTAGGGGAGTAGTCATGTTGGGCATCACTGGCATGTCTGGACGCTGGGGGATTGGCATGTCTTTCTTCTGTCCCTTATTATAGGGCTTCCCGAGGGTGCGTAAGCCTGAGGCATCCCCCATTGAATGGGGGGAATCACATGTCATTGGCATGTATATGAGGTTTTCCTCATCTTCCTATGTTTAACACTGGGTATGTCGTAAGTTTAACATCCAGCAGAGATGGATCTGATTGATTGGAACACTTACTAGAGTGGATCAGATGGAGGAACCCCCTGAAGGGAACACCGATAATGGGGCCAACACATGGGTGGCTTCCAGAATGCTACTTGTGGAAACATGAAATGGGGTGGCTTGATTCCACCAGGATGTGGATGCCTAGGTAAGAACCAGGATGGTTGATGGAAGGTTAATTGGTTTTGAGGGGGAATGATATGGAACTGTCATGATGGTGATGGTGGTTTTGGCCTTGAGCCTCGAAGAGACTTAGTACGTATCCTCGTGGTAGGGAATCAAAGTCTGTGTAGTTCGATAAAAGGATGGGACACCTGAGGAGGCGACCTGTGAGAATGGACACATGGATGGGACCCAGATGAAGTGGAACATCCAGGTTTGAGAATGATCTTCCTGAGACACACAGGCTTGAGGGAGAGATCATAATGATACATGAGTGTTGGTCTTGATCCTCATGGAGGATTCCTACGTATCCCCATGGTGGGGAATCAAGGGCCACGTAGTTCAGATGGAGAATACAGTTTAACCTCATTAGGGATGGGGAGAAGTGATGTGAAGGGGGTCAGAATGACTGGTTGGTGGGATTGAAGCTTGTGGATGCTTCCTACGTACCAAGCCTTAACACAGATCAAAAACCAGTTAGTTTGGATGGAATGGGGCTTACAATCTATGGCGGACCAATATGTTGGATTCGGTGAACCGACGTGAATAGGGACCTGAGGTCTAGGTGGATGGTGGTCTTGAACCTCAAGGAGGATTACAATGTACCATGCCTTGACATGGATCAAAGTCCCCATAGTTCGGTATGGGTTGGGGCTACACTCTGAGGTGGCCCAAGTTGTTGGGCTTGAACCTCATGGAGGCTTCTTACGTACCACACCATATCATGGATCAATGTCCCCATATTTTGGGATGGTGTGGGGCTTACACTCTGAGGTGACCCAAGGTGTTTGTTATTGTCGGTTCTCACTCTAAGACCACGTGAGTCATGCTCGGTGTGAGATACAAAGATAGTAGGGACCTGATGATCACGTCGTGAAATGTGCTTCTATGGGAAGTGAAGAGGGGCTTACGCATGATTAGCAGCCTAGAGGGATTTCGACTTACTCCAGGATAGAGGCATGAGGTGAAAAAGTGCAGTGGGAGAGGGATTTGGGACTGAAGAATGGAGGAGCCTCATTCCCTACCATGCCCTTTGAAGGCCCTAGTAACTGAAGATGAAAGGAGGAGCATGGATGCTGCCTCATTCAGGAAAGGCTAGGGGCTTACACCGAGACGACTTCCCTTTACCCATGAACAAACGCCACTCCAATAAAAAGGATATCATCCCCGGCGAGGGGTGATCCCATCCCCATGAAGATGAGTGGGCATAGAGAATGTCCAAGGTGGGGGACCCTACGTGCGAGGCATGGGGCCATGTCACATTTTAACGTCATATGCTGAGGATGATGGTGCTTAGTAGTTTAACGACTTGTAGCGCGGACCAGGCGGGCCTAATCCGCTCCCTTAGGACTTACATAACCAGGACCCTCAGCTGGTTGTGGAAGGGAAGGCATCAACAACGCTATAGTGATGGGGTGTCATGGAGTGAACCATCGAGGGGTCCACGTTAGCGTGGCTATACAAAGAAGCAATAGCTGTTAGCGTGCCTATGCGAAGAAGCATGAGGCGAAGCAACAAAATGGGAAGAATCATCCAAGTTACATTGATGTTACTTTGTACGAGCCTAGAAGGTCAAACGGGAAAATGGTGTATGATGTGGATACTCAGGGTGTGAAAGACACCTGTGAGTGGAACCCATAAGAAGAGCATTGGGCACTCGCACAAAGGTACACTAGGGCAGCACCGAGGCGAGGGGTCATGGGGAATTGTGTGAAACATTTGAGGCTTGTGCGTGAAATAAGTTGCCCTATGTGAAAAACAATCGGTTGGCTTGAAATTAGTGATGATTGAGTGTAAATGGAGTCGAGGATTTGCATGTAAATAGAAAGGATTTCATTCAAGGAGTACGAATTGCACGCAATCGGGAGAGGCAACGTGCATTGACTGGGGTGCACACAATTGAAGGGGATTGTGTACTAGGACCGCGATGCACACAAATAAAGGGGATTGCATGCGATTGGATGGCTGGAGCAAAAGTGGAGGGGATTTTTCATAGGGGGGGTGACCCTGAAGGGATTGAAATTCAGTCTAAACCGTGGGGATCTCGTTCGAAGGCGGACCCCGAGGAGACATGGTGCGAAAAAAACTGTACCTGAAATCCATATGTGCGCACGTGGAAGGAAAATTTTATGCATGAGAGCAGGTTCAGATTCATCAGCTTGGAAGTCCGAGGGGGTAGCCTCATATTTATAGGCATCTGGGGGCACGTAAAATAGGTTGTTATGAAATAATTTCGCACTGATGTCGGTGGTGCGAAATATATACCACACAGGGTGGGTTGCAAAATATTTCTCGCCCACACCGCAGAACTCTCATTAATCATGGAACATTCCGCACGGGGCATAATGTGTTTGAACAGTTTTGAAATTTTTTACGCAAACCCCCCCCCCCCATATTGGGTCCCTAGATCCAAATATGACTTCGCTTTGTCGTTTGGAATCCTTCTTCAGCACCTGAGCATTTTTCGGCATCTATAGTATTTTTATTTTTTGACCAATAACCTTTCTATGTTAGAATGTTTTTTTCTTTCATGAATGATACCCGGTTCATCAGATTTTATCATTTTATGAATGTTGAATGATTCAAGAAATTTTCCTTTTCCATAATCAGTGAATGAAATAAAACGCATTTTTTGAATGTCAGATGTTGCTGTTTGATGAAATCGTATTATTAATGAAGAGTTCAGAATAATATTTTCAAGTCACATGTTAGAAATTTTTCATTCTTTATAAACTAAATTAAAATATTATTTATTGATCAAGAAGTTCTCATATGTCAGGAAACATAATCATGATAAAACCTTTTGAAGAAAAGGGTAAATCATAATGATTGAGTCAATTCCAATGATCAAAATTATTTTCTTTATCGAATTCATGAAATATGGTCACAGAATATTGAATCTAGAAGTTAGAATGTGGGAAGCTGATGAAGAATGAATAATTTCCATGGTTCTAATTGAATTAATCATTGAATACTTTCTATCATTAAGAAAAATAATAATCATACTGATATTTCCACTGTAATAGGAAAATCCATCATAATAGGAATTACATTGTAATGGTAATTCCATCATAATTGTAATTCCATCATAATTAGGATTTCATCAGACTATATTTGAGAAGGAAACAAATTTTTAATGAGTTGGGAATGAAAAATATCAAAATGAGTTGAGAAAGAAACATAAATTTTAATAAGTTGAGATTGAAATTGAAATCATAATGAGCTGATAAGAAAACATATTCATAATTTATTAATAATAAAATAAACATGCAATTAATAGATAAAGAAACAGATTCACAATAAGATGAGAAGGTAATTGATTCCTAATGAGCTAAGAAGGAAACAAATTCATAATGATTTGATAAGGAACCAAATTCAAAATGACATGAGAAGGAAGTAGAATATTTATGTGATGATAATGAAACTGATTTGTAATGAGATGAGAAAGAAATATATCATAATTGAACTTAAAAAGGATTGTAGATCATAATGAGTTGATTATGAAAAAGACTAAATAAAGAGTTTGGAATTATTTTTAAGAGTTGAAGACTTAAAACATGAAATTAAATATTGTGTAAATATCAGAGAAATATATGGAGGATTGGAGGAGTCAATGTTGTAGTTTAAATGTGAGAGATTATCATTGTTTTGAAATATAATTATGCGGGGGAATGTTTTCAAGTTTCCCACTATTGATTTTTTGAGTAACCTATACACATATTCTTATATCAATAAATCATTGTTAAATTTTTACATAATTAGAAAAGGAGAAGCACTGAAGAAATAAAGTGAACTTTATTTTTGACCAGAGATCTTGTGAAGAGGACCAGACAACTGAATGTTTGTTTATAAAATTGTGTTATATTGTATTAAGAAGATCATATTGAGAATATTGTATTGATTCAATAAGAATTAAGGAGATTGTGTTGGAAATTTGAGAAGATTTTGAGAATTTCTTGTTGAGAATGGGTTCATCATATTCACTGCATCATATTCAGTTTTTGAGCAGAGTTATAGAAGTACAGATTGAGTAAGGGAGAATCATATTGACTTCCTCGATTTGAGAAAATCAGATCCATCCAAATCAGACTGAGGATTCAAGCAGATCAATCATAGTGGAGTTTGAAGAAGTCTATATTATTTTGATTGGATAAATTATTTTATAATAAAACTTTTAAACTGATTGGATTTAGAATAATATTTCCCACTGATAGATTGGATGCATCTAATATGAGTTGGAACAATTTGTATTCACTTCATCATAATAATGTCTTTCCATAGACCCCCATGAGTGGCTATAGAAAGGATGTAGGTTTTCAAACAATGGTTAATACTATTAAATCGCATATGATTTACATTAATTTTTATTTTTATGAAAAGAGTATTTAAAAAAGATGATAAGGAAATAAATATTAATAGGTTTTAGAGGTTATATATTGAAAATTATTAAAATATATAAGATGTTAAACAACTGATTCAACCCCACTTCCCAATTTTTATTCAATCCTTTTGAACAACAAACTCTCACATTTGTATATTCAATTAAATGAAGAAAAAATATTTGAAATCAACATAACCCGAATAATAATATTATTTGAACCTAATAATAATATTTATTCTAATATAATAAATTTATAGGTAGTTTAATCTAGGTTTTTGATACACATAGCATGCAACCCTTTATCCTTCTTTCTTAGTGGAATTATTGTAACACCCTAAAATTATAAAGGAATAACATTGTATTTAATAACATATGAAACATGAAACACAATGTTTAGAAGAATATATAACACACCATGAAATTTTAATATATTTATTTAAATATAAATTTTACTTATCTTACAATACATGAAACAACGAGTTTCTTCAATTGCTTGCCTTACAAGTAAGACTGAGTTTAAACGAGACGTGACAACTTATTAAAATGTTAATATTTTATATGATAGCTAATACCTATATTTTAAATTATCATTTATAAATATTAATAACTAAATTATGAAATTTATATGTATATATTTATTATAAATGAAATAAGAATCATTTAAAAGTTAGAATCATTTTCTAAAAAACAGTATTTTTTCTAAATGATGGAATGGTTTCTCTTTACACAAGTAATTTAAAATTAATTTTTCAACTCTTAGAATTTTTTTAAAAAATAATAATTATTTTTTAAATCTAAATATCTAAATTATCTTAGGGAGAATTTTTGAGATTTTTTCAGAAATGTTTCATTTTTTGATGAATAGTAAAAAAATATTGAATTTTAATGGAAAAATGACTTTTCATTTAAATTATTTATAATGTTAAATTATATTTTGAATTATTTTTAATGTAAAATTAGTTCAGTTATATATCAATCATACTAATTTAGGATATTGTAATCATTTTCATATTGAATTTAGAAATTAAAAGTTTATAATCTTTTAGACATTTCCTCTTTAAAAACCCCCACTTTCTCATCACACCTATGTGATTAATTTTCAATAAAAACATTCCACATATGTGATTTGAATTTATGAAAATGTATTCTATATTTTTAATCAATGTAATTTATAATATTTAATAAGGACAACATAATTTGTTATGAATATTAATTGTGAAAATATTAAAAATTACTTTTTGTAGTTATAGTAAAAATGGATTTAATACGGGGTTAAACTAAGAAGTAAGGGTTAAAAATCACCTAAAAAATTTAAAACACCCATTTAATGGACATATTTAGAAATTATCTCTTATAAGTACTATAATGAATCATTTTTGAGGCTTGTGTCATAATAAAAACGTTGGAATGATTGAATCTTGTCAAAAAAATTACTTGTGGATCACTCACCTCACTTATAACATGCTGCCCTCTATCCTCTCTTCATCACACCATAAATCCATTTTTTTCATCCATTCCATACCCAAATCACTTCCCAACTTCCCTACCCTAATCATAGAAGACATTTTTGGATTAAATACAATATATGAAGGCTTTAGTGCAACCCTATAGAGGATACCTGAATAAAAGGAAATGTTATTAAAAAAGAATTTTTATATAATTTTTTTCTCAACAACATTAAATTAGTATTAAACCATGATAATATAATAAAATCAGTATCTTAAATTTAATTATTTGTATTTGGCATATGTTCATGGCCTAAAACCTCCACCACTTCCATCAAATGGGTTACTAAATCATCATTCTTGTGTATAGAGAATTATCGCCTTGCGAACTGATGCAATTCATCATTCCATTACCACCTCTAATTATTGGGAATGATGTTGAATATAATGTATATATATGATATTTATAGAATAATTATATCTCCAAATTCATTATATCATATATATACCTTTTTTACAATCTATTCAATAGGGGATACGATAACGTTGCCTGTGTATATGACGGAATTCCGCATTGTGAAGCTATGTGATTCATCCTTCACTAACACTTTACAAGGAAAGTGATAAAGATAAAATTAATGATGATACGTGATATAAATGAAATAATTATGATATTCATGAAATATTTAACATTATGTGAAATATAATATATATAATTGTCTTTCTTTTCTTTTCACTTATGTAAAGATGATAACATCATCTGTGTATGTGTGGACTATCTCCTTCATGAAGTGATATGAATCTATTTTCATCACCACACCAAATCAATGATCTATATGAGTATATTTAAAAAATAATATGATATATATGATATTATTATCATTATATAAAGATAAAATATTTCTTATCTCCTTTTCAAAGTGATCATTAAAAAATGGAAATGTTAATCATTTGTATGTACAGCCTACTGTTTCCATGATTGTGATGTAAAACATTTTTTATAACTATATTTAATGATTGGTTTTAAAATTAAAATTGATATATAAATATGATATTTATGTCATTATTTTTGTTCATTAGATTTTAAAAATATATAATATTTGAAAGAACCGTATCTTTCATGACAAAACACGCTTGTGAAAACAAAGCAATTAACACCCGAAATATTGAAAAATAATGAATGATTATTAACAAAAGAGTGATAAAATATTATAATTGGATCATATATGATACTATAAAAATGATTATAGTTCTAATATAAATTAAAAAATTATTAAAAACATTTTATAAGAGGTTAAATCATATTCGTCATAATGGAAGCGTGAGATAAGGTATTTCTTCTCAATTTCATTTCATTGAGGCATATTGTAATGTTAGCAACTTAATATATTTTTTATAGTGTATATACTACCCATTTGATATGTAATATCATGAATACAACATTATTCATGGTGTTTTATGTTTTAATTTGGATTATTTCATCTTATAGGTTCCTAATTAAATGTTACCATGTGGGAAATAATTTCAATACCCAATTTATTTTAATTGGGTTATATTACTTCTTCATTATCTTTCATATTCTAATATTATGTGTATAATAATTTTTATTATCATATGTTCTATTTCATATTTTTTATGTGGATTTACATTTTGTACACATAATTGATTCATTGATTAATTCACACTTCAATTTTATGATCATTATAATTGTTTATTTTACAAAATCATTCTAATCAAGATTTTTTATTCATGAATTTAAATTGAAGGAAATTATTTAATAATTTTTTAATAAAAAATTTAATTTTATTATCCTTTGAACATTCATGATCTTTTTTAATTAATAGAACCATTTCCCACTCTTTTTACTTAAAATAATTGGGAAAATGTTTTTAAGAAAATCTGAAATCATTTCTCTCTTTGGTCAAAAATTTGTTTTCATCAAAAACCATGTCTTCAAGAATGTTTTTATCCTTTTCAACATTATTTGTTAAAGAAATGATATCCCATTTTTTTAATTTTATTTAAATTAATCATTATTTGTCTTTCAAAACATTCCTCTTTTGAATTTTACCAAAAAATTAAAAGGAATATTCTCGATGTTTTCTAAACAAAGAACTTTTCTATCCTTTTTGAAGTGAAAAATGAACATTATTCTTAATTTTACTACATGTATGGAATTACCCATTTTCATGGCCATCGTTTAATTGAAGCTTCCTTATCAGGGTTACAAGGTAATTTTGAAGGTAATTGTTTTCCAAATATTCAGGAATTTTTTTTAAAAGTGACACTACTAGAAAACTACCCTATATCCATGGTTTATAACTTTGGGAATAGCCTATACCCATGGTTTTAGGAACTGTGTCTTTGGGAGCTCTCGGTATTTATCTCTACCCATAATTTCAATAAAATTGTGGGTATATGCTTAGAATATTTTAACATAAACATGATTTAACCCAAGCAGTGGGTATATATCTATAACCACAGTTCCCCAAACCATGGGTATAACTTTTACCAGTAGAAAATATATCCCCACAATTCAATGAAATGTGGGTATGGGAAATCTTTCCCCATTTTGTATCTTGATCAGCTCTTCCATCATATCTTGAAACTATAAATAAAATACAAACCGTAGTACACATTAAGTGAAATACATTTATTAAATATTTAGCATTCAACCAACTACTTATAATAATTTTCAAACAATTTACAATACTATAACATACAATACATCCATTCAAACAATAAATTCATGTCATTAAACAAAAACAACATGTATCTAAACTACTTATTCAAAAATGGAGGGGATCAATATATATCCCATCACCAACATCATAATCCCCATCAGAAACATTATCATAACAAACAACATTATCTAAAGCATAAAAATCATCATCATCAACATCATCATCACCACCACCATCACCACCACCACTACCACCACTATTACTAGGTGAACCCCTATTAGGACCCTCATTGACATCACATGGGGTATCATATAAAGATCCCATTGATTCATTGTATGAGTAAACATTAGTAGAAACCTTTGATGGAAATGATTTACTTATAACTAAAATAGATATCAAGAAGTGATTGGTGATCAGTTTACTTCTCTCATGCACCCATAAATATAATTTTTAAAATTAGGTGCTTATCTAAGAGAACTTTGTAGATCCGTGCTGTGCATGTTTTGAGGGGTGCTTGATATAGACCAAAACCTAGTGGGCATGATGTTTTTACTAGGTCAACATCAAACTCTCCCCTGGTAATAATAACCTAATACCTGACTCAAATAATCATTCCACCCAATGTTTTCAACTAATTTATCATCAAGGTCCTCCAGGGAAGACTGTTGAAAATATAAAAAAGATATTTAATTAACAATTTCATATAAATTTTTGAAATATAAATAAAAACTCATAATATTTTTTTATGTTTGTACAATTAAGAAAATTATATCCTTTTTCTTCCTACTCAAGAAAAATATTTTTTATCGAGGCACACGTCCTTCAATGCCTAATATCAATTTTTGAAAATGACATTAATTTTTATAAAACAACCTTATATCATAATGTAAAAGTGATAAAACAAGAATGAATTAAAATTATAGTAGTTGAAGAAATCCATAAAATGAAGAAGCATAAAAATATTCATTTAATTAGAAATTTATTTCTAGTGTCATAACATAAAAAATACATACAAATTATCTTGATAGATATCAGTATGATGTGGATTCATCTTGTATGTTCATTTCAGACCAATTCTATCTGTGTTATGTTATTTTTTTATTCAAACACTAGCTAGTTTTGATCATTTGGTCATTACGTTCAATTTTAGATTAGGTGGGTTAGTAAATTGGTAAATTAGTCAATTAGTTATTAGACCATTTAGGAAAATTAGGTCATTTAGTCTAATTAGTCCAATTAAACAAATTAGACTAATTGTTTCATTTAGTCCAATTTGGTTATTTAATCCTATTGGGACATTTAGTACATATAGTACTTTTATTCCATTTATTCCATTTAGAGCATTTACGCCAATCAGTCCAATTAGACCATTTAGAACAATTTGGCCAATTAGAATGTTTAGAACAATTATGCAATTTAGACCACTTAGGCCAATTTAATACATTTAAAAAATTAAGGGAATTTAGACCATTTAGTACAACTAATCCATTTAGGCCATTTAATACAATTAGGAAAATTGGCCAACTGGCTATCAGGACAACAATCTAGTAATCCATTAAGAAAATTGGATGTTAGGCTATTAGGATATCAGGACGTTAGGCCAATTGGTAATTCATCCATTAGGAAAATTGGCCAATTGTCCATTAGGTCGGTAGGAAAATTGGTCATTAGGTTATTAAGATAGTTGGCCATTAGGCCCCTAGGCCAATTGGTTATTAGGCCCTTAGGCCATTAGGGAAATTGGATATTATGACATTGTCCCAATTGGATGTTATTCCATTAGGACATTAGACCATTAGGCTAATTTTCAAATTGACCGATTTTCCATTAGGGTGTTAGTCCATTAGTCTGTTAGACTGTTAGGCCATTAGACTATTAGTCCATTAGAAGAATAGGTCAATTAGACATTAGTCCATTTGACTATTAGGAAATTAGATTGTTAGGTAGTTAATCCATTATGTCATTAGGCCAGTTGGCCATCAGTCCGTTATCCCAACTTGTAGGATCAATTGTAGGATATATATGATAATGGTTTTAGTATCAAAATGATGATGCTGATGCTCAATATACAAGTGGGGGGGGGGGGTGGATTGTATACTTTAAAATTTCCTTATGAAAATTTTTTATAAACAAAATTCACAACGCATCTATGTTCTACTAAATTTCTTGATTCCAGTAATGTCATTCTGAATGTGATGTTTCAGAAATATTGTTCCAGAAATGTAACTAGTTCAGCAGACTAACTAGATTCTGAAAATGGAAATAGTTTAACAAGATGACTATATTCTAGAAATGTAATTCCGAAAAAATGAGGTTCGGGAAATGTAATTCCTGGAATGAAACTAAACTAGAGATTACCAAATAAAGGCTTCAGCTTAATGCATATAGAATCTTATTTAATTAGAGTACATGTATTAGGAATTATAATATAGTTATAATTTCCTCAACAACCAAAATTACAGTGGAAAACCAAATTGAAAACGCACAAGTAACAAATATAGAAATCTTTTAACCCAAAGAGCAGGGTTTCCAACAAAACTAGATAAAGGACACTTGATTTATACTTTCAAGAAATTCTGTACTACCCAAAACCTGGTAAGCCCTCAACTTGAAGATCGGTATTTGTCATGCTATCATCGTAAGCCCTTGATTTTTATGGAAATTAGCACCTCGTATTTGAAAATCCGAAGTCTCTGATTTTAAGGAAATCGCACATCTGCACGAAACAATTCTATACGAAGAAATGTTTGAACATGATTTTCACACCCGATCAAGTTTTTCACAAAATCCACATGAAGAACTTAGAGTTGAAAGAGTCTCTCTCTCTAGAAATCACTTCAACATCATATAATATCTAGAATCGAAGAACTGTGTGGAGGTTGTTCAAACGAGCTCCTATTTATAGGTACATCTTCAATGATCAGCTCCCTCCTCCAACAATCATATTTTCCCTTGAATTTCAGAGGGACCTATATATGTGTCACTCAAACAACTGTTAGTTAATAACTGAATTCATGAAATCATTTTATAACCAAAACATGAGTAAGCAAAAACATAGTTTCTTGGCCAAAATCAATTTTCAGAATGTAAGGAAAATAAAATTCAAAGTCTAACCAAAAACCATTCGGTTTTTATAATATGTAAATATAAGGATTATATTTTCAAAGTATTTGGAGTCTGATATCATAAGAATTCGGAGTCTGAAATTAGAAGGTTCAGAGTCTGAATTCAGAGAATTCAGAACCTGAACATAGAACGATCAGAATCTGGATTCAGAGAGATTCAGAATGTGAACATTAGAAAGTTCAGAGTCTAAATTCAACTAGTTCGGAACCTGAACTTTAGAAAGTTTGGAGCTTTAATTCTGAGAGTTCCGAACCTTAACATTTTGAAGTTTAGAATCTGAATTCAGAGATTTCGGAAACTGAATTCAGAACGAGAAAATAGAATGCTCTCTATCTAAGTATTTATAGGATTCTGAGGTTTTATATGTGTATCCTATTTTTATTCATAGAGATAAAATTAGTTAGGTTATTTAAAAATAGATAAGGATAAGTTTTCAAGGGGAAATCAGTGTTTTCCTCATCAGGGGAAATATTAGGTAAAATGAATTTTTTATTAAGATAGGGTGTATGCTATTTTCAGTGGGTTTCTGATTTTCAAAACATGAAAGAATTGAGAAGTCAAAATCAAATCTTATTGACCCAACAGTCTCCCTAAACATGATGTAATGGAAAATTCATAATGAAATATTATTGACTTGACAATTTCCCCCTTGTTGGAAAGAACATAAATCCTTACGAAAAAGAGAAAACGAATATAAGGACATAGAAATTTTATGAACTTGTAAATAAAACAAATCTCCCCTTACAAATATGGGAAGTGATGAATACAACTAACTCTACCTTAGGATTTGGAAATACTAATTATATTATTATTGATTTTCATATTGAAACTTAGCATTTTATTGCATATGGAAATCTCCTTGGATAAGAACTCCTCCTAAGATAAACTCCCCCTTAATTAGGAAAATTACATCTTTTTCTTCGTATTCATTTTCATTCCATAGTTTTTCATTCCTTTCTCCACCTTTGTGATTTTCAAAAAGGATTTATGGAAATGGAAAATGAAATTTGGTACCTGAAATATTAGTACAAGACAACCAGAAATATAGAAATAGGAACCAAAAATTTAATTACGATTGAAAAAATTTAAACAAGGAAGGTATACAATGAAAGACCAGATTTAAACAAGGTCATACGTCCTTTTCTTTGGGAATTAGCTTCTTCACTGTTGTCTTCATCTTGTTGAGCTCCTTGTGGTCTTCCTCTTCTTTTTTGAGAAGCTGATCTTGATCCAATGTTTTCTTCTATAGGGCTTCGATTTTTTCTTATTGATCCTTAAGAATATCAGCCTGAGCCTTCAAGACTTATTCCTGATTTCTAAGATTATCTTCTATATCAATCCTGAGATCTCTTTCTCTCTTCCATCTTTGAGAAAATGAATATAATTTCCTATTCAGATGTTTTACTTCTTGAATCTGATAACTTTTTTCTCTATGGTTAGCTTCCCCTCAAAACTGTTTTAGAGATCCTTCATCTTTCTATCTTTTATGTCAATTGAATCCTTGAATCTTTCATGAAAATCATCAAGAATCCAAATATCTTCAACGCTCTTTCTTAACCAACTGGTCATCTTCTTGTATAACCTTTTCTGAGCTTCATAGTTAATAAGAGATGATTTTAAGTTAGCCTTCAGTTTTGAACACTTATCCATCACCATGGATAATGAATCTGATTTCTAATTCAAGGTGTGTTGAGACATTTGACATCTCAAGTCTATGATTGGAAAAATTGGAATTGTCCCAAAAAGATTCTTTATAGACTACACTATGAAATTGGGTCCAAAGGAGGATGATTCCAAATCAAAGACTTTACTTGGTGAGGGCTCTTCCTCTATTCCAATTGCCTTCCTCTTTGATGATCCCCCAAATTCTTTCTTCTTCATAACATTTTTACTATGTGTATAAAAAACCGCTTATTTTCCTTTATCAGGATTTGAAAAGGGATCTTCTTGGTTAGGTGATTCATACTCATTGTCCGAAAACTAAACGATTTTGTCTCCATCTACTTCTTCTTTCTCTGCTCTTGCCTCAGCTTCCTCTGAATTAATGAAATATTTATTGACGATTTATTATCTAGAATGATTATTCACTTATTAGTAAACCTTTTAATCATCACCATTCTCACCTTTTCTTGTGGGTAGTAATCTTTGAAGACTTGGATTTAGAAATTTGGAGTGATAATTTCTCTGAAGGTGTTTCCTTCTCATGAAAGTCCTCAACTTGATTAACAAGATCTTTGGTGTCACCACCCCCAGCTTCTTCTTTTTGTTCCACTGATTTTTCTTCTTCATGTTTTTCTTCATGATGTTTTTTTGAAAGAAAATACTTTTTTCATAGAATCTCAGGAAGTGGTTCTTGAATAAACGAATCTAGTAATTGAATATTCTCAAAGGCTTTCTCGGCTGCCATCAGAAGATATTGCACAATATCTTCTTCAGTCATATTCTTCTTTTGTTTCTTTTCATTTACTTGCTTTTCAAGTTCCTCAACTGCCTTATCTTTCAAATACTTTTCTTCAGTAGGGTCGAAGCCAACCATAGGCTCCCCTTCCTTCAGATTTTTCATATCTTCCATCTACTTTTCTATAACCTCATCCTTATATGCTTTTTGATTCGTAGTCTTTGGAGGTGCAGATTGGGTTTCCTTAGCTGTAGGAGTTTTTCCCTTCTCTTCTACTTCCTTCAAATTTTTCTTCTTTCATCACTTCTTAGAGTTCTAATCTTCCTCTTTCTTCTTAAAAATAGCTACCAATTCTTCCTCAATAAAGTCATATAATTATTCAGATTCTTTAGAAAATCCAACATTCATCCTTCATAGGGTGTCATCACTTACCACCATGACATTGCAATTCCTTGGCTTATAACTACAAGGGATTTTGAAGGAATCTAAGCACTGAATAATCTGATTTGAGGGAATGGTTGGATACATGATGATCTGAGCCTTTAGATTTAAATTCTTTATATTCCCTATTGTAATCCGAATATGCTTAACCATGTTAATTTTCAGTAGATTCATGAAGAAATTCAGGATAAACATATCACTCTTCTTCAAGGTATCCTTATCCCCTTTTCTCGGAATAATGAATCCATGCACCCATAATTCTAGAATCCGATAATTTTTAGTGATATGAACAATTTTCAGAGTCTTTACATCAGAATGACCAAGGAAATCTATAGCCTTTACCTTAACAAAACATCTTTGAACATCTGACAACTTATAAGAGAAAAACTAAGCTTCTCCTTCATAAGGGATTCCGATCAAACTATCATACTTCATATAAGATAAAGAATATGTCCTCCCATAACACTTAAAAGAATATTTGTCTCTTCCTTCTTCCATTAAAAAGCTTGATGACTCATTGAACTAATCCAACAGGTCCAGATACAACGAATCTTGAGCTCCTAGTTTTGATACAGAAACACTCTCTCATCCATTCAACTTGATGTTATTTGAGATTATAGAATCATATTTAGAAAAGAAATTAGGATGTACCATCCTTTATCTATAAGTACTCCATTCAAGAATCATCTTGACAGTTGACATATCTTTCAGAGATGAGACTTTGTCAAACATTCGGAGTTACGGAAACCTGAAACGTTTGGAACGAGATTTTGTTGGAGGGCAGATCTTCAGTATTCATGAGCTTGAGTTTCAATGTGGGATTTCCTTATGGGGTTCCTTTATATAGGAATCTTATGTGATGGTTCAAATTATTTACTCAATCCAATGATTGAGAAAACTTCTGATCAATTCTGACGGTTGACATGATATCCGGAAGGAAAGTTGATAAAATCTGATATTTTGAGGTTTTAAGAAAAACTTTTAGAATTAATAAATAAATGAATACGAAAAACATAAAAAATATATTGAAATACCAACATGTAAAAAATTATTACGAAAATTATAGAATGTAATCATACCTTTCATATTTCTAGGAAAATTATTCATGATGAGTAAATTTCTTCTCAAAGAACATTAGATTCTGAATATTTTGATTACAAAAGCATCATTATGAAAATTATAAGTACAGAAATATTCATTCTAAAAATTTTAAGTATGAAAATCTCATTACAAAAATTTTAAATACCAAATTTTTCATTACGAAAATTTTAACTACGATAATTTTCATTACAGAAAATTTAAGTACAAAAATTTTCATTACACAAATTTTAGACTAGGAAAAATTTAGACTAAACAAAATTTAGACTACGAAAAAAAATATAGACTACCAAAAACATTTATACTATGAAAAACAATTTAGAGTGTGAAATTTTTTTAATCTATGAAAAATTTTAGACCACGAAAAATTTTAGACCACTAAAAATTTTCGAAAACGTAAAAAAATATACTCCCCCTATGAAAAGGAGTTCCTTACTATAAGGAAGTTATCTCAATAGGAAGTTATCATGGATTATTAAATTCTGGTTATCATTCCTAACTTCTTCTTAATGTATTAAAATCTATCGGAGGGTAAAGATTTTGTAAAAATATCAGCAAGTTGATCTTGTGTTCCAATAAATTGAAGAATGATATCACCTTTGTGTGTGTGATCCCTAATATAGTGATGACTATCCTCTATGTGTTTTTCATGAGAGTGATGTGTTGGATTTTTTCATAATGAAATATAACTAGTATTATCAGACAAAATTTACATTGTGGTAAAAATCATACCATAGTCTGTGAGTGTGTGTTTCATCTACAACACTTGATCACAACAACTTCAAGTTGCTACATATTCAACTTCAGTGCTGGAGAGTGCTACTGAGTGTTGTTTTTTTTATTACCATGAAACTAATGAATCTCCTAGGAAATTAAAAGTTTTGGATGTACTTTTCTAATCCATTCTACATCCACCAAAATCATCATCTGAAAAAAATTTAAAACAAAATCAATTCCAAAAGTATAAAAGTGTCCTAGATCCATTGTTCCCTTTATGTAGCAAAAAATTCTTTCCCCTACCTTTAAATGAGATTACTTAGGATTTGATTGATATCTTGCCAATAAGAATACTAAAAACATTATTCCTGGACAACAAGCAGTTATGTAATGTAAACTTCTTATCATACCTCTAAAAGATGTTTGATCTACTTGTTTCCCGACTTCATCAAGATCAAGTGAATTTGAGGTACCGATAGGAGTACATATACTCTTAGTGTTGTCATATCCATACATTTGAAGAATATATTTAATATAATTATGTTGGGATATATAGATTCATTCTGGTTTTTTAGAAATTTGAAAACCGAGGAAAAATGTTAACTCACCCATCATACTCATTTCAAACTCAGATTTCATTAAATATGCAAAGAAATAAGTTAAATATTTATGAGTTGAACCAAATATAATGTCATCAACATAAATTTGAACAATCAAAACATTTTTCTTACCTTTATTTATAAAAATAGTTGGATCAGCTTTTCCCTTAAAAAATTATATTGAATCAAAAAACATGAAAGTCTATCATACTAGGATCGAGAGGCTTTTTGAGTATATAAAGATCTTTAGAAAGTTTGAAGATATGTTCAGGATGTTTTGTATCATCAAAACATGGAGGATGTTCAACAAAAACGTCCTCCTGAACATAACCATTAAGGAAATATCATTTAACATCAATTTGAAAATGTTTGAAATTGATGAATGCTGCAAAGGCAAGTACAATATGAATATATTCCATTCTAGCTACTGGAGCATAGGTTTCTTCATAGTATATTCCTTCTTGTTGATTATAGCCTTTAACAACCAATCTAGATGTATTTCTAACTATGATTCCATTTTCATAACACATATTTCTGAAGACCCATTTTAATACAATAAAAGAAGTTTCCTTAGGCCTTTCAACCAAGGCCCATACTTTATTCCTTTTGAATTCATTTAGCTCATCTTGCATTGCTTTAATCCAATCATCATCACCTAAATCTTCATCAGTGCTTTTTAGTTCTGATTGGGAAAGAAAATATAGTTGCTCTAATTCATTTCTTAAGTAACTTCTAGTACTTATATGTTGATTTACATCACCAATGCTGCTATCAATACGATGATTCTTTAGAAAAAAATTATTTGGGTTTTGTAAAACTTGTTCATCAACATAGGGTTGGAAGTCTTCTGGGGTAAATGCTTCTGAAATATTTTATTGGAAATTTTTCTTATCAAATGGATCTTCTAAAAAAGGTTGATAATAAGATTTTGAAAACACCTCCAAAGATTTTGGTTGAGGTTGTTTAAAAACAAAGGGATCAGTTTCATCAAATTTGAAATGTACTATTTCTTCAACTATACAAGTGTTTTTATTGAAAACTCTATAAGCCTTAAAATTTGTGGTGTAGCCTAAGAAAGTTCATTAATCAGATTTTGATGTGAATTTGTGTAAATTATCTTTAGTACTCAAAATGAATACCTTACAACCAAAAACCATGAAGTAGGAATGTCTAGGTTTTCTAACATTCCATAACTCATAAGAAGTTTTATTAATAAAATGTATAATCAAAAAACTATTTATAGTATAACAAGATGTACATACAGATTCATCCCAATGATGTTTGGCTATATAATATTCACTCAACATGGTTCTTGTAATCTCTTGAATAATTCTATTTCAACTTTTAATAACACCGTTTTGTTGAGGTGTTCTGGGTGCTGAGAAGTTATGAGTAATGAATTTTCTACTAATTTATTTTTCAAAATCATAATTTTAAAATTCTCCTACATGATCACTATGTATAGTTATTAAAGGAATATTATTTTTATTTTTAACTTGGGCTCTACAAGTTTTTAAATAAGAAATAGAATCAGATTTTATTTTCAAGAAAATAGACCCATGTAAATCTAGTGTAATCATCAACTAAGACACATACATAATATTTTCCTCCAATTCTTCCAGTTTGTGTTGGACTAAAAAAATCGATTTGCACTAACTATAATGCATCACTGGTTGAGACATCACTACCTAATTTAATACTTGATTTGTGTTTCTTGCCATATTGACAAGGATCACAGACTTTTGAAGAATCAAATCTATGCTCTGGTAGATTCTTAACTAATATTTTCATAGGGAGTTTGAATAGGTTCCTAAGTTGATAGTGTCCTAAAATTCTATGCCATAACCAAGAATGATCTTCCTTTTCACTAAGGCAAGGTCGATCTTGGCTCATATGATCTTCTATGTCTACTGTGTAAACATTCTCTTTCCTATTGGTAGATAGAATAGACTCTTCCTTGGAATTGCGCACTAGAAAGTTTTTATTCCTAAAATTCACAAGGTATATTTCATCACATAATTAGATTATGCTAATGAAAATTTTCTTAAGACCTTTATCAAATAAAACATTTGAAATCAATGTTTTTCAAAGAAGTACAATGAAACTAATACCAAGAATTTCTCCTATAACATTATATCCAAAAGTTAATTTTCCTCCATTCATCTTGATAATATTTTAAAAGTAGTCTTTGTTACCATACAAGTGCCGAAAACATCCACTATCCATGTACCAAGTATTTTTGTTGGTAATTTTTTATTTTCTTGAAAACAAAAGAGGTAGGTGTTTGGAATCCAAACATTCTTGGATATGGAATTGTTAGACAATAAAATTTTGGGTATCCACATTTTTTTAGAAAAATATGCATTATGAATCTCAAGATATTGAACATTATTTAAAGAACAAATTTTCTTCCAATGCCCACCACATTGAAATTTAGTGTGAAAAGGGGCTCATGATGGAATAAAATAGTTGTTTTGGAAAATAGGTTTTCTGTGAGTATAACCTACTCTAGAAGTATTTCCTTGAGGTCCGATTTGAGAATACAACTTGTCAAAATTATATTTACCAGAAGTAATGTTTGAAATACGTTTCTTAAGGGAATATATTTCTGATTTTTGTATTGTAATAAATTCTTATACTCATGAATTAATTACTTAGAGATAGATTTCTCCTCAAAAACATTTATTTTGGAAATTTCATTCTTAAGATCTTTAGAAAAATTTACTTTATTAGAATTGACTTCCTCAAGGTCTTTATAAAGTTATTCTAGAAGCTCATCCATATCATCAAAATCTCTAGTGAGGTCTGAAATCACCTTTATAATAACATCTTCTCTAGTATTTTCCTTGTCTAGTTTCATAGAAATTTGTTAATTTTTAGCTTCAAAAAAGTTTTCAAATGTAGATACTTCTTAATACGAAGATATTTATTCATTATATGAACATGAAGCATCTTCATTATAAGTAATATCTTCAGAATAATAATTAATATTAAGAGATAATTTTTTTAATGCCTCGGAAGATCATTCCTTGGCCACATGACATGTATTTGTGAATGATTTAGTTGCAATGAATCTGATATTTTTGTATACTGATGATTCATATTCAGAGGATTTACTTCCAGAAGAATACCCACCACTAGCACTCCATGTATCATTTTCATTAAGACTTTTCTTTTTATTAGAACATTAGAACATCTTCTTGTTTCTTTAGGAATTTCATTCCATCTTGTCTCTTTTCTTGAGTTAGGGACAATTAGGTATGATACGACCAGTTCTTCTACATTCATAGCAAGTAACTTCCCCATATTTATTTTCTTTATAGTATCTTTTTTTGAACATATTCTAATAGTTCTTCTGGGCTACTATCTTTGTTCATTCTTTGAGCAAGATTGGTTAAAACATTCTCTGATTATTCTATATCACTAGATTATAACTGAATAGAAACTTTATTTGATTTTGATCTAGTAAATATTTTTGGAGTCTAGGATTTCATATGTTTAGAACCAGTTGTAAAAGCAACACCTCCATTACCATTCTTCTTTTTAACATTATCAGCATCTCTCTTCATTCTAGTCTCATGCTGAAGAAGAGTTCCAAAAAGCTCATCTAAAGAAATATGGGTGGCTTTCATGTTCTCATCAATTATTGTCCTTTTGGACTCCTACTCATTTAACAAGATATCTACGATCTTATCTACAAGTTCCTCATCATCAAGACCTTTTTCTCCCATAGATTTTAAGCTATTCACAATGGCCATAAACCTTTGCTGAAATTTTCTTATGGGCTCTCCATAAGGAAAGTTAAATCCATGATATTCAGCTCTCAACATAGCTCTTCTTGTCTATATAACATTAGAAGTTCCAAAATGTGTGACTTCTAATTTTTTCCAAATACTATTTGCAGCTTCAAATGAAGATATTTGACTATAGATATTCATATTCATGGAACATAGTTGTGTATTTCTGACTCAGAAATTAGCTTGATATTCTGATTTCTCATGATTTGTAAACGTTCTCAATTCCTTATCTGGTATCTTATCGTCTCTTGTCAACATTAGTTAGTTATCAACTCCAGTTTTAATAACAAAAGTCTTCATCCTATCTCTCCATTACTCATAATCATTTCTATCAAAAATAGTAGGTCTGGAAAGATTTAGATTGTCGATAGAACCAACATTTATGGATCCTATCATCTTAAATAAAATCTTTCCACACAATATTGTTAGTAATAAAATTTTGTAAACAAGGAAAAAAAATATCCATATCACGGAAAATATAGAACTATATTATCTACAAAAATTATGAGTCTAATCTTTGTGAGTCCGAAATTATGATTCTAAAAAAGTGAAGAAGAATATGTTTTCTCTTATGAATCTAATTGTGAGATTAACTCAATTTAAACCAATACTCATATTATAGGATAGATACGATATGGGTTGTAGTATCTAAATAATGATGTAGATACCCAATAGACAAGAGGGGTGAATTTTATACTTTAAAAATACCTTGAGGTAATTTTGATTAAACAAAATTCACAACACATATAAGTTCTACTAACATGATTGATTCTAGAAATGTCATTCAGAATGTGATGTTCCGAAAATGTAGTTATGGAAATGTAACCAGTTCACCCGAATAACTAGATTTAAAAAAATGTAACTAGTTTAACAAGTTGGATAGATTCTAGAAATGTAATTCAAAAAAGAATGAGGTTATGGAAATGTAATTCCGGGAATGAAAGTTAACTAATATTTAAAAAATTAACACTCTACCTTAAAGTTTATAGAATCTTATTTAATCAGATTACAAGTATAAGGATGTATAAAATAGCTATACTTTCCTCAATATCCAAAATTACAGCAGAAAACAAAATTGAAATAGTACAAGTAACAAGTATATAATTCTTTTAACCAAAATAGTAGGGTATCCAACAAAAAAGGATAAAGGTGTCTTGATTTATAATTTCAAAAAAGTTTGTCATACCCAAACCCAGGTAAGCCCTCAATCTGAAGATCATTATCTGTCTTGCTATCCCCACAAGCCCTCGAATTGTAAGGAAATAGTCACATATGGCTTCACAATATGAATTCTATGATTTTAAGGAAATTGCACCTCTTCATGAAGCAATTCAGTATGAATCAATGACTGATAAAGCTGTTCACACCCGAACAAGTTTTTCACAACATCCGCAGGAAGCACTGAGAGTTGAAAGGGCCTCTCTGTCTAGAAATAATTTCAACAAAAATTAATCTCCAGAATAAAATAACTATGTGGATCTTGTTCAAGTGAGCTTCTATTTATAAGTATATCTTCATCAGTCAGGTCCCACCTCCAACAATCATATTTTTCCTTGAATTTAGGAGGGACTTGTATACGGGTCACTCAAACAACATTTAGTTTGTAACTGAATGAAAGACATCGTTTTATAACCAAAACATGAGTAAGAAAAAACTTCGTTGTTTGACCAAAATCATTTTTCAGAATATAAGGAAAATAAACATTGGAGTCTAACCCAAAACCATTCAGTGTTTATAATAGTTAAATATTCAGATTATGTTTTCCAATGAATTTAGAGTCAAATCTGTAAGTACCAAGTTGTGGTAATGAACCACTAAGAGGGGGGTGGGGGGTGAATCAGTGGTACCACATTTCTTCTTTTATGTTCCCTTAAGAATGAGAAAAACCTTTGACTCCTGTTAAAAATATAATTCCCTGCTGAGAAACAAATAAGCAGACATCCAAAGAAACACAAAAATTTACAAGGTTCACTATTGAATAAGAATAGCTACGTCCTTGGTATGGTTGGAAACAATCCATCACCATACAATCGACTAAGAAAAACAATCCTTGGATTACAACGAGTAGGATATACCCTTACACTCATGTAGCACTGTGAAGAAATCACTCTAGTGTGTGTGCACCCTCTTTGCACAATAGGGTAAAGTCTCTTTTCTTGGAACAACATATTTTAACTACACATCCTTTAAAATACACAAGTTAAAGAAAGTTCATCACAAATCTTCAATTCATTTCCCATAAGAAAGGCATGGACTCCATGGAATTGCGATAGATCAATTACAGTCCGAAATTCCCACTCCAAATTCTTCACTCCGAATTATTCACTCCAAATTATTCACTCCAAATTATTCACTCCAAATTGTCCTCTTCACTCTGATTCTTCAATTCGGGTCTTCCTCTGCCTGTGAAACTCAATAAGGTGATAGCCAGTACTGATTCCCCATTCTGAATCTCCACTCCAAACTTATCAATCTGATTCTCCACTTTGAATTTTCTCAATCCGAATTATCTTATTCACTTTGATTCTTCAATTCGATTCTTCCATAGTCTGAGAAACTATATATGGTTATATCTAGTACTGATTCCCCATTCTGAATCTCCACTCCGAACTTTTCAGTCCGATTCTTCACTCCGAATTTTCTCAATCCAAATTATCTTCTTCACTCTGATTCTTCAATCCGAGTCTTCATCAATCGGAGAAAATAAATAAAGAGATATCCAGTACTGATTCCCCATTCCAAATCTCCACTCTGAACATCTCAAACCGATTATTCACTCTGAATATTCTCAATCTGAGAAACTCAATACAGTGTCAACCAGTATGAAATTCTCGTTTCAATTTGTACTTCAATGAAAACTCAGTCAGCCACAAACTTCTTTCTATACCAAGATTATCACAGATTCTCTCAAAACTGCATCATGAATCTTTCACTTCAAACTCTGATCTCCTTTTATAGGTGTTCCAAAGTGTGCTTAGGCGGGAAACCAAAATATTTTCCCACTCACTATGATTCACCCAAATCTTAATTTCTCCTGAAATCCCGGAGTATTTAAGACTTTGTCAGCGATTCTAGAATCTTCTTGAATCTTCTTCCACTTCTCTTTATTAAGAAATTTTTCCCTTTTAAGATCTGACCATATTACAATGCTTCTCAGTATCACTTTCTCGGATCCACTCTTCTGGATTGTCAGCATCATATTCTCAGATTCAGTCCTTCTTGAGACTTCGGCATGACACCAGATCAACTATCTGTATGACTCTTCATCGCTTTCTCGGCATGAAAAATCACTTCTTCGACATGACTCTTCTTCAGTGTGACTCCTCCTCATCCATCGATACTAGAGATTTTGGATTCTCAGAGTGACCTCTAGTTCTCGGTAGGACTTCTGGTTCTCGGCATGACTCCTCCAATTCTCGGAATGAATTATAGTTATCGTAGTCACTTATTCTTTTCTCAGAGTGACTTCTCCAATTCTCGGAATCAGTTCTTCAATTCTCGGAGTGACATCTAAAATTCTCGAACAACTTTTGGTTCTCGATATGACTTCTTCGATTCTCAGAACATCTCTTCCTGATTCTCGGAACGGATCTTCTCAATCCAACTTTTTCTTGTATCGTGAGTACTTGCATGTAATCACAAATTAATGTTTCAAAACAGAAATGCATCGTCAGAATTCAATTTAAGTCTTAGTGAATTCACATCTCCTATCAGCCTTCTTAGGTTCTGAACTTCTCAATTTCCAGACTCTGAATTCTTCGAACAGCAGGTTCTGAATGTTCAAAAATCTTTGTTCCAAATCTTCAAACTTCTAGCATCTGAATTCTTAGATATTTAAGGTGTCTTCCCTTTATGAAAACTTCTTCAAGATCAAAAAAAGACAATCCATGAAAATAATATCTTCATTTAGCTTGGTCCTACCAATCTCCCCCATTGAATTTTGTTGTCAACCATGTTTTAATAAATCACCAAACTTTGAAACCTCAAGAAATGGATTACTTATCAATAATTATAAACCTACGTGAGCTAACTCATTATTGGAAACAAGAACCATTGACAGTAAAACCATGTTGTACCCGAGGTAGTGAAAAATACTTCTTCATCTTCAAACATCGTCATCATTCCTGTAAACAACTTCATACAACCACTCCAACAAACAATTAGAATAGTTCACATACACAAACAGTGCTGAGTTCACAGATTACCCACAACTCTCTCTTTAAACAATAGATTTATGATACAAACAACTTCTCCCCACTTGACAAAACAATCAAAAGGTAAGAAGAGAGGGGGGGCGGAACAACATACCTTATCCTGGAATAGAAATAGGTTGGACACCCATGTTCAACCTCAATCTTGAGAATGATTCCTTTGGCCGAGGATTTGGGAAAATATCAACAACCTATTCAGTAGATGAATCATATTGAATTTTATGTTCATTATTTTCCACATGTTCTTCGATGAAATGATATTTTATGTCAATATGCTTTGAACGAGAATGTTAGACTATATTCTTGGTATGATTAATTGTGATTTGATTATCACAGCCCAATATCATGGGCAACTTCACTTCAACTAAAAAATCTTACAACTGTGTCTTCATCCAGATAAGTTGAGTAGCGGCTATGGGGGAAGCATCATATTCAGCTTCAGCCGTACTAAGTGTCACCGAATTTTTCTTCTTCGAGTGCCATACAACATAACTTTTTCCCATAAAGAACACTCCACCAGATGTGGATCTTCTATCATCAAAATTTCCTGCAAAATATTCATCTGAATAGCCAAACAAATCATTGTTATTTGAGCAACTATACTTGATTTCTAATTATTTTGTGCCTTTTATATATCTGAGAATTATTTTTCCGGCAGCAAGATGTGATTCTTTAGGAGCACGCTGGAATCTTACACATAAGGTAACATCAAAAACAATATCCGGTCTTGATGCAGTCATGTATAACAAACATCCAATCAGCTTTCGATATTATTTCTGATCAAATTTTTTTCCTTAATCATCTTTTCTTAGCTTCGCTCCCACTGAGATATGAGTTTATTCCAGTTTTGAATTTTCCATGCCAAAATTCTTAAAAGTTCTTTACATACTTTTATTGGGAGATAAAAATGAATTCTTTCTGTGGTAAAATTTGTATCCCAAGAAAGTATCTCATTACACCCAATATCCACATCTCAAAGACATTCTTCATTTCATCATCAAACCGTTCACAGCTTCGTTCATCATTCCCAACAAAAATAATGTCATCAATAGAGACAATCACAATGAGAGAAAGATATTGGCTTTCCTTGATGTATAGATTGCTGTGAACTCTTCCTTTCTTGAAGTTCATATCATTTAAGCAAGTATCCAGTTTGGAAAACCATGCTCGTGGAGCTTTCTTTATCCCATACAATGCTTTCTTCAACCTTCAAACATAACTTTCATTATTTCCAACAACAAAGCCACACAGTTTCTAAATATAAAATTATTCTTTAAGATCACCATTATGAAATGCGGATTTTACATCCATTTGAAAAATTTTGTAGCCTCGTTGTGCCACAATAGCAAGAATGATTTGGATAGTTTCAAATCTAGCTACTAGAGAAAAAGTATCTTCAAAGTCAATTCCTTCAATCTGAGAGTAGCCTTTGTAAACCAATCTTGATTTATTTTTGATAACTTCACCTTCTTCATTCAACTTGTTCTGGAAGACCCATTTGGTGCCAACGATGTTCTTATTTTTAGGTTTGGGTATGAGTTCCCATGTGTCATTATTTTCAATCTGATCTAATTCCTCATTCATGGCTTGAACCCATTCCGGATGCTCAAAGGCTTCTTTAACATCATTTGGTTCCACTTTGTAATACAAAGAAGTATGTGATATATAATTATTTGTTCTTCTTGTTTGAATTATGTGACGTTGATCACCAATAATATTGTAAACGTACAATTGCTTCATCATCCTTGGATAAGTTTTTCGTGTGACTTCCTCATCACTTGTTAGGGATGAATCTGATTCTTCATCTTGATTAGGATTACAATTCATTGCCTCCTTATCAGGTTTGTCAACTTCATCTTCCTTATCATTGATGTCTGTCTGGACAAGCTTATCTTTCCCATGATTTTCAATGACTTTTACATCAACTGTATCCACTATTCTTCATGTTTATTTGTTAAAGCATCTATAACCCCTTCCTTTAAGAGCATAACCCAGAAAAATTCAGTCTTCTCCTTTCTGCTCGAATTTTACACTACTTCAATCTTTCTTCTTTATGATGCATGGGCTCCCAAAAACATTAGCATGCTTCATACTTGGAGTAATACCATGGAAATGTTCATGAGAACCATTTTTTATTGGGTCCTATAGAAACATCGATTTTGAATATAAACAGTTGTACTTGTAGCTTGCCTAAAAAAATGAGTAAGGCCATTTTCAAATAACATGGTTCTTCCCATTTCCACCAAGCTACAGTTCTTTCTTTCAGCAACCCCATTTTGTTGAGGTGTATAAGGAGCACAATATTCATGCTGAATCCCATGCTTCTCAAGATAGTCTTCAAATTCTTCACTTCTATACTCACCACCATTATCTGTTCTCAACTTCTTTACAGAGTACTCACATTCTTTCTCAGCTTTCCTTCTGATGATTTTAAACATTTTCAGGGCGCATGACTTGTGCTTCATAAACATAACACAAGTAATGTGAGTAAAATCATCAATGAAGGTGATGAAGTACTTTTCTCCATTTTTTGATTGTTCGCTCATCGGCCCACATATATCAGAATGTATGAGTTCAAGGGGTTGTTTTTAACAAGTGTCAACCATCTTATGCACAACACATGTAATTTTTCTTTTCTGACAGGTAGTGCAAAACCAATCTCATCTTCTTGGAAAATATGGAATATCTCAAACACTGTCCCGTTGAGATAACTATCTCATATTTCTCTGACACATGTTTCCAAGTCTTCTGTGCCACAACTGATTTTCTTCCACTATGCTCATGTAACAAGAGTTTTGTGAATTTATATCCTGAAACATATTTTCTTTTGGTTTGTTGGCCTCTTGTAAAAATCTACCCATCATCTTCACTTTTTACAACAAAACCATATTTCTTGAAGAAAAAATTGTTACCCTCATCCCACAATTGTGATACACTCACCAAGTTGTTCTTTATCCCATCAACATACAGAGTTTTCTTGGACTTTAATTGTTCCTTCCCAATGGTGGCTGATCCAAAACCTTTTATTTTTAAAGATTCATCATAGAAAGATGTCACAATGACTTTTTTAATCTTCTTCATAGTCTTTTGATTCTTCAATTCCCCTGTCATATGTGAAGAACACCAACTATCAAGTATCCAAGGTCATCCTTCCATTGTGACTTTTAGAGCAGTTTCAACAACAAGAGATTTTTATTCTTTCACTTCTTTCTTCACCTTCATATTTTTAGAAATGAGAACTTTTTGCTGAGTCTGTAACAGCATAATACATCCATTTTTCCAGGTGTCTAGGTTGTTCACACCTTTCACAAATGGTCTCCAGAGGCTGGCACCTACATTCAGTCTTGACATCATTCTTCTCAATTTTCTTTAATAAAACCTTCTCACTCTTCTCCCATTGAGGAGATTGACTCCCCCTCAGTCTCTGGATTTCATAACTTGTGGGATGGTGGTAATAATGTTGATTTAACCAACACATATTCGTTGTATGCCCGAATCCACCACAATACCAACAATACCCATAAAAGGAGTACCTTCCTCTAAGGCTTTTGTTCTGATACTTCTTTGTTTCGCTCTCTTCATCCCTACCAACCATTATTTTTTTAGCAAGATTGCTCTGCTGGAATTATGCATTTTCTGATATTTCTTATTTTTCACCAGTGTTAGACTTATGTTTCCTTGAAACATCAGAGTTCCGAGTAACACCAGTCTTGGGCATATAAGTAACTTTCTCAGATTTTTTCATCACAGCAACCACTTTATTATTTTGTTAAATTTTCTCAGAATGTACTTATTGAGATCCTTAACCAACATCAGTAGTTGAGTTTTGAAAAAAATGTTTTTTGATTCAACTTTTGAGAGATTCTTTTGAATGAGCTCTAATTCTTCCTCTTTTCCCTTCAACTTTACTCTCATCTGCTCATTTTGATTTTTCTCATCTTCAAGAGACTTCTTCAAGTCTTCAATCTCTTTCTCAAGTTCTTCATTATCATTGGATTCATTGTATGATGATAAAAATTCAACTTCCAACTTTTTGATAAACTTCTACATCCTTCTGATCTTCCTTAAACATTCCCTCAATTCTTCTTTCAGATGCATCTCAAGATGAGTTTCTTCTTCTTACGAGATACTGCTTCCGAAATCTTCATCGTTCACTGTTGTAATGAAATTATTTTTCAAACCATGCTCATCTAATTTTTCGAATTCAACATCACTTTCGTCATCTTCTTTATTTACGAATAGAAATATTCTTCTCTTTGATTTGAAGAACTTCTTTTCTTTCTCCGACTTTCCATTTCCGCCCTACTTCTTCCATAACTTTATTGGTTTTCTTTATTCTTCATCACTGTCTTTCTCATTCCCCCTTCAAAGATAGTTAGACACAAAGTGGCCAATGCCTCCACATTCAAAACAATTCAAGGGAAGTTTTTCTTTTTATTTCCATGTGCCTATTTAAACATATTTTGAAAACAAGGATAAAATATCATTAAGATTTTTACTATAACGAACCATACATTACATACATTATTATGAAATAAAAATTGAGGCACACTTATTACAAAATATAACAAAACCATTAAATAACCATATAGGTATAGTGTCTTTAGAAACTGGGAAACATAAAAAACTGGTTCATAAAGCATCTACATTATCTCCCATTTATTTCATCATATCTAGAATCCCTTTTTGGAATATCCTACTTAACACCCATATTCCTGACCTGGGAAAAAGAAAAAATAAAAATGGGTGAGCTCAAATGCTCAATAAGGGTAAACAAAAGAAATATCAATCACATCATATTCATAAGAACATAAAATTTTGGAAATATTGACCTGCAAAAGAGATCATAATTTCATAACATGGGATAGATCATAGTAGTGAAATGTAATCCCAATAATCATAACTTAAAGCATGATACTTTTTGGAATACACACATAAAAATAGAGAATCATTTCTTAGTAGTCAAGACTCATTTCCAAGACTATCATAGCGGACAATGTCCATTTTTCAACCAAGTTGACTCCTCATTTCAATCCTGTATCACCGAACCGGATTAACCTTTCGTTCCAGCCATGTCTATATCATGATATATAAATCATTACCCAATGCATTGGAGGGAGATATAGGTCCCACCCATCTCATAATGAAACCATTCTTATGTGTTCCACAAAATGATAAATCATACATCATTTCATAACCCATGTAATGAAAATGGGATTCTTAAACATCGTGCCATCATAACATAATTCATATAAGATAAAAGGACTTCATAAAATAATTACATAATAATAGAATAAAATAAATGTAAAAAATAGGAATAGAAATAGAACCCTATATTATCTTAAATGGAAAATAATTTTGATAAAACATCTGAACTCTATTCTTGAGGAAAATATCCCTTATACTTCAAAAACATTTTCCTTTCTTAAAATGTCATATAATTTTAAACTAAAAAAAGTTTATTAAAAATATACATGTAAAATTGTAAAGGAAGCTTCATGGAAATAATGTTCTATGAAATCATAAAAATCCATTCATACTGTATAAGTTAGAAAAACATTCTTATCGTACTTTGGCCGGAAAAGTCAAAAAGTACCTCGTACTAAAAACAACAAAAGATTTCTTTCATATCTTTTTCTAAAAACTCACCAATGGGTAAAATTGGATTTAAAAAATTTTAGCAGTATAGAAATAATATTACATATTGATAAAACATGGATGTGGATGATAAATATTCCCCAGTAAATTCTAATGTATAAACAATCTCAGATAAAAATGAGATTGTGAGATTTTCCCTTACCTTAAGTCCGATTTTCTTCATACGTGTCCGAAACTCCTGTATAATGATTTAAATAACGTTATTGACTTATTCCAGAATCATAGTTATTGTTATGATATCATATATGGTCATATTCTTAGCTTCTTATTAGTAATATTTCATTGTTATTTGTTATTCGGGTGTTTGTTGCTTTTTGTTCTTATGTGTTTTTTGTCGAATAAATTCTTATTCTTATTATTAGGTTATAGATAACTCATTTATAGAATGATGTTAGTGTAATATATATCATATTTATTCATTAAATTAATTTATATATTCATTATTCAATGAGGATCATGTAGAACGAGTCGCATCACATCGTGGAGATAGTAGGCCGTACGTACGCACGAGCGATGATATCGTTCCCATGATCGTGGAATTGTATTGAAGTGTATGTATACTATTTCAGAATCAATATAACATTAAAATAATCATATATAGTTATTCTATAAACAATTATACCCATCCATGTATTGTGGTGGTGGAAAACAGATTACACCACGGCGTGAAGACGGTATTCCGTACGCACACACGCACAGTGATTTCATTTTCCGTAGGATGGATAGAAGGTGAAACAGGGTTGTTTCATATTTATAAAAACATATCAGTATATGAGTGATAATTATATTATTAAATAATAATGAAACAACTAAATAATGGGAAGTATAAGAAGAAATAAATTGGAAAGGATCGGTAATGGATATTACCTCTTCTTTGACACGCCTCTTCTTTTCCTCCTATTAGGGCACTAGAGTTGCTCTTTGAAGAATACCAGGACTTATAGGATGTTTCTAGGGAAGTGGAGAAGAGAATTTGGTAGGGTTTGGCCGAGTTTGATGGATCAATGTGGTGTGAGGAGGAGAGGGAGGAGGTTCCCTTTTAAAAGGGAGTAGAGGTGCTCCTTTGGAAAAACTCAAAATATTGTTTTATTATAAAGTCATATTTGGTTTTTAATACCTCCAAATTGATTTATTTTGAAGTAAAGGTGGGTATGGGTCTAAATAATCTCATATCATATAATTTATACAAGTTTTGGTTACTATTTTAACCTTATCATTTAGATTTAACTTTAAGTTAAATAATTTTACTTTTTCCATGTCTTCTTGTTTTCTTACACTATAAGGTTAATAAACCTACTATAACAAGCCAAACAAACACAAAGTTGTTCATTATTAATATATATTACATTATATCATTCATTTTTCCAAACATTAGATTTTTAGGACTAAAATAATAAATAATAATATAATATTTGTTTTAAAAACTATTTTATGTCAATTTTGACACAATTTGATAATTGATTATTTTGAAAATCCTAACAGCATTATTAGTTCAAAAAAAGTTAATTAAATCAATACTAATATGTCATATTAACCTGTATAATTAGTGTAATTCATGAAAAGTCTAAAATTACATTTATTTGGGTATTTATAATATCAATTATGTTAATATTTCCTTAATAAGGTAATTACTACATCATCATTGTGTCATAAATAAATTAACTTTTTTAAAGTCTAAAAATTATAAATAAAATACCATTATTTAAGAAATATTTTTATCTTTCTAATGAATATTCAGAGTCTAATTTACTTATTTATAACCCTATATTAAAATTTTTTACTTATTAAACTTTGATTTTCACTCTTTTAACTCCTCTTTGAATTAAATAATAATAAATGTCATAATCTAATCCATGTGGACCTAAATGGTCATATTTAATCCCTAAGGGTTTTTTGGTCGAAATACACTTATCCAATATAATTGTGACATGTGTTAGGGTAATAATAATTTCATTTTTACCCTTAATTACCCTATTTACTTTTAACCGTGGTAAATAAAAGTAAAAAGTTACTATTGACCAAAAATTATTTTCATCTCATTGAACCAAATTTAACTTATTGAAATCAATCATGGGTCTTGGATTTTGGAAATTCCATTAACAGAAGAGGTAAAATTATGTTTTATGTAAATTTGAAAATTCTCCTAGGAGGTGGGTAAAAGATAGTAAAAAGTTCAATAAAATTTATATATATATATATAATTATTATAAAATGACTCTAATGAATTACATTGAACCTATATAGGTATTATGTATCAATTTTCACATAAAATAAATTTAAATAAAATAAATAATTATTTAAATAAAAAATCGGGTTTTAAATAGTAACCTAGTGTTTTCACTATTCATCAAAAATTGAATGTTTTCATAAAGATACCAAAATTTTACCCCAGGCTAATTTCAATTTTCAGAATCCAAAAATGAAGTCAATTTTGAATGATAAAGTTTATAAAATTAAAAAAATTGGGTATTACTATTCATAAAAACTACTTTTAATAATATTTTAATAGCATATCGTTGTTTAGTGAAACTCGGTATTGCGTACAATGCATGCTATCGTGGAAGGCCGCGATTGCGTGTAAAGAAACCCAAGCTAGTGTTGTGTGTAGTTAAATATTCCATTGATGATGTATATAACATAAAAAAAATATTTCTCATAAAAATCTTGGGTGTTACATTCTACCCCCCTTAAAATGAATTTCGCCATTGAAATTTGTCACTTTTTAACAAACAGATGAGGTTACCTCTCCCTCATCATATCCTGAGGCTCTCATGTAGCTTCTTATAATTGGTGGTTCCTCTATAAAACTTTCACCAAGCGAGTGGTCTTGTTCTGTAGGACATTTTCTCTACGATCTAGAATCTCTATTTTTGTTCCTTATAAGAAATATCTTGCTCCAGTGGTACTAATTTTGAGCTGAGTACATGTGAAGGATCGGGTATGTACTTTCTCATGAGAGATACATGGAACACATCATGAACTTGAGAGAGATTCGGTGTAAGTGACAATCGGTATGCTACCTTCCCAACATGATCCAGTATTTCTAAAGAACCGATATACATGTGGCTCAGCTTTCCCTTTTTTCCAAATCTCATTACTCTCTTCTAAGGAGATATTCAGTAAGAACACTTTACCACCCACTTAAAACCTTAGGTAATTTCTTTCGTTATCAGCATAACTTTTTTTTGACTCCGAGCTTCTCTTATGTGTTGTTGAATAGATTGGACCTTTTCCACCATCTCATCAACAAGATCAGGTCCTAATAGCGTTCCTTCCCCAACATCATCCCATCAAGTTGGAGTTCAACATTTCTTTCCATAGAGAGCTTCATAAGGAGCCATCTGAATACTGGAGTGAAAAATATTATTATAATAAAATTCCACCAAAGGTTGGTTTTGATCCCAACCACCTTTGAAATCCATATAGCAACCTCTCAATATATCTTCTAGAGTTTGAATTATCCTCTCAGACAGACCGTCTGTCTGAGGATTATAAGCAGTGATGAAACTCAACTCTGTATCTAGAGTATGCTGAAGACATCGCCAAAACATTGAGGTAAATCTCAAATCCCGATCAGATATAATGGAAAGTGGTACTCCATGCAATCTTACGACTTCTTTTAAATATATCTTGGCAATATGATCAAGATAGAAATCCTCTCTAATAGCAATTAAGTGTGCCTACTTTTTGAGATGATCAACTATAACCCAGATAGCATTATTCCCTTTGTATGTTTTATGATGTCCGGTGACAAAGTCCATTGTGATGTTTTCCCATTTCCATTCGAGTATGGGTAATGGTTATAACATCCCCTTAGACTTCTATCTCTAATATTTAACTTGCTGACAAACCAAGCATCGAGAGACATATTCAGCAGTATCCCTTTTCATGCCATCCCACCAGAAGAACGCTTTTAGGTCTATATACATCTTCATGATTCCAGGATGAATAGAGAATGAAGAACTATGAGCCTCATCCAGTAGCTCCATCTTTATGTCTGGAATGGGAGGAACACAAACCCTATTCCTGAACCTTATTATCCCATCAAAATCAAGGTTTAATTCTGGAACATTTCTCACCTTATATTGAAACTCTACATCTTCTTTTTGTGCCTCTTTAATATTCACAAGTATAGATGGTTGAACATTCATTTGAGAAAGATAATATTTTCCCCCTTCCATTATGATTCCAAGATCCATCATTTGTAAATCCATAAACATTGGATCTTTTGTGGTCGTCATCATGGATAAGCTAGCATGGCCTTGTCAACTTAATTCATATGCCACCTTTTTTGCTTTCCCAGGGTGGTAATGAATTGAGCAGTCACAATCCTTAATCAGCTCCACCCATCTTCTTTGACGCATATTCAACTACTTTAATGTGAAAATATACTTTATACTTTTATGATCAGTATAAATATCACACCTTTCACCATAAAGATAATGCCTCCGAATCTTTAATGAAATGACTGCCGCAGCTATCTCCAAATCATGAGTTGGGTAATTTTCCTCATAGATTTTCAACTATCGTGAGGCATAAGCTATAACCATATCATTTTGCATGATAACACACCCTAATACCTTCTTGGATTCATCATTTTAGATCACAAACCTTTATCCACCAGAAGGCAGTGTGAGCACTGGTGCCCCAGATAACCTTCTTTTCAACTCCATGAAATTATCTTCACATTCCTCCGTCCACACGAACATATCTCCTTTTCTAGTAAACATGGTGATTGGATTAGATAATCTTGAAAAATCTTTCAAAAAACGTTGATAATATCTAGCCGGACCAAGAAAACTTGAGATCTCGGTTATTGTTGTTGGTCTCGACCATCATTCGATAACCTCTGTTTTTGCTGGATCCACAGATATCCCCTCATTTGAGATTATGTGACCCAAAATTAAATCTTTTTGAAGCCAAAATTCACACTTGGTAAATTTGGCATAAGGCTTCTTCTTTATCAGGGTCTTCCATACAATTATCAAGTGATTTTCATGTTCTTCCTTGCTCTTTCAATAGACAAGAATATCGTCTATAAATACTACCACAAACTGATTAATATAGTCTCAAAAGACTCTATTCATCAGATCCATGAAGATAAAATTGGAATTAGTAAGACCAAATGACATCACTATAAATTCATAGTATCCATAACTTGTACGGAATGTCGTCTTTGGTATATCCTCCATTTTGACCCTTAATAAATGATACTCGGAATGAAGATCAATATTGGAAAAGTATTGAGCTCCATGTAGTTGGTCAAATAAGTCATCAATGCATGGGAGAGGATATTTGTTCTTGATAGTGATTTTGTAAAGTTCTCAATAATCAATGAAAAGTTTCATTGATCCGTATTTCTTCATAACAAAGAGAATAGGTGCTCCCCATGGTGATGCACTAGGGAGTATGAATCCATTATCAAGATTCTCTTGGAGTTGATTCTTTAATTAATGCAACTCAATTGGGGCCATTATATAAGGTGTCTTTGAAATAGGCATAGTATCCTCTATGAGTTCAATTGAAAACTCAACTTCACGATTTGGTGGAAGACCAAGAAATTCCCCCAGAAAGTCATCATCAAACTCCTATACAATAGGCACATTCTTAATCGTGAGTTTCTCACCAACCATTTGAGATAAATAACCTTCATTTAGTGGAATCAAAACCAATAAGATGGAAGTAATTTCAACTGGAAGGTTATGTTCATCCTTTCATCAATAGGCGATCATATATTGATCAGGAATATGAAAAGTGACTTCCCGTATTTTCCAATTGATATGATCTCCATATAATTAAATCCAATTCATGCCAAGAATCACAACAAATTCCACTATAGGAAGGATCACAAGATTTTCGGGAAGCACTTTCCCACAAACATCAATCAGAGATGAATTGTAAACTTTTAATGTGACTGTTGGGCCATTAGGGGTTGTCACAGCTAACTCAACATCTAATCATTGAGGTAATACAGTGATACCCTTAGAGAATTCTTCAGAAATAAAGGAGTGGATGGATCCAAAATCAAATAAAACATTTTCTAATTTAGAGTGTATTGTATGTGTACCTTTCACCACTTCATTATCCTACTCCACATCGCTGATAGAAATTTCATGTGACATTCCTCTTTTTCATTAGCCTTAAGAGTTTTTTGGCATCGATCATCATCAACAACCCTTGGATTAGGGCTTTGATTAACATAATTCCCCATTTCCTTGCACTTGTAACATTGAAGTGTAGGAGGTGCAGTCTCTGTAGCCTTTTCATTGTTTACATCAATAGACATCATCTTCCCATAATTGCGGAATTAAAATGCCCAATGACCATCCTTTCCAAATTTGAAACATTTACTTGTCCCTTTAAGACAACTCCCTCCATGTTTCTTTCCACACTTTCAGCATAACGGAAAACTCATCTTCTTTTCAGTGTGCTCTTTAGATTTTCCTTTGAATTCCATTTCATCTTCTTATCAAATGAATATGACTGATTGGTAACTACAATCTCCATCCCAACATTGAGATCACATTGAACGTTTTCCTCATAGCTATTGAAGTCCCTTATGGCTAGCGCCCTTCAAAGACATTGATTTAAGCCACTAATGAATTGATCGATCTTACTCTCAGGTTGGATAATAATACCAGAAACATACCTTGCAAGTATTGTAAAATTTTCTTCGTAGTTACCAACAGATTCATCAACCTTTTGATTTATTTCACGAAACTCCTTCTCCATATTTGAATGAAGAATATGAGGGATTTACTTATTGAAAAATAAGTTCTTGAACTCGTCCCATTCCATGGACTCAATTTCATCCCTTTTCCTCTAATTCTTGATAAGATTCCACCATTGATCATCTTCACCTTCCAAATGATATACTGCTAAGATGAATTTATCATGTTCATAACATTGATGAACTGAAAATATCTTTTCAGTAGTATTGATCCTTTGTTCAGCAACTAATGGATTAGTATACCCGCTGAATGAGGGTGGACGCTGCCTCATGAAGGGTTCAATAGAATGTTGCTCCTTCATTTTCTCATTTGGAAGTCCTGCATGATTCATAGATTGAGAATGTTGTGTGAGCACGGCTACAAGATTTTTCATTCTAGCTCCCATTACATTTGGTTGCTTAGGGGGAGAATCATTGCATTGCCCATTCATTCTGCATTAACACGGTTCCTTCGGGTTCTAGCCATTGACTAAATCCAAGAAGAATAGTGTGAGAAACACTAATTATAATAGGAAAACCACATAATAAAGAATAAAATTTCACACATAAGGTCTTATCATAGGTTGTTTATGGCCATTTCTAAGACAAAAATATTGTGTTCTATTCTTAGACATATCCTTAGGGTTCTTACTAAGGCTTTCACATCCTAGTTTCCAAAGGTTGACTATACCTTTCCTCTGATACCAACTATAATGACCCATACTTTACATACAATGTTATTACTTCAAAATTGAAGCACTCTTATTACAACATATAAAAAAACAATGAAAGGACCATATATGTATAGTGTCTTTAGAAACTGGGAAACATAAACAACTGGTTCATAAAGCATCTACATTGTCTCCAATTTATTTCATCATATCTAGAATCCATTTTTGGAATATCCTACTTAATACCCTTCTTCCTCACCCGGGGAAAATAAAACATACAAAAGGGTGAGCTCAAATGATCAGTAAGGGTAAAAGAAAAGAAATATCAATCACATCATATTCATAAGAACATATCATTTTGGAAATCCTAACCTGTAAAAGAGATCATTATTTCAAAACATGGGATAGATCATAGTAATGAAATGTAATCCCAATAATCATAACATAAAACTTGAAACTTTGTGGGATACACACATAATCATAGATAATAATTTCATAGTAGTCAAGACTCGTTTACAAGACTATCTTAGCAGACAATGTCCATTTTTGAACCAAGTTCACTCCTCGTTTCAGTCCTGTATCACTAAATCAGATTTACCTCCCAATCCACCCATGTCTATATCATGAGATATAAATCATTACCCAGTGCATTTGAGGGAGATATATGTCCCACCCATCTCATAATGAGACAATTCTTATGTGTTCCTCAAAATCATAAATCATACATCATAGCATAACCCATGTAATAAAAATGGGATTCCTAAACATCGTGCCATCATTACATAATCTATATATGATAAAAAGACTTTATAAAAATAATTCCATCATAAAATAATCAAATCAATGTAAAAAATAGGGATATAAATAGAATCCTATATTATCATAGATGGAAAATAAATTTGATAAAACGCTTGAACTCCATTCTTGAGGAAAATATCCTTTCTACTTCAAAAACATTTTCCTTTCATAAAATGTCATATAATGTTAAACTAAAAGAATTTGAATAAAAATAAACATGAAAAATTGTAAATTACGCTTCGTTTAAGTAATGTTCTATGAAATCATAAAAATCCATTAATTTCGTATAAGTTAAAAACACATTCATCTCGTACTTTGGCCGAAAAAGTCAAAAAGTGCCTCGTACTAAAAACGACAAAATATTCCTTTCATATCTTTTGCTAAAAACTCACCAATGGAAAAAATTGGATTGGAAAAATTGTATGAGGATAGATATAATATTACATATTTACAAAACATGTTTGTGGATGATAAATAATTCCCAGAAAATTTTGAAGAACAAATAATCTCGAATAAAAATGAGATTGTGAGATTTTCCATTACCTTAGGTATGATTTGCTTCGTATGCATCCAAACCACCTGTATAATGATTTAAATAATGTTATTTACTTATTATAGAATCATACTCATTGTTATGATATCATATATGGTCATATTATTAGCTTCTTATTTGTAATATTTCATTATTACATGTTATTCGGGTGTTTGTTGCTTTTTGTTCTTATGCCTGTTTTGTCGAATAAATTCTTCTTCTTCTATTTAGGTTATAGATACCACGTTTATATAATGATATTAGTGTAATATAAATCATATTTATTCATTCAATTAATTTATATAATCATTATACAATGAAGATCATGTAGAACGAGTCACATCATATCATGGAGACGATAGGCCGTACGTATGCACGAGCGATGATATCATTCCCATGATCGTGGAATTGTATTTAAGTGTATGTATACTATTTCAGAATCAATATAAATTTAAAATAATCATATATAGTTATTATTTACACCATTATACTCATCCAAGTAAGGTGGTGGTGGAAAATAGATTACACCACGGCATGGAGACGGTATTCCATACGTACACACACCCGGTGATTTCATTTTCCGTAGGATGGATAGAAAGTGAAATAGGGTTGTTTCATTTTTATAATAACATATCAGTATATTAGTGATACTGATGTTTTTAATTCACAACTAAACACCTAAAGAAGTGCAAGTAGAAAAAGAAATAAATTGGAAAGGATCAGTAATGGATATTACCTCTTCTTTGATGTGCTTCTTCTTATCCTCCCCTTAGGGCACTAGGGTTCATCATTGAAGAAGACCAGGACCTCTACAATGTTTATAGGGTAGAGTAGAAAAGAATTTGGCAGGGTTTGTCCGAGCTTGATAGATTAAAGTGGTGTGAGGAGGGAGGGATGAGGTGCCCTTTTATAAGGGAGGAGTGGGGAACCTTTGAAAAAACTAAACATATTATTTTATTATAATGTCATATTCGGTTTTTAATAGTTCCAAATTGATTTATTTAAAATCTAAGGAGGGGATGGGTTTAAATCCTCTCATTAAATAGAATTTAGACTTGTTTTTGTTACTATGTTAACCTTATCATTTATATTTAGTTTAAGTTAAATAATTTTACTTTTACCTTGTCTTCTTGTTTTCTTACACTATAAGGTTAATAAACGTACTATAACAAGACAAAAGAACCCCAAGTTGTTCATTATTAGTATATATAACCTTAACTAAGTCATTTGGCCGAACATATGATTTTTAGGGATAAAATAACAATTAATTATATAATATTTGTTTTAAGAACTATTTTATGTCAATTTTGACACTATTTGATAATTGATTTTTGTAAAACTCATAACAGCATGATTAGTTCAAACAAAGTTAATTAAATAAATAATAATATGTCATATTAACCTTTTAAATTAGTTTAATTCATGAAAATTCTAAAATTATATTTATTTGGGTATTTATAATATCAATTTATGTTAATATTTCCTTAATAAGGTAATTACTACATCATCATTGTGTCATAAATAAACTAACATATTTATAGTCTAGAAAATATAAATAAAATAAAAAAAATTAGGAAATATTCTTAGTTTTCTAATTAATATTTATATTCGAATTTATATTATTTATAATCCTATATTAAAAATGTTTTACTTATTAAATTTTATTTTTCACTCTTTTAACTCTTCTTTGAATTAAATAATAATAAATTTTCTAATCTAATCCATGTGGACCTAAATGGTCATGTTTTATCCCTAAGGTTGTTTTTGGTCGAAATAAACTTTTCCAATAGAATCAGGACATGTGTTAGGGTAATAATAATTATATTTTTACCCTTAATTACCCTATTTAATTTTAACCGCGGTAAGTAAAAGTAAAAAAGTTAAAATACACCAAAAAATATTTTCATCTCATTGAACCACATTTTACATACTAACATCAACCGTGTCTCTCGAATTTTAAAAATTCCATTCACAAAAGTGGTAAAATTATGTTTTATTTAAATTTGAAAATTTTCCTTGGAGGTGGGTAAAAGACGGGGACAAGTTCAATAAAATTTTTATATATCTAAAATTATTATAAAATGACTCTAATGAATTACATTGAACATATATAGGTATTATATATCAATTTTTACCTAAAATAAATATAAATAAAATAATTAATTATTTAAATAAAATGTCGGGTTTTAAATAGTAACCCAGTGTTTTCACTATTCATCAAAAATTTATTGTTTTCAGAAAAATAAAAAAATTTCACCCTAGGATAATTTCGATTTTCTGAATCCAAAAATGAAGTCCATTTTGAATGATAAAATTTATAAAATTTCAAAAAGTGGGTATTAGTATTCGTAATGCCTATTTTTAGTAATATTTTAATAGCATATCATTGTTTAGTGAAACTCAGTATTGCGTACAATGCAAGCTATCGAGGAAGGTCGTGATTGCGAGTAAAAAAACCAAGCTAGTGTTGTGTGTAGTGAAATATTCCTTTTATGATCTATATAACATAAAAAAATATTTCTCATAAAAAGCTCGGGTGTTACATTTACATACCTCGCTTTCAGAGTCAGAGTCACCACCATCTTCTTCAATCAAGATCTTCTTAGACTTTTCCTTCATGGATTTGTATGATAATTCTCAGTCAACATTTGTCTTGGTCTTCATAGCTTTTTCCCTTCTCATCTCATAAGTAAAGAGAGTGCTATGTAAATCATCAAGAGATAGAGTCTCTCAATCTATGTCTTCTAATGATGATACCTTTGCATCGAATTGATCAAGATGAATCCTCAAGATATTTTCCACCACAGTAGTGTCTTTTAGATCTTCACCAAGACATCTGATGGTACTAAAAATATCATTCATCCTAGTGATGAATTCCCCAACAGATTCATGCTCTCCCATCTTCAAGACATCATACTTGAATCTCTAAATATGAAGTTTTTCCTTCTTGACTTTTGTATTAACTTCGTATATGTTTTTCAGTTTGTCCCATATACCTTTGGCTGTGGCCACTCCTTTCACTCTCAAGAACTCACTTTCAGAAAGTGAAGAAAATATAGCATTCTTGGCTCTTACATCATTCTCTAGAAACTTCTTATCAATAGGTGTAAGTGGAACAATATCTTCAATTTGGGGAAACCCATCTGTTGCATCTTCAAGAGCTTCATAACTAATAGAAATGAGATACGGTAGCATTTTATCCTTCCTGATGTGATAGTTCTTCACATCTAATACCGGAATGCCTTTTCTGTTCACACAATTCAGATTTTCCATCAGTAAGGAAAACAAAGTCAACCTCCCTCTGATACCACTTGTAAGTACGCAGTTGGAGTATTGAACCAATAATGGGGGGGGGGGATCATTGGTACCCCATTCTATATTTTAAGTCCACTTAATATTGAGAACAAACTTTGTCTCTTGTAAAGAATTAATTCCCTACTGAGAAAAAAACAAGCACACATCCAACAGAACACAACAATTTACAAGGTTCACTATTCAATAAGAATATCTAGGTCCTTGGTATGGTTTGAAACAATCCTGCACCATAAAATCCACTAAGAAATCAATTCTTGGATTACAACGAGTAGGATATACACTTACACTCATGAAGCACTGTGAAACAATCACTCCATTGTATGTGCACCCTCTTAGCACAATAGGGTAAAGTCACTTTTCTTGTAACAACTTATGTTACATGCACATCCTTTCAAATACACAAGTATAAGTAGGTTCCGCACAAATCTTCACTTCCTTACCCAAAATAAATGAATGGACTCCTAGGACTTGCGATAGATCAATTGTAGTCTGAACTTCCCACTCCTAATTCTTCACTCCGAATTCTTCACCCTGAATTATTCACTCTGAAATTCTTCACCCCGAATTGTCTTCCTCATTTTGACTCTTCAATCCGAGTCTTCCTCAGTATGAGAAACTCAATACGGTGACAGCCAGTACTGATTCCCCATTCCGAATTTCCACTCCGAACTTCTCATTCTGATTCTTCACTCCGAATTTTCTCAATCGGAATTATCTTCTTCACTCTGATTCTTAAATCCGAGTCTTCCTCAGTCTGAGAAACTCAATACAGTGACAGCTAGTACTGATTCTCCATTCCGAATATCCACTCCGAACTTCTCAATCCAATTGTTAACTCTGAATTTTGTCAATCTAAATTATCTTCTTCACTCTGATTCTTCAATCCGAGTCTTCCTCATTCTGAGAAACTCAATACGGTGACAGCCAGTACTAATTCCCCATTCCGAATCTCCACTCCGAACTTCTCAATCCGATTCTTCACTATGAATTTTCTCAATACAAGAAACTCAATACTGTGTCAACCAGTATCAAATTCTCGTTTCAATTGAGATGGCATAGAAAACTTAGTCGGCCACACACTTCTTTCACTCCCTAGATTATCAGAGCTTCTCTCAATACTACATTATAAATCTTTCACTTTGAACTCTTGTCTCCTTTTATAGGTGTTCCAAAGTGTGCTTAGGTGGGAAACCAAAATATTTTCCCGCTCACTAAGATTCACCCAAATCGTAATTTCTCCTGAAATCTCGGAGTAATTAAGACTTTTTCAACGATTCTAGAATATTCTCGAATCTTCTTCAACTTCTCTTGATTAAGAACATTGTCCCTTTTCGAATCCGACCTTATTACAAATGATTCTCGGTATAAAATTCTCGGAACCACTCTTCTGGCTTATCAGAATCATATTCTTGGATTCAATCCTTCTTGAGCTTTGGCATGACACCACTTCAACTATCGGTATGACTCTTTATAGCTTTCTCGGCATGAAAAATCAATTCTTCAGCATGACCCTTCTTCGGCGTGACTCCTCCTCATCCATCGATACCAGAGATTTTGGATTCTCTGAGTGACCTCTGGTTCTCGGTACGACTTTTGGTTCTTGATATTACTCCTCCAATTCTCAGAATGACTTTTGGTTCTTGGAGTCACTTCTTCAATTCTCAGAGTGACTTCTCTAATTCTCAGAATCACTTATTCAATTCTCGGAGTGACTTCACCAATTCTCAGAACAGCTTTTGGTTCTCGATATGAATTATTCGATTCTCGGAACGTCTCTTCTTGATTCGTAGAACAACTCTTCTCGATCCAACTTTTTCTTGTATCGTGAGTAATTTCATGTACACGCAAATTAATGTTACAAAACAGCAAAGAATCGTCACAATTCAATTGATGTCTTAGTGACTTCACTTCTCTAATCATCCTACTTAGGTTCTGAACATCTCAATTTCCATACTCCGAATTTCAGACTCTAAATTCTTCGAACAGGAGGTTCCGAATGTTCAAAAATTACGGTTCCGAATATTCAATCATCTAGCGTCCTAATTCTTAAAAATTTAAGGTTTTTCTCTTTATTAAAACTTCCTCAAGATCAAAAAAAGACAATCCATGAAAACTATCTATTCCTTCATCATGGTCCAAAAAATATCTCATAAGAATTCGGAGTCTGAACATAGAAGGTTCACAGTCAGATTTTAGATAATTCGAAACCTGAACTTATAAAGTTCAGAATCTAAATTCAGAAAGATTCAGAACCAGAACATTAGAATGTTTGGAGTCTGGACTTAGAGAGTTCGGAACCTGCACCTTATAAAGTTTAGTGTCTGAATTTAGAGAGTTCCTAACCTAAACATTAGAATGTTCGGTGTCTGAATTCAGATATTTTGCAACCTAAATTCAGAACATGAAAACAGAATGCTCTATATCTAAGTATTTGTAATATTACAATGTTTTATATGTGAATGTGATTTTTATACACAGAGAGAAAATGAGTTAGTTTAATGAAAAACAGGTAAGGATATTTTTTCATTGGGAAAGTTAAATTTTCTTCATCAAGGTAAATCTTAGGGAAAATGAAATTTTCCTTAAGATAGGGTGTATGCGAATTTTAGGGTGTTTTTGATTTTCAAAACATGAATGAATTGAGAAGTCATAAGGAAATCGTATTGACTCAACACTCTCCCCAAACCTGAAGGAATGGAAAAGTCATAAGGAAATATTATTGACTCAACACAATTGGTCATCAGGCTAATATACCAATTGGAATATTTTCCATTAACACATTAGGACAATTGGCCAATTGGATATTAGGATGTCAGGACATTAGGCCAATTAACCAATTTTCCCTTTGGCCATTAAACTAGTAAACAATTAGTCCAATTTTCCATTTGGAAATTAGGCAATAGATCTAAATGAATTTTAGGACATTAGACCAATTAGTCATTAATATGTTTGGATGTTAGGTCAACTGGCCATTAGACAATTATGTAATTAGTACAATTAGTCATTAGTACAATTTTCCAATTATCCAATTTATCAATTGGGTCATTAGGTCCTTAAACCATTAATCCATTAATACATTATTCCATTAGGACATTAGACCATTAGCCTATTTGGGAAATTGGCCAATGGTCTAATTGGTTGTTAGGTAATTAGGAAATTAATTCATTAGTCCATAAGGTCCTTAGGAAAATCTCCCATTATACCATTAGGCAAATTTTCCATTAGGATGTTATGACAATTTCCCATTTGGGCCTTAGTCCATTAGTCCAATTGGACATTTAGCCATTTTCCCAATTGACCAATTATCCCTTAGGTCATTAGAAAATTGGGCCCATTGGTAATTAGCCCATTATTCCATTATGTCAATTATCCCTGTGGTCTTTAGGCTTATTGTCCATTTGGTCGTTATTCCATTAGTCCATTAGGCCAATTGTAAATTTGGACATTTGGCCATTAAGCCAATTTTCCATTAGTCCAATTGGCCATTAATATTTTAGTTTAATTGGCCATTAGGTTCTTCGTCTGTTAGGCCAATTGTCCATTAGGAAATTAGGAAAATTTACCATTGGGATGTTAGGAAAATTAGGTCATTTGGAGAATTGGGCATTAGGATGTTCAGATATAAGTCTATTAGGCTATTATTCCAATTAACCTTTAGGATGTTAGGCCCTTAGGCTGATTTACCACTAGGACCTTAGGCCAATCGACCATTAGTCCAATTTGGCCAAGTGTCTAATTGGATAGTAGGCTATTATTCTATTAGTCCAATTGCTTGATTAGAAATTAGGATGTTAGGACATTATGACAATTATCCATTAGACATTAGTCCATTATTCCAATTAACCAACTGTCCATTAGGATGATAGGATGTTAGACCAATTGTCCATTAGGCCATTAGGCCATTATACATATTGGCCAATTTTCAATTAGGTTGTTAGCACAATTAGCCATCAGGCCATTTTTCAAATTGGAAAATTGGCCATTAGGCCATTAGTATGTTAGGCCAATTATGCCATTAAGCCATTATTCCAATTGTCCAATTGGATAATAGGATCTGAGGACAATTATCAATTAGGCTACTAGGATATTAGTTAAATTTTCCATTAAGTCGTTATGCTAATGGTCCATTAGGCCATTAGACCATTGGGAAAATTAGTCCATTAAGACATTAATAAAATTGGCCCTTTGGCCATTAGGACATTAGGAAAATTGGCCATTAGGCCATTAGGACAATAATTCCCTTGGGACAATTGATCAATTTTCCATTAGGCTGTTAGGAAAATTTGAAAATTGACTGTTAGGCCTTTTGACCATTAGGCTATTAGGACATTAACCCAATATGTTTACTGGTCATTAGGCTATTAGGCCAATTGGCCATTAGGCCTATAATCCATTATGTTGTTAGGTCGTTCATCCATTTGGCCAATTGGTCATTGAACCATTAGGATAATAGGACATTAGGCGATTAATCCATTTTAAAGGGTCATTTTCATCCCTATATTAAAGGGATTAATGATTATAATGATTAAATTTCCGTATGAAAAGAAAAATAAGTTACAATATAAATCTAAATATTATTTCTATTCATATAAAAGTAGCTATTGCTTCTCATGCTTTTGAATTGTAGTGTTCCTGAAAGTATGAAAATACATCATTGAATCTTTGATCTTTTTGTTTTTCCCTAATGCATCTTAAAAATAAAAATTAAATAAAAGTAATAAAAATTCGATTTTACATTCAAACCATTAATGACTGAGAATACCTTAAGCTAACCACTCTTCCAATATGTGGTATTTTTTCATGATATCGTGTTTTTGGATTGTCAAGCAATATAGGTGAACCCTCAAAATTAAAAACTCACAATACTCTTCCAACCAACATATAACTCATTCTTATATGATCACTAGAAATCCATAAGGTTCATCAACATTACAACCTTATTAGCTTCACTTTTGGTGAGGTTAAAACGTTGTTACAACAAACATGTTAATTCGTATAAATACAACAATAATTTATAAATAAATTTAACATATTATCATACAAATATCTCATCAAATTATTTTTCTTTGATGGAATTAGTGATATGTCTCTATGAGATTGGTTCCCCCGAAATGATATCATGGTACTTGGATCATGATCCCATGAAACTTACAGTCTTCCTGAAATTTTAAAATACAATTTTATTTTATTCATTTTAATCCACCATTATCTGTGTTTTTTTATTCCAGGATTCCTTCATATGGGTTTTCACACATCACCTACTAGAAGTTACAACTGAATAAGATAAAACGGGGGGAAATAAAAATTAAGTCATGGTACAAATGTAAGAAATGTTGTGATATAATTTTACACACATGTAATAATGATACTCGATAAAGGTTTCTCAATAGGATTTGACGGATATGTGTTTTGTCTTAAATCAATAGCCTCTACAGGATGTGGCTATTTCAATGCACGCTCTCGGTGATTTTTTGACACTAGAGTGGAAGCTGATGGAACATAATCATCATATCTAGGATGGATAGTTGGAAATGTAGGTTTCATAGACATGGAAGAATATGAGTGGTATATTTGGGGATACATTAAAAGTTATTTATATGGAAAATATGGGAACATCCATGGATGGGGCATAGAGATGATATGTTAAGAAGATGATAAATGAGATGATGATAGAGGCATGCGTTTGAACATCCCTAGAGGCACAAGATAAGGATGGAAAGGTGTGGTAAATGGGGTGTATGTTGGTGGGTTAGGGTGGGAATGGGTATGACAGGTGCTTTGCCTAAGTCTAGGAGTATCCCTTCTTAGACCCATGCTACTAGGATGTGGATGAGTCAACTCTAGTGAAAATGGACGGCCCTCAATCTTTTTATAAAGAATGTGAAAAAGAAATTATATGTAATGAAAAATAAAAAAAATTACAAATATTATACTCAATAATGGAATAAGAGGTGGGAACCAACGCTCTTGCATCTGTCAATCATCATCAAATAATCTCTACTATCAATCATTTTAGTATTTTTTCATAATCTGTATAAAAATTAAATGAACATTTCTGAAAATAAATTTTTCAAACTCATGCATGGAACATAGAAGTCAAAGGATTTATAAAAAATATCATAATATATTTTTGTAACAATAATTTAAAACCACGTAATGAATTTTTTAAAAACACAGTTTAAATGTAGTTTTCTAAATTGAAATAAATATAATTAAATGTTATGAAACCAAATAATACTAAAACAAAACTATCATTCCAAACTAATACAAAATTAAATTAACCATATTAACAACAACTATAGAAACCAATATTATGGTAAACTAAAAGATCTATGAACATATATAGTTTATTCTATAAATTACCCACCACTACTTTAGGTTCAAAATAAACTCCGAAAATGGGAAAACATGAGTCATCAAATGATATATTTTGTCCCACAGCAATGTGGGTGTCAATGGTGTCAATTGCATCACCAACATCATGAAAAAAATGTATTGGGATTACTTAATTAATGATATCGTAATTAGGCCTTAGATAATCTTTCACATTAAAAACTTTTTTTTCTATTGATTACAAAATGTATGGTTCATTAGTTTCTAGGAATCGACTCAGGTCAATAACACTAAATCCAAATTCATCAATAAATTTACAATGTAGATTCATTGAATCAAACCATTTACATTTTATCATAGTGACTAGAAAGTTACATTAGTAATCCAATATCAATATTTTCTCAATAAATCATTAATAAGACACATTCACATTTTGAGGTCAACTATATGATGTAATTTCATAATAGCCTATTCTAATAGTTAACATAACACCATCATGATATGTTCTAATAATCACCATTCAAACAATTATATCAAATTTATACTCATAGATTATTAAATATTTTCAATCATGAACCAATGAATTTGTACCAAAATCCAACACTGTAAATTATTTAAAAACAAAGTAAATAGGTAATCTCAATACATGAAATATATATGAATAATAAAATTAAATAAATATCTATATTTTAAGATAATTAAAGTATTTTTAATACCTTTTATTTTAACAAATCAGGAAACTCTTCGATATGAAAAGCCTCTCTTCATCTCAATGGAAAATATCAATGAACTATACTTATAATTTGTTTATGTTCCCTATATGAAGTTATAATAACTGTTTAAGGTTTTTTTAGATGAAATGATATGATATAACATAAACATTTTTAAATTATCTGATATTGTCCTAGAAAAAATCACATTAAAACCTGACTATGAGATTTTCTATATCCTTCTCTTCAAGGCTCAATGTAGCCAATGTATATGACCCATGAATTCCTCTTATTTGTTGAAGAGATGGAAATGTCAGCTCAATTTCCCCATAAAACTCATCATCATTTCTCATTTTCCCATAATGTATTATGATCACATCAAACTAACACATTAAATAAAAATCCATAAATTCTTGATCTAGACAACCTCTCATAATTGAACCATTAGTATGATTCTTGTTTTGTATATAATATTTCATTGTGAACATATTTATTTTAGTAGGATACATACCTTGAAAAGCAACAGGTCCCTCAGGTAGTGTCTTAGTTGCAAGATTAATTGTTAAATGTAGCATGTAGGTGAAAATAATGGTGGACTTATTTCCCACACACACAAAATTAATGATGCCACTTGATACATTTTTATCATGAAAGACATTGATAACTTTTAGAAAAAAGGCCTCTAAAAAAATGTCACAAGTGAATCACTGTCACCCTTACATTATTGGATACAAAATTATATAATTCTATTAGAATCAATTCATGATGAAATATGCAAAAATCATGAATTATTAGCAATATTACCTTAAAATCCATTATATTGAATCTTTAAGATATGTTGTTGGAATAGACATCTACAAACATGATATTCTCCAATAATTTATGAAATTGATTTTTCTGTAAAGGTTTCATCACATTAGATGTGTAGAGACCCGATGCTTATCGTACATGGACATTACATTACTTTTGCGGAATACTTAGTACATTACAAAAAACACACACACAAGGACCGTAATAGTTTAGTGTCTTTGGAAACTCGGACTATAATCTTCTAATCGTGGTGAAAGATCTTCAAAATCTCCCATAAAGATCTTCCTTTTTTTTACCTAAAACCTTTCTTTATATCCTGGGGAAAAGAAAACATAAAAGGGTGAGCTCAAATGCTCAGTAAGGGTAGACAAAAGAAATATCAATCACATCATATACATAAGAACATAGCCTTTGGAAATCTTAACCTGCAAAAGAGCTCATAATATCATAACATGGGATAAATCATAGAAGTGAAAATGAGATCCCCATAATCATAACATAAAACTTGAATCTTTGTGGCATGCACACATAATCATGGAAAATCATTTCTTGTTAGTCATGACTCATTGCCAAGACTATCTTAGTGGACAAAGTCCCTTTCTGAACCGAGTTCACTCCTCGTTTCAGTCCTGTATCACTGAACCGAAATAACCTTCCGTTCCAGCCATGTATATCTCATGAGATATAAAATATTTACCCAATGCATTGGAGGGAGATATAGGCCCCACCCATCTTATAATGAATCCTTTCTTATGTGTGCCACATAATCATAAAACATACATCATCGCATAACACATGTAACAAAAATGGGATTCTTGAAACATCATGACATCATAAATCAATTCATATAAGATAAAGGAATTCATAAACATAATTCCATCACAACATAGTCAAATCAATGTAATAATATGGATAGAAACAGAACCCTTTATTATCTTAGATGGAATATAATTTTGATAAAACACTTGAATTGAATTCTTGAGGAAAATATCCTTTCTTCTTCAAAATCAATTTCTTTTCACAAAACATCATGCAATTTTAAAAGAAAGAGATTTTATTGAAAATAGTCATGAAATATTTTAGAGGAAGCTTCATGAAAATAAGGCTTTATAAAACAGTATAAATCCGTTCGTGCCGTATAAGTTAAAAACAAAACATTCTTCGTACTTTTGTCGGAAAAGTCAAAAAGTACCTCGTACGGAAAAACGACAAAAGATTCCTTTCATATTCTTTACTAAAAACTCACCTAAGGGTAAAATTGGATTTAAACTATTGCAAGTGGATGGAAACAATATTACATATTGAGGGAACATGGATGTGGATGATAAAATACACCCCAGTAAATACTTACGAATAAACAATCTCGGATAAAAATGAGAATGTGATATTTCCCTTACCTTAGGTCCAATTTGCTTCGTATGTGTCCGAACCTCCTGTATAATGATTTAAATAATGTCATTGACTTATTACAGAATCATATTCATTGTTATGATATCATATATGGTTCACTTATGACATTATATTACCCGTTCTTTTGTAAATTCCATGTTAAAGAAGCGTTTTGGGTAAAATCGTTTCTTTTATCGTAGGTATTTTGACTTGTTGTTATTGACATTATTATTACTTATATCATGATTTACTTACTTCCAGAATATAAAATATGATTTATATATCATATATATTCAGTATATATATATATATAATAGATAGATAAATAAAATAAAAAACACCGTTCATGGAGACGGTAGTCCGTACGTACGCATGAACGCTGTTTTTCTTTCCTTATTGTCTTGAAATGGAAGTAAGTAGATGACATACATATGTATATATATACATAAATCCAGTAGATTTATAATGTCATATATTTCATTATTATTTCTTATATATACATTATAATCATTCTTAAATGGTTAACATGGAGAATGAATCTCATCGCGTCGTGGAGACGGTAGTCCGTACGTACGCACGAGCGATAATATCATTTCTATAAATATTGAATTTAATTGGAGTGGATTATACAATATATCAGAATCAATATGATGTCGTAATAACTATGTATAGTTATTCTTTACACCATTATACCCATCCATGTAAGGTGGCGGTGGAAAATAGATTACACCACGGCGTGGAGACGGTATTCCGTACGTACGCACGCGCGGTGATTTCTTTTTCCGTAGGATGGATAGATGGTGAAATAGGGTTGTTTCATACTTATAATAACATATCAGTATATGAGTGATACTGATGTTATTACTTCATAATGAAACAACCTAAGAAGAAGAAGTGGAAGAAGAAATAAAGATGAAAGAATTGGTAATGGTAATTACCTCTTCTTTGAAGTGCCTCTTTGAGACCTCCTCTTAGGGCACTAAAATTGGTCTTTGAGGAAGACCAGAACCTCTAGGATGTTGCTAGGGAAGTGGAGAGGATAAATTGGCAGGGGTTGGCCGAGCTTGAGTGCTCAAATTGGTGTGAGGAGGAGTGGGAGGAGGTGTCCTTTTATAGGGGAGGAGAGGGGCACCTTAGGAATATCTCAAAATATTATTTTATATTAAAGTCAAAATCGGTTTATAATGGTTCCAAAGGGTCTTATTTCGAAGCTAAAGTGGGGATGGGTCGAAATACTATCAACCAATAGGATTTAGACAAGTTTAGGGTATTATTTTAACCTTATCAATTAGATTTAACTATAAGTTAAATAATTTAACTTTTACCGTGTCTTTTTGTTTTCTTACACTATATGGTTAATACACTTACTATAACATGCCAAACGAACAACAAATTGTTTATTATTAATATATATATCCTTATCTAAGTCATTTGGCCGAACCTTAGATTTTTAGGAATACAATAACAATTAATAATATAATATTTGATTTAAAAACTATTTTGTGTCAATTTTGACACTATTTGATATATGATTTTTGTGAAAGTCATAACAGAATTAAATGTTCGAACCAAGTTGATTAAATCAACATTAATATATCATAGTAACCTAGAAAATTAGTGGAATTCATAAAAAGTCTCAAATTACATTTATTTTGGTGTTTATAACATCAATTATGTCAATATTTCATTAATAAGATAATTACTGCATCATCGTTGTGTCATAAATAAATTAAATTATTTGACAAATAAAATACCATAATGTAGGAAATCGTTTTAGCGTTCTAATGAATATTTATAGTCGAATTTATCTTATGTATAACCCCATATTAAAAATGATTTACTTATTAAACTTTGATTTTAACTATTTTAACCCTTCTTTAAATAAATTAATAATAAAAGTCCTAATCTAATCCAAGTGGGCCTAAATGGTCATATGTTATTCCTAAGTTTGTTTTTGGTCGAATTCCACTTGTCCAATAGAATTAGGACATGTGTTAGGGTAATATTAATATCATATTTACCCTTAGTTACCCTATTTACTATTAATCGTGGTAAAAAAATGTAAAAAGTTACTATTCACCAAAAATTATTTTCATCTCATTGAACCAAATTTTAGTCCTTGATATTAACCGTGTCTCTTGGATTTTCGAAATTCCATTCACAGAAGCGGTAAAATTAAGTTTTATGCAAAATTCAGTTTTTAACCTACCACTTAGTGGTTTCACTATTCATCAAAAATTGAAGTTTTTCAGAAAAATGCCAAAATTTCACCCTAAGCTATAATTCGATACTCCGAATTCAAAAATGATTTCTATTTTACAAAATTCCCAACATATAAGTTGCATTAATTAATTTTATAATTAAATCCCTCTGTTAAAACAAATAGCGTGTTTTTAAGAAACAAAATCTATCAAAAGATTGACACTTGTTTATGTCTAGTTTAAATGTGAAATTACATCCAATGACCAACATTGTATTAAATTGTAAAAATATATTCTAAATATACTTTAAAACCACTCAAATTAATGATTTATCACTATTAATTATTTCGATTAAAAAAGTTGTTTTTAATTATAATTTGGTAATTTTCACTATTCATCAGAATATGAAAGTTATCCGAAAAGTACCAAAATTTCACCTTAGGCTAAATTCGATACTCCGAATCCAAAAATGAAGTCCATTTTGAGAGTTAAAATTTCTAAAATTTAAAAAGTGGTTATTACTATTCATAACGGCTAGTTTTAATAATATTTTAATAGCATATCATTGTTTCGTGAAACTCAGGATTACGTACCACACACGCTATCGAGGAAGGTTGCGATTGCGTGTAATGCAAGGTAAGTCAAGGATGCGTGTTGTGCAAGCTCCTTTTGGTGTAGCGTATAACACAAGACATTAGTAAAATAAAAAGAATATTTTTTCATAAAATCTCGGGCTGTTACATTCTACCCCCCTTAAAATGAATTTCGCCCTCGAAATTCGTCGGGGTTATAAATGGTTTACTATTTGAAAGTTTCTTTAATAGAAACCCACATCGTAAAAGGGAATACCAAAACTTGGCTTTTAAAAACTAAAGTATGAAATTTAACGATTACCCAAATAAACTAATCACTGGGTTTCCACATAGGTGAAAATATGGATATGGAAGAGAAATCTAACCATCATGTTCTGATGGAGAGTGGTAGAGAACATGGCTATGGAAAAGCCAGTAATCACAAATCCATAAATTTGTGACGATCTAAGGTACCATCTGATTCATCAGGTATAGGAGAACTAGGACAACATTTTTGGTTTTCAAGATCATTTCCCTAAAGTTAAAGAATTTGAATTAGAATAAATACTTACTTTATTTCAGTACAATCTCACTGTTGTTCGTGCCTTTAACAATTTCCCCTTCATCTCTTAAATAAATGAAGTTGAATTTGTTATTCGTGAAGTGATAGCAGATCATGTGATAGAATGACGGGTCATTCCATCTGTTTCAAACAAAAGGTTAGCAAAATTATATACATAAGTCGATCTATAGTGAGATTAATCACATATGGTTTCTAAAATGGACTTATAATTCATATATCATACTGCTTAATATAATAAAACTAGTTTCTACTAAACAGGGACTTCCTGTAGGTCAGTGGTAGGCGATAAAGGCCAGTCGCACTTCGGTTGTGGGTTCGATTCCTACAGCCTTGTCCGAAGCGATGGGTTGTCGCCCGTCCTGCAGGTTTTCCTTTTTTCTAAAACTACGTTACTATAACATCCCATCAATAATATCGAAAATCTTATATCCTTAAACAATACTAACTTATGTCCAACATAATCCAGTCTAATCTTTAGGCTTATACATAATACTGCAGTCCACTCTCATAATATAGTGACAACGATTACCGGAGATTTAATACTGTCGTTGATCCCCACATATCATAAGATATCCAAACATTCAAAGTCCTTAATCGTGTATTCTCTTGAATACCTTAGTGAAAACATGAGTGCAGTTAAAAGTTAACACTTTCCACATACCAAAATCCTCAAAATTCTATATACTCAAACCATGATATCACTTAGTCCTTATATCAATCATGAGCTCATGAATACTATTAAACATTTCATTTTCTCATCTTCATTATGCGCATATCATGTTATTTCCAAAAAATATCTCAATCACTTTGAATACCACATCAATAAATATTGCAATACTCAATGATACAACATTATTTTGGAATCCCATTACATAAACACTTAATCATTCCACCACATCGTTGTCATATTCAACATTGCCAATAGTGATCGCATGTGATTTCCCTTTGTCCTTTGCCTTCAGTGGTTTCTCATGTTGATCATCACTAACCCTTGGATTAGGGCATTTATTAGCATAATGCCCCATTTCCTTGCACTTGAAGCATTGAAGTGTTGGCGGTGCGTTCTCTGCAGTGTTTGCTTTATCATTAGAAACCCTTTTTCCATTACTTCGACACTCAGCTGCTCGATGACCTTCTTTTCCACACTTAAAACATTTTCTAGTCCCTTTTAGACAATCTCCACCATGCTTCTTTCCACACTTTGTGCATAAGGAAACATTCATCTTCTTTTCACCATTATTCTGAGATTTCTCCTTGAACTCCATCTTTCGTTTCTTGTCAAAACCATGAGATGGATATGTAACACAAACTTCCATTTCTACCTTGATAGCACAACGCACAATTTCTTCATAGCTACTGAAGTCTCTTATAGCTAATGCCCTTCGAAGACTTGGTTTTAAGCCACTGAAAAATCGATCAACTTTACTTTCAGGTTGGATGATAATTCCAGAAGCATACCTTGCAAGTCTTGTAAAATTTGCTTCATAGGTACCAACAGATTCATCGTCCCTTTGCTTCAGTTCAAGAAACTCTTTCTCCATCTTTGTTCGAAGAATACGAGGGAAGTACTTATTGAAAAATAAGTTCTTGAACTCGTCCCATTCCATAGACTCAATTTCATCCCTTTGCCTTGTATTCTTAATAAGATTCCACCATTGATCAGCATCTCCTCCCAAACGATACACTGCTAGGATGACTTTATCATGTTCAGAACATTGAAGAACTGAAAATATCTTTTCAGTAGTACTAATCCATTGTTCAGCAACTAATGGATCAGTAGACCCACTGAAAGAAGGTGGACGCTGCCTCATGAAGGATTCAACAGAATGTTGCTCCTTCCTTTGCTCGTTTGGAAGTCCTGCATGATTCATAGCTTGAGAAAGTTGTGTGAGCATGGCTACAAGATTTTGCATTCCAGCTCCTATATCGTTTCGTTGCTCAGGGGTACAATCATTGCATTGCCCATCACATTCCGCATTAACACGGTTCCTTCGGGTTCCAGCCATCGTCTAAAACCCCAAAAGAATTGTGTGAGAGGCAAAAATCATGCTAGGGAAAACAACATAGTAAAGGGTTAGTACCCTCAATATCTAACATCTTAGGATAAATTTGAAGATCGTTAGCGCAATTCTAGGACTATAACCTATACGTATACTTAACCTTAGAGACATACCTAGACATACCTTAGAAATATCTCTAGGGATCTTACTAACGTTTTCGCATCCTAGTTTCCAAAGGTTTACTAAACCTTTCCTCTGATACCAACTGTAGAGACCCGATGCTTATCGTACATGGACATTACATTACTTTTGCGGAATACTTAGTACATTACAAGAAACACACACACAAGGACCGTAATAGTTTAGTGTCTTTGGAAACTCGGACTATAATCTTCTAATCGTGGTGAAAGATCTTCAAAATCTCCCATAAAGATCTTCCTTTTTTTTTTACCTAAAACCTTTCTTTATATCCTGGGGAAAAGAAAACATAAAAGGGTGAGCTCAAATGCTCAGTAAGGGTAGACAAAAGAAATATCAATCACATCATATACATAAGAACATAGCCTTTGGAAATCTTAACCTGCAAAAGAGCTCATAATATCATAACATGGGATAAATCATAGAAGTGAAAATGAGATCCCCATAATCATAACATAAAACTTGAATCTTTGTGGCATGCACACATAATCATGGAAAATCATTTCTTGTTAGTCATGACTCATTGCCAAGACTATCTTAGTGGACAAAGTCCCTTTCTGAACCGAGTTCACTCCTCGTTTCAGTCCTGTATCACTGAACCGAAATAATCTTCCATTCCAGCCATGTATATCTCATGAGATATAAAATCTTTACCCAATGCATTGGAGGGAGATATAGGCCCCACCCATCTTATAATGAATCCTTTCTTATGTGTGCCACATAATCATAAAACATACATCATCGCATAACACATGTAACAAAAATGGGATTCTTGAAACATCATGACATCATAAATCAATTCATATAAGATAAAGGAATTCATAAACATAATTCCATCACAACATAGTCAAATCAATGTAATAATATGGATAGAAACAGAACCCTTTATTATCTTAGATGGAAAATAATTTTGATAAAACACTTGAATTGAATTCTTGAGGAAAATATCCTTTCTTCTTCAAAATCAATTTCTTTTCACAAAACATCATGCAATTTTAAAAGAAAGAGATTTTATTGAAAATAGTCATGAAATATTTTAGAGGAAGCTTCATGAAAATAAGGCTTTATAAAACAGTATAAATCCGTTCGTGCCGTATAAGTTAAAAACAAAACATTCTTCGTACTTTTGTCGGAAAAGTCAAAAAGTACCTCGTACGGAAAAACGACAAAAGATTCCTTTCATATTCTTTACTAAAAACTCACATAAGGGTAAAATTGGATTTAAACTATTGCAAGTGGATGGAAACAATATTACATATTGAGGGAACATGGATTTGGATGATAAAATACACCCCAGTAAATACTTACGAATAAACAATCTCGGATAAAAATGAGAATGTGATATTTCCCTTACCTTAGGTCCAATTTGCTTCGTATGTGTCCGAACCTCCTGTATAATGATTTAAATAATGTCATTGACTTATTACAGAATCATATTCATTGTTATGATATCATATATGGTTCACTTATGACATTATATTACCCATTCTTTTGTAAATTCCATGTTAAAGAAGCGTTTTGGGTAAAATCGTTTCTTTTATCGTAGGTATTTTGACTTGTTGTTATTGACATTATTATTACTTATATCATGATTTACTTACTTCCAGAATATAAAATATGATTTATATATCATATATATTCAGTATATATATATATATAATAGATAGATAAATAAAATAAAAAACACCGTTCATGGAGACGGTAGTCCGTACGTACGCATGAACGCTGTTTTTCTTTCCTTATTGTCTTGAAATGGAAGTAAGTAGATGACATAAATATGTATATATATACATAAATCCAGTAGATTTATAATGTCATATATTTCATTATTATTTCTTATATATACATTATAATCATTCTTAAATGGTTAACATGGAGAATGAATCTCATCGCGTCGTGGAGACGGTAGTCCGTACGTACGCACGAGCGATGATATCATTTCTATAAATATTGAATTGAATTGGAGTGGATTATACAATATATCAGAATCAATATGATGTTGTAATAACTATGTATAGTTATTCTTTACACCATTATACCCATCCATGTAAGGTGGCGGTGGAAAATAGATTACACCACGGCGTGGAGACGGTATTCCGTACGTACGCACGCGCGGTGATTTCTTTTTCCGTAGGATGGATAGATGGTGAAATAGGGTTGTTTCATACTTATAATAACATATCAGTATATGAGTGATACTGATGTTATTACTTCATAATGAAACAACCTAAGAAGAAGAAGTGGAAGAAGAAATAAAGATGAAAGAATTGGTAATGGTAATTACCTCTTCTTTGAAGTGCCTCTTTGAGACCTCCTCTTAGGGCACTAAAATTGGTCTTTGAGGAAGACCAGAACCTCTTGGATGTTGCTAGGGAAGTGGAGAGGATAAATTGGCAGGGGTTGGCCGAGCTTGAGTGCTCAAATTGGTGTGAGGAGGAGGGGGAGGAGGTGTCCTTTTATAGGGGAGGAGAGGGGCACCTTAGGAATATCTCAAAATATTATTTTATATTAAAGTCAAAATCAGTTTATAATGGTTCCAAAGGGTCTTATTTCGAAGCTAAAGTGGGGATGGGTCGAAATCCTATCAACCAATAGGATTTAGACAAGTTTAGGGTATTATTTTAACCTTATCAATTAGATTTAACTATAAGTTAAATAATTTAACTTTTACCGTGTCTTTTTGTTTTCTTACACTATATGGTTAATACACTTACTATAACATGCCAAACGAACAACAAATTGTTTATTATTAATATATATATCCTTATCTAAGTCATTTGGCCGAACCTTAGATTTTTAGGAATACAATAACAATTAATAATATAATATTTGATTTAAAAACTATTTTGTGTCAATTTTGACACTATTTGATATATGATTTTTGTGAAAGTCATAACAGAATTAAATGTTCGAACCAAGTTGATTAAATCAACATTAATATATCATAGTAACCTAGAAAATTAGTGGAATTCATAAAAAGTCTCAAATTACATTTATTTTGGTGTTTATAACATCAATTATGTCAATATTTCATTAATAAGATAATTACTGCATCATCGTTGTGTCATAAATAAATTAAATTATTTGACAAATAAAATACCATAATGTAGGAAATCGTTTTAGCGTTCTAATGAATATTTATAGTCGAATTTATCTTATGTATAACCCCATATTAAAAATGATTTACTTATTAAACTTTGATTTTAACTATTTTAACCCTTCTTTAAATAAATTAATAATAAAAGTCCTAATCTAATCCAAGTGGGCCTAAATGGTCATATGTTATTCCTAAGTTTGTTTTTGGTCAAATTCCACTTGTCCAATAGAATTAGGACATGTGTTAGGGTAATATTAATATCGTATTTACCCTTAGTTACCCTATTTACTATTAACCGTGGTAAAAAAAAAGTAAAAAGTTACTATTCACCAAAAATTATTTTCATCTCATTGAACCAAATTTTAGTCCTTGATATTAACCGTGTCTCTTGGATTTTCGAAATTCCATTCACAGAAGCGGTAAAATTAAGTTTTATGCAAAATTCAGTTTTTAACCTACCACTTAGTGGTTTCACTATTCATCAAAAATTGAAGTTTTTCAGAAAAATGCCAAAATTTCACCCTAAGCTATAATTCGATACTCCGAATTCAAAAATGATTTCTATTTTACAAAATTCCCAACATATAAGTTGCATTAATTAATTTTATAATTAAATCCCGCTGTTAAAACAAATAGCGTGTTTTTAAGAAACAAAATCTATCAAAAGATTGACACTTGTTTATGTCTAGTTTAAATGTGAAATTACATCCAATGACCAAAATTGTATTAAATTGTAAAAATATATTCTAAATATACTTTAAAACCACTCAAATTAATGATTTATCACTATTAATTATTTCGATTAAAAAAGTTGTTTTTAATTATAATTTGGTAATTTTCACTATTCATCAGAATATGAAAGTTATCCGAAAAGTACCAAAATTTCACCTTAGGCTAAATTCGATACTCCGAATCCAAAAATGAAGTCCATTTTGAGAGTTAAAATTTCTAAAATTTAAAAAGTGGTTATTACTATTCATAACGGCTAGTTTTAATAATATTTTAATAGCATATCATTGTTTCGTGAAACTCAGGATTACGTACCACACACGCTATCGAGGAAGGTTGCGATTGCGTGTAATGCAAGGTAAGTCAAGGATGCGTGTTGTGCAAGCTCCTTTTGGTGTAGCGTATAACACAAGACAATAGTAAAATAAAAAGAATATTTTTTCATAAAATCTCGGGCTGTTACAAGATGCACAAGGAACATTCAATTTATTTTCACTAATACACACATGATGTAGTTATGGTGAAATACCCCAATCCAACATGTCCCAATGAGATCAAAAGTCAAATTTGGTCTTCCCCTTGTTATTTAGAAGAATTGTACTCTACATTTCACAAAAATTTTTCTTAATTTTCATTACATATAAACATTGATATAACAAATTGCTAGACCAATATGGAGACTCAAAAATGATTATACTATTTTCCTAATTGTAAGTGGATTCACTGTCAACATTCATTCTCTTTTTAGATTTAATCTTAGCATTACCTAATGAAGAAGTTAAATATTTCAATTCATTAAGGGCATCATTTTCTATCAAATTTTGAGGTGGCTATTCAGTATCAATAGTATAATCAGACCACTGATGATTCTTTGTGTGTTGATTATCGATTGGAAAGAATTTTCAATTAACCATTGAAAAACTATGAAGATATTTACGCCTTCATGATCTTGTATTCTTCATAAAAATAGGTCATGATAATTTTCCCTTCGTGTTCCAACCATATATCATTTCATTATTAAGGAAATCAATTATAGTTTATAAAAGGGAAGCACACATATGAAATATATTTCTTGAAGAAGCATCAAATTTTCCCACACCAATATCCCAAATGCTTCAAATATTTTATTAAATGTTACAAGTATTCATCTATATCATTTAGAGGATCTGAAAGTCCATATAATAGTATACTCAAGAAGGAGAATGGTTTTTTCATACACATCCATGAAGGAAAATTATAAACATGAATAAAAACTAGACACATACTATGAGCAATAAGAATAAGAAAAAATGAATTAAAACCCTCATAGTATAGACCCAACATGACATTACGAACCTAAGATACAAAATTAGGATGTTTTGAATCAAATTACCTCCATTCAAATTCTATTGTAAGATAAACAACCTCATCATTACCTTTAATTGTCTCATTATCATGCCATCTCATATTCGATGCAATTTCTATAGACATGAATATATTTTGATGCTTGGGAAACAGTGAAAAGTTCCACATTAATTTTTGTGGCACACGATATGGTGTTTCATCTACATTTTCCTTCTATAGATATATATCACATACTTTAGAGTCATTACATTCATTTGTTTCCTCCCAAAATAAACTACAATATTTTAGAAAAGCATGAATTTTATTACACGAAAATATAAGCATATTAATAATCTTCCATGCCATATAATGATTTGAGGGAATATATATACTATGAAGAACCAAGTCCTTAAAGAAATGTATGAAAATAATCAATGATGATAGTAGAAATTCCAAATATGGTTTTTCCATGATATAACCGCATTAAAAATTCCAACTTTTTCTTTTTATTAAATTCATGATATAATATAGTTATGGCATAATCCATTAAAATTTTAACTCTATCAACATCATCATATTCATACTTTTTCTCATCTGTATTGATATCATTTCCTTATTTCACTTTCATACTATCTCTCTCATGATGATAAAAATATGGAAATCGATCAAATATCAAATTCTTGATATCCCTTATTTCATTCCGTTTATGAAGAGTATAATATTGTCTCATCTATACACTATGATACCTAATAAAATAGTTTGTTTGAAATCAAAATTTCATTATATGGTAAAAAACTTTGTCCTATATTATCCATGGCCATCCAAAAAAATTATAACGTACACACTGTATATGAACTCTATCCCAACTGTTGTTAAATTCAAAATATAAAAAAATTCACATTGTTTTGAAACTCGGTTGATATACGATTGGTATGATATATCTAGATTTTATCCATTCTATTATTTGGAAAAAATTATACTCCAATGAATAATGTGAACCATAATTAAAATGATATCCAAATTCAAAGACAAATAATAATTAATGTTTAGAGTAAACTTAAGAACACTAATAGAAAACCAAATTGAATACAATTCTGGATGAAAGTGACCCTTATTTAATACTACTATACATCTTAAAAAATGAAAGGGGATATATTAAGAAATAACTAATGAATAATTATATAAATCCATACAATTTGCAGGTATTGGAATAAATAAAAACAAACAAATACAATAATAAAAATGTGTATTTCTTATCCATAGAGGTCTTCCCATTTGAAAACGTAATCAAGGATAACAATTTATCATGAAACGATTTTATTTAAGGTTAAAATTGCTTATATTATTCAAATACAATAAAATGTATAACATAAAGGTATACATTTTTTCCAATAACAAGTATCTTTCAGAGGATAAAATATATACCTAAATATTACAATAATTATAGAGTTCACTATACATATGAAAACTGAAATAAATTATATTATTCGTACATGATATATTTATATTAAATGTTACATAGTATTTGGGACATATTTTTATGGGATATGATAAAATATAAGAAAATTTGGGGAGTTGATTCTTTGTATGGGATGAAAAATTACACAACATGCATAAATTAAGATATGATTTTGGAATAAATAAAATTAATGAAAAAATGAAGAAAATAATTACGAAAAAAACAAGAACCATATCATAATTATGGAAATTTATAATTCCATATATCATAATCATATAATTTAGGCTCAATTCGTTTAAAACAAACCTATAGTGTAGGGAAACACCCTTTACCCAATTAAAATTATTAAATGGGACCTAATATTTGATTATGGGGTTATATAAATCTAACACCTATCATTCACATATCTTATCTAATGAATTCTTCTATAAAAGTTAAATGTACAACAATATTATTTACCTTCATGATTTCCAATGATAAATAAAATATAAAATAAATTTTCAATGTAATTATTTATATAGAAAAAATTATTATTGCATTTCATGATCATAAAAAAATGGGGTTGTTTTTTAGTTCATTCTTGGGATACTAATTTATCTCTTTCTTACATATTTATGAGTATTTTTGATCAAACAACACAATATTTTAATTTTAATCCACATTTTAATGGATTAGTATATCAATACTTACTATCCTAAAAGAGAGGATATAGTTGGGTGATACTTTAAAAACAACAATTCTCATCCTTGGAAAATGCCATGTTTTAAATATCACAAGACACAGATATATTTATCTAACAAATCATTCGAAGTGTTTTTAGGCATGGAAACTAAATTTTGATATGCATTATAACATGGAAATGAGTAATAAACATAAAATAATGCCAACACCTACTAATATGACATTGAATCATAATGGAATCAAAGTATTAAATTGATTTTAGTAGGAATTAAGTGAAAAATGTAGTTTTAGGTCCTTTGGAATCATCACTAAAATACAAAATATATTTATCAGTATCAAAACAAGAAACGAAGATAATGAAAAATATTAGATTACATTTTAAACATCGGTATCAACATCTAGTTGAATCAAATTCATAGATAAAAATTAAAATAACACCCAACAATCATGAAGATGGATTTAGACCTCACTAATCTGATGTCAAAGAAGATCAAAAATGAAAAAACCATGAGTTAGGGTAGAATGTTTGAGAATAAAACAGGTTGTTTGTCAGGTGAGGGGATAATAAAGAATAAAATTGATGGAAATATAACATTTCTCAATAAATAATTATACAAATGGATTAATATCACCTTCCATAGGGATAAAAGTCATAGAAGGAGAAAATGGGGATACAAAACTTATAAGAGGGGATGCGAATAGGGATTAGAAAATAACAAGATGGGAAGCCTAAGAAAAAACACCTATTTCAAGGAGGTATACCCATATTTTTCATAAAATAATTGGTATAGATCAAACAATATGAACAGTGTTTTAAAACCGTGGGTATAACTTTTGGAACAAAATCTATACCCACAATTTCAAAAAACCATGGGTATATATTTGGTGGGTTAAACCCAATTTCCTGTAGTGTTATTTTTAATTAAAAGAATTTTCAAAAAATTTATCTTTTAAAACTTAATTTTCAAAATGAAAATGATATATTCCTTGAGAATACATTTAAATATATATTAATTGAATTTCTATTCATCAATGAAAATAACCTTTAGTCTCTCATATACTCTATTTAAGACATTTTTTATTGACAGCATAATTATTATTTCTATGGATTTTTAGAATCATTTTGACCAAGGAAAATATTGATATTCACTTCGCCAATTAATTTTTTTAGTCATTAACATTCCCTTGAATTATTCACATTCCCTTGGTAATTAAATTTCCCCTAAATATCTAAATTAATTATCATGGATATGATTTTTTATTAAACCATATATCATTTATACCTATGATGTTCTATATTGAAATTTATTTCTATATCTATGGAAATAATGATAAATATGTATTCGATACTCAATATATATATTTGATGATAGGGTATATTGATTCATGGATTAAATCGATTATTCGATACATGAGTAATGATTTGGTGTTGCAGTGATGGGTGGGGTCTGACATTATATCTCCCCTCGATGCATCGATATTCCACATGTGACAAATAAGACATATTTCATAAAAAAGGTTTTTACTTGTAGTTTTAAACCATCTTGTGAAAGGTCCTATTGGTAGAGGTATCATGATTCTTGAGATCATAGAGTCCAATAATTAAGCATTTCTTTATTTATGATTTTATTTCTTATTATCTCTGAGATTTTCACAATGATATTAACTATGGATTCATTTAATTCTCCGTTTATAGGTTAAGTGGCATGAGTTTTCAGTTATTTAGCTTTCTATAATGATTATGTCTTATCATTTCATGATACTAGAGTTATTTAAATGTCTTATGTGTTCTGTTATTTACCATTCCATATTGATCAGGTTGGTCAAATTATTTAAATGGAATTTGTGTTCAGTTATTAACCATTGATGTTGATTATGCTCATTGATTAATGATTCCTACTTCTATAATTAACCCTTATTGATCAATTTATCTCGCCCTTATTTTGTTTACATTACTAGTAATCCATGAAGAAAACTATGAAAGATATACAAGAATATTCTCGAGGGAATAATGTTATTATTGTTAAAAGTTATGTAGTAAATTTTGTATTCAAATTTAATTCAATTCTCAATAATGTTTCTAGGTCACCAAGGCTACTAAAATATTCAGTCTTCAAGTATATGATTCCCTGTATCTTATGATAATGTAATAAAGTAGACACCGACTCTGGGCTACTAGCATCGAGATCGATACAATTAGGTTGGAATGTCCAAAATTACAAGGATAGAATCTGGAAACATACAAAATCACCTATTAAGAGAGAATTTAAAATTATCAATGACAATAAAATCCAATGAAATATTACCACATAATTTAATTATTTCAATAATATCTTTAATAATACAGGTTACAATTTTTGTGTTATAAACCTATGTTCTTGATTTCTATTTCTTTGATTTTTAATAACTAAAATTACTGATGAAACTTCATGGGTATTGATTTAATCCAAAACATCCATTATCATAAAATATACTGAAATATCAACTTATGTTAAAGAAAAATGGTACAAATCGTATCTCATCTTATTTATCAATGCCATATAACTCATGACACACCCAATGTATCCTACTTCATTGTGAGTATATAATGTCACATTTTTCATCAATACATCAAATTTTGTGACTCATGATATGTATTAATAATAACCAAAAAGACCAAGGATCATTAAATAAATTCATAAATAGGAATATCCAATGGTAGAAATAACATATGGAATTCCTATGGTGGGTATGATCGCATAACCCCTTATATTAGAGATTATCGTGGGTGAAATTTCTGAGAAGAAGTCTCAATGTCTTATAAGCCTCCTACCCCTAATAGACTATATCATATGTGTTTTGTTAGATGATATCTTTTGGTCATAATCCATTTATTTAAGAATACAGTTATATCACTTAGTGGTTGTCATAATGGCATGGAACAACTATGACCTTTTAGTGAGAAAAGCACCCTTAGTAGATTATCATGTTAAATGTTATACATAAGAACACACATTATGTGATAAGATATTTTATTAAAATTAAAAACATTGAATATTCATGTAATCATAAAATAAAAAGTACTCAGTTCTGGTGAACCAACTCCAAAGGACTCCCAATTACACTTGATCCAACTGATAACAAATCTTAATCTATTAACTCCCAGATGATTTTCATTCTTCTTCTAAGATAAATGGGGCTAAATATTTTCCTCCGTGGAAACTTTCCTCACATAAAATCATCAATTTTAGAAAATTCCCTCTATAGGCGCTATTTTTTTGGAAAGTCCTTCATCCTTTAATGTGAAATTGGATCCATTACGAGAGCCATTATTGTATTATTATCATAATATTCTACGATATGGTCTTTATATCTAGGTACTGCATCATGATATTTCATAATGTTTCATATTCAAACAACTACATTAGCTTCATCAAAAGCCACAATATACATGTAATTAATTATATCATTACTGAAAATTTATTTTTTGTGCCCTTAAAGCACAAAAATTCTCCATTGAGTCTGAAGTCATTCCTAATAATTACTTTAGATAGATCTGATTTTTTCTAGAAACTAACATTTATCTACCCCCTGATGACTAGCTCCTCAACTCCTATATACACTAGGAATATATTAATCCTTATATACTTAAGTATATCATTTATAGTAGAATGATGTTTTTCACCTTCATCTTATTAATATCTAGCTACCATTTTCAAGGAATAGGAAACATCAATCCTAGTAAATAACATGGTATGTATGATTAAACCAATCATAGATTAGTAAGATATCCTACTCGTCCTCTTTCTATCCCATTTTGTGTCTAAGGGGACATTTTCTAGGATATATGTATTGCTTTTGAAACTATAACCATTCCCCTATTGTATTTTTCTATACTAAATCTCTTTATTATGTGATAAATATATATACATTTAATAAGTCCATGCAACCATTTTTTCCTAGCACAAATGATCTTGATCTTCAGGATGTAGGTTGTTTCGCCTAGGTCATTTATAGAGAAACACATGTTAAAACAATACATAAATAACTATAAATCTGGCATCTTATTTCCAATAATAAATATTTCATTAATATTTAATACTATAAAAATAAATTCCCCCCACTATAACTCTTATAGAAACATGGGTCACATTCGTTATTTCTGAAACCAAGTTATTTCATAAATCTATAAAACTGAATATTCCCTGGTCCGAATGATGGCATCATCCCATAAATGGATATGTAAAAATTTAATACCTTATTGACATACTGTGGAGTTAAAAACCCTTCTATTTGTGTCATATGATCATCATTTATAATGCTTCCATTAAGGAATGTTGTCTTGGCATCCATCTTCCAAATCTCATAATCATTGAAAACTATTATGTGTAGTGTAATTTTAATGGATTTAATCATAGAAAAAAGTGAATAATTTTCATCATATTCTATGTATTTATGTTATTAGAAACCATTTATCCACTAGTCATTCATTATAGGTACATACATTAACTTTCATGTTAAGTTTTATCTTGAATAATCATTTCCACTAAAAAAATATTTTCATCAATTAAAAGATCTACTAGAACCAAAAAATTGTTTATAATACATGGATTCCATCTTAGAATTCATATATCATTTCCATTTTATAGCTTCTAATATATATATATATATTACATATATTAATTTGTAACTTTATATTCAACCAATATTGATTCGCAATTCCCAGTGACTAGAAAACTAAATCTCTCAACTTCACGTATCTATCTGGTGATTATATGTTGTAATTGTGTGAGTATAAAAATATCTTCCATGAGGTCCTATATATCTTGTCCCTATTCTGACTCCAATATATCATTATATTCAACTTTATAAAATTCAATCCTTATACCACTATCATTCTTTAGGATATGATCCCTCTTATGAAAAAAGGATTTATTGAAACTATTCTCTTCTTGTCTAAGGGACCATATATATAATATATCATTTTTTCATTGTAATATCTTATAAATATAACTTTTTTCTATGGGTAAAAATTTGTTTCAATAGGTGGCGTTAACAAAAACCACACAACCCCATAAAAGAATATATGACAACACATGTTTCTTTCTACTCTAGAACTTGAGTGGAATTACATTTTCAAAATTAGTTGGAACACAATTTACTGTGTACAATTTTTTAATGCACATACCTAAAAGTATAATTGAATTATTTCATGACTCATCATTGATACCACCATGTCAAGAAAGGTTTTTTTCTTCATTTCACTCACACAAATTTTCAACTGTTTATACATATGAGTGAGTTGAAAGAGGATCCCAAAATCCCATAGGTAGTTAATGAAATACTAGTTAAGATATTATACACATTTGTAAGGAAAATAACTATCTTAAAACATAATTATTCTACACTTAATTATTTAATTTCGTGAATTTCTCAAAGTATTGTTAATTATAACTCATCAATTTAGAATAACTGTATCTACACAAGTCGCTATCAAAAGTTAGGACGTATGAGTATCCACCTTTAGCTTCTACCAAAATGGTTTTTCATAGATATGTGTGTACCAATTCTCAAATCTATATTACACTTTCACCCTATACACCAAAAGGTGATTTGGTAATTTTACCTTGTAAATAATAATGATATATATCAAGTGTTTTTATTTTGAAATAATCAAAATATCCATATTTACTATGCTTTTTCAAGCACTTCTCATTTGCATAACCATGTCGATGATGCCGAAACAAGGTGTGATATGATTCATGTAAGCTTTTTCCAATATCAATTTACAACAGTTGATTTTTAAAATATAATACATAAAGATCGTTATATAAATGTATTATACCATAAAAATGATACATTTGTAGTGAATGAAACATTTATTTTCAATCATTAATATAAATCCTAACAATTAAAAACATAACCTATATGTTATGTTCTTGCTAACACTAGACACATAATAAAAGTTATTTAATAAAAATATTAACCCCATTGATTATGTGAGGTGTTAGTCTCCAATGGATAGTGAATCTAAACTCACTCCATTGGAAGCTTGTAAATCTACCTCTCCCCGAGAAACATCTTGCAATCTACATTGTTCCTATATTTAGATTCCAATGTGAGAACCTAAATTTACATATCATTATTAATTAGATGAAATGGAAATATTTCATTTGATACTGAATTCACCTGAATCCTTTACTTACTTTATGAAGTTGGTGTAGTTTTTTTTTCAAAGGACACACTTTCCTTATAAAAAAACACTGCATATTGCCCATTCCCTTACCTATATAGATTATTCTTCATAAAATAATGTTTCTCTATAGACTTAGGCTTAGAGTGATTCTTTAGTACCTTTACCATGTTCTACATCTTCTTATCCACTATCAGGATCATAGGTTTTTCAAGCCTTATGTGATTATCTACTTAGAAAATTAAAGTGAGGAGTTCTAGGTGGAACCTGTCTCTATTTCTCATATTATAATTCACAATGAAATTGTTGAATCTATGAGGTAGTTAAGCTAAAATAATATAGGTATATAACGAAATAGGAATATTAAATTCCAAGACCTATTTGAACACTATGTAGCAAATAATATTGACCACATGTGGCCCAACTAGCACAACTACCCAAGATTGTACGTGAATATTGTATTGGAGATGTGATATCCCTCTTGTATTTCCATCTCTTGGTAAGGATCATGACAGTGAGAAATCATGCTATAAGAATCCATTTACTAATTTTATATTAGATTTAACTAGATAAATATTACATCATTAGACATTTCATATCTTTTAAATCATATAATTATTTCATTTATATATAGATTTCCCCCTTACTAGCCTCATTTGCATACAAATTTAAAAATAGGTATTCCAGCATGTATGACTTCCGCACATGGCATAATATAATTCCTAAGAACATATAACACTCCTATAAGTTAGTAATGGTGATAAGGCTCTCCTTATCTAATATGGATTTCAGTGAAAATGTCTTAATTTTATTTATTTCCATTTTCTAAAATAAAAAAGAGTATATAATTAGTATTATATCTTGATTTCCAAATATATAATGTAAGAAATTTTATTAGCCTCACACTATTAGATAAAACACAATATCCCACACTAATGGATTAAAAATTTCATAATTTATGGAAATTTTAGTGGAATGGATTTATATTCCCCTTCTTATAACCCAAAATTGGGCTTGACAATCTATTCAAAGGGTTTTAGGTAGGTGTAACTTGATAACTGCATTAAATCGCAACTCCTTGATCTGTTGAGTGGACTCCCCAATTATGAAATCATAGACTAAAATTTCCTCAAAACATTCCTCTATGTTACACAAATTAATTATAGGGAATTTATCCCTTGAGGTGAGCTTAATTAAATCAACCCATGGCCTTAGTTAAAATTCCCAAATAATTGAAAGCACCTAGACTATGGTTAAACAAGAACTTTGAACTATGGTTTCATTCTATCATAATCACTGGGAGTATATTGCGTCTTACTATCTTGTTTGAGTGATTTTTATCCTTATGCATTAATTAATAATTTTATCTTATTATGTTCTTGTTAGTATTATGTAAATTTTACTTGAGTGATTAACCATGTCTGGATAAAATATTTATTTATAATCCAATTTATTTTAATTATGTCATGTATGTTTGTTAATTTTTTTAATCAACATGATCACAATAAATAATTAATAAATAATTATGATGAAAATGATAGAAACAAATTGAATAAAGTGGCACAATTATAAGATTTCAATTTTTAGGTTTATCAAGAATAAAATAATTCTTGACCCAAAGTGAAAAACTCTTTAAAACAAGTCTTTGTTGAGTTACAGTTTTCCACTAGTCCTCATGTGTACGTCTTAGGTTGGTTACACCTCATATAATAATTTTAACCACCACTACTCACCTTGTTTCTCCATCCATTACATATTATCTTACCCACACTCAGGTTAGGTGATGTAATTGAATGGATCATGGGTTTGCATAAATGAAACCATGGACACATTGTAACACCCCAAGGATTATAAAAAAATTATTATTGAAGGCATGGAACACTGATTCTCTACAAAACAACACTTTATCATAACAAATCCAATAAATATAATTTTTCCACTTCTGTTATTTGAATTTTTAATAACTGACATATACGGTTGCATTCAGTAAAATATTTAGAGTTTGATAGAATCAAATTAATTTCTGGTGAATAGTAACATACCCTTATTAATAGTAACCAACACTTATGAATAATAAACCACCCTTATGAATAATAATGTACTATTATGAATAGTAATATAACCTTTATGAATAGTAACTTCAATCAAGCAAGTATAAATAAAATTTAGGCACCTTATAAATGTAATAGAACATTTTGTAAATTGTAAATTAAGTATTCGTATTTTTGTGAGTAATCAATATTTAATTAATATTTTAAAATAAAAAATTAATTCCCTTACATAAAATGGGTTTCTAAATAAATATTTATTAATCCTATGATTTTAGAATAATTTAATAATACCTTAGATAATTTTTAGGGTGTTATAAAATCAGTTTCACTTTTAAAGACTATATCTTCGAGTATATAATGATTTTAATTAAAAATTAAATATCTCAAATTTATAAATTTATTTTTAAAAAATTATTTTTATAAAATGGAGACCATATTTGGATTCTACACATAAAAATTTATTATGGTGAATTTTTGGGATTTTTCTTAATTTTTTGAATTTTTATTGAATAATGAAATGTGGTAATTTACGTATATGAACATTATAGGTTAAATACACTATTACATGCATCCTAAAAGATATAAGAAAAAATTATTGTGAAATAACATTCACATATTACTATTCATTTTCACAATAATTAATACTATTTCTTGTCTTTAGAAAAATAATAAAAGAATGAATAAGATATTAAACAATCACTCCTCCCCTCCACTATAACCCCCCCCCCCACCTCACTCCCTATACTCTTCACTCCTCTCAATCCTCATGGCTAGTATAAATTCTTCCGTAATATCCTCTCAATATCCTCCCCCATTTCTCAAATCCCATGGGCTCATAAAATGACCAAAACCACCCCCCCCCTAAAGAGGCTCTCATGGAAGATAACTTCACATGCAAATTCATCTTTTCATTTCTTTTATTTCAAGTTCCATTATTTCTGTTTTATTTCCACAACTCCTTTCATCCAAATTTTATGATAACTCTTGTACCATTAATTTCTTGTAATTTTTTTATGATAATGGATTAATTATTAATCATCCCTCCTTTCCACCTGCTTTTATACAAGAAATGAAAACACCATCCAAGATGTGTTAATTTTTTACATTCAAGGACGACGGGTTTTCAATTTCTATTCCCTTCTCCAATTATGGTAATAAAAAAATTTAATCATTAAAATAGAATATAATATATGTATTATATCTTATTTAAGGTAATGGAAACTTTTCATTCATTTGATATTAATTTATAAATCAAACTGAATCTGTTGTGATAAAAAAACCCCCAATTAATCAAAACAACTGTCATTAAAGTTTTATATAATGGTTCATATTCACTCAAAATAAACAAATTAATTTTATAAACATGTATTAATCTATATGTTCAAAAATAAAATACAAATTCTTTTCTGAAACACCATTATCATCTTACATGTTTGTCCTTACATATATAAGTAAACCTGTCATGAATACCAAGGAAGAAAATGCTCCCAAACAATAAAATTGAGCCTCTTAATCCCATCAAAAAGGCCATGAATGAACTTAATAAAGATAATATTAAATCAATTAAATAAATAATAGGATATTTATATATTAATTAATTAATTTAGTTTTCTTATATAGAACACTATGATCAAGGGAAGAACCCCATCGAATATAAGGTATGTGTTTTCTACCCGAACCTCGATTTTTATTCGGGCTACTCTTATTCTCTACTTATGTGAATGAATTTATTATTTATTATTTTTGAATCCTAATAAATTATGTTTTAATGTTTTATATATGTCAATCAACAAGAATCATTCTTTATTTTATTTGGAGTTACATATTTTAAATGGATATTTTAAAAATTCATCCCGAAATAAGAGCATGATTAATGGGATCTTCTCAAATTCATACCAATTTTAAAGGTCACTGTATAATCTTTTTATGAAATAATTATAATTATAAAATAGAAAAATTAACATTAAAAACTATCTTGTCTCATATCTTGTTTTATGAAATCAAAAAATGCCTTCTCTCTTTAAAATCCTTTAATATTTTTCTTATACCGATGTAAATTGTATTATTGCTAAAGATTCATTAAAAAATAATTATTGTAAGAACCTGGTACTTGTTTGTGAGGTAAAATCTTCTTCTTTTTCATTTTACATAAGCGTTCTTGAGAAAATATGGAAAATGGGGAAAAATGATAAATTTTGAAACTACACGGCGTGTACTTTATCCACAAGCCATGTACTTTTGGCCATGTTGGGATGAGTACACGGTGTGTGTTGCCATGTCGACGACGAAGGGTGTAGGAACTGACTACATGCCGTGTAGTGGTGCCCTACACGCTGTGTAGTAAGTCAGCAGGCTTAAAATGTAAGGCGGAGGAGTCACCGGCAGCGGGGCGACAGTACACGCCGTGTACACGAGAGTACATGTCGTGTACTCATGTCGACGGATGAACAGTGTGGCAGTGTCGCCAATTGAACAGTTAAATTAAATAAGTACACTCCGTGTACTTTTTTTTTGCTTAAAACAGGCATTAGCCTCCTCATTTGGCAGAGGAGGCGTTTGAGCCATATTGGAGCCAAAGGAGGAGACCAGATCTTTGAAGATCTACCGGGCGTTCGTCTGGAATCCGTTTCAGCTTCGGACGATTTCGTTGGAACTGCACGGGTATGCCCTCTCCTCTCCCGGTACCGTTCATACCAATTCTTCTCCTAACGTAAGTTATTTACGTTTGAATGGGTTTTGTTCTTCATCAGATTTACACCGTTCATGGGCATTTCTGGAGTCGGTGTTCGTGTATAACACTCGTTGACGTATAAGGTAGGTGGATTTGTGTTTAGTTTTCCAACTGTTGTGAGTTTTGTGTGTTTTTGTGCAACGAAACCATGTTGGGGTGTCATGTGGCTGAGGTCGTTTCTATGTTTAATGCCTAGAATTGAATAGGTGATTAAACTATGATATTAAAATGCTGGATGGGATCATTACATGGATCCGGACCCACCCCGGGGGTGGGTTCCTCTGTTTATCCATTTGTCCAGGATACCCGAGGGTATGCCTTCAAAGTAGTAATTGTAGAATTGCCTTGAGAGGAATAGCTTGTTACTGCTTGTTTTCCTGTTGGCCATGGCCCAGTTACCTGTTTAACCTGAGGGCGTTGTAGTGATTAGCCTGCGGGCACTGCACTGTTTAGCCTGAGGGTTATCCTATTTCTCCTGAGGGCAACCTTTCGTGCCTGAGGGCTTGACATCTGTGCTTGAGGGAGACACTTTCTACGCGTGAGGGGAATTTCTGTTACTCCTGAGGGCAATACCTGCAGGTTGGATTCAGAATATCCTAAGGTGTGGTTTACTATTTTAGCCAGAGGGGACGGTTCTGGTTGGCCTAAGGGCTTGGTGCTATTGAGAACAAGAATGTTACTAAATTAAATTAATTAAATGAATAATAAAATGGAAATTTAATTGTTTAGTTTGTTACTATTTAGTACTACTTACATTGTTTCATTTTACTATTTCACACTATTGTTGCATGTTTACACGCAGTTGGGCACGGGCCTTTGGTGGGTGCCTACTGAGATATATTTCTCACACCCTGTTTGGGTCATTCTTTTTGGCCCAAACAGATTACGTTTCTGTAGGTGTAGATAGGGGCAAGAGTCTTTATACGGGTACTTGACTGTTTCTGGGGAGTAGGAGGGCATGGGACTGATCCTAGGCTCGCGATTCCACTGCCACCTGTTTTCTTTGCTTTGTTGTACTCTTTTTTTTACTGTATTGATGTAACACTTGTTCTTGTTGTTTTCTTAGAACATGAAAAAATTAGCATCATCTTTTATATACTGTGGGTTATATCCATTGCAGTTGTTTATTTCAGTAGTTTAATGGTTTACTGCTTCTGTTGTCGTTGTATGATTTATTTTGTATTCCGCTGCACAACACTTTGAAAAATGAGGGAATAGTTTCCCCACTATCAGACCTGGGCCCTTGCTGCTAGTCTGCAGCCTCTGCCGTTTGGGTAAATGCGCTTGAGGTCACGTGGCGAACTGGGGTCAGGGCACCCGTTGCGTGGCACCTGAGTCTTGGACGTTACAAAGTGGTATCATAGGAGGTTCTTTTCTTTGAATTACTATTTGGAGCTGTAGTCAGGGATAGGAAGGAATGGTAGTTGGTAATATGTTGTGCCCGTGCGTAGCTAACAAGTGTACTGGGAAAAGCAAGTCTACATCATATTTTGCATTATTTTGAATTTGCAATTTTACGGTTGATATGTTTTCACCGTTGGGTGACGCAATTGGATTGTGCTATTTATATTTTTTCTGTGGGTTCTATTTAGTTACCACCCAATGAGATGAGGGTATTCTATCTCATGTATCATATAAAAACATGGTAGATATCACATGCCATGCATAGTTTCTATGACATGTAGGTGCATTAGAATTTTCATATTGTTGTGATAGTTGTTGTGCTAATAAATCATGTTGTTGTTATAGCTACTTGATAAATACCTACCTTGTGATATGGTATGTTTGATTGAGCCTGTTTATAGAAATGACGCCAAACATTGGTTTTTAGTGAGTATGGGCCCCCATTGACCGGAATTTGGTGGATCATTGATTGTTTGTTAGTTATAACACATATAAGATTTCAAACTTTGATTTGTGGGGAGTATGGGCCCTCACGGATCAGAATTTGACACTTAGGTGTTGGTTTTTAGTATTTTCTGGGTTCTGGGGAAGTTTCTGAGGCATACTGTCCGGAATACCCAGAATACATGTCGTGTAGTACTTTATATATTCCGTGTATGTTCTCCTATTAGGGAAGAAAAATGAACTTTTTGTGTACATTCCATGTACCCTGAGTAGATGTCGTGTAGTCTCTTCTCGTGTCACAAACCGTGTGGGCGGCGACACGAGGCAGGGAAGGGCTCAGGTAAAACACGTCGTGTACCGAATAGACACGCCATGTAGTGTGACCCGGAGTTTGGCAGTGTAACCAACAACACGGGTCGGTGAACTCCTTGACAGAACACACTGTGTCAATTGTATACACATTGTGTAGTGTGACCTAGGGACTCAGCCATGTAACTAACAACACGGGCTAGTGTCACCTCTCCCTGAACACGCCGTGTACATGTGGGACACGCCGGGTAGTCTTGTCCGAGGACAGAATGTGTGAGTTAGCCATGTGGCTGGTAAACAGGATGGTGTGCACGCCGTGTGCGGGTGTAACACACTGTTTGGTGTAATGACGAGTAGTTTACTGTGTCACAGACGACACAGGTAGTTGGAAAATAACACCGTACATGCAGTGTAGATATTTTACACACCGTTTAGTTTTGTTGAACGGAAGCCGTGTGGCTTAGCCGTGTAGAGGGACCCGGGCAGGGGAAGGAAAGTCAAGTACACACCGTGTAGTCATTGTACACGCCGTGTAGTCTTGTTTTTCCAATTTTGAATACTTTCTTCCTCTTTCTCCCTTGTGGTTCCTTCTCTTTCAGTCATAGAAATCTTGATCTTGAGGCGTGCTTTTGACCTTGTAGTTTCATTCCCCCTAGACGGTCGCGAGTTGTTCACCAGGAGAGTGGCAATGATTATACTCTGGATAAGGTGGGCCATGGGCTACCAGTTGATCCACTAGTAGTGCCAGATGCGGAACTAGCTGTTATACCAGACACAGGCATGGAGGCACAGTTCCGTGAAGGCTTGTTTCGGTTCATGCATACCTTTTAGGGAGCACCGCAGGCTGCCACATCTATGGCCGAGTTGACACGTATCATTCAACAGCAGCATCCGCCAACGTTCTCAGGAGATGGTGGACCACGGGCTGTAGATTCTTGGCTAGGATCGATGCAGACTATTTTTGAGCACTTGGAGACTCCTCCATGGTGGAGGGTCAAGCTCGAGACTTACATGCTGCGTGATTCCGCCAAGAGGTGGTGGGATGTTACCACCCAGTCTGAGCATCATTGGGACATGTCGTGGGAAGATTTTCATACAGTCTTCTATGAATTCTTCTTTCCCGAGATGCTGAGGGCAGATAGAGATCGAGAGTTCATGAATCTATAGAAGGGAACTATGTCAGTGATGGACTATTCTTCTCATTTTATGGAGCATCAACGCTTCACACCCGTGCTGGTGGGTGATGAGAAGTTAAGAGCCAGGCGTTTTGAGGATGGTCTTCAGAATGACATCTGAGTGGTGGTGAATGTTTTCAGGGTGCCTACTGTATACACGATTGTGAACCAGGCGCTGATTACAGAGGGGAAGCTGCGAGAATCTTGTGGTGTGGGCCAGGGTGGTTCAGCACCAGTTAGTGGTGTTATTTCATCTGGAAAGAGGAAGAGACAGATGGACTTCTCTTAGGGTGGCAGTACCAGCCAGGAAGCTTCTTTAGGTGGCCCGATCAGGTGCTACCAGTGTGGTAGAGTGGGGCACAAGAGACTGTAGTGTCAACGAGAACCAGTGGAGTGCCGAGCATGCGGCATGATGAGTCATCTGCAGCGCTTTTGCAGGGCGTTTCTACCAGGGGCTAGTGAGAGGGGTTCTGTGCAGACTCCGCGTGCGGGAGCAGGACCAGTGGCTTCTTACCAGTCAGGGAACTGGAATACGTCAGGGTGTGCAGGCAGAGATGGTGGTGGTGGTCGTGGTAGCTAGACTCCAGGATCGCAGGGGCAGTAGGGAGGGACATCTCAGGGTAGCCAGGCTGTGTCACAGGGCCACGACACTGGGCATGCATATGCAGTGCAATAGACCCAGCATGAGATGGATCTCAGACCTTTTACAGTTAGAGGTACTATTATAGTATCTTCTATGTTGTCTTTAGTACATTTTGATACGGGTGCTACGCATAGTTTCATATCTGTACCAGTAGTGGAGAGCCTTGGGCTTTGTGTTTCTACTTCTTTCGTTCTCTTGATGCTAGACACTCCGTTGGGGAGTAGGACGGCTGGTGTGCATCAGTGCAAGGAGTGCCCCCTTGATGTTGGTGGGTTTCACTTCCTTTGGGACCTCTATTTCTTGGAGATGATGAGCTATGACGTCATTCTCGGGATGGACAGGTTGGTTCCCTTTTGAGCCTTTGAAGACTTCTATCATCGCAGGGTGTTTTTCACGTCACTAGAGGGCGGGGAGTTTCTATACAAGGGCGAGTTGGATGTTTAGGCGAGTCGAGCTAGACTAGAGCATCATGGGCGAGGTGGAGTCACACCAAGATTGCGAGTTTGTATCTGGATAATAAGGGGACTTGTCAGAAGGATTTCCCTCTAGTTTTCAATCGTTTCAGGGATGTCTTCATGGGTGACTTTTCAGGTCTACCTCTAGTGCGTGAGGTGGATTTCTCTATTCAGCTTGTGGTAGGAGCCGCAACAGTGACCATTCCTCGTTATAGGATGGCCATGCCTGAATTGTAGGATCGTAAGAGGCAGTTAGAGGAGTTGCAGGCAAAGGGCTTTATCCAACCCAATACTTCTCCTTGGGGTTCTCCGGTCCTTTTTGCGAAGAAGGATGATGGTACCCTCAGACTTTGTATGGATTATCGGAAGCTGAACCAGTTGATGGTTAAGAACCGATATCCCTTGCCGAGGATAGATGATATGTTTGATCGTCTTCATTGAGCACGAGTGTTCTCGAAGATTGACTTGAGATCAGGATATCATCAGCTGCGCAAGAGACCATCAGATATACCGCTTACACGTTTTCGGAGCAGGTATGGTCTATATGAGTATACGGTTATGCCGTTCAGACTCACGAACGCGCCAGTAGTTTTCATGTCTCTGATGAATTGTGTCTTCCATCTGTATCTTGATTCATTTTTGGTTGTATTCGTGGACAACATATTGGTTTACTCTCACACTCGACACGACAATGCCACCCATCTTGAGATCATATTGAGTACACTGAGAGAGCATCGACTATATGCTAAGCTCTCGAAGTGCCACGTTTTGATGGACCATATTCACTTCCTAGGTCACATTATCTCAGAGGCAGGAGTTGCAGTAGACCCAGAAAAGGTGAGAGCTGTAGTTTCCTGGGATCAGCCTAAGAACGTGTTTGAGATACAGAGTTTCTTATGGCTGTCTGGTTACTACAGATGCTTCATACAGGACATATCCCACTTAGCATCACCGTTGACAGGTATGACTAAGATGGGGGCGAAGTTTATTTGGTCGGAAGCTTGCAAGGAAGAATTTCCGGACTTGAAGGTAAGGTTGACAACAGCACCGATCCTGATACTCCCAGAGCAGGGGAAGAGCTATACATTTTACTATGATGCATTAGGGATCGGGATGGGAGCCGTTTTGATGCAGGGTGACCGAGTTTTTGCATACGGGTCTCGACAATTGAGGCCACATGAGAGGAACTACCCGACGCATAATCTCAAGTTGGCTGCAGTTGTTCATGCATTGCGTTGTTGGAGACACTATCTATAGGGAGATAAATTTGTGGTGTTCACCGACCAAAAAAGCCTCAAGTATATCTTTGCTCAGCCTGACCTGAATCTGAGTTAGAGAAGGTGGGTTGAGTACCTACAGTCCTTCGATTTTGAGCTTGCCTATACACCTAGGAAAGGTAATGCAATAGCCGATGCACTGAGTAGAATGAATCAGATACAGGCAGTGCAGGAGGCCAGTGGTGAGTGGAAGCTTATGGATTTGTTCTCTGAGATGCATCTGGAGGTGCATAAAAGTCAGGGGAAGACTTATCTTTCCTCATTAGCTGTGACTTCTATCCTCCAAAACAGAGTGAGGATGAGGCAGCTATCGGTTTCAGAAGGCCTAGTTCTACGAGAGTCGGAGGCATGTGAGGACACTCCTCCCCGTTGGACGATATGCGATGATGAGGTTTTGTGTTTCGATGGATGTTTATGGGTTCCAAGGGATATACGCAAGGAGTTGATGAGTGAGTTTCAGGCTTTAGCTTGGGTAATTCATCTCGGGGTTACCAAGATATACCGAGACTTGAGACGTCAGTACTAGTGTCCAGGTATGAAGAAAGTGATAGCTGGGTTTGTTACGAGATGTTCCACATGTCAGCAGGTGAACGCAGAGCAGCAAAGACCAGCTGGACTGTTACAACAGTTACCCATTCCAGAGTGGAAAGTGGATGATGTCGCAATGGATTTCGTGGCGGGATTTTTGAGGTCACCTCGAGGTAATGATGTCGTGTGGGTTGTTGTGGACAGAATCACGATGGTAGATCACATGTTTATGATCAAGGAGACCCTTGGTGGGGATGTGCTCGGAAGGCTGTATACTGAGAGATCGTACATATTCATGGGGTCAATCGTTCTATCATTTAAGATAGGGATCCCCACTTTACATCTCATTTCTGGCAGAGTTTTCAGATGGTGCTGGGTACACAGGTGCTTCTGAGCACAACATACCACCCTCAGACAGATGGCCAATTAGAGCGGATGATACCGGTGGTAGAGGACATGATGCGCGCATGCACCCTAGACATTGGAGGCTCTTGGGAGAAGCATATAACCATATTCTAGTTTTCCTATAACAATATTTTTCAGGCAACTGTTGAGATGGCACCATATGAGGATTTATATGGTAGGCCATGCCGATCACCTTTATGCTGGTTTGAGGCAAGTGAGGGAGCTTTATTGGGGCCACAGCTCGTACATGAGACATCTGAGCAGGTCCAGTTGATTCGAAAGTGGATGGCTACCATGAAGTCTCGTCAGAAGTCTTATGCTAATCGCCACAGATGACCTTTGGAGTTCGTGGTCGGGGATCAGGTTTTCTTGTGTGTCTGGCCGAGGCTAGGACAAAAGTAGATTAGGATATAGGTTAAGATTTCACCGAGGTATGAGGGACCATTTGAGATTCTGGAAAGAGTTGGGCTGGTTTCAAATCGGTTGCAGTTACCGCAGCGGTACCGAGCCATGCACGACGTCTTCCACATGTCTCAGTTGCATCAGTACCATTCAGACCCATCTCACACCTTTCAGCCATAGGAGGTTGAGCTTCAGCATGATGCATCCGTTGAGGAGCATCCGATCCGTATCGTTGAAAGGATCACAATGGTTCACTGAGGCCGGTCAGTTCCTCTCGTATGGGTGCTATGGCAGTATGACTGAGTGCAGGACGAGACCTGGGAGCGGGAGGCCGACGTACATTCTCAGTGGCCAGAGCTGTTCTGAGCCTTATCTTCACCACCCTTGGAAGGGAAATTTGGGGATGAATAGATATAAGAGGGTAGTTTGTAAGAACATGGTCCTTGTTTGTGAGGTACATGCTTCTTATTTTTCCTTTTCCTTATGTGTTTTTGAGAAAATATGGAAAATGGGGAAAAATGCTAAATTTTGAAACTACATGCCGTGTAATTTATCACATGCCATGTAATTTTGGCCATGTGGGGATGAGTACACGAGGAGTGTAGCCATGCCGACGATGAAGGGTGTAGTAACAGACTACATGCCATGAAGTGGTGCCTTACACGCTGTGTAGTCATTCGGTAGGCTTAAAAAGTAAGGCAGAGGAGTCGCCGCCAGTTTGGCTACAGTACACGCCATGTACTCGAGAGTACATTCCGTGTACTCATGTCGACGGATGAACATTGTGGTGGTTCCGCCAATTGAACAGTTAAGTGAAAGAAGTACATGACGTGTACTTAGAAGTACACGCCGTGTCCTTTGTTTTTTTGGCTTAAAACGGGCAGTAGCCTCCTCATTTGGCAGAGGAGGCGTTTGAACCATATTGGAGCCAAAGGAGGAGGTTGGATCTTTGAAGATCCACCGGGGGTTCATCTGGAATCTGTTTCGTCTTCGAACGATTTCGTTGGAACCGCACGGGTAAGCCCTCTCCTCTCCTAGTACCATTCATATCAATTGTTCTCCAAATGTATGTTATTTACGTTTGAATGGGTTTTGTTCTTCGTCAGATTTACGCCCTTTTTGGGAATTTCTATAGTCGGCGTTCGTGTATAACGCTCGTTGACGTATATGGTAGTTGGATTTGTGTTTAGTTTTCCAACTGCTGTGAGTTTTGTGTGTTTTTGTGCCACGAACCCATATCGGGGTGTCGTGTGGCTGAGGCCATTGCTATGTTTAATGCCTAGAATTGGATATGTGATTAAACTATGATATTAAAATTCTGGTTGGGATCATTTCTTGGATCTGGAACCACCCCCATGGTGGGTTTCTCTGTTTAGATGCCTGGCCAGGATAACCGAGGGTATACGTTCAAAGTAGTAATTGTAGAATTTCCTTGGGAGGAATTGCTTGTTACTACTTGTTTACCTACTGTGTATGGACCGATTACCTATTTAGCCTGAGGGCATTGTTGTGATTAGCCTGTGGGCACTGCACTGTTTAGCCCGAGGGCTATCTAATTTCTCCTGAGGGAAACCTTTAGTGCCTGAGAGCTTGACTTCTGTTCTTGAGGGAGACACTTCCTATGCCTGAGGGCAATTTCTGTTACACCTGAGGGCAATACCCACGGGTTGGATTCGGTATGGCCTCAGGGCAATACTGAGGGTGTGGTTTACTATTTTAGCCTGAGGGAACAGTTCTGGTTGGCTTGAGGGCTTGGTGCTGTTGAGAACAAGAATGTTTCTAATTTATATAAATTAAATGAATAATAAAATCGAAATTTAATTATTAAGTTAGTTAATGTTTAGTACTGCTTGCTTTGTTGCATTTTACTATTTCACACTGTTGTTGCATTCTTACACGCAGTTGGGAACATGCCTTTGGTGGGTGCCTACTGAGATATATTTCTCACACCCTGTTTAGGCCATGCTTTTCGGCCCAAACAGATTACGTTTCGGCAGCTGTACATTGGGGCAAGAGTCCCTATACTAGTACTTGACTATTGGTGAGGAGTAGGACGGCATGGGGCCGAGCCTAGGCTCGCGATGCTACTGCCACCTATTTTCTTTACTTTTCTATACTCTGTTTCCTGCTATACTATATTGATGTATAACATGTTCTGGCTGTTTTCAAAAAAAATTGAAACATGTAGCATCATCTTTTATATAATGTTGGTTATATCCATTATAGTTGTTTATTTTAGTAGTTGTATAGATTACTGCTTCTACTGTCGTTGTATGATTTATTTTGTATTCTTCTATGCTACACTTTGAAAATGCGTGTATACTTTCCCCACTATCAGACCTGGGCCCTCACTTCTAGTCGGTAGCCTCTGGCATTTGAGGAAATGCGTTTGAGGTCACGTGGTGAACCGGGGTCGGGGCACCCATTGCGTGGCACCTGGGTCCGAGACGTTACAATTATACATTTTTTCAGTTTAGTGGGAAAACAGTTATGCCTCAAATATAATTTCAATGTCATTAAATTTTCTTTTTATGGGATATAAATGTTAATATTCTTATTTCATGGCAGATAAAAATAATTTTTCAAAAGAGCTCTTATTTCCAATGTAAAATTGATTTTTCTCATCTGAGTTTAACTTTTATGAGATAATTTCCTTTTTCCCCACTTATTATTTGTATGTGGTGTATGTAATACCCTTTGATATATCTTATTATGATTTTCCTTATTCTCATGATATTATAAGGTATTATAATTACACTTTTTAAAAGTGGTATAAGACACATTAAAATGTGTAAGGGTTATTACCTCAAGAATTTTTCTATGGTATCATTTAAATTTGTCATCATATATGTCAAAATAATTTGTTTAATCTTTTAATTTGTTTATTTTAATCTCTTATGATATCTGCCACCATATTTTATTGAATTTTTGATGATCAGTTTTACTATGGATGTACTAATTCGATACCATTCAATTGTTATAGTTGATGTATTCACATTTTGTATGCCCGTTTTTCAATACGAATGTTTATGATGTCTATGAATCCCAATTTTAATATGAGTAATGTATTTGGATTAGTAAGTGATGTGTCGGTAGTACAATATAACCTCAATTCATTAGTAGGTATCATGAGTCAATCTATGGTTTGGGCATGAGGCCTGATAGTATGATTATTTATGGTCTTAGCACAAGTCCTTGGTAGTGTGGTAATATTGTATGAAATTTTTGATTCCCTCAATATGAAAATAGTAATTGGAAGTTCATGTGTTTATTCAAATAGTATAATACCAATGATTATGCTTTATTATCACATAATTTATTCCACACTTATTCCATCAATATTATGTTCAAGAATATATTTTTAAAAGTCATGTGTTTTACGTTTTTCACCACACATAATGCTTATGTAGATGATATCTTTCACTGTATTTCGTACCCTTACAGATCATTCGAGATCACCACTTTCTTATGATTCAGTCCCCCAGGAAATATAGATGAATATTATGAATGACATACATGGATAACCTAGGAGTTATGGATGTTTTCAAAGGAATCTCGTTATTTTAAATCCTTTCTTGTTGTCATGTTTAACTTATACATGTATCTAGTTTTAAAAATATACTAAAATAATCATTCCTTTGGGATAATAATTTCTCTTAATCGTGCCAATGTAATGAAATAAATCACTGACTCCAAGAAACTAGGGTCGGGTACTTACACACATAGGTCCTTCCAAAATAATAATAGGATAAGACACACATGATATCATTATAATTTAATTATATTTATTATAAAAACCAATGTAATATTAATTAAATTAAAATATGTGCAACAAATATATAGGTCGGTCAAATATCATGATCATCCATGAATGAAACAAATACATATTTTTATACAAGATGTAATTTATTTCAATCCATTAATTATTTTTAAGATAAAATCCATGAATTATTTAATTATCTAATAAATTGATTATTTCATCTATCTTAATTTTTCCATCCAAAACATCATAGAGATACCCATCATCTATAAATTTAATCAAATTAATTAAATTAAATTTATTCGAAATTAAGTACAATTTTTGTACTTTGATTCCATACATTGTGTACCCATATTAATTGTGTGCCTTATTATATAGTTTTTTCATGTATTGTGCATTTAACATGTCATATAACATACATGGCATATCATGTATTACATGATGTGTAATGTTTCAAAATGTGTAAACATCTAGACATATTTAATACACATGGAATATGTTAATATACATGACATGTTCTAATTTAATTCTCATGTTAAATACCTAGAATGCACGACAATCATACATGACGTCCAGTTTTAAATTTCAAATGGACATAAATTGAGAAATTATTTTTCTTTAAATCATGTCAAATATCATGTACACTAGCTACATACTAGGTAGTTCAATTTAATGATACAATTAATTTCCATTCCACAAGAATTATTTTAAATGTTTACATACTTGAACCGCATGTACATAACATAAACATGTATGTGTTACAAAATTTTTACTACCCTTTACACACTGTGTAACCTCAAATTCATATGGTTATTTTTCCCATGCATTGAAGTTACACAAAAAGTTCATACATAAATATTAAAATAAATTTAATAAATATTCAATATATCACAAAATAGTACATTCCCGAAAACTATAAAGGTTTAGTGTATTTAGTGACTAGATACATAATCAAATTATTTCATGAATAATCTTTATCTTCTCCTAAAAAATTATTCTCAAATGATAAAATTATTATGTATTTCCAACTTAATACTTTTCTTCATAACATGGGGAAATGGAAATATTAGAAAAGGTGAGTCCATATTCTTTGTAAGGGGAAACATGGAATTCGTCACTCAAAGATCATTAATGAAAATAATATAATAGAAAGCTAATGAAAATAAAATCATGGTCATAACAAAATAGAATCACACCTAGAAGAACATGGATCACAAATTAAGTGTCATGGAATAAAATGTTTCAGAACATGAAGCATGGGTATTTGTGTTGAACAAATTTACCCAAGTTTAGGGTTGATGTGGTTTCTTGTAGTGAAGGCTAGGTTGTTGAATCCTAAGAGGCCAATGAAGAACCTATGGACACATATTTTATAGATATGGATTTTGGCTATGATGTGTCCAAATTTTGGGTTGAACTTATTTGGGTTACAAAAATACTATTAGACCTAAGGGAATTCAGTTTATGAAAAAGGGTTGATCCTAGGTTGTTATAAGTGATGGATTGGATGAGATTCATTCTTAATGATATAACATTCCTATACTAGATATTGATTCATTTAAATAGATCTAAACAGCATCATCATTTAATGGTTTAATACCAACACAAACCTAATTCAAATCACTTATACTCATAGAAGATAATTTTAATAAGTAGTTGAAGGTAAAGATTTATATTACAACTTGAATTGTGTGACCATAACATTCAATAAGGAAGAATAAGTATTAAGATCATAGAATTTAATTCTCAACCAAAAAATTGATTAAACATTAATAGAGTGAGAAATAAAATCAATTTTTCCCCTTTATACTCCTTTGGATAAAAAATAAGAGGTTTAACCATTCATTGTTGTTATTATCTATGGAAGCAGGAAGTAGAATCATGAGGGTCGAATTGAAGAAGAAAAATAGTGAAATAATGATCACTCCACCGATGTGTGAAGAATTTCAAAAGTTTTAATGTGAATAAGATATCACCTTTTGGAAACTATATCAACATGATATGAATAAGAAAAAATAAAAGGATAATAATATTTTTATTAAGGAATTGAAGATAATTATAATAACTTATATGTGAAAAAACAAACATGAAAATAAAAAATGGGGGATTAAAATTAAAAATTAAATAAATCAAATCCATTTTTAACTCCTTCACCAACATTACCATAAAAATATGCATTTTAAGAGTCTCAAGTTGATCCCAAAATATTCCAAGTATTCACACTTGATTATGGTTGGCCCAGGATTATGGAATGTTTGTATAATGTGTACTTTTACACCTTTGACCAGAAATGGGATCAAACTTGCATCCATCTAAAAAAGGCACCGAAATGAGACTCAATATGGATGAATATTTGGGGTACATAGAAGAATAAATTGAATCCCTAGATATACACTAAAATCTGATAATATTTCATCCCAATTGTATATTTCTTTGTGAGATATGATTGAAATGGTGGGATGTTTTTCTGGTCTATAGAATCTATCCAAGAATTTCATCTTTAACACAGGGTTATAAGAACTCCCTTAAAACGAAATAATTAACTCTGGTCACAGTTGGATTAAATGTTTCTCACTATTTAATGTATCTCAAGCTAAAATTCGATCTTCACTGGAGCTATTAAATGGATGAATCATGTAGATAATTGGATTATGTTAATGTTTGATTCACCCAATATTTTAATTGGCATGAAGTCCCATTTTGGTGGTCTTAAAAATTGATTATTAATGTTCTAAAAAAGAATGAAATATTCCAAAATAAAAGGAAAATATGAAAATGAAATATTAAATTCAAATCAAGGGTAGTGGGGGATTAACAATGTGTCTTAAAATGCACCATGTAATTGTCCAAAATTAAAAATAATTTCAATAATTATGTGAAATAATTTTCTAATTGTAAAATACAATAAAAATGATGTTTATGAATAATGAATCACATTAATATTATAATATATAAATTGAATATTACACTCTTTTAGTGGATATGAACACCCCCAATGTATGTTTTTCTAGTCCCGAGAATATAGTATCTCGAGAATATGGAAATTAATTCTCTTTTACAATAACATTTAACATAAAATGATCACTAAAATACATCAGACCAATCAATTATGAAACCCATAAAAGTAATTTAATAGAATATTGGTTCATAATAGTATTCCAAGGCCAATCTCCTTCCTTTGTTCAAATTAATCACCATATTTCATCTAATTTCAATCAAGAATGATGATGTGTTGTACATCAAAATTGTAACACCCCAGGTAAATAAATAGTATGAAATTTTTATATTTATCCATATTTGTGAATAAAATATTAATATTACTTTAAAGGGGATTCTATGCTCGATGGCGTACCCAATACGCAACAACGAGTTTCTTGGGAATATTGTGTTGCACTCTAATAATAAAATAATATTATTTTAAATAGTAGTTAACGCCAAGCCATTGTAATGGAGGGAATGAACAGAACTAACTAAAAAATGATTATATAGGTTTGTCAAATATTTTTACTTTTTACAATAAATGTTAGAGGATTAAAAATGCGAATGAATCCAATTTTAAGCGTAAACATTCTAATATTTTTAAAAGGTCGAATAACCACCTTTTGATGGAGAACCTGTATTCAATCAACTTTTTGAAAATTTTATTTGTTATATTTGACAAAATAAAATTCTTCTTTAGAATCGGGACATCAAAATTTACTTTGTGTAAATTTTTGGTATTTTTCCGATAAAGTTCATTTTTTAATGAATAGTGAAAAATGTTGTATTTTAATTCAAAACCTCTTTTTAATCTAATTTATTTATATGATTAGTTTATCTTTTGAATAGGTTTTGAAGTGAAATTAGAATATATTTTTACCATTTAATCCAATGGTGGTCATTGGAATCAATTTCACTTTGAAATTGGACTTAAACTGGTGTCAATATTTTGATACTTATTGTTTAATAAAAACACGCTATTTGTCATGACAATGGGAATTAATTATTAAATTTATTAATGTAACTTATATGATTTTAATTTTGTAAAATAGATCTCATTTTTGAATAAAGAATATCAAATATATCTTAGGGTGAAGTTTTTGTATTTTTCTGAAAAACATCAATTTTGATGAATAGTGAAACCACTAAGTGGTAGTTAAAGAAACTGATTTTCCGTTTAAATGAAATTTTGCCACCTTTGGGTTTTGAATTTAACAAATCCGACATACATGGTTGTCATTAAGAAGTAAAATTTGGTTCAATGGGATTAAAATAATTTTTTGGTGAATAGTAACTTTTATGTTTTTAATTGCGATTAGAGGTAATTAGTGTAGTTTAAGGTAAAAATAATGTTTTAATAAAATGAGATGAGTTTGACACATTCCCTACCATCATTGGATGTGCCATGGACGACCAAGACAATCCATGGGTCAACATGGGGACCCCATTGAGCCACTTTGGTTTGGAAATGACATAAATAACTTTTCATTTAATGTTAAAGTAAAAATGACACGAACATGATATGTTTTACTAAAACAATTTTTACATGGGGTTATACAAGTCAGATTTTTGACTATAAATATTCATTAGAAAGATAGAAATATTTCCTACATCATGATATATTTTTATAATTTTTAGACATTATATATATTAAATTATTTATTAGATCATGATGATGTAGTGATGACCTCATTATTTAATCATTTAAATCAAATGGAAAAATAAAGTAAAATCTAAGACCTAAACATGTCCAAAACCTATTGTATGGGTGGATTTAGAACCCTTATCACCTTATCCTCGAAACACATCAATGTGGGACCATTAAAATCTGAAACTCATTCTAAAATAAAGGAACATTTCCTTACTTTCCAGGAGTTCCCCTCCCCTCCTCTTATAAAAGGCCCCCACCTCTACCACCTTACCCACACTTACAAAGCCTTTGGCTTGGCCAACCCCTGCCCATTATGTCTCTCAACTTCCCTCTATTACTCCTTGAAGCCTCAATTTGGGCAGAAGTCATCCCAAGGAAGCCTTTGAGCTCAAACCAAAGAGAGTTACCCGATTTTAAGGAGATAAAAGAACGACCGAGTCAAGTCGGACCCGAGGACATTAAAGAACGACCGAGTCCAGTCGGACCCAAGGTAAGGGATCCTACTCCTCTCTTTCTTTTTAAGTACACTCTTTTATGTCATTCATTTTATGTTCATATTTCTTGTTATTGGGATGTTCTTTTATATTACTCTTAGTATAATTTTTATGTTCATATGATGAGAGACCCTATTCTCTCTCATCAATCCATTTTGGAAGTTTTGAGTGGTGCTGTTAGGCTGCCGAATTTTCGTAAGAGATCTAACCTCTCTCTTTCTTTTTAAGTACTCTCCTTTATGTCACTTCTTTTAAGCTCCTCTTTTTTATGATGGGGGATCTTCTTTTATATTACTCTTGTTGTACATTTTATTGTAATATGGTGAGAGACCCTATTTGATATCATCAATCCATTTTTGGAAGTTTTAAGTGGCGTCGTTAGGCTGCCGAGTTTTCGTAAGGGATTTTTTCATCTCACTTTTATTCCCATGAGATTTATGCTACATTTTCCACAATTTCCTTTGAGTGGTGTATGTACTGCCCATTATTTTACTCATTGTGTAATATACTTTCATTTATGAGTATTTACATCAATGTTGTATTGTCATTCATTCACGGGGTTTATGTTTCGAAAGATACCCATGTCAGAAATGGAACCTTTCACCCTCGTCTTTTTAAAAGACTTTTTTTTATGTCTTTTAAGTCACATAACATTATGTTGGGATATGTTCTTCTATATCCTTAGTGATTTAAATTTTATTTCCATGTCATGAGATACCCTATTTATCTCTCATCAACTCATTTTTTGAATTTTGTAGTGACGCCGTTAGGCTTTCAAATTTTTGCAAGGGAACTTCTTAACCCAATTTTGATTCTTTGGGATAAGCTTGTACCCCTTGAATATGTCGTTCTATGAATATATGTGAATAACCTCTGATTGTTTTACACTTAATATCCACTTATATTTGGTGTATTAGTGTGTCAAACATAATTATGTAATTGAATTATCCTTAATCCAAGGATACCGTCTTTTTATGGGACTCCGTCTCAATCTCCTTTCACTAAGGCATATTTTGTTTTATACACAAACTTATTTTATATGGTGTATAAACCCTTTGACTTTTACGTTTATCCAAAAGGAATCTTTTTACATGAAGCATTTTACTAAACATCAAAAGAGAATGTTTTTGCCGTACGATGCGGCAACAATGACTTCTCCGCCTCCGTGACCATTTTTTGAGTTTCGACTTCCTCTACAAGACATACCTTCTTTTTAAAAGAAAAATAAATACCATGTTTTACTTTTTTTTATTTTGTTATTGAAAATGGTTTTCATAATGTTTTTATATCAATGTGTTGTATTGATAACTTGCGATTCAAAGGTGGAAATGTTATGTTTCCTTTATGAATGTTTTATGTGATACGATTATGTTGTGGTTCATGGGCATTATTATGAAGACGGGTGGTTCCGTGATAAACTAAGGGCGGGTGAGCCCGATATAGATCTCCAATTCATTGGGTAACACGAAGGGGTTAAACGTTATGGTTTCTCCAACAATATTTAGGGAATATACTGTGATGGGTATTCCAAACATAACCAAGAGGGTCACTCCCTACGTAAGAATGTTGTGAATGCCTCAAGTTACCTTTATGTCTTAAGATTTCTATGATTTATTCAGGATTTTATGAGGTATGTTAAAGTGCTTATGTTTTATGGGTAAAGTATGATTTCATTATTATGTATACATGTACTCATATTTACTTTCCATATATTTTTATATCCCTTACTGAGATTTTTATGCTCATCCCATGTTTTTGAAATTTTTTTCACAGGTCAAGGGAAAGGTACATGATATGATGATAGTGTCAAGGAAGTGTCATGAAAGAATCCATGTTTTATTTTAAATATGTTTCCATTTATGGGAATAAATGAATACTATCTTTTATGTAACCACTTTGTTTAAATGTGGAATGTAATGCATGTTTTATGATCTAATTCTCTAAAACTCTAAACCTAAAAAGATTCTCCACGTGTAATCTTGTAATAACTCAAGATTAATTAAGGTTTATGGATGTGGCCTTATAGTTGGTATCAGAGGTCGGTTTAGATAACTTTAGATGTTAGGGTATTCTTTATGCATAAGTGACATTACCAAATTGGTTAGGAATTCATAAAGAGTCCTAGTTTTAGATAAAGTGAATGAGTAAGTATATCTTAGTGTTTACCTTCCTCATTAGTACATGATGGTTTTGTTGATATACTCACACTGACATTTCTGTTTTTAGTGAATGGATGGATCTAGCAGGCACCAAAGAGACAACAGGTTTGAAGGAAACTGTGGTGGTTCTGTGATTAAGATACTAGATAAAATGGGGGATTCAATGTGGAAACTCTTTGTGGTTATAATCCAACTATCAAGGAGTCGTGATCTACCACATGAACCTTGGTATGATCTGTAATGCATCATGTACGAGATGATCAATCAATGTGGAATTTCAGGTAATAATTATAAAGGTAACCATTAGAGTTTATATGATTCTTAATTTTGAGGTAATTATGGGTTATTATATGTTATGATGGAAAATGAAAGGCATGAGATAAACATGAGGTTAAAATATGTTATGATTATTTATAAAGATTTTATCTCGTTTTGGGGAATGTTTTAAGAATTATATAGTTTTGGAAAAAGGACAACACGCAGACCGTGTGACAACCCGTCGCGTCAGACAAAGCTGCGGGAATCAAACCCACAACCAAAGTGCGACTGGTATTTATTGCCTACCACTGGACTACGTGAAGTCCCTGGTTAGTTTGACTAATTATTTTTAGTTAGATGGTTTTAGGAATCAAGAGTATGTTTATTTTGGGTTATATATGGAAATGATTAACCTATCATCGAGGATATGTGATTAGGATAATTACTTTTCAATATGAGAATTAAAGGGGAACTGATGTTATTTGGAGATAAAAGTTAATTTGTACCTTGAAAGACTAGGTGACTAAATCCTTCAAATATTTGGATTTCAATCATAGTTTGTTTTACATTGAAGAATTTTATGGACAAATTGTTTATCAAATGGTCCTCATTGAACTTTGGGTTTTGTTGGACAAATTTTGGAGATTAAGGGTAGATTTTTTTTTATGGAGGGTTATCCTTTTCTGGATTATCTAATCTTGTAATTACCATTTTGGTTTTGGTTTTGGTTAAAGTCTAAAGACATTGAAAGTATATTGTTCTCTTTTGTGGATTAGGTGATTCTCTAGAAGTTGATTATAGTGAAAAAGTCTTCCTAAATGCTCGTCTTTTGGAGAAAATATGAGTTTGTGTAAGAAATATAATAAAAGATGAAAGTCAACATGATAAGTAATTTTGTTTCCTTATGAATAAATTCCTCAATAAAAAACAAAAATGTTGTCTATTAGCTTTTCCTACTGGGGAATCGAATACCGTTTAACCCATCACAAGTTTGTGATTTTCTTATGAATAACTTTCTCCTAAACATGTTTTATATCACTCTCCATCAGAATATGAACCTATGTTTTCTCCTCTATATCCATGTTTTCCTACATGGAATCCTAGTATGGGTTAACTCGGGTGACCGCTGTACTTTTCTTTCTTTATTTTAAAGTGATTGTTTTACCGACTCTTGTTCCAATGTGGGACTTTCAAGGATGTTTCCAAGCTCAATTTTAAAATTGCAAGGACGTAATTCCCAAAAGGGGGGAAGGATGTAACACCCCAGGTAAATAAAGAATATGAAATTTTTATATTTATCCATATTTGTGAATAAAATATTAATATTACTTTAAAGGGTATGCTATGCTCGATGGTGTACCCTATACGCGACAACTAGTTTCTTGGGAATCTTACGTTGCACTCTAATAATAAAATAATATTATTTTGAATAGTAGTTAACGCCTAGCCGTTTTAATGGCGGGAATGAACAAAACTAACTACAAAATGATTATATATGTTTGTAAAATATTTATACTTTATACAATAAATGTTAGAGGATTAAAAATGCGAATGAATCCAATACTAAGCGTAAACATTATAATTTTCTTAAAAGGTCGATTAACCTCCTTTTGATGAAGAACCTTTTTTAAATCCACTTTTTGACAATTTTATGTTTTATATTTGACAACATAAAATTCTTCTTTAGAATCTGGACATCAAAATTTACTTTGTGTAAATTTTTTGTATTTTTCCGATAAACTTCATTTTTTAATGAATAGTGAAAAATGTTGTATTTTAATTCAAAACCTCTTTTTAATCAAATTTATTTATATGATTAGATTATTTTTTGAATTGGTTTTGAAGTGAATTTAGAATATATTTTTACCATTTAATCCAATGGTGGTCATTGGAATCAATTTCACTTTGAAATTGGACTTAGACTGGTGTCAATCTTTTGATACTTATTGTCTCATAAAACATGGTATTTGTCATGACAGCGGGAATTAATTATTAAATTAATTATTTTAACTTATATTATTTGAATTTTGTAAAATAGACAACATTTTTGAATTCAGAATATCAAATATAGCTTAGGGTGATGTTTTGGTATTTTTCTGGAAAACATCAATTTTTGATGAATTGTGAAACCACTAAGTGGTAGTTAAAGAAACTAATTTTCCGTTTAAATGAAATTTTTCCACCTTTTAATTTTGAATATCAAAAATCCGACATAAATGGTTGTCATTAAGAAGTAAAATTTTGTTCAATGGGATTAAAATAATTTTTTGTTGAATAGTAACTTTTATGTTTTTAATTGCGATTATAGGTAATTAGTGTAGTTTAAGGTAAAAATAATGTTTTAATAATATGAGATGAGCTTGACACATGTCCTACCCTCATTGAATGTTTTATGGATGACCAAGACAATTCATGGGTCAACATGGGGACCGCATGGAGCCACTTTGGTTGGAAAATGACATAAATAACTTTTTATTTAATGTTAAAGTAAAAATGACACAAACATGAAATGTTTTACTAAAACAATTTTTACATGAGGTTACACAAGTCAGATTTTTGACATAAAATATTCATTAGAAATCTAAAAATATTTCCTACATCATGATAATTTTTTAATAATTTTTAGACATTAAATAAATTAAATTATTTATGACATCATGATGATGTAGGGATGACCTCTTTATTTAACGATTTAAATAAAATTGAAAGATAATGTAAAATATAAGACCTATACATGTCCAAAACCAATTGATGGGTGGATTTAGAACCATTATAACATTATCCTCGAAACATATAAATTTGGGACCATTAAAATCCGAAACTCATTCTAAAATAAAGTAACATTTCCTTACTTTTCAAGAGTGCCCCTCCCCTCCTCTTATAAAAGGCCCCCATCTCTACCTCCTTACCCAAACTTCCAAAGCCTTTGGCTCAGCCAAACCCTGCCCATGTTGTCTCTCCACTTCCCTCTCTTACTCCGTGAAGCCTCACTTTGGGCAAAAGTCTTCCCAAGGAAGCCTTTGAGCTCAAACTAAAGTGAGTTACCCAATTTTAAGGAGATTAAAGAATGACAGAGTCAAGTCGGACCCGAGGACGTCAAAGAACAATCGAATCAAGTGGGACCCAAGGTAAGGGATCCTACTCCTCTCTTTCTTTTTAAGTACACTCTTTTATGTCATTCCTTTTAAGCTCATATTTCTTGTGATTGGGATGTTCTTTTATATTACTCTTACTATAATTTTTAGGTTCATATGATGAGAGACCCTATTCTCTCTCATCAATCCATTTTGTAAGTTTTGAGTGCCGCCGTTAGGCTGCCAGATTTTCGTAAGAGATATAACATCTCTCTTTCTTTTTAAGTACTCTCCTTTTTGTAACTTCTTTTAAGGTACACTTTATTATGATGGGGGATGTTCTTTTATATTCCTCTTGATGTACATTTTATTGTAATATGATGAGAGACCCTATTTGATCCCATCAATCCATTTTTATAAGTTTTAAGTGGCGCCGTTAGGCTGCCGAGTTTTCGTAAGGGATTTTTTCATCTCACTTTTATTCCCGTGAGATTTATGCTACATTTTCCACAATTTCCTTTGAGTGGTATATGTACTGCCCATTATTTTACTCATTGTGTAATATACTTTCATTTATGAGTATTTACATCAATGTTGTATTGTCCTTCTTTCACAGGGTTTATGTTTCAAAAGATACCCATGTCGGTAAGGGAACCTTTCACCCTCCGCTTTTTAAAAGATTTCTTTTGTTATGTCTTTTAATTCACATAAAATTATGTTGGGATATGTTCTTCTATATCCTTAGTGATTTAAATTTTATGTCCAAGTGATGAGATACCCTTTTTATCTCTCATCAACTCATTTTATGAATTTTGTAGTGACGCCGTTAGGCTGTCAAATTTTTGCAAGGGAACTTCTTAACCCAATTTTGATTCTTTGGGAAAATCTTGTACTCCTTGAATATGTCGTTCTATGAATATGTTTGAATAACCTATGATTGTTTTACACTTAATATCCACTTATATTTGGTGTATTAGTTTGTCATGCATAATTTTGTAATTGAATTATCCTTAATCCAATGATACCATCTTTTTATGGGACATCGTCTCAATCTCCTTTCATTGTGGGATATTTTTTTTATACACAACCTTCTTTTATACGGTGTATAAACCCTTTGACTTTTATGTTTATCCAAAAGGAATCTTTTTACACGAAGCATTTTACTAAACGACAAAAGGGAATGTTTTTTTGTACGTATGCAGCGACAATGACTTCTCCGCCGCCGTGACCATTATTTGAGTTTCGGCTTCTTCTACAAGCCATACCTTATTTTTAAAAGAAAAATAAATATCATGTTTTACTTTTCTTTTATTTTTGTATTGAAAATGGTTTTCATAATCTTTTATATCAAAGTTTGGTATTGATATTTTGTGATTGAAAGGTGGAAATGTTATGTTTCCTTTATGAATGTTTTATGTGATACGATTATGTTGTGGTTCTTGGGCATTAAAATGAAGAAGGGTGGTTCCGTGATAAACTATGGGCTGGTGAGCCCGATATAGCTGTCCAATGCATTGGGTAACACAAAGGGTTTAAACGTTAAGGTTTCTCCGAAGAGATTTAGGGAATATACTGTGATGGGTATTCCAAACGTAACCAAGAGGGTTACTCCCTACGTAAGAATGTTGTGAATTCCTCAAGTTACCTTTATTTATTATGATTTATATGATTTATTCATGATTTTATGAGGTATGTTAAAGTGATTATGTTTTATGGGTAATGTATGATTTCATTCTTATGTATACATGTACTCATGTTTCCTTTCCATATATTTTTATATCCCTTACTGAGCTTTTTATGCTCATCCCAAGTTTTTGAAATGTTTTTCACAGGTCAAGGGAAAGGTACATGATATGATGATAGTTTCAAGGATGTGTCAAGAAAGAATCCATGATTTATTTTAAATATGTTTCTGTTGATGGGAAAAAATGAATACTATATTTTATATAACCACTTTGTTTAAATGTGGAATGTAATGCATGTTTTATGATCTAGTTCTCTAAAACTCTAAACCTGAAAAGATCCTGAATGTGTAATCTTGTAATAACTCAAGATTAAGTATGGTTTAATGCTGGGGACTTATAGTTGGTTTCAGAGGTCGTTTTAGATAACTTTATAGGTTAGGGTATTATTTATGCATAAGTGACATTACCATAATGGTTAGGAATTCAGAAAGAGTCCTAGTTTTAGATAAAGTGAATGAGTAAGTATATCTTAGTGTTTACCTTCCTCATTAGTACATGATGGTTTTGTTGATATACTCACACTGACATTTCTATTTTTAGTGAATGGATCGATCTATAAGGCACCAAAGAGACAACAGGTTTGAAGGAAACTGTGGTGGTTCTCTGATTAAGATACTATATAAAATGGGGGATTCAATGAGGAAACTCGTGGTGGTTCTAAACCAACTATCAAGGAGTCATGATGAACCACTTGAACCTTGGTATGATCTGTAATGCATCATGTACAAGATGACCAATCGATATGGAAGTTCATGTAAAAATTATAAAGGTAACCATTAGAGTTTATATGATCCTTACTTTTGAGGTAATTATGTGTTATTATATGTTATGATGGAAAATGAAAGGCATGAGATAAACTTGAGGTTAAAATATGTTATGATTATTTTTCAAGATTTTATCTCGTTTTGGGGAATGTTTTAAGAATTATATAGTTTTGGAAAAAGGACAACACGCAGACCGTGTGGCAACCCATCATGTCGGACAAAGCTGTGGGAATCAAACCCACCACCAAAGTGCGACCGGTATTTATTGCCTACCACTGGACTATGTGAAGTCCCTGGTAAGTTTGACTAATTATTTTTAGTTAGATGATTTTAGGAATCAAGAGTATGTTTATTTTGGGTTCTCTATTGAAATGATTAACCTATCATCGAGGATATGTGATTAGCATAATTACTTTTCAATATGAGAATTTAAGGGCAACTGATGTTATTTGGAGATAAAATTTAATTTGTACCTTGGAGGACTAGGTGACTAAATCCTTCAAATATTTGGGTTTCAATCTTAGTTTGGTTTACATTGATGAATTTTATGGACAAATTGTTTATCAAATGGTCCTTCTTGAACTTTTGGTTTTGTTGGACAAATTTTGGAGATTAAGGATAAATTTTCTTTTTATAAAGGGTTATACTTTTCTGGATTATCTGATCTTGTACTAATTATTTTGGTTTTGGTTTTGGTTAATGTATAAAGACATGGTAAGTATATAGTTCTCTTTTGTGGATTAGGTGATTCTCTAGAAGTTTATTATAGTGAACAAGTCTTCCTAAATGCTCGTATTTTGGAGAAAATATGAGTTTGTGTAAGAAATATAATAAAATATGAAAGTCAAAATGATAAGTAATTATGTTTACATAGGAATAAATTCCCCAAAAAAAAACAAAAAAATTTCTATTAACTTTTCCTACTGGGGAATCGAATACCGTTTAACCCATTACATGTTTGTGATTTTATTGTGGTTAACATTCTCCTAAACATGTTTTCTATCACTCTCCATCAAAACATGACCCTATGTTTTCACCTCCATATCCATGTTTTCCTATATGGAATCCTAGTATGAGTTAACTCGGGTGACCACTATACTTATCTTTCTTTATTTTAAAGTGATTGTTTTACCGACTCTTGTTCCAATGTGGGACTTTCAAGGATGTTTCCAAGCTCAATTTTAAAATAGTGAGGATGCAATTTCCAAAAGGGGGGAAGGATGTAACACCCCAGGTAAATAAATAATATGACATTTTTATGTTTTTCCATATTTGTGATTAAAATATTAATATTACTTTAAAGGGGATTCTATTCTCGATGGCGTACCCAATACAGAACAACGAGTTTTTTGGGAATTTTACGTTGCACTCTAATAATAAAATAATATTATTTTAAATAGTAGTTAACGCCTAGCCATTGTAATGGAATGAATGAACAGAAATAACTACAAAATGATTATATATGTTTGTCAATTATTTTTACTTTTTACAATAAATGTTGGAGGATTAAAAATGCGAATGAATCCAATTTTAAGCGTAAACATTCTAATATTCTTAAAATGTAGATTAACCGCCTTTTGATGGAGAACCTATTTTAAATCCCATTTTGACAATTTTATGTGTTATATTTCACAAAATAAAATTCTTCTTTAGAATCGGGACATCTAAATTTAATTTGTGTATATTTTTTGTGTTTTTCTGATAAAGTTCATTTTTTTAATGAATAGTGAAAATGTTATATTTTAATTCAAAACCACTTTTTAATCTAATTTATTTATATGATTAGATTATCGTTTGAATTGGTTTTGAAGTGAAATTAGAATATATGTTTACCATTTAATCCAATGGTGGTCATTGGAATCAATTTCACTTTGAAATTGGACTTAAACTGGTGTCAATCTTTTGATACTTATTGTTTCATAAAAATACGGTATTTGTCATGAAAGCGGGAATTAATTATTAAATTAATTATTGTAACTTATATGATTCGAATTTTGTAAAATAGACATCATTTTTGAATTCAGAATATCAAATATATCTTAGGGTGATGTTTTGGTATTTTTCTGGAAAACATCAATTTTTGATGAATAGTGAAAACACTAAGTGGTAGTTAAAGAAACTGATTTTTTGTTTAAATGAAATTTTGCCACCTTTGTGTTTTGAATTTCAAAAATCGGACATAAATGGTTGTCATTAAGAAGTAAAATTTGGTTCAATGGGATTAAAATAATTTTTTGGTTAATAGTAACTTTTATGTTTTGAATCGCGATTAGAGGTAATTAGTGTAGTTTAAGGTAAAAATAATGTTTTAATAAAATGAGATGAGCTTGACACATGTCCTACCCTCATTGGATGTGTCATGTCCGACCAATACAATCCATGGGTCAACATAGGGACCCCATGGAGCCACTTTGGTTGGGAAATGACATAAATAACTTTTTATTTAATGTCAATGTAAAAATGACACAAACAGGAAATATTTTACTAAAACAATTTTTACCTGGGGTTATACAAGTCAAATTTTTTACTATAAATATTCATTAGAAATCTAAAAAGATTTATTACATCTTGATATTTTTTTATAATTTTTATAAATTAAATAAATTAAATTATTTATGACATCATGATGATGCAGTGATGACATCATTATTTAACGATTTAAATAAAATGGAAAGATAATGTAAAATCTAAGACCTACACATGTCCAAAACCTATTGGATGGGTGGATTTTGAACCCTTATCACCTTATCCTCGAAACACATAAATGTGGGGCCATTAAAATCCAAAACTCATTCTAAAATAAAGTAACATTTCATTACTTTCAAAGAGTGCCCCTCCCCTCCTCTTATAAAAGGCCCCCACCTCTTCCTCCTTACCCACACTTCCAAAGCCATTGGATCGGCCAACCCCTACCCATTTTGTCTCTCCACTTCTCTCTCTTACTCCTTGAAGCCTCAATTTGGGCAGAAGACTTCCCAAGGAAGCCTTTGAGGTCATTCCAAAGGGAGTTACCCGATTTTTAGGAGATTAAAGAACGACCGAGTCAAGTCGGACCCGAGGACGTTAAAGAACGATCGAGTCAAGTCGGACCCGAGGTAAGGGATCCTACTCCTCTTTCTCTTTTTAAGTACACTCTTTTATGTCATTCCTTTTAAGCTCATCTTTCTTTTGATTGGGATGTTCTTTTATATTACTCTTACTGTAATTTTTATTTTCATATGATGAGAGACCCTATTCTCTCTCATCAATCCATTTTGGAAGTTTTGAGTGGCGCTGTTAGGCTACCAAATTTTCGTAAGAGATCTAACCTCTCTCTTTCTTTTTAAGTACTCTCCTTTGTGTCACTTCATTTATTCTCCTCTTTGTTATGATGGGGGATGTTCTTTTATATTCCTCTTGCTGTACATTTTATTGTAATATGATGAGAGACCTTATTTGATCTCATCAATCTATTTTTGGAAGTTTTAAGGGGCGCCATTACGCTGCCGAGTTTTCTTAAGGGATTTTTTCATCTCACTTTTATTCCCGTGAGATTTATGCTATATTTTCCACAATTTCATATGATTGGTGTATCTAATGCCCATTATTTTACTTATTGTGTAATATACTATCATTTATGAGTATTTACATCAATGTTTTATTGTCCTTCTTTCACGGGGTTTATGTTTCGAAAGATACCCATTTCGATAAGGGAACCTTTCACCCTCCTCTTTTTAAAAGACTTATTTTGATATGTCTTTTAATTCACATAACATTATGTTGGGATATGTTATTCTATATCCTTAGTGATTTAAATTTTATGTCCAAGTGATGAGATACCCTTTTTATCTCTCATAAATTAATTTTCTGAATTTTGTTGTGACGCCATTAGGCTGTCAAATTTTTGCAAGGGAACTTCTTATCCCAATTTTGATTCTTTGGGATAAGATTTTACTCCTTGAATATGTCGTTCTATGAATATGTGTGAATAACCTCTGATTGTTTTACACTTAATATCCACTTATATTTGGTGTACTAGTTTGTCACACATAATTATGTAATCGATTTATCCTTAATCCAAGGATACCGTCTTTTTATGGGACTTCATCTCAATCTCCTTTAATTGAGGCATATTTTGTTTTATACACAACCATATTTTATACTGTGTATAAACCCTTTGACTTTTACATTTATCCAAAAGGAATCTTTTTACACGAAGCGTTTTACTAAACGACAAAACAGAATGATTTTGTCGTACGTATGCGGCGACAACATCTTCTCCACCGCCGTGACCATTATTTGAGTTTAATCTTCCTCTACAAGCCATACCTTCTTTTTAAAAGAAAAATAAAAACCATGTTTTACTTTTCTTTTATTTTGGAATTGAAAATGGTTTTCATAATGTTTTTATATCAATGTGTTGTATTTATATCTTGTGATTGAATGGTGGAAATGTTATGTTTCCTTTACGCATGTTTTATGTGATACGATTATGTTGTGGTTCGTGGGCATTATTATGATGACGGGTGGTTCCATGATAAACTAAGGGCAAGTGAGCCCGATATAGCTCTCCAATTCATTGGGTAACACGAAGGGGTTAAATGTTAAGTATTCTCCGAAGAGATTTAGGGAATATACTGTGATGGGTATTCCAAACGTAACCAAGAGGGTTACTCCATATGTAAGATTGTTGTGAATGCCTCAAGTTACCTTTATGTCTTATGATTTCTATGATTTATTCATGATTTTATGTGGTATGCTAAAGTGATTATGTTTTATGGGTAAAGTATGATTTCATTCTTATGTATACATGTACTCATGTTTCCTTTCCATATATTTTTATATCCCTTACTGAGCTTTTTATGCCTATCCCATGTTTTTGAAATATTTTTCACAGGTCAAGGGAAAGGTACATGATATGATGATAGTGTCAAGGAAGTTTCAATAAAGAATCCTTGTTTTATTTTAAATATGTTTCCGTTGATGGGAAAAATGAATACTATCTTTTATGTAACCACTTTGTTTAAATGTGGAATGTAATGAATGTTTTATGATCTAATTCTCTAAAACTCTAAACCTGAAAAGATCCTCAACGTGTAATCTTGTAATAACTCAATATTTGGTAAGGTTTAAGGCTGGGGCCTTATAAAAATATACGTGGTTGTTCACTTTTATTCAAGGGGGAAATGAATTAAGTTCTATGTGGAATCAAATTTTCACAATAAGATGATTATTCGTGTTTTTGTTTTGTTTTGTTTTTTTAAATTTTTCCATGGTAATTTTAATTACACTCAATCAAGTCAAACCTCATAACGATACTTTGATGATAACACCTAGGATCCAAGACCTTTGGGAAATAAGTTTACCTTTCATACTTAGGCATTATCCCAATTTAAATCAATCAAAAAAAATTAAATTACCACAATTAGAGATAAAATTCCCAACTATGGATAGAAAACTATGGAGTCATGATACCCAAGTGCCGAAAGCACCACAATAGGACATTAAATATCTCTATGTCCAATGTTATTATTGTTTTATTGTTTTTTCTAAATACTAATGTTAAAATTAAAACGATCACCAAAACCCTCACATTTATTATAAGGCCCTAAAAACGTATACTAATACCCCAAATTCCAAAGGACATGAATTCTGAATTATAATTATTAAATGGATGGAAATTTAAATGGTGAAAAATCACATTAGATAGGCACACTTTCCAAAATAAATTCTCATAAGAATAAACATGGATTAAAATTAGAATCAAGTAACGATTTATTTATATTCAGTTTCAATATTTGAAATTTGTATTTTTCATGTTCAATGTTAAATAAATTTTTACTTCCATTTATACTCAGAATATATTCTTAGTTACAAACAATTTTTTCTCTCCCTTTTTACTCCAAATTTAAAATAACATTATATACAATGTTTAATTAAAAAAAAATTAAAAATCGGGTATAGTTAGAGAAGAGATTTATAAAAGGAAAATGAAATAAGAAACTAGTAACAAAGTCACATGTTGGATGATGTTGAATCTTTTGATTCTCCTAATTACTAATTTGATCTCTATGTTACTCGGAGATGCCTCATCATCGATGGAAGTTTATATTTGAACTCTGGGAATAAAAATTATTTTCCAAAAAATAAATCAACCTCATCATCCCTTGAATCATAAAAACCATAAAAATTACAACACAATGGAAACCACTTGAGGGTCCCCTAATTAAAGAACCAAAGACAAAAAAAAATTAAACAGAACAGTTTATTTTGGAACTCCAAACACTGATTCAATGATAATGTTAAAGAATGGTTTTCTGTAAAAAATATCTTTGCTTAATGTTGTTAGGTTGACATGAACATTAAATCTATCATCATTTTTCTAGATTATAGGTTGTATCAGTTAAAACTTCTTCAGTTTCTTTTTTATGGAATGATTCAATGAATTTTTATAAAATATGACCATTTGCATTGAAGACATGACCACTAGTGGGATCCTAAATCTATACTACCCCATGGGGTTATACATGATGCATTGGGTAAGGCCCTGACCATATTGAACTTAACTTTACTCAGTTTATTTGATGTTTTGGACTATTTAGGAGCAGCAATTTTCCAAAATTAATGTTGTTAGATTTATGATTAAATGATTGGAATCCCTGAACTATAGCTATATTGATCCTTTAATTTTCATAATCCTTTATTCTAAGTTCCTATAGTTCATTATGATCTGATTTCATATTTTTTTGTCCAAACAAATATCAATGTTTAATCTTTGTAATTATTAGAAGGCCTTGTATTTAATTAAAATTGGTAAATGGAAATATTTTACATAAAACAACCTATATGGTGAAATTATTTGTATACTTTTGAGTATCATACGATATGAAGAAAGGTAATCCAAGAGTTTCTTAGACTAATATTTCCTCTAGGGATTGATATTTTTTTCAATATTTTTTTTTCATATTTCCCAAATCAGTTTTTCTATTGGTTTTAGGATGGAAAGAAGTGGAAAAATTATGAGAAATCACAAAAATAAACATGAGTACTTAAGGGGATGGTTACATAAATGGGTTTCATGATAACTGATGATAGCCATATGAACTCCAAATCTTGAAAAGATGTGTTCTTTCATGAATAAGATCTCAACATGGTGGTCGTTTGACTTGGTGGGAATAGACACTACCCATTTTGTGATATAATCAACAAGATAAGAGGATGTAGATATGCCCCATTGAGTTTGGTAAGGATCACATGGAATCAATTCCCAAACAATAAAATATTTCAACAAACATAATCGAAGTATGTTTTATTTGATTCCATTTAGTTATGAATCCTAAATTCTAAAACTGAAGAGATCTTTAGCAGAAGGTGTATGAATCCTTACAGAGGATAGGCTTGTAGAATCCAATTTGGAGGACCTTTTCAATGGTTTTATTTGTGGGAAAGTGGTCTCCACATGAATCTCCATAATAGAATATAAGAACAGACTCTTTCATAGACTCATGAACACTTCTCCTAATGACATGATCAGGAGAAAACATAGAGAGGTATGGATCATTAAACACATATTTTTTGACATTTTAAATGAAATATACACATTTATAGGGTCTTTATGGATTTATTAATTACACCCCTAACAAATGGGTTTCTATGTCATCAAATTTTGGTAGATCAATCACATAATAGTGGTGCTCATTGATAAATAAATTAGACACAAAATGGTGATGTGATTTTCCTATGAATCACATCCTAGAGAGGTGTTAACATTTATTATAAAAAAGTGTCTTCATCCCCTAATTCAAATAAATAAAAAAAATCATCACCATTTTTATCCCTAATGGTTAAATAAAACTAATTATAAATAAGGACCCTATTAATCAATCTAGCTTCAACATCTTCTTTTTTGGAAATGTATTTTAGATCCAATGATCTCAGAAGAAAAGTATATGGAATCCTAAGAGATATGACAAGAATTTCACTAAGTCAAAGATAAAAAAATATTTCTTAGTGGTGTTATAGTGGATGTTTAAAACATTTAATGACTTAATTGAATAAGAAATGACACATTGGGTTTTATCACAATGTTTTCCTATGATCGGTTCTACAACAATATTATGCTCATCACACACAAGTTTGAATAGAAATATCCAATTGGGATATTTCCTGATAGGTGGAAATATTAGAGATGACTTGAGTGTCGAGTATGATTACACATATCTTTATTTCCAAAAAATGGATAATCCTTCACCAGATGAGAATAGAGTGATCAGGAAATGGATTTAAAATTAATAATTATTCATCTATAGAAACCAACATGTCCAAAAAAGGGCCCCACTTCCAGGAAAATTTTTAGAGTGGGAAATTGATGAATGATATAAACATAGATTTATCAACCTCAATACCTATTCCAGAGAACAAATGGCCCATAATTATCCCTTCATTTGTCACGTAATTGAATATTTTAGATTTTAGTATGAGATTATTTTCCCTACATTTAAAAAAACATTAATTATTTTCAATTCATATGTAAAATTTATTTACTAAGATGGAAAATTAATCCATAAATACCTCTAAATAATCTCCACCATGTTAGATAACATTCCCATCAGGAATCATAGGAAGGTATATGGGGAATTACATGACCCAAAGGGAATGAAATTCAAGGAAAATGTGCCCAATGGACAGTTGAAGGTTGTTTTTCCTTAATAATATAAGGAGACTTCAGTTTGATTATACCCTAAGAATACATATAAGAAATAATAGAATTGATGAACTACAAATCGTTCAAGGACTTGATCATTGAAGGGAATGGGGAACTGTTCTTTCTTTTCCCTTGAGTTTATCTTCATATAGTCAATTCACACTCTCCATCCACTACTAACCCTTGGGTGGAGAAGATCATCTCCCTCAATCCTGATCACAGTGATTCTATACTTCTTTAGAATAAATTTTATTGGGATTACCCACTCACACTCAACAATGGGGTATATGATACTCTATTTAAAAACCATTAGAATTTATTTCTTTACCACATCCATATTATTGGGATTTAGTCTCATTTAAGGTAGATGGAAAGGATTTGAGTCAGATTCTAGAATAATCCTATGAATAAAAATGAGTTTTATAATCCTAGGAATATTAGATTGGGTCCATCCATTTAGTTTCTTATTCATTACTAGGTTATCCATATGCATCCTCTCTTGATTGGATTCAAGAGTAGAAGAAATTAAATCATGGAAGGTTCTATTGTCCCTAATAATTCAAACAAGAGTTATAGAAGAATGATCTTAAATTCAAGATTAGGTTGGATAACACTTTCAAAAGATGGATGGGACTTTGTATCAAACTCAGTGTCTTTTTTCAAATCTCTTTATAGAAATTGATCCTTTTGAACAAAATCATCAACCACCAAATTATTTAAATTAGTGTCATGAATGGGTATGGACTTAATGTTTTTGATTTCTAAAATTGTATCATTGATTGGTGATCTTGAAAAATAAAAAAATAATTCACTTGAAAGAGATCAAGACACGGAGACTAATTTTCCACATGTGAACAAAAGAAAGCAATCTCACCTTAACTTAAATATCATTCAACAATTCCATGATGTTCATTGGGTTCACTATAAAAACTAAATATCGAATTGACCTCATGGGTATCTTCATCATCCCTAATTTAAGAGTTTTCATTATTAATGTTCATATTGAGGCTCATATTTCGTATGATTATTATCATGGTCCCATTACAAAGTCATATGATAGAGTTGGTCATTGCTAAGTGGGGACGACCAAGGATGATGGGGGTATGTGTAATAGTTTTTTCATAAGACCAACTAATTTTACGTTGATTATATTTATATATTCTGTATTGAATATTAATTTAATTACTTATTATATATTGATCAATATTTATTCATGGAATTAATGTAATAATATCCTTGAGTATTTTTAACATTGATAAGGTCATATCAGTTCCCTACTATGATGACATCCTTGAATTTATATGATAATATTTTATGTTTAGTTCTACATACTTTGATAGGACACATTGTATTTAGACTATCAGGTGTGACTGATCATAAGCAACTGAGGCTTCTTCTCCTAAAGATCTCAATTAGTAATCTACAAGGAGGGAGATTATAAGAATAGATCCACCAATATGAATTCTGCATGTTTTTGGGTCATTAGATATTCCTATATACAAGAATGTGTAAAGGTCCTTTGATATTATGATTATCATTAATGTATGTCATTATTCATGCACTTATGTTTACTGACCAAAACTATCACGCCATATGTTGGAAGGATGTATGGTACATTGGGTGCATCACAATTGACATTTCATTAATTGATAAGTAAATTAAGGATTTATCTTTTCCATCTTTATAGATGATTATTTATAGGAACTTTATTGGAATAAAACCATCGCATTAAATTCCATGAACATTGCATAACAACATGTTTAATTTAGATAGTTAGAGAAATATGTTTTGAGAAAATTATATGATGACACCATTGTGCAACATTCTTAATGAGATATTGTGATAAAGGAATTATATGACACAATGAACATTTGTGTTTGTTTGTTGATTTTTTCATTAATTCTTATCTCTTGGGTTCATTGACAAATTGCTAGATGAAAATCATGGAATTTAGGTAATCCCACCTAATGCCAATGAGAAGGAATCTGAGATGGTCACACACTAAATATATCAATTGATCTCGATTAAATTCTATATGAGCTTAATTAATAGAATAAATAATATTCTCAACTGTAAGGAATAATTTTATTCATGTAATATTAATTTCATAAATTAAATAATTATTTACACAATAAAATTTCAGTAAAAACAAATTTATTTTATTTATTTACTTTTTAGTAAATATTTATTCACGTTTTTGTGAATGAAATATTTAATTATGAATAATATTTTTATTTGGGTGTTCAATAAATTCAAGGGGAATGTGAATGGACCAAGACTCTATCTGGTAACAAATATTAATTAACATGATTGTTAAATAATATTTGTTTTTGTTCAAGTTGGCACACACAACAAAATAATAACTATATTATTATTATTAATATTATATGGAATGAGTTTTTATTAAAGGTAATAAATTCCATTTAATGGCCATAATGTAATTAACTAATATATTAACCTAAATATGAACCCAATAAATAGAAAACTATTTGTGTTGTGTAGAGAATCCAAAAAAGGAGGTTAGATAATTGTTTCAAACAATGAATTTTCTCTCAACTCCCCCTTCTATCTCCCTCTCAAGAATGAGTAGTGCAAGAGATATTTATTCATGACCAAATAATGAGTGATCAAGAATAAAAAACGCAAGACATTCGACTCAACACACTATCATAGTATGAATGAATGGTGTGCCTAGGAGATCACATGATCATGTGTGGATCACCAATAGAGGGATATTATCCTTAGATCATCACAATGTAATTAATATAATCGAAAAGGGTCATTTCGGATGATCAACATTCACCAATGAAGAAAGTTCATGAGACTTAGTATTTATTTACTCAAATATTAAATAAATTAATTATAAATTTGACATGAAATATCCTCTATTCTGGTTTTAGTCAATTATTATTAATGTAACTTTAAATATATCTCCCACTACCACACACTTTTGATGTGCCCAAAAACAACAAGTGATTTCAATGAAGTCACATTTAATTTTATATTTATTTATTTTATTTTTGATCTATGCGTGATTGTGTTTATATTTTCATTCCATGTTATTATTTAATTAACCCAATTTGAAATAACCTGTTAGGTATATATTAATCATATTTTTAAGTGCTTCATTTTCTTATAGGTTTAAGAACAAATGTTGAACAATTGTAAATTCCATCAGCATGTGAATGATCTTTGGATGTTAAAACTGAGATACATGGTGTGTTTCTAGAGAACATGTCATGTATCCTCGCACATTCTACCTAGATGCGATGGGAAATTAATTACATATTATGTATTTATTTCACTATCTGTGTTGAAAAGTCCAAATTGGTGTATAATAAGAAGATAAATGGAATATAACTAGACAATACATGTTGTGTATTTTGGATGAGTTAAAATGCCGATTCCCCTTGCTTTTGGCAGGGATACATAGTAACTGAGGTATACAAAATGTAACTAGACTGTACATGCCTCGTAGTATCCCATTAAATGAAACAAAATTAAAAATTACATTAAATTAAAAATTGATGCACTAAAACATTATTTTTTTGATTTGGACACCAATATGTGTTTGGAAATTTAATAATGTTTTTAAATAATATTAAACACTCAATTAATTTAGTGAAATTAATATTTCATTATTGGTTATGTCGTTTATTTCCAATGAATTACATAAATGATGGGTATCTCCAATTAAGTTCCGATGATCAATAAGATGAAAGGGAATTAATTTATTAATTAATGCATGCACATTCATATTAAAAATAAAGAACATATATATAAATAAATGATAGCTAGCTTTCTTTGTATATCTGTTGCATGTATGACCGATCATGAGCTTGAACAACACAAATGTATGTGTTGTAATTTATTTAATTTAATTTATTTCATCGATTTGTAATTATTTAATATTATATTAAATGTCGGTTTATGTTTAGTACCACCTTTTATTATTTGGTAAGACCTACATGTACAAGGATAATTATGTAATCCCCTTTAACCAATAATTTGGTCCCCCTAGCCTACATGTGAGTAATAAATAATTCTAATTAATGGAGCATCCCAAGGTCCATGGAATTGGTTCAATATAGAAACAATATTATTAAAACTCCGTGGATACATAGGTGGATAGGTGGATTGCTATAACTCTAACCAAGATTGTAAAATAGAGTTATTCCCCTAGGTCATAGGTTTATTTAATGTCTTCTCACTAAATCAACCATTAGATAAGCTCATAGAAAGGTCAATTACATTATTTTTTTATTTATTCCACTATAATTATTTATTTTATGGATGCAAGTCCACAATCAAATAAATAAATGGATTAAAGTGATATTATATAAATTCATTAAATAAATCATGTGTAAATGTTTTATCTAACATGGTTAATTAATTAATTAACAACCACTTAATATGAAAAAGACATGTAAAGTAAAAAACAAGATAAAAATTTATTCTAAATAAATTACAATCCCTCAATTAAATATTAAGTATTACTTGGCCATCCTTTACAGTATTATGAATTAATATCAATATAAATAAGTGTGTGACAAGCCCTTGTTTGAAACGTACTTTTATACAGGCAGTTCCTAATAAACTTTTTGGAAGATTTTCATTTTATATCTAGAGAAGTATTCCTTGGTATACATGGTGTAATTTTTAGGAAATCTTTGATGAATTCCTTGTTAGTATTTTTGAATTAGGGAATCCAATCAACGAATCAAGGAGATGAAATCCTATATTTGGAAAAGACCTACTTACCTAAATACCTTCACGTAGCTTGACCAACCCTTGTTGGGGTTATGAAAAGTGGCATATGGATCCTTGCCACTATAATTTTAAAAAAATTATACATTCAAAGTTCAATGGTGTGTGATATTATAACTTGATAAAATAGTGGGAGATTTATTGAAATCTATAAATTTATTAGTTCTCACATTATTTTTAATCAAGAAAAATACTAATAATATTCTCTTTTTTTGTTGAATAAAATTAAAAACTCGCCATGGAAATTATCCCTATGATTAATATTGGACAAATACAACCTCGTAAATTTTAGTAACTCCTAGGAGTTGTTTATAATCATTCAGGTTATTCTAAATCATGAACAAAAATCTCATGTGCTAGAACCCTCAATGTATGATCCATGTTGAGAAATGAACTGTTCTTTGTCTACAAAAAACATGTGAGTGACATGGGAAAAACTCAATGTTTGATTCTTTAATTAATGACTAGGGAACTCATTATGTATCCTGAAAACATGGATGCATATAGAATTCATGAGCACCTCTCGGATATTTACCAGGAGAGATGAAGAAACAAATAATTTCAGATTTCCAAGTCACTCTATCAAAGTGTCCTTGGAGAGGGTTCCCCAACTGAACCTAATGCAGTCAAGATCATCATCTACATTGAGAACATAGATTTTTTAATGTTTAAACTCTTCAATGAACTGGGCACCAATCTCATTCTGTCATCACTCCCTCAGAGCTCCACCATATTTTTTGTGAATTCTAATATGAACAACATTAGAAAGTCTCTACCAGATTTTCTCACTCATCTATTCCAAGAAGATAACGATACAAAAAGTCCATTCATCCTTACAGTGAACAAATATAAATGGAATGTAAATATAAAAAATCTCAAAGTTATTCACATCCTTTCATGAAGAGGATGATCAAGCTAAACAAAAAGGAACAAGATGTTTACAATTTCACATATGGCCGGAAGGGACACTAGAAGGAAAACTACCCACAACCAGAGAAGAAAGTGAAATATTTATGTGCATTTTTTATCAAATAAATTATATCAATTTCTATAAATTGGGTATTATATACAACATATGGTTCTCAAATATTCATTTAAATATAGTAACCATGTATATTTAGTAATATTGATCTAGGGGAGGTAGATCTATGAGATGTTAATGGATCATAATTTACTAGTGTATCTATTTGAGAGTACCACCTCACGTTTCTAAGAGAATGATCTTGGTTTTGAAAGGTTGTTATTATGTTCCATATGTTACTAAATACATTATTTCTATATCCATACTTGATATAGAAGGATTTATTTTCTAATTTCAGATTAAATTTTTAATATTTTATAAATATAAAATATTTATGGTAAGGTGAATTTAAATAATGGTGTTTATGTGTTGGATTACATGAAACAAGGAATGGAAATTGATATGAAATTTAATTCACATGACTCCTACCAAACCAAACATTAGCATAAATAACTAGTTCTTTTAAATTATAGTTCTTAACTAAATTACATCATGATGGATATTTAGATTATTTTTAACTAAAACAACTTTGTGTATGTCACACATGTTTACAAGGCTAAATTACTAAAGCACCATTTAATGGGAAAGGTGAAAGGGTTAAAGTGATTATTTAATTAGTTCATACCAATTTTTGTGGACCATTTACTATTAAACAAAGGGTTGGGTACTCATACTTCATAAATATTACTAGTGATTTTAGTATATAAGGATATGTATACATAATGAGGTATAAGTCTTCTTATTTTTATAAATTTAAGGAATATAAGAATAAAATTTGGAACTAGAATGGTAGGAAGATTAAGATGCTCCACTCAGACCAGGGTGGATTGTATCTTAATCAATATTTAATTGATTAATTATGAGAGTTTGGAATCCTATCCAAACTCACTCTTCCTTGTACACCTTAGTGGAACAACATAAGTGAAATAAAGAACCAAAATTGTTTGGACACGGTGAGATCAATGATGTGTAACATGAGCCTTCTATTATGTATTTAGGGATACATGTTACAAATAGAAACACATATACTAAACCAAGTACCAACTAAATCAATAAAAGTTATTCAATATAAATTTTATAGTGGAAGAAAAAAACATGTAATTGAATTTACATGTGTGGGGATGTAAATCATTTGTGAAGACCACATCAATTAACAACCTTTCACCCTAAGGAAAAAAGTGCACCTTTATAGGATACCCAAAGGAATAGGGGTATATTACCTATATGAACCCTCTAAAAAGGGTTATTGTGGCAATAAATTCCATATTCCTTGAAAGGAAGTACATCTCAAACAGAGATAGTGGGAGAAAGATAGACTTTGATGAAGTTGAGGTTCAAGGTACACAAGAGTCGGTACATGAACATATTACACAATGCCCCGTGGAAGGTTAAACTACTCTCAAGACACAAGTACAACATATGTGTACAATAGATGTTATAGAACTCGAATGTTTTGGTTTTATATTAATTGAGGATGGTGACTCATTATTTGTGGACAATAATGATCATATAACCTAAAAGTAAGTATTATGTGGGAAAACTATTTTCAAGTTGTAGGAATCTAGGAATTATGAAATGGATCCCATGTACCAAATCCAAGTCTAGATTTTGGACGATCCTCCAGTGGATGTAAGGCATGTTGGTTGCAAACGGGTATTCAATAAGAAACTAGACATGGAAGGACAATTCAGTACCTGTAAGACATGACTAGTTTCAAAATTGATTAAAAAACATCAATTAATTAACTATTAAAAAACATTTTAACTAGTTTTAATGATAAAATCTTTTACAATTATACATTCTTTTATAGATTACAATTATTATGATATTAAGAAAATAGATTTCAAAATAGATTTTATAAATGGGAACTATCAAGAATATGTCTATATGAAACAACCTAAAGGGTTTGGGACTCAAAAGGATTCTAATAAGATATGAAGATTGAAAAAAAAATAAATTAATGGATTAAATAATGAATCTTGGTCATGTAACCTTAATTTTGATGAATCCATATCATAATTTAATTTCATAATGAATGAGTATGAGACTTGTGTTTTTAAAAAGTTTAGTGAGATTGCAGTGGTTTTCTTAATGGTATATGTTTATGACATATTACTCATAGGAAATAAAATTCATGTCATATAGTTTGTTAATATGTTTTTTCATAAATGCTTCTCTATGAAGGAATTGGGCCAAGAAGATTGTATTGTAGGGATCATGATCCATCATGATAGATCCAAGATATTTCTTAAATTATGTCAAAGTACATAAATTGAGAAGATGCTGAAGAGTGTTAGTATGAAACAATACTAGAGGGGATTGTTTCCAGTGTCACATTGCATTCATCTATCTGAGAAAATGTATCATTAGACACACGAGGAAAGAAAAAAATGGAAAGGATTCCATATATGTCAGCAATTGGGTTCGACATGTATGTTATTCAATACAATAGGATAGATTTTTCCTATGCATTGAGTGCAGTAGGAAAATATAAAGATAGGATAGTAGTCATTACTACCCTTAAGTATATAAGGTAAACTAAGGATATGTTCCCAGTCTATGGAGGGGATAAAGAACTAGTTAACAAAGGATATGTAGATTCTAGTTTCCAAACTGATCAAGATGATATGAAGTCACAAATGGGATATATCTTTACTTTTAATGTAGGTGATGTGATATGTAAGAGATCAAAGAAAGTTATGGTCACACATTCAACAAAACAATCCTAGTATATTGAGAATTTTGGGGTAGATAGGGAAGAAGTATGTATTTGAAACTTCATCCAACATATTCATGTGGAACCTAGCTATATATATCCTATCACACTCAAATGTGATAATACTATAGTGGTGTACCTTGCAAAAGATCCTGGGTCACATCAACATACATATCACATTCAAATGAAGTATCATATATTGATGTATTATTCATGGATAGGTGAAGTTATAGTGATTAGTATATCCATAGAATAGAACATGGAGGACACCTAAACTAAATCCTTGACTCTACAGAAACATGATTATCATTTGAGGTCTACTGTAATGAAAGTTGTAGGTAGTTGGCTCTAGTCGTAGTGGGAGATTGATAGATTTGGTGTCCTAGGACCAACTAATTGCACTTTGATTACATTTATATATGAGGTATTGAATATTAATTTAACATCTTATTACATATTTTTCATTGTTTTTGTATAAATTTAGTGTAATAATGTCCTAGAGTATTTGTCTCAATGATAAAATTATAGAAGCTCACCACTATGATGAGAACATTGAAGTGACCAATAAAATATATTAAATATAGTTATATGGTTGGATAACATGAGATGAAGATACACATAGTATTTAGAACATCAGGTAAGAGTTGTAATTAGTGGATGAGGCTTCTTATCATGAAGTTCCACATGTCAATCTCCATGATGGGATATTTTGATAACAGACCCACAAGTATGAATTTCACATGTTTTAGTGTTATTGAATATTCCTATTTTTGAGCATGTGTAATGGTCCTTAGATCTTAATATTATCATTAATGCATGTCGTGATTCACACACATAGATTTATTGAAAAAAACCATCCTGCCATATGTTGTTAAGAAGTAGGTTATATTGGGTGTGTCATCATTGACATGTCATTAATGGATAAGTGAAAGAAGGATTTATACCATCCATCATTATAGAAGATGATATATAAACCCTTTCATTGGACTATAACCATCACAATAAATTCCATTTTCATGGTGTAATGAACTGTTTATTGAGATAGTCAAAGAAATACATATCGAGTAAATGGGTTGATGACATCATCATGCAACCTGCTTGATCAGATATTGTGATAAAAGGATTATAGTACACAATGACCATTCATATGTGGTTTTTGACATTGAGACTTTAGGTTCTTTTTCATGGATTCCTTGACCCATTTCTAGATAGTAATTTTGGACTATAGGAAAGCTCGCATATTGCCAACGAGAAAAAAATACTAGAGGCCCACACATTATGTTTTTTCATTGATCAATATTAAATTATATTTGAGTATAATTAATGAGATAAATATTATTTTCAAGTTAATGGAATTATTTTTATTCACTTAATATTTATCCCATAAATTAAATAAATATTTATTTGCCGATATGTAAAATGTATTCATTAATTTGGTTGAATATTTAATAAATATTTAATCCCTGTTATGGGAACAATATATTTATTTGTGAATAACATTTTTATTTGGGTGTTCATTAAATTCAAGAGGAGTTTGAACGAACCCAGACCATGTCTGATGAAATATATTAATTAACAAGGCCGTTAAATAATATTTATTATTGTACAACATTGCGCAAACCAAATAATAGTAATAATAATATTATTTTTATGTGGAATGGGTTTTATTAAAAGTAATAAATTTTATTAAATGCCTGTAATGAAATTAAATAATATTTTAACCCAAATCCTAACTCAATAAATAGATAACTATGTATATTATGTATAGAATCCAAAAAGTGACAAAATATAATTATTTAACACAATGAATTCTCTCTCAACTCCTCCATTTTTATCACTCTTAGTAACGAGAAGTGAAATAGAAATTTCTTCATGACTGAAGAACCATCAATCTAGAATGACCAACACAATATAGTCGACTCACCATGATAGAACCCGAGATCATGTGTTGTTCCTAGAAGATCATAGGAGAATATGTGGATTACTACTAGAGGTATTCTATCCTTGGATCCTCATATCACAATGAAGATAATCATAAAGGGGATTTTTGGATGATCAATATTCACCAATGAGGGATTTTCCCATGCCCATGTACTAATTTCATAAGAAATTAAATATATTAATTATAAATTTGATGCCCAAGATACTCACTATTGGTTTAAATAAATGATTATTAGAATAAATATTAATATATCACCCAAAACTGCACACTTATTCTATTCCTAGAACCAATATTTTTCTCACTAGGACCTAATCATGGGTTATTTTCAATGTCGAAGATGTAAATAGAAATAATGATATTTTCAACTTTCACCAAAACATTTTTTAAGATCCCCTTAAGAACTCTAATAATATGATTAGAAATTAATCATTTATTGATTTTTTTTCGATTTCTATTAGCCCTAAATAAAAATATATGGAATATAGATTGAGATTCACACTAACACTTAGATCATAAAGTTCGTTGACAAATTTGTTCTCTAAAAACAAAATGTTGATGTACAGACATAATGGGTGTTTAATGATAGGGGGAATGGTCCCATTAATGGTGGTACTCACATTAGTAGACAAAAGGAAATGGTTTTTGTGTGAGAAATTTCTTTTGAATTTAAAAATGTCATTTATGTACTTGGGGTATGCAGGTATGGTTTATATTTCATTTAGAATTGGAATGTTTGACTTAACCTGAGAAAAAATTTCCCTCATTGTTTAATTTAGTTTTTGTTTTGATTTTCCTCTCTTGAATTGAGGTAAGGGAGAAGTTTGTTTGATTTTTTGGTGTGGATGTGGTAATTTCACATTATTATTGGATTTTTTAGTATAAAAGGTTGTTTATTTATCATAACATGTGATTTTTATGTTTTTTATTGTTCTGAAATTGTATTTTAAATTTTTTTTAATTTATTTCCAACTTCTTAAGACAATCACTACTTTTAGTTATTCATGACAGGTTTGTGTGTAACTAGATTCTCCCCTTAAGGTCGAGGATGGTACTGTCTATATGGGAATGGGTTACATTCCGGTTTTAATGGTTATCAGTTCATTATTAAGTGATGATTCTGTAGAATTCATTCTTTACATTTATTTAAAAAATTGTTCAATGATTAAAAAATGTACATATTGGGTAGGGTGTTGTGTTTTTGGTTTATCCACGATGGATATTTGGGTTTTGGAGGGTTTTTCAATAGGTTTTTGGAAGGATGGTTGGTATTGGAAAGGCATATGTTTGTATAGTAATGGTTATGGTTAGAAATAATTATGGGTTTAAACATTATGTGAAGGGTTGGGGTTTAGTCAATGTGGATGATTGGGTAGTTGAAAGGGTTATTCGTTATCTTTCCAAAAAAATCCTAGGATGGTCATTGTAACTTTGATTCAAAGGGTTTTTGCATTATGGATTTTTAAATTTCAAAGAATTTAACTTTACTAGTGGTCCTCCTAATAGAACATCCTTTATGGATGGTATTGTTGGAATGTTTTCAATCTTTTGGTCATGTTTTTTAAAAAAAGTTTAAAATACTTTCAATAGTTTGTATTTCTTAGAACTTCTTAAGATTGATCTCCTTGACCTTCCTAGTGTGTGAAAAAGGTATTTCCATTACACTTTTTCTTCCATAATAGATTGAATCCCACCATATTTGGGTCGATACTCATAGTAGGGATATGTTCCCCCTGATTATATTTGTTCTGCTAGATTTTCCAGATACTTATAAGCATCATTTGGGGATTTTTTTTGAATTTTCCATTATACATCATGTTAATGAATTTCTTTTTTCTCAGACCCAACCATTGATAAAGGATTCAAGAATGTTATGGGACTGAAAATGCATGGAAATGTACCATGTTGAGTTTGAATTAGAACCTTTTCCATTTTTAATAAAAATACTCACTTTATTTATCAAAAAAAATTGGTTACTCTTTTTAAGAGAAATTGTTTTGTGATGGTGGAATAATTTTTTTTTAGAATTCTATTTTAAGTTTTCCCCAAGAGAGGATTGATATAATCATCTGAATTTTTAACCAATTATTTTCTCCATCCATTTGTGAGAATAGAAAGAGGATCATATTATATGACTCAAGTTGATGTGGGGGGCACATAGTTTCAATAATGCCATTGAATTCCTTTTTATAAAGGTATGCCATTTTTGACTCTATCCCATGCAAGGTTGGATGGTGGTTTTGGAAATGAGGTTTAAATACATTGTGGTATTCTCATATAGAAATATGTATAATTCAAGAGTTTTCATTGGTCTAGGTAGGTATGAGGTAGTCATTCATGGATTTGTCGACTATATTCCCCATGTTAGGGGCATCATCATTTGGATTTCTATTTTGGTTCCGTACTAGGTTTATGAGTGTCTTCATTTGAAGAACATCCATTGGAATGGGATCTATTTTTGAATCCAAAATATTAATAAGATTAAGAGTTAATTGAAAGATACCCCAAGTTTACCTTGACTCCTAAATACTCAGACTATCCATCATAACAAGTCGGTTTGATTGGTCACTGGAATAGGAAGAGATGCACCACCAAAAGTAAAAAAAATAGGAAAAATATGAGCAATTTTAGCTATAATAGGGAAATGTGGGAGAATAGAATTAGTATCAAGATAACATACATGGGTCACTAAAAATGGTTCACAAATTTTATATTTCCAAAATTTACCTATTTTTTGGATCGAAGAAATCACTTATAGTGTAACTTGGGATTTCGAATCCTTAGATACCTAAGAAGAACTTGTGGATACACTTTCTATAAAGAAGGATTTTTGAAATGATGTGGTCAAATTGGGGTTCAATTTATGTGGGTTACAAAAAAATGAATATAACTAAGTGAATTAAATTTTTGATAAAGGATTGATCCTAGGATATAACAAGGGGATATTTGAATGAATTTATTTTTAAATGATTTAAATTTCTTAGACTCGAGAGTGATTAATTTAAATGGATAAAAACCAATCCATCTCTTTTTTATATAATACCAAAAAAAAATTAATTATAATAACCTATACTCCTGGAGGATTGTTCAAGAGAAATACAAGTTAAAATATTGTATTAGAACTTAAAGTGTGGGGCGTTAAAATTAAATAAGGACGAAGATATATTAATATCATAATACAAAATTATTGATTAAAATAAGTTATTAAACATTAATAAAGAGAGAAATAAAATCCAATCCTACCCATTTATATTCCATTTTATCAAACCATTATAGTTTTATACCTCCATTAATTCAATGCTCTCAATGGAAGCTGGAAGTATACTCATGAGGGAAGAATTGGAGAATAAGAATGGTGAAATAAGGATTACTCCACTGTTGTTTGACCAATTTCAAAAGTGTTGGCATGAATTAGTTCACACCTTGAGAAAACGGTACGAACATGATATAGAGAATAAATTAACCACAGTATAAGAAGAAATTTTATTATGAAACTGAATTGAATTACAAAAAACTTACATGTGAAAAAAGAAACACACGAATACAAAAAGTTAGTATAAAATTGGAATTTAAATAAACCAAATCCCTCCTTAAATAATTAATAAATAAATACCTTAAATAGACATTTCAAGAGGATTGGGTTGATCCCAAAATATTCCATGTATTCCCACTTCATTATGGTATTATTAGGATGGTGGAAATCATTTGGAATTTGGACTTCTCCACCCTTGACCCAAAATGAGATCCAGTTTTCATCTACCTCAAAGAAGAACCAAAATGAGCATCTATATGGAATAATTTAAGTGGGAAATAGAAGAATAAATTAAATCACTAAATTTAACAAATCATCCTTTTAAATTTAACCCCAATTGGAGTTTTTTAAAGATATGATTCGAATGGCGTGAATTTTTTCTAGGACAATGAATCTGTCTTAGAATTTCGTATTAAATTCGGATACCTAGAACTCCCTTAAAAACAATGAATTATCTTGAATAACAATTGTATGAAATGTTCCTCATCATTTTATAAATCTCAAATTTAAATTTGTGATTAACCAAATTTATGAAATTAATGAATCATCCTGCTAATTGGATTATGGTCAAGTTTTCTACACCTAGAATCCATTGGAATGAAAGACTATTTTGATAGTATTATAATTTGATTATTATAGTTCTCTAAAAGAATTAAATATTCTCAATGGAATGGTAAATCTAAAAATTAAATAAAAAATTAAAATCAAGAGTATTAGAGGATTAACAATGTGTCTCCAAACATACCATGTTATAGATCACTTTAAGAAAGGATTTCAATCATGATGTAAAATAATTTTCAAATTGTAAAATGCACTAAAAATGGTGTTTATGAATAATGAATAACATGAATATTATAATATAAAAAATTAATATTATCTTCTTTTATTGAATAATCATGTATTAAAATAAAAACATTATCATTATCTATGAAAAATAGAACATAACCATGTGGAACCAGAGAATGTGGATAATAATAAGTATATATAATAATAGAATTTTGGTTTTGGAATCAAGACCAAAATCACATAACCAAATGGATTAGTAATCATCTCCAACATTCCATATCAGAATTTATCAGGAATCATCATTATAATCCGTTAATAAAATTGATCTACTATTTTTATCATCATCTCTTAGTATAATGGATTAGGCATTATTACTAGCATCCCTTGGTATATTGGATCATGCATTATTACAGTCATCCATTAGTAATATCATGAGATATAACACCTTTACCAAATGTATTGTAGGAAAATAATGGACACACCGATCTTAGATTAATAAACCATACATTTTTGTACCATAAGAACATTACATTCATGATCCCATCATCACATAACTATCCTATAGAAAGAATTGAGTTTCCTGATAACTTTTATAATACATCACCCTAATCCATTCATAGAAAGAATGTGTATAGTCACATTAGACCATATCCTTAGTGACACAAAATAATACTTAAATGATGTTTTCATAGATGTATAATATATTTCAGAATAGAATTAAAATATTATTGGAAAAATTAGAGAAGATATCCTTTTTATCATTTAAAAACTAAAAATACCTTTTAAAATAAGAATATTTTTTTTTGAAATCATGGAAAACTATAAAGGAATATTCATAATGAATAATGGTCTTGGATGTAGGAAAATGTTGTTGATATTTATATATTAAAATAAATTATTTTCATACATTTATAAAAAAAATCCAAAGTGAGTCATAAAAACATTGTAAAATATTCCTCTTAATAATTTTTAATGAAATTAAAAGTGGGCATGAAATCCCTTTAATAAAAAATTAATTCTAAATAAAAAAATTATGTGAATCAGTTTTAAAAACATGAATATAGAGGACAAAAATTCCGTACCTAAAGGATGAAATGATCCATACTTTCTTAAAAACATCCTTAAAGTATTGTTGAGTACTAAATAAGATTAAAATGGAAACAATACTTGAAAACCCATAAAATAAAAATAGGAGAAAACAATATGTGGGGATTTGGAGAGGAACAATATAAAATTTCCTATAAAGGATATTGAAATTTAAACAATCATAAAAAAGTGAGATTGCAACATAAACCCTTGCCTAATACCCTGACTTTATGTTTACACACTCCAACTATAAAGACCACAATTTTAATAGTCCATAGTTATTTGTTACATTATAACATTGAAATAAAATATAACGAATCACCTCATGAAGGTCATAATTGTTAGTAGTCTTCATAAAAAAGCTACATAAATTAAATTTACACTATATTTTAAAATATAAAATACACAAAGTAATTTCTTTGAGAATTCCATTCTCCCCTCAACACAACCCTACATAATCAATCATAAAACAATTCTAAGTATCCTGATGAATAAAAAACATAATAAAGGTGTGAGCTCAAATTTACAATAAAGGTAAGAGTATAGTGGAAACTTTGAGTAAATAAGGCACAAACAATATGGAAAGGTAAATAACTAAAACACATCTCGTTTAAAAAATATTTTGAGCATAATCTAGAAGGAATAAATGATTATAATAATATTAAATATAAATAATCAAATGATAATGAAAATTAACTAGGGATATTATAGTAATTGAATAATCACAAGGAATACCAATAATAGAATTCATAATGATGTAATGATTAATTTTGGATGTCTAAAATAACAAAATCTATTCTCAAGATAGTTACTGTCATGATCAATTCTCATGATAGTTACTACCATGATCTATCCTCAAGAGAGTTTAACTTTTTGGGTAAAACCCTTCTTATTTGGCTATATAGTTTGTCTCATTAGACTCATAAATTAATCAAGGGGACATATCTGGCTCCTCCTATCACTTACTATGTCCAATGAATTCCTCATTTTAAGAGACAATACAACTAAATAATCACGCCTTAACAAAATCCATAGTAGTCTATATTGGAAGAACATGTAATACAGAATTTCAATTCATTCCCCATTCAAACTAATCATTAACCATATAAATAAATATAATGAATGGATTAATTAGAGAACATCCTAAATATAATTTTTAACAATGGATTTTTACATATATGATAATATGTTAAATATATTACAATAATATTTCTTGGGGGGAAATAACCGTCTTAATTTGAAAATATTTTTTAAAATCTAAAAACTAATAATGTAATTAAGAAGTTATTTTCTTTGAAAATAGACTTATAAACATCTAAATGAAGAATTATAGCATTAATAATATATAACATTGGAAAATATTGTTCATTTCATATATTTTAAAAAACTTTTCTTTCAATTTTTTTTAAAAAAGTCATAAAGTACTATATTTGGAAAAAACCAGAATATTTCTTTTAAAACAATTGATAAAAATTCAAAAATGGGTAAAAATGACTTTAAATAATAATTGGATAAAATTTAAAAAAAATAAAAACATTTTTGGAGGACATGGACCTGGATGAGATGTATTTCCCAATGGAGAACTAAGCACAAAAAATCATGAATTAACATGAGATTTTAAAATAAGCCCTTACCGATTTGTAATTAGTTTTAAAGTATGTCCCATTAAAGAAGTAAATTTTACAAAAAAAATTAATTACCATGGGAATAAATAAATTTTGGATATAAAATTTCAAAGGGTTGATGTATATACACCTCAGAAAAGAATATAGTTTCATAACATCAAAATATGCCTCGATGAAAGAAAATTGTGCCATAGTCTCTTACATCAGGATCGATTTCCATTATACATGTCAAAAACTTATATATAACAAATATAGATTATATATATATATTATAAAAAACGAAAATCATATATATCAAACAATATATGATTGAATTATAATATTTTATCACCCAATTGTTATAAATTCATTATTCAAATCCCTGTTTAGAGTGGTAATCACTTCATTTTTCATGTATGTTGATGTTTGGTAGTTTAAGTACATTATATCATATCATGGTTAATTCATATCCAGAATTATATTAAGGTCAAACATATCATATGTATTCATTATATACATTTTTTGAGTCATTGTTGAGAGGTGGACATTGAAAATGAATCAAATCAGTTCAGGGATATGCTAAAGAATACACACGCATGAGCAATAGTATCACTTCAAAAAGATAGAAAATGTAATAAAATGTATGATATATTAATTTAAAATAATTAATATCCAATATCATTTATCTTATATAACCATTATTTCCATCATTATAGTCATTCATGTAATGTGGTGATGAAAAAAAGTACAATACAACGTGGAGATAGTAAGCCATATGTACACAAACATTGTGTTTTTTTTTTACATAAGATGGATAAAAAGTGGAATATGGTTGTCGGATAAACATAATAACCTCTCATTATAGAGGTGATAATGTATTTATTAATTTATTATAAAAAACATAAGAAGATGAAGTATAATATGAAATAAAATGGAATGAGTTAGTAAATATGATTACCTCTTCATCAAGAGACCTTATTCAGATCCTTTATTAAGGGACTTATGGTTTGCCTTTTTAGGAGAAAATCACCACTATAACTTGGATAAATATGTTGGAATGATAAATGGGTAGATTTTTTTGGAGATAAATGGAATAAATTGGTGTAAATAAGTGAATGAAGGGGTTCCCGTTCATAATTCAGACGAGGGGCACTTTTGGAATTTCTCAAAAAATTAAAATATATTAAGACTATTGTAGAGACACATACATAATAATGGACTATAAATGAAAAATGAAAACAATTTTCTACCATATATTATCCTATTTGTGATTATTTATTATTTTTATTTTTTTTAATAATTTATTAAAATATTATAGTCATAAAATATCATTATTGTCAATTTTGTGAATATTCATTACTTTTCCTTTAATAATGACAATAAAACAATATTAATTTGAACATAAACATTTAATAAATCCTTAGTGTCTCATATGAATCTAGTTAAGTTTAGTATCACCTTAATTGATTAAAATATTATTACTTTTAATATTTTTAATTTCATTTAATTGAATTTGAAATTTTATGAATAATTACTGCAGCATCATTGTTTAATTATTTAAGGTAATTAATTCTTCACTAAAAATTTAAAATAAGCTACCATGACATTGATAAATATTTTATATTTAAAAAAAATTCTAGTGAATAATATATTTTGGATAACATCACATTAAAAATGTTATAGTTATTTAAATCATGAATGTGGCACCTTTGACATTTCTTTAAAAAACTATTAAAACATTCAGATTCTCATTAAAATATATATAAATGGTTATATAAAAAATATGAATGATTATGAATGAAAATTACTAATACAATAAAATTGAGGCAAGTTTTTTGGGTCATTTAATGGTTCATATCATTTTATTTTTAAGATAAATTACCCAATTTACACTTTACCATGGTAATAAAAATCACCAAGATTACAGTCTATGTTGAAAAAAAGGGTCTTATTTAATAAATTTATAACATCAAAATAAAAATATGGAATCCATTTTAAAAAACTCAATGCAGAATATTTCTATAATATAATTTAAAATTAATCCTGTAAAATGCAACGAAAACCCATTTTCTTGAAAAATGCTTTTTTAAGCCTAAAAATGTACTTTTACCAAAATAAAGAATAATAATTTTTAATATTAAACTAATTATATTATATCTAACAAAATACTACTTAATTTATATTTATATAAAATAAAATTATAAAGGGTCTTTTAAATGTAAATAAAATAATAGTTTTATAAAAATCATCATTTTTTGTATTAATCTTAAAATTAATAATTTTAGATAAATCCCATTAACAATTCACCATGTGATAATATTAATATAATTATTCCAAAAAATATATTTTTTTATAAAATAATATTATTATAAGTTCTATAAATTTATTATAATATTTACTCTGAGAAATCAAGGAAATTGTTTTTGAATAATATTTATTTTTGAATAATAAAATGATTTTTCTAAATATTAAATTCTTATTTATAAATAATTAATTATTACATTAAAAATGAGTTGGAAAATTTTATATTTCATATTTTTCTTAATACTATTCATACACACCAATTTAACTACTTGTTTATAATGGTCATATTTAAATAATAATAATTTGAGGTTTGTTTAGGCTTAGAGTTTCCTGAAATATAAGATATAAAAGAAATTAAATTGATTTAATAAGGGGAATACTATATAATATTGGATTGTTATATTCTACCCACCTTTAATAAATTTCTTCCACAAAATTTTCAATTTCACATCGAAAATCAGTGATTGATATTGGAAAATTTATTTGTGGGAAACCCACATCATATAAATGGTATATAAAACTTTCTATTAAAAAGAGGGAAAGGAAAATGTGATGGTCAAAAAAATATGAATTTTGAATAGGTGAAAATTAGTGGGAAGTGATAATATAGACATTAAAGATAAATATAACTATCACGTTTTGAGGGAGAGTGATAGAGAAGACGTTCATTAAAATTTTTACCATAACAAAATTGTAAATATTTGAACGAAAAAAGGACATTGATTTATAACTAATAAAAGTAATAAGATAAATTTTTTGTTCCAAAATCCTTTTACTATAGTTGAGGATTTCTTTTACTATCTTGGTAAATTATTCAATACAATAAAGTTACTTCATTTCATTCTATGTCATAAGAATAATATCTTCCATTGGACGCACTTAGATCTCTATAAACTTCATTTGTTATACAATGATATGAATATAATGATGAATTTTTATAACTGAAGCACATTTAATTAATCCAAATATCTATAATTCATTCCTTCAACCACTAAATATTCATTTAAAATACATTTATTAGCAAAGATTATTTAATACGATAAATCATACTTTAATCTGACACAAATAAATCCAAAGTTCAACATAATAAATTCAATAATTAGTTAAACTTACGAATAATCCAAAATACATATGTCCAAATTAAATGTCAAAAATATTAGAAAGAAAGTCTCAAAATTTCTAAAATGAACTTAACATTAGATTCCCCGAACAACAGAATGTAGCTCTTAATATCATATACCAAATATATAAATACTTTGATCACTTTTGAACATTAATAAAAACATGAATGCGACAAAAAATAAAATATCAAGTTGTCAAATATTTTCCTTAAATCTGTAAATAAAATATGAGATTATGTAATGTGTTTCATAAATCCCAAAAAAATATTGTAAACTCCATCATGAATTTCATTGTCATGAAATCACCTTCTATTTTCAAGGTCACCAATACTGTTATAAAAACATTGTTTATCATTATTATCTCAACATCAAGAACATATTTAGGGTTCTATTCCCAAAATAATGTGTTTTAAAAAAGATCAACATTCCATATAATCACTTCTCTTGGTTACGAGTAATATCCATCAAATGCTTCCAAATCATTAAAGAATAATTACTTCATTAAAATATTTATATATATCTAGTTTCGTAAAACTATAATATCAATGATACTTTTACGTCATAATTCATGAATCCAAATAAACAAGAACTTAATCATTTTACATAATTCATAAACCCTTAACTTTTCTTCATCATCTTATTCCTTAATACCTCCTTCCTTTTATATGTTGTTTTTCATTTATTCATCATCAACAATATAAACAATACTCATACAACCTTGTGGATTATCGATATGATATTTTCTCATAGGAAATGGATTTGTATAGTGCTCAAACATTCCACAATTAAAACACCAAACCATCAATAACATTATAGGGAGACCATTATTCTAATCCATTATGATAATCAAACTTTTCTTTTTCACCAGAAATTAATTTCTTTGTGTCCTCCTTTTCCTGACTCAAAACATCTTCCCATTCCTCATAGGCATTCATTTGGGTGTTTCTTCTCAAATTCGCATTATATATAAAACTAAACCATCTTTCCTTCATGGTTTATACCATTCACGATCTCAGAGAAATCTATAATTATATTCATTGGTGAGTTTCATAGATGGTTAAGGTACAAGGTATTAATAATATAACATGATTATTTATTAGGAATAATTAAAATATCTTTCACTTCAGATATTATCCCATTTTGTTGTTCATTTTCACATTGCCTATCTCATTCATCATTAACCTGCTTCCTTTTGGTAACATCCATTACCTAAAACCTAAAAGCACCAAATGAGAAATGCTAATCAATGCGGTAAATATCATAGTCTTGTATAATCATTTATAGGATGTATAGATCATGAAACTTTCCCAATATATGATTCTTTAGGTTTAACCAAGTTTATCAATTATCATTACCAAATCTATAGGATGGTATACTATACTTATACTTATCCTCAAAGTCATCCATAGGGTTATGTTACTGAAACTATGTTTTCTTAAATATAGTTCTCATGGTTTCTATTAAAATTCCTCAGATTCAAACTGTAAAGACCATGAACCTAGTATCCTAGAGTTGATGGTTACTTTATTACATTCTAATATGATAAAAGGAATCACTTCTTGAAGGACTTAATAGTTTATTAGTATTGGTAAACTAGATACATACATTAAATTCACATTAAATTTTAAAACATAAAATGTAACTTATTTTTTTAATAACACCATTATCCCCTTAGAAAAATGCTTCATAATTATTCATAAAACATATCATGGTATCCTGAGGAAAAATAAAACATAAAAAAGGGGTGAGCTCAAATTTTTAGTAAGGGTTAGTTTTAAATCAATACTATAAGTAAATAATACATAAAAAATTTGGAAATATAAATAAATAAAATTCCTGCCATTTAACCAATAACTTTTGAATAATATGGAAGGAATAAATTATGATCAAATAATTATATTAAAAAAATTATATTTTAATGAAACTTAATAATGTATATCATACTAATAAAATTATCACGTGGAATATAAATAAACAAATTCATAATGACAGAATTAATAATGATGAAAATCCAAAATATCAAGATCCACCCTCATTATAGTTACAATAAAGATCTATCCTCAAGATAGATAATGTAAAGATCTGTCCTCAATATAGTTTAAATCTATGGGTAAAACCCATCTTATTTGTCCATCTAGATAGTCTCATGAGACCTGCCAATGCATCAAGGGGATATAGAAGACCCCACCCATATCATAATAATTCCAATTAATTACTCATATGAATAAATAATACAATTTAATAAACATGCCTTAACAAAATTAATAATTTTATGTATTGGAAGAACAAGTCATACAAAATATCAATTCATTCCACAGTCAAATTAATCATAAAGTATCCAAAAAAATATAATTTTTTCTCTCATTAGATTATATCCCCAATAGAATATCCAATAAATGATGTTGACATATAAGATAATACATAAAATATTTTATTAGAATATTTATTGAGTAAAATAAACTTTTTTTACATTGAATGCAATTTTAAACTATAAAAACTGTGCATTTAACTAAGAAGTAATTTTATTTAAAAAGAACTATTTAAACATGTAATGTAAACTTTAATTCATTATTGTGATATGATTAATGTAAATCTCATTCATTAAATATAAGTTAAAAAATATCCCTTTCACACTTTTTGTAAGAAAAATCATAAAGTTATTTGTTTGGAAAATTACATTAATATTCCTTTTAAAACATTTCGTAAAAAGTAAAAAAGGGTTAAAATAAACTTATAAAATCATTGGAGAATAGTAAAAACATTTTTGAAATCATTTTGAGAGAACATTGACATGTAAGATAAATATTCCCCATTGGATACTTAAGTATGAACAATCCTAAATTATGATGAAATTGTGAAATAAACCCTTTCCACTTTGTAATCAATCAAATTGTATACCCCATGAAAGTATAAAATTTAACCAAAAATTAAATATCATGATAATAAATAAATTAATTATATAAAATGTCAAAGGGGTGATATATATACATCTCATAAGAGAATATAGGTGCCAAATATTAAAATATTCCTTAATGAATGAATATCGAGATGTAGTCCCTTACCTCAGGTTTGATTTCCTTTATATGTTTTTGATCATCCTGTATAATAAATATTCATTTATTATACATATATAATAAAAATATACTCATATATATCATACCATATATCATTTACTTATAATATTAAATCACCCATTTTTTATCAATTCATTTTTAAAATCACTTTTTTGGGTGGTAATTGCTTTTTTTTTCAAGTATGTTTTGGTTTTGTAGTTTATGTCCTTTCAATTTTATTAGGGTTACATCATTTATAGAATTATATAAAGGTCATATATATAATATTTATTAGTTATATAAATTCTTATAATCCTTATCAAAATGTAGACATAGAAAATGAATCACATCACTTCATGGTGACAGTAAGTCGAATGTATGCACGAGCGACGATATTACTTTTAAATGGTTGAAAGGGTAAAGAAAGTAATGATATATTAATTTTTAAGAATAAAAATACTATCACATTTATCTTATATATCCTTTATTTCAGTCATTATATACATCCAAGTAATGTGGTGATGAAAAAAATAACACCACTTTGGGGAGATAGAAGGAATTACGTACGCATGCATGGTATTTTAGTTTTACATAGGATGGATAAAATGTGGAATATTATTTTATCTTAATCATAATATCATATCAGAATAAATATGATAGCATAGTTTTTAATTTATTATGAAAACTACCCATTATGATGAAGTTGGAGATGAAATAAAATGGAAAGATTCAATAAAGATGATTAACTCTTATTCAGTAGACCTTCATTAGATCCTTTCATAACGGAAATAAGGTTGGTAATTGAAGAGTCCAACACCTCTAGAACATAGTTAATGATTTGGGGAAGATAAATAAGAAGAGTCTAGTTTATTTATATGGCTCATCCTGGTGTATATAAGATATTGAATGGGTTCACTTTTATAATTTAGTGGGGGTAATTTTTGGTCTCTTGAAAAGCGTGGATTTGTGAACTCAAAGTAAGAAATAATCTTGAAATAATCATAAAGATCATGAATATTCGAATGATCTCAAAATTTATGAAGTTATAAACTAATCAGGCATTGAGATCTCATGATTTACTCATGATTGTATTTGGATCGCACGATGGATCATGCCAAGCACTGGAATACAAAAACACTGACAATCGCAAGATTGAAATGTGATCTCATGAATTTAATGATTGAATTTGAGGCTTGTGGTGGGATCTCACACAGATATTTGGATTTTCATTGGATATCACAATAGGATCTCATGAAATTCTCATGATTGTCATTATATCTTGAGAAGGGATCTCACATAGCACTTAAGATTGTCTTTAGAGATCATGCTAAGATCTTGTGCAATGGGAATATAGGATTTTTAAATATCGTGAATCTGGAAATTCACTAGGGACTCATGTAAAGTATGAATATAGACTCATGTATATCATGAAAGAGGGCTCACACACATATCTTGTAGAAAGCGTATGTAGATCTCACACCTACATCACACGAAGATCATGATACTGATGAGGTGGACGATTTTACAAAATATGTAGAGATTAATACGGTAGATTTATTTATATAAATATATCCCAACTATTCCATAATCATTGGTGATGTTTTTCAAAAAATATTTATCTTAAGCAATGCCTAGTAATAATTTTCGTAGAGAGATCTTTTGAAAGTGACTCATAGAGAGATCACATGAAAGAAGTTCACAGAGAGATATCATGAATGAGTATATGAGATTTACATTACATAAGTGCTTCACAAGATCTGAAAAGGTATTTCACAAAGAGATAAAGCAATTTCATTCTAGGGTTTCATGGATGGGTCTCATGCCAGGGTATTTCATAGGGGTCTCGTGTTAGGATCTCACACAAAGGGTTATGAACATGGATCATGAACAGTGTTATGTGCCAGGATATCATGCAAAGAGATAAATGATAGGGTCTCATGTTGGGGTATCACACTATAGTCTTTAACAAGGAGATACACACGTACATTTCCCCAGGAATAGTATCATTTCCATTATTGGCACTACAAAATGTGTTTCATTCACTTCACCAATGGATTCATGATGTAACCCTCCATTAGAAAACGACTGTTGAGTTTGATTAGAGATGTTTCTCCATTCCAAAAGAAGATTAATGTTGTATTTCCAAGTTTCGGGAGTCTACTCCACAATGAGGGAGATGTAGAAAGAACCCCCTCCAATAGTAGGATGTGTATTTCTATGATCGATGATATAACGACATCGAAAAATTAAAATGAAATTTCCATGTTCATTTCAAGAATATTTGGTGTTTTCACAATATTCAGAAGCATATATCACTTCTATATCTTTGATTTGACTAGTCATAGACCCAAATGGAATCACAAAACAAAATTTATCACCATAGAAAGTCGGATAAATATTTTAAAGGAATTTTCATCACTGTACAGGCCTTCGCATATGCCACCAACATAGGAACATCCATGCAAGACCATCTATGTAATCCCATCCATGTTGGCCCATCCATAGAGGATTATATGAGTAGTCCCACATAAGCATTTCCATTCACACAGGCCCGCTAATAGGTCTATAAATAGACCCCTCTAACTCAAATTTTCAATGGATGGCTAGAATCTCAGACAGTGAATCCAGGAGTTGGATCCAATCACACAGCTCCATCGCCCAAGTAGTCCATCCCTACTTGGGTAATTTTATATGTCCCAAATTCACAAGGTCATGTCGCCCAACCTAGAATCTAGGTTACCCATACCTGGGTTACCCACCTGGGCTACCCATACCTGGCCAACCCACTTGGGCTACCCATACTTGGGTGACCCAACACTGCAACCAATACCTGAGTGAATCACCTTGGGGACCCATACCTTAGTGACCCACTCAGGTGACCTGTAACACCCCAAGCTTCTATGGTATGCTTTTCTTTGAATAATGTGATAGCGTGAGTTGTACGCAACACCGAGTTCTATCACACCATAACCAATCAAACTAGCCGTTATGAATACAAATACCTAATTTTTGAAATTATATATATTTTGTATTTCACAATGGACTTCATTTTTGGATTCAGAATATTGAATTTAGCCTAAGGTGAAATTTTGGTACTTTTCGGATAACTATAATGTTTTGATGAATAGTGAAAATTACTAAATTTTAATTAAAAAAACATTTTTAATCAAAATAATTAATTGTAATAAATTATGAACTTTAGTGGTTTTAAAGTATATTTAGAATATATTTTTACCATTTAATATAATTTTGGTCATTGGACATAATTTTACAATTAAACCAGACATAAACAAGTGTCAATCTTTTGATAGTTATTATCTCTTAAAAACACGCCTTTTGTTTTAACAACGGGAATTAATTTAAAATTAATTTATGCCACTTCTGTGTTTGGAATTAGAAAAAATGGATTCCATATTTGGAATCCGGATGTTCAAATTGTGTAAATAGGTAACTTTTATTTTTAGACATTTTTAATAATTACTGCGGTAAATATTTTATTTATCATGGTTAAGGGAAAATCTGGTAAATAAGGGTTAAAAAATAATATTATAATAACACTAAATTACCCTAAAACGTGTCCTATCCTTATTGGTTGATACATTTTCGACCATAGGCATCTTTGGTACGATTTTGGGACCCCATTAAGACACTTGTAGGTGATAGGGACACTTTATTTTAATTAAGTTAAAATGAATACAAAAATGACACAAGCATATATATTTTAGAAAAACAATTTTTACATAGGGTTATATATGTTTTATTTTCGACTATAAATATTCATTAGAAAGATACAGAAATTTAATACATAATGGTATTTTATTTATAATTTTTAGACATTAAATAATTTAATTTATATATGACACAATGATGATGCAGTAATTACCAAATTAATGAAAAATTAGAATAATTGATATTATAAATACCAAAATAAATATAATTTGAGACTTTTAATGAATTAAAATAATTTTATATGATACTATGACATATTAGTATTGATTTTATTAACTTTTTTAGAAGTAATAGTTCTGTTATAAGTTTCAAAAAAGTCAACTATTGAATAGTGTCAAAATTGAAATAAAAGAGTTTTTAAAACAAATATTATATTATTAATTGATATTAAATTCCTAAAAATCTAAGGTTCGTCCAAGAGACTTATATCATGATATTTGTATCATTAATTGACCACTTGGGGGTCTCTTATGTGTATATGGTAAGTTTATTAACCATATAAAATAAAAATACAAAGAGACATTGAAAAGTGAAACTAATTAACATAGAGGTAATACTTAAAGATAAGCTTAATATTAGTACCCAAACCAGTCTAAATTCTATTGGTTGAGTTTTTTTCGACCTATCCCCACCTTAAACTTTGAATAATAAACTTTGGAGCCGTTATAAACCGAATATGAATTTATTAAAAATTAATATGTCTAGATTTTCCAAAGGTGCCCCTCACCCCTCTTATAAAAAGGCACTCTTCCTTATCATTTCTTCACACCTTCAAAGCCTTTTGGTTCGGCCAAAATCTGCCCAAATGCTCTACCAAATTCCCTCAATACAACCTAGAGGCCATATATGGATCAGAAAGACAACCTAAGGAGCCCTTTTGATCAAATCAAAAGGAAGAACCTGAAGAAGAGGTAATGATTTCACCACCCTTTTCCAAGTTCCTTTCTGCTTCCACTTCTTCTTTCTTTGTTATTACCATTCTAAAATAATAACTCCAGTATCTTATATATACTATGATTTTATTATAAATATGTACAACCATATTTAGTATTCTATCATCCCTTTGAATAACATGTCACCATACGTGCGTACGCATGACTTACTGTCTCCACGTCGTGGTGTAATTGTTATTCAATATATTATTATTTGGATGGATATAATAATGATGTGTAACTCATGTAAATAAAAAATATAACATGATAATGATTCTATATATATTATATACTATCAAATTATATATTATTTTAATATCAAAAGAATGATATTGTTGCTCGTGCGTATGTACGGACTACCGTCTTCACAAACACGATGAGATTCATTCTCCATCATATCCATTCAAGTATAATTATCATTTTCTAATTTAAAAATGATGTTTAAGGACTTGATATCATTCTGGATATGAATAATATACAACCTATCCATTACAAACATGTCTTACGTAACAAAACATAGAAAAGAAAACGAGTAAGTTAACACCCGAAACAATGATAATACTAAGATATTATTAACAAAGAAATGGTAAAAGATCATATATGATATCATATGAATGCATATGATTCTGGTATAATTTAATAACAATTATTTCCCTATTATATAGGAGTTTAACCTACCCTAACCAAGGAAAAGTACAAGGTAAGTGTTATTTCACAATCTCTTCATTATTCGAGGTTGTTTATACGTAATAATCTACTGGGATCTCTTTATCATTCACATCCATGTTTCGTAAAAAAGAATTTCAAAACATTTTTACTATTTACTAGAATATGGGTTAAATTCATTTATACCCTTGTTTGAATTTTAATTTTAGTTTTATAAAACGAATCTTTTCGTCGTTTTCCAAACAAGGTGCTTTTTAACCTTTTCGACAAAATTATGGTAAGAATTGTTTTTAACTTATACGGCGGGTGCGACTATTTTCCGCTGTTATAAAATTTTCGAAGCTTCCCTTAAAAGATTATAAGAATATTTTCAAAGAGAATGTTTTATTTTATAAATATATGACTCTTAAATGATTTCAAAATAGAAAAAGATATTTCTATAAAAAGAGTTTTGATTTCATCTATGTCAACATCCTTTGATGGATTTTACGCTTATTTGAAGTTGATTTATTATGATACAAAACTTCTATATTGTATTGAAGGTTTTGTGATATATTTGACATTGGATGTGCTATTTTTATACCATTCATAGTTTATGGTGAAAGTATTGACATTTCATATGCTAGTTTTAAGACGAATGTTTATGTTATGTTTAAACCTTTTCATATGGGAATGCATTGGACTTAATATGGGACGGGTGGAGCCCGCTATAGCTCCTCGATGCATTGCCATGTCTCATCAGAAAAACTAGTGTCTTGGCACAAGGCCTTGGAAAAATCTTATTTGTAGTCTTGGCACGAGGCCTTGGCTATGTGGTTATGATAGTCTAGCATTATGCATTCCATAATTATGAAAGAGGTTATTAATATTGCATGTGATTATTCGATTAGTAGAATATCCATGTGAATATGTAAATGGAATTATTTCATTTTACTTTTTCCATACTATGTTGAATTTCATGTTTTAAATGCTTTTGTTTTAGTTATACATTTCCTTAAATGATTAAGCTTATTTTTGAAAGTTTCCCCTATATTGTTATCCTTACTGGGTATTTGACCTCACCCCTTTTCTATGTTTTATTTTTCCCAGGAAGTGAAGAAGTAAATTATGAATGACCTGCAGGGATATTATGTGGGGATATGAGTGTGAAATATGGAGAAAATATGTTGTTGTAGTAGTTTTCCACTTTATGATATAATGTAAAACTTTATGAATATATCTAGTGTTCCCAAGGCTACTAAACCAACCGGTCTTTCGAGATTTGATCTTTCTTGTGACCATGCCAATGTTCTGTAATAATGCACCGACTCTAGGTAACTAGGGTCGGGGCGTTATAGTTGGTATCAGAGGAAGTTTAGTACAAACCTTGGAAGCGAGATTTAGATAAACTCAGATTAGAGCACATAGATTTAAGAAGAATTTTGAAGATTAGTATAGAAGAACTTCCTATAATTTTGGTATTGTAGATATTTTATGATTTTTCCAAGCAATACATCCATGTCTGGATACGAGCAGGTAGAGGCGTCTCCAGCACAGATGTACCTAGGGGTAAAACCCGAAAACACCGCCTTGAGCTAGACTCGAACAGGAACGGGTGCACGACAACGGGCCTTACTGCACTCTTGGTTACGACACTCCCGGGGGATATGCTTAGGATAACTCTAATTTTCATTACAAATCAATATGAAGGGTTTTTGAGTATATACTTCCTCAAATAAAACATTCTTATGATTATGGATTATATCCATAAATAGTTCAATTTATGTTAAGTGTTTTATAAGTATGGGATTATGTATTTTGATTCATAAACTGATCTAGTTTATGCCATTGTTTAGACATAGCGCCTAGTGGAAGAAATAGAAACAATATCAATGCACGCACTCTATGTAGGGATTACCCTCCTGCTCAAGATAATTATAGTGGAGCTGGTGATGCAACTGGTGCCGATCAGCTAATCATCATACTAGGAAAACTTACTCAGGTTATGAATAATAACCTTACCCGTATGGAGCACCCTGATCCACAGCATGGAGGATCAATGTTAGATCGATTCATGAGGCAACAAACACCAACATTCAATGGGAGTACAAATCCATTATTAGCTGAGCAATGGATAAATTCCCTAGAGAAAATATTTCAGGATTTGGGGAGTAGTGAAAGGGAAAAAGTTATCATGACAGTTTACCGACTCACTGGAGATGCTGATCAATGGTGGTCATTGATTCAAAATATGAAGGAAGATGATGAAGTATCAAATATGGAATGGAGAGAGTTCAATGATATATTTTTAGAAAAATACATTCCTCGCGACCATCAAGCAGATATGGAAAGGCAATTTTTGAGTCTAATACAGAAGGAGGATGAGAATGTCGCAAAGTATGAGGCTAACATTACAAGGTTAGCAAGGTATGCTGGAGATTATATACGTAACCCAAGAAGTAAGATTAATCGTTTCATTGATGGGTTAAAACCATTTCTTCATCGAGCATTAGTATCACAATCCTTCTCGTCATATGAAGACATTGTCTCGTGTGGTATCAAGACTGAAAAGGAATTCTCTAAGTCTTATGACTTTAACGAAAAGAAAGAGAAGAAGAGACCTGCTGATCAATTTGGGAATGTAAATAAGGGGAAGATGGGAAAGGTTGAATATCCATCCTGTGGTAAATGTGGGAAGAAACACCCCGGTACTTTCTTGAAGGGAATGTGAGTCTGTTACAAGTGTGCTGAAAAAGGCCACCATGCTCATGATTGCAAGGGGAAGAAGGAAGCTACCAATGTTCAGTGCTACAATTGCAGGGAGATGGGACATTATGCAAATGAATATCATAAGTGTTAAGTGAACTTACCTCAGAATAGGCCAAGGGATCAAGGCCAAGCTTATGCTATCACCACTACTGAGGTAGAAGCTCCGAAAGACGTGGTGGTAGGTAATTTAATGGTTTCCTCAAGTTTAGAAAATGCATTATTTGATTCTAGATCATCGCATTGTTTCATATCATCCCAGTTTTCTAAGAAAATTAGATATTTCCAATCTGATTTAACAAGGGAGTTGTCAGTTAAAAATCCTAAGGGAAGTATCATTGCAATAATGTTTTGTGAATCAGTCCCCATTTGAGCACATAAATGATCATTATCTGCTGATCTCTTCATCATACCAATGATTGAGTTTGATATAATCCTCGGTATGGAATGGCTTTCAGACTATGATGCGAATATTTATTGTAAGAAGAAAGAGATTATGATTCTTGATGATAATGATAAGGAACACCTTATCTTTAGGAAAGAATCGTCACCACCTAATTCTTATTTAGATCCACCACCAGTAGCTCAACTAAATTCAATTATTGGGGAGGAAGAGAATGAAATAACTGTGGGTGAGGAAAGGCATGTTCAAATAGAAGATGTAACTGTTGTGAAAGAATTTGTAGATGTATTTCTAGAAGATTTACCTGGACATCCTCCAGAACGAGAAGTTGAGTTTTCCATTGATTTAATTCCTGGATCAAGGCTTATATCAAAGAACCCTTATAGAATGGCCACTGTAGAATTATTTGAACTAAATAAACAACTAGAGGAATTGAGTAATAAGGGATTTATTCTCCCTAGTGTTTCTCCATGGGGATCCCCTGTTCTTTTTGTTAAAAATAAATATGGATCTATTAGGTTATGTATCGACTACAGGGAGATCAATGCTATAACAATAAAGAACAAGTATCCCCTACCTCGAATTGATGATTTATTTGACCAACTGCATGGAGCTCAATACTTTTCAAAGATTGACCTTCGATCTGGATACCACCAGTTGTGTGTGAAGAAGGAAGACATTCCGAAGACATCATTTCGAACTAGGTACGGGCATTACGAGTTTACGGTAATGCCTTTTGGATTGACTAATGCACCCTCTATGTTCATGGATCTGATGAATAGAGTTTTCAAGGAGTATCTCGATGAATTTGTGGTTGTATTTATTGATGATAACTTTGTATACTCAAAAAGCTACAAAGATCATGAAAATCACTTGCTCATTATCATGAAGACTCTGAGAAGACATGAATTATATTGGATGTTTAGCAAGTGTGAATTCTGGATTTAGGAGATTTTGTTTCTTGGCCATATTGTCTCTAAAGATGGAATCTCTATTGAACCTTCTAAGACTAATGAAATCCAAGAATGGCCAGCACCTATGAGTATAACTGAGGTACGTAGTCTTATTGGTTTGGCAGGTTATTATCGATGATTCGTCCAGAATTTTGGTCGATTCGCTAACCCATTAACGAAGCTCACACGTAAAGGGGTTAAATTTGTTTGGACAAAAGAGTGTGAAGAATGATTTGAAGAACTGAAGAGAATATTAGTCAATGCTCCTATATTGACTATTCCATCGAGGAATGATGGGTTCGTTATTTATAGTGATGCATCGAAGAAAGGACTTGGTTGTGTCCTTATGCATAATGATAGGGTTATTTCCTATGCATCACGATAGTTGAAAATTCCTGAACAAAACTATCCTACTCATGATCTCGAGTTATCAGCTGTGATCTTTTCATTGAAGATATGGAGGCACTACCTCTATGGTGAAAAATGTGAGATTTATACTAATCACAAGAGTTTGAAGTATATTTTCTCACAAAAAGAACTCAACATGAGGAAAAGGAGATGGATTGATTTACTCAAGGATTATGATTGTACGATACACTACCACCCGGGGAAAGCAAACAAGGTGAAAGATGCTTTGAGCAGAAAAGATCATGGAGTTTTGAACAATATGAGAATTGAAAGGGATCCAATTTTCATGGATCTAGTGAAGATGGACATGGGAATAACCAGGGATGGTGAAACATCAATTCTTTTTCAAATGGTTGCCAAACCATCTTTACTAGAAAGGATTAAGAGTTCTCAGACTAATGACGAAGAATTTCAAAAGAAGATTAAAGCTGTGAATGATGGGAGATTGAGAGAATTTGTGTATGAAGATGGAATTTTGAAATTTGGGAAGAGACTTTGTGTTCCCGATATACGTGATCTAAAAAGGGAATTGCTAGATGATGCTCATAGTTCCAATTTCTCTATACACCCTAGGAGCACCAAAATGTATAGAGAATTGAAGGAACATTTTTGGTGGGACAACATGAAGAGGGAAATTGCTGATTTTGTGTCAAGATGTATGGTTTGTCAACAAGTGAAAGCTGGAAGGCAACACCCTGGAAGAGTCATGCAACCTCTTCCCATACCGGAGTGGAAATGGGACAATATTACGATGGACTTTGTCATGGGGCTACCAAAGAATCCTAGAAGGAACGATAAAATATGGGTTATTGTTGATCGTCTTACCATGTCAGCACATTTTATTTCTATAAGAGAAGATCTACCCTTGGAACGTCTAGCAAGACTATATATTAATGAAGTTGTGAGACTTCATGGAGTACCCCTATCGATTGTTTCAGATCGTGATCCCTATTTTACTTCAACATTCTGGAAAAGTCTTCAGAAATCCCTGGATACTGAACATCATTTGAGCACTGCTTACCACCCTCAGAAAGACAGAAAATTAGAATGGACTATTCAAACCTTAGAATACATGTTGAGATCTTTCTCACTTGACTTTCAGGGTATGTGGGATCAGTATTTAACTCTGGTAGAATTTTCCTATAACAATAGCTTCAATTTTAGTATTCAGATGGCACCATATGAAGTGTTATACAGAAAGAGATGTCGTACACAAACCTGTTGGGATGACATTGTTGAAAGAAACTTTTTAGGCCCATAACTAGTGGAGGAAACTATGGAAAAGGTGAAGGTAATCCAAAATCACATCAAAACAGCTCAAAGTAGGCAGAAGAGCTATGCCGATAATCGAAGGAATGATTTGGAATTTCAAGTCGGTGATCATGTTTTACTGAAGGTATCTCCATGGAAGGGAGTCATACGTTTTGGTAAGAAAGGTAAATTGAGTCCCAGGTACATCGTACCTTTCGAAATTCTAGAACAAATTGGGGATGTAGCTTACCGATTGGCAATGCCGCCAAGTCTCTCCAAAGTTCACGATGTGTTCCACGTATCTCTGTTGAGGAAATACATGCCTGACCCAACGCATGTACTAACCTATGAGGAATTAGAACTGGATCCTGATCTGTCTTATTTCGAAGAGCCCATCAGGATTCTTGATACGAGAGAACAAGTACTGAGAAACCAGATGACACGTCTGGTAAAAGTTTTGTGGAGAAACCATAAGATGGAAGAGGCAACATGGGAACCCGAAGAACTTATGATGAAGAACCACCCAAGTATTTTCATGTGATATGTATTCTAGAAATTTTGAGGATGAAATTATTTGAAGGAGGGGAGAATGTAACACCCCAAGCTTCTACGGTATGCTTCTATTTGAATAATGTGATAGCTTGTGTTGTACACAACACCGAGTTCTAACACACCATAACCAATCAAACTAGCCGTTATGAATAGTAATACATAATTTTTGAAATTATATATATTTTATATTACAAAATGGACTTCATTTTTGGATTCGGAATATTGAATTTTGCCTAAGGTGAAATTTTGGTACTTTTCAGATAACTTTAATATTTTGATGTATAGTTAAAATTACTAAATTTTAATTAAAAACAACTTTTTTAATCAAAATAATTAATAGTGATAAATTATGAATTTTAGTGGTTTTAAAGTATATTTAGAATATATTTTTTTCATTTAATATAAGGTTGGTCATTGAACATAATTTCAAAATTAAACCGGAAATAAACAAGTGTCAATCTTTTGATAGTTATTATCTCTTAAAAACAGGCTTTTTGTTTTAACAAGGGGAATTAATTTTAAAATAATTTCTGCCACTTATGTGTTCTGAATTTGGAAAAATGGATTACATATTTCGAATAAGGATGATCAAATTGTGTAAATAGGTAACTTTTATTTTTATAAATTTTGAATAATTACTGCGGTAAATATTTTATTTACCATGGTTAAGGGAAAATATGGTAAATAAGGGTTAAAAAAATATTATAATAATACTAAATTACCCTAAAACGTGTCCTATCCTTATTGGTTGATACATGTTTGACCATAGGCATCTTTGGGTTGATTTTGGGACCCCATGGAGCCACTTGTAGGTGATAGGGACACTTTATTTTAATTAAGTTAAAATGAATACAAAAATGACACAAGCATATATCTTCTAGAAAAACACTTTTTACATAAGGTTATATATGTTGGATTATAGACTATAAATATTCATTAGAAATATAAAAATATTTCCAACATAATGGTATTTTATTTTGAATTTTTAGACATTAAATAATTAAATTTATATATGACACAATGAGGATGTAGTAATTACCTAATTAATGAAAAATTTGAATAATTGATATTATAAATACCAAAATAAATAAAATTTGAGACTTTTAATGAATTAAACTAATTTTCTAGGATACTATGACATATTAGGATTAATTTAATTAACTTATTTATAAGTAATCATTCTGTTATATGTTTCATAAAAATCAACTATTGAATAGTGTCAAAATTGACATAAAAGAGTTTTTAAAACAAATATTATATTATTAATTGATATTAAATTCCTAAAAATCTAAGGATCAGCCACGAGACTTATATCATGATATTTGTATCATTAATTGTCCACTTGTTGGTCTCTTGGATGTATATGGTATGTTTATTAACCATATAATATAAAAATACAAAGAGACATTGTAAAAGTGAAACTAATTAACTTAGAGTTAATACCTAAAGATAAGGTTAATATAAGTACCAAAAACTGTCTAAATAATATTGGTTGTGTTGTTTTCGACCTATCCCCACCTTAACCTTTTAATAATCAACTTTTTAGCCATTAGAAACCGAATCTGAATTTATTATAAATTAATATTTCTAGCTTTTCCAAAGGTTCCCTTCACCCCTCTTATAAAAAGGAACTCATCTTCATTTATTCACACCTTAAAAGCCTTTTTGTTCGGCCAAACTCTGCCAAAATACTCTACCAACTTCCCTAACTACAAACTAGAGGCCTTATTTGGATCAGAAAGCCAACCTAAGGAGCCCTTTTGATCAAATCAAAAGGAAGAACCCGAAGAAGAGGTAATGATTTCACCACCCTTTTCCAAGTTCCTTTCTTCTTCCACTTCTTCTTTATTTGTTATTACCATTCTAAAATAATAAATCCAGTATCTTATATATACTATGATGTTATTATAATTATGGTACAACCATATTCAGTATTCTATCCACCCTTTGAACAACATGTCACCATACGTGCGTACGTACGACTTACAGTCTCCACGTCGTGGTGTAATTGTTATTCAATATATTATTATTTGGATGGGTATAATAATGATGTGTAACTCATTTAAATAATAAATATAACATGATAATGATTCTGTATATATTATATACTATCAAATTATATATTATTTTAATATCAAAAGAATGATATTGTCGCTTGTGCGTACGTACGGACTACCGTCTCCACGAACGCGATGAGATTCATTCTCCATCATATCCATTCAAGTATAATTATCATTTGATGATTTAAAAATTATGTTTAAGGACTTGATATCATTATTTATATGAATAATATAAAACCTATCCATTACAAACATGTCTTACATAACAAAGCGTATAAAAGAAAATGTGTAAGTTAACACATGAAACAATGATAATACTAAGATATTATTAACAAAGTAATGTTAAAAGATCATATATGATATCATATGAATGCATATGATTCTTGTATAATTTAATAAAAATTATTTCACTATTTTACAGGAGGTTAACCTACCCCAACCATGGAAAAGTACAAGGTAAGGGTTATTTCACAATCTCTTCATTATCCGAGGTTGTTTATACGTAATAATCTACTGGGATCTCTTTATCATTCACATCCATGTTTCGTAAAAACGAATTTCAAAACATTTGTAATATTTAATAGAATATGGGTTATAGTTATTTAAACCCTTGTTTGAATTTTTATAAGTGGTTTATAAAGGAATCGTTCCGTCATTTTCCAAACAAGGTGCTTTTTAACCTTTCCAACAAAATTAAGTTAAGAATGCTTTTTTTAACTTATAAAGTGGGTGCGACTATTTTCCGCCGTTATAAAATCGTTGAAGCCTCCCTTACAAGCTTATATGAATATTTTCAAAGAAAATGTTTTATTTCATAAATATAAGACTCTTAAATGATTTCAAAATAGAAAGAGATATTTCTATAAAAAGTGTTTTGATTTTATCTATGTCAACATCTTTTGAAGGATTTTATGCTCATTTGAAGTTGATTTATTATGATACAAAACTTCAATATTGTATTGAAGGTTTTGTGATATGTTTGACTGTGGATGTTGTATTTTTATACCATTCATAGTATATGGTGAATGTATTGAAATTTGGTATGCTAGTTTTAATATGAATGTTTATGTTATGTTTAAACCATTTCATATGGGAATGCATTGGACTTAATATGTGACGGGTGGAGCCCGTTATAGCTCCTCGATGCATCGGTAGGTCTCATGAGACAAACTAGTGTCTTGGAACAAAGCCTTGGAAAAATCTTATTTGTAGTCTTGGCACGAGGCCTTGGCTATGTGGTTATGATAGTATGGTATTATGCATTCCATCATTATGAAAGTGGTTATTGATATTGCATGTGATTATTCGATTAGTAGAATATCCATGTCAATAAGTAAATGGAATTATTTCATTTTAATTTTTATATACTATGTTGAATGTAAAGACCCGTAAATTTTAAGGAAATTTTTTTCTTAATTTTCATTGGAATTTTACAAGAACACGGTTTCTGACGGCACCTGATTCCGAGGCCCGGTGTGCCCGAAATCATTTTCCGAAGTTTGGTTCCGGTACGTTCGGTGAACGGACGAGCGGGTTTTTCTAACTCTTGAACCGGTGCCCGGAATCGAATTCTGAGGGCACCGATGAAATCACAACGCCGATATTTGCTTAGAAACGCCTCTTCCGGAGTTGCTTTTTCTCAGGTGTGGTTTTTAATTTTTGGGTTTAAAGTTAAGAAATAAAATAATTGTACGACAAACTTTATTTTATTTCACATAAGCCACTTGAAAGCCACTTGAAAGACACTTAAAGTGAGTTGAAACGGATAGGGTACTATCCATTAATATCCTACCCTCTTGGTAGGATATTTGTGAGGTGGGGCCCGCACGAGCCCCTCCTTTTCTTTCCGCTAAGTAACGCACCCGTGAAAACCCATCATTATGAAAGTCAAATAATGCGTTTTCTTAAATTCTTAACGCACCATTTAATTGGATGGTTTTATTCATGAATTAAATGGGAAATTTCTTTCATTGAATTAATTCTGCGAATTAATGGGTCGTTACTTACCCTTTTTCGTTTTCTTGGCATAATAATAAAATAAGACCAACATGAATTTTGGAGGATTACACGTTGAGAGGCCTTGGCAGAATTCTTGTGACTTTATCCTCCTTCGCGAAGAACGCGAAGAACGTGAAGAACACGAAGAACACTGTCACCCTCGGAGTTTGACGATACTTCATCCGAGACCTTCTTCCCCGATCCCTAATCTCCGATCTCCAACTGCTTGAGGTAAGAGATCTCGAGTTTCTTTTTTTAAAATATCCTTTGTGGTTTTTAAAAAAACACGGATTTAATTATTTATAATTAAATCTCTTGTTTCTTGGTCCGTTGAGTTCGTCGACGCAGAGCCGGATTCCGCGACGGCGCGACGATCCCCTCCTTCCGCGACAAACATTTCCGTGAAGAACGCGTGCGACGACTTGACGAGGTAGGGATTTATTTTGGAAATACCCCTTTTGGTTTTTTTATATTCCTGTGAACTTTTCTTTAAAATTAAAGAACTGGATTCATATGAACAATTTTATTTTATTAAAATTTTTGGTTCATGTGTTGAATAAATTCTCCCGTTGTTTTTAACTAACGCGGAGGGTGCGGGTCAAACGAACACGGCCCGACAACCCTCCGCCGTTCATCGTGGTTGTGTGGATTTGACGGGTGACAAAAAAACGTGATGCAAGGGCGATTTGATGACCCCGCAGTGAAGAACAGTACCCGGGAGGTGCAACGGCGCAGAAGGGAAGGAAAACGGACCACCGGAGCAACTCCGGTGGCCCGCGGAAGCGGCCTGCTGCACGGGTCGCCGGACAGAGCCGTCGCGGCTTAAGCCGCGGTGGCGGTGGCCAGCGGAACTGCGGCCGCGCGGGTCCGGATCGCCAGCATGGGACGCGGCGACATTCCCCGTTCGATTGAACCAACGCGTCCCCACGCGGGGCCGCGACACCTCCAAACCACGGGGGCGGCGCCCCACGGCGTCCAGCTGCTCGGCCGCTCGGCCGAGCCGGACTTGGTCCAGCCGGGTTGGACCGGGTCGGGTAGACCCAGTTCGGGTCGACCAGGTTCGGCCGACCCAGGGGGGTCGGGTCGGGTCGGCCCGGGCCCGGACCCCCCGTCTTCGGACCATTTTCGGTCTTTTTCCCATAACATGAGCTACGTTCCTCCGAACGACGCGCCGTCAGTGGAAACGCGATCCTTGGATCGAGACGGTCGTTTCAGTATATTGCACTCAAGGTTTCGGAATACTTTGGGTTCGGCCGGGTAGGTTCGTACACGGAACCAACCGGGCCCTCAGAGCGGAAACGCTCATATCTTGAGCTACGGACATCTGATTGACGTGATGTCAGCTTTGTTGAATTCCTCTAAGTGAGACGGTTCTTTTGGCTCACTCCGCCCGAGGTTTGGACGCAGGTGGAGTATGGTCATGTTGGTTTTTCCTTAAACCTCAACCGGGCCCCTGGGACTAAAAAGCCAATAACTCTCAGACCAGGCGTCTGATTAACGCGCTGTCTGCGACGTTGAATTCCTGTTGGCGATACGGAACATTTGGATACATCAACTTCGGACTTTGTGTCAATTGATGTATCAGCCTCTCGGCTCATGGAGCGGACCTTCCGAACGAGCTTGCTGTGTGCGGGAACCCTAGAGCTGGCTGCGACTCTAACGACGACTGTGTAGAGATCCTCAGTGGACTCCGACGACGACCGTGCAGAGATCCTCAGTGGACTGCGACGACGACTGTGCAGAGATCCTCAGTGGACTGCAACGACTACATCACTCACTGATCCCCTGCGGGTCAGTGCTACAGGTCCTGTGTGGGCCCGATCCTGTGTGGGTCTTTGCGGGGGTTAGTACCTATCGATCCTTTGTGGGTCCGACGACTTAGATGGATCCGTGATCATCTTTATCGTCATCCGAAAAAGCATACCTGTGTGAGCTGAATCCTGTTTACTCTCCTTTTAGGATTGTGTTGAGATATCCTATGTGGATTACTTTTACTCCCCTTTGTTGATTGTGTTGGGCTATCCTGTGTGGGTATATATTTTGCTTTCCTGTGTGGACTGGGTTGTGCTTGAGGTCGGACGTTGGAGCCGAGCAGGAATGGATGACTTTGGTATATGTATGGGCATATACCTAAGTCATGTCGGATGTTACTTCGTGACTGTATCATTCCTTTGTGGATTATCCATTGTGGATTCTGGGATACCATCGGGGGTCTCGGGGTCCATACTGGGTAGCCTATACTCACCCCTGCATGAGCTTTTCCCGCACTTCATTATGTTGGTTACAGACGACAGACAACGCTGATCGTGGTGGAGGCATGCGGAGCAGGACGGTACCTGGAGGTGGACCACTGGGCGGGACGTACTCAGAGCGGTCAGGTGGACCCGAGGAGCAGTGGAGGCTATCAGTACCCACCCTTCAGGTGGGACTTCCAGAGGACGACTCGACGCTGCGGCTTTTCTTTCAGTTGCTGTTTATCTCTTTTAGTTGTACTTTACAGTTGAGCTTGTATTTCCGGCCCCTTTTACATTCAGCACAACTTGTTACAGTTTTCACTTAGTGTTTACTTTTCTGCTTTCTTACTTTGCGGTTCTTGTTTACTTTTCAAAGGCAATTCCTTCCCTTTATCCTGGATTTACGCCTTGGTGCTAGTCGCCAGCGCCTGGCCTATAGAAGGCGGGCTTGGGGTAGTCACGACACGGGCCCCGAGGACGGGTCGTGACAAATTGGTATCGGAGGTGGTCGGTTCTACCGCAGACTCTGATCTTTCTTCTATGTGAAGCAATAGTGTTTTGCGTATTGGGTGTGGTTATCAGTCCAGGGAGTCCAGTGTTGGTGCGACGACCGACGTATCCATACACCAGTACCCTGATTTCTTATTCCGACTTAATTCTTGAAAACATAGATTGCATGTGTGTTTTCAAGTTTTCTTTGTGATTATTTGTGTCAGATCACCAGGTATACTATTCTGACCATGGCACACTTGTTTCCTTTTCAGGATGGCCCGACGATAGCAGCTAGCCAGGGTTCCGAGAGTAGAGCACGACGACAGCCCGCCGAGCGACGGGGCCTCGGTACCGGGCCCGTTGACAGTAGAGGAATCGGCGGTACCTTTACCCACTGATCCCCCGATACTTCCAACACCGACCGCTGACGATGCACGTCTCCTTGGAGCTCTACACAAGTTCCAGCACCATCGACCACCCAGGCTTCATGGGGAGACGGACCCCCAGGCGGCCGAGGACTGGCTGGAGGCGGTCATTCGAGTTTTTAAGCTAGTGAGGACACCATCAGACCTCATGGTGATCCTCGCGGCGAGCCTACTGCACGCAGCAGTAGGACGATGGTGGAGCATGATGCTCCAGGTGCACGATAAGGCCTCTCTCATCTAGACGGACTTCGAGAGCCTCTTCCGCTCAGAGTTCATCCCGGCCACCCTCCGTGCGGTGCGCATTCAAGAGCTTCTTCAGCTGCGGCAGGGCAGATTGACGGTCGCCCAGTAGGCGGCGAAGTTCAACGATCTTTCTCGCTACTCGACCGACATGGTGCGGGACCCCTTCTTCCGGGCCCAGACCTTCGAGCAGGGATTGAGACACGAGATCAGGGCATCGTTGATCTCTCTCAGCATCCCAACCCAGGCAAGAGTACTGGAGCGAGCCCTTCTGATCGAGGGCTTTCTGGCTGAGTCCACAGCGAGACCTACCACATGGCGGTAGGTAGCAGAGTCTTCGGCAGCAGGTAGCCGACGGATGACTCAGGGTTCCAGGCAGACCAGACCCTCTCATAGACAACCTCAGGACACTTGGTCAGCAGTGTGGGGCACACAGCGCGGAGCCAGCCTTCCGAGAGGCAGGCAGTGCTACGCCTGTGGCAGGCAGGGCCACCTGGCTCGTGACTGCCCGAACCGCCGTACCGAGGAGCAGCAGACGGTGGAGGGGCCACCCAGGCAGAGGCAGAGGGTTGACTGTGGTGGTCCGCAGGGAGGAGGCGGACGAGGCAGAGGAGCTGGACGAGCAGCAGGTGGTGGGAAACGCTTTGAGGCTCTGCCACCACCACCACCAGGAGGTCCGCCCCGACCACAGGGATCTGGCGGGCAAAGACAAGCACATCTCCAGGCAGTGGAGGCCTACGACCACGGCGCGCCAGAGATGATTCGAGGTACGATCTGTGTCTATTCCACCCTTGCTGCAGTTCTTATAGACACAGGAGCGAGTCACTCTTTCATAGCTGCTGCCCTTGTTCGGAGCTCGGAGATTCTGACAGATCTGTTGGCTCGATCCTTACGGCTAGAGACTCCTACGGGAGCAGACTCGATGATTACACACTAGTGTTGGCAGTGTGAGATTACTCTAGGAGGTGAGAGCTTCGTCTGTGATCTTCTTGTAGCAGCGTCGAGTCCGTACGATAGTATCTTGGGCATGGATTGGTTATCTACAGTCCATGATCAGATTGACTATTTTAGGTGCAAGGTGCGATGTGTGCGCACCGATGGGAGCAGGTTCACCTTCACCGGCAAGAAGGGAGCCTTTGCAGCACAGGAGGGACTCTCGCAGAGGAGGGGATAGCCCATCACTCATCAGTTGGCTAGCCTCATCCTAGGAGAAGTGGACGTGCAAAGTCTTAGTTTTCCTGCAGTGGTGGATCAATACGCAGACGTCTTTCCCAACGACATTCCAGGGCTACCTCCTCGCAGTGAGGTAGACTTTTATATTGATATGTACCCCGGGACAGCCCCGATATCCACTACATCATATCGGATGGCCCCCGCCGTGCTTCGAGAGCTACGGGTATAGTTTGAGGACTTGCAGGGAAGGGGTTCATCCGACCCAGTGTTTCACCCTGGGCTTCCCTGATTTTGTTCGCCAAGAAGGCAGACGGGAGCTTGCGACTGTGTGTCGACTGTCGTCGCTTGAACCAGGTGACATCGAGGAACAAGTATTCGCTACCGAGGATTGATTACCTCTTCGATCATCTCAAGGGAGCACGGTGGTTCTCGAAGATAGACCTCAGGTCAGGCTATCATCAGCTCAGAGTTCAAGATGAGGACGTGCAGAAGACGACCATCAGGTGTCGGTATGGCCATAATGAGTTCTTGGTTATGACTTTTAGAGTAACCAACGCTCCAGCAGTGTTCATGAGCTTCATGAACAAGATATTCCAGCCATACCTCGATTGATTTGTCGTGGTCTTCATCGAAGACATTTTGGTGTACTCGACCACGGAGGAGGAGCACGCCTACCACTTGCGGGTTGTACTAGACACACTCCGAGAACACCAGCTTTATGTAAAACTCTCAAAGTGCCAGTTCTGGTTACGTGAGGTCCACTTCTTGGGGCATGTCATTTCTGAGGCGGGAGTTGTTGTGGATCCCGCGAAGATCGAGGCAGTGCTAGCTTGGGAGCCACCCCGGAGCGTGACAGAGGTGCGGAGTTTCTTGGGTCTAACTGGATACTATCAGATATTTGTGCCGAACTTCTCCAGAGTTTTGGCGCCACTCTTAGCTTTGACGAAGAAGGGGAAACCCTTTGTGTGGTCAGAAAGATGTCAGTAGAGCTTCCAGGGGCTGAGACAGAGATTGACCAGCGCACCTATCTTGAGGTTGCCTGAGGAGGGAGTTGGATACGTAGTCTACTGCGATGCATCAGGGACCGGACTCGGGTGTGTACTGATGCAGGAGCTGGCCGTGATTGCCTATGGATCACATCAGTTGAGGCCGCATGATCAGAACTACACTACCCATGACCTGGAGTTAGCAGCAGTGGTCTTCGCTCTGAAGACACGGCGACACTATCTGATGGGCGAGAACTTTACAGTTTTTTCTGACCACCAGAGTCTCAGGTACATCTTCTCGCAGAAGGACCTGAACCTGAGACAGCGGCGATGGGTCGAGTTCCTCCAGTACTATGACTTTGAGATAGTCTATACTCCTGGGAAGGGGAATGTGGTAGCTGATTCCCTCAACAGGAGGACGAGCATCCAACTACTTGAGGAGGCGACAGAGCAGCTATCCACTTTGTAGATATCCTTCGTGGATAGAGATAGAGCAGCCTTCCTTCAGTCTCTCATAGTCACCCATCCACTACTGCAGCGGGTCAGAGAGGCACAACGTGAGGACGCTGACTGTGAGACGCGGTGTGCACAAATATCCTCGGGACAGGCACCTGATGGTTTCTCCCTTGGAGCAGAGAACGACGTCCTTTTCAGAGGACGTACCTTGATACCATTAGCTTTACGAGATGAGGTGCTGAGAGAGTTTCACACATCTCCTTTGGCGGTACATCCTGGAATTGCAAATATGTACTAGGATCTCAGACGACAGCACTGGTGGACAGGCATGAAGAAGGCTGTGGCAGAGTTCATTTCTCGATGCCTCACCTGCCAGCAGGTGAAGGCAGAGAACCAGGTACCAGCAGGCTTGGTACAGCCCTTGGAGGTCCCAGAGTGGAAGTGGGATGGGATATCTATGGACTTCATGACTAGAATTCCACTCACTTCCAGAGGTCATGACTCTATTTGGGTGATTGTTGACCGACTCACCAAGTCGGCACACTTCATACCCATCAGAGAGTAGGGCTCAGTAGAGAGCTTTGGGCGTCTCTACGTTCAGGAGATTGTACGGATTCACGGTGTGCCATCGTCTATCGTCTCCGATCGGGACACTCGTTTTACTTCCTGGCTTTGGAAGGGGTTGCTGGAGGCGTTCGGGACGTAGCTACGTCTGAGCACCGCATTTCACCCTCAGACGAATGTTCAGACAGAGAGGACCATTCAGACACTCGAGGACATGCTCCGCGCATGTGTCCTCAACATTGGTCGTAGCTGGGATGATCACCTACCCTTGGTGGAGTTCGTGTACTACAATAGATACCACTCCACCATCAGGATGGCACCATACGAGGCATTGTACGACAGACCTTACAGATCTCCTTTGTGCTGGAAGGACCCTGGGGAGTCAGCACTTGTGGGACCAGAGATGGTTCGGGCCACGATAGAGAAGGTCCAGGTCATCCAGGAGTGGATGAGGACAGCTCAGAGCCGATAGAAGTCTTAGGCTGACAGGAGGCGGAGGCCACTAGAGTTCGAGGATGGAGACCACGTATTCTTGCGTGTGTCACCTCGACGTGGATTCCGAAGATTTGGACGAGGCGGAAAGTTGTCTCCACACTTCATCGGACCTTTCCAGGTCCTCAGCAAGATTGGTGAGGTGGCTTATCGCCTGGCTCTACCACCTCAATTGCACCGGGTGCACGACGTCTTCCACGTATCTCAGCTGAGGAGATACGCGCACGACCCGACACATATCATTGACTATGGGGAGTTGGACGTTGATGATGGGGAGACTTTTGTGGAGGTCCCAGTGGAGATCGAGGATCGACAGGAGCGGGTCCTATGTGGATGATCGATTCCTCTAGTGCGCATCAGATGGCAGCACAGGAACCTCCAGGAGAGCACTTGGGGGCGGGAGGCTCAGATGCGTGCACAGTTCCCACATTTGTTCCCCTAGTTTGTGATTTATCTTTACGGGGACATAAAGCCCTGAGGTGGGAGTAATGTAAAGACCCGTAATTTTCAAGGAAATATTTTTCTTAATTTTCTTTGAAATTTTATAGGAACACAGTTTCTGACGGCACCTGATTCTGAGGCCCGGTGTTCCCGGAATCATTTTCCAAAGTTTGTCTCGGGTACATTCGGGGAATGGACGAGAGGGTTTTTCTAACTTTTGAACCGGTGCCTGGAATAGAATTATGAGGGCACCGATGAAATCGCAGCGCCGGTATTTGCTTAGAAATGCCTCTTCTGGAGTTGCGTTTTCTCGGGTGTGGTTTTTAATTTTTGGGCTTAAAGATAAGAAATAAAATAATTGTACGACAAACTTTATTTTATTTCACTTAAGCCACTTGAAAGCCACTTAAACTGAGTTAAAACGGATAGGGTACTATCCAAAAATATCCTACCCTCTTGGTAGGATATTTGTGAGGTGGGGCCCACACGAGCCCCGCCGTTTCTTTCTGCTAATTAACACACCCGCGAAAACCCGTCGTTATGAAAGTCAACTGACGCATTTTCTTAAATTCTTAATGCACCATTTAATTGGACGGTTTTATTCATGAATTAAATGGGCAGTTTCTTTCGTTGAATTAATTCTTCGAATTAATGGGTCGTTACTTACCCTTTTTCGTTTGTTGGAATAATAATAAAATAAGACCAACACGACTTTTGGAGGATTACACATTGAGAGGCCTTGACAGAATTCTTGTGCCTTCATCCTCCTTCACGAAGAACGCGAAGAAAACGAAGAACACGAAGAACGCTGTCTCCCTCGGAGTTTGACGACGCTTCATCCGAGACGTTCTTCCCCGATCCCCGATCTCCGATCTCCAACTAATTGAGGTAAGAGATCTCGAGTTTCTTTTTCTTAAATCTTCTTTTTGGGTTTTAACCAAACACTGATTTAATTATTTATAATTAAATTTTTTGTTTCTTGGTCCGTTGAGTTCGTCGACGCAACGCTGGATTTCGCGACGATGCGACAATCCCCTCCTTCCGCGACGAACAGTTCCGCGAAGAACGCGTGGGACGACTTGACGAGGTAGGGATTTATTTTGGAAATACCCCTTTTGGGTTTTTTATATTCCTATGAACTTTTCTTTAAAATTAATGAACTGGAATCATATGAACAATTTTATTTTATTAAAATTGTTGGTTCATGTGTTGAATAAATTCTACCGTTGTTTTTCACTAACGCGGAGGGTGCGGGCCAAACGAACACGGACCGACAACCTTCCGTCGTTCTTCGTGGTTGTGTGGATTTGGAGGGTGACGACAAAACGTGACGCACTGGAGATTTGATGATCCCGCAGTGAAGAACGGAACCCGGGAGGGGCAACGGCGCAGATGGGAAGGAAAACGGACCACCAGAGCAACTCCGGTGGCCCGCGGAAGCGGCCGGCGGCGCGGGTCTCCGGCACGACCTCCGCGGCAGTGGCGGCAGCCAGCGGACCCGCGGCCATGCGGGTCCGGCTCACCACCACCGGACGCGGTGACATGCCACGTCCGATTGAACCAATGCGGCCCCACTCGGGGCTGCGGCACATCCAAACCGCGGGGGCGGCACCCCGCGACGTCCTGCTGCTCGGCCGCTCGGCCGAGCCGAGCCTGGCCGGTCCGACCGGCCGGGCCGTGCCCTAGCCGGGCTGAACCGGGTCCGGCCGGGTTTGACCAGTTCGGGTGGACCCGGTTCGGGCGACCCGGTTCGGCCGACCCCTGGGGGGTCGGGACCGGTCGGCCCGAGCCTGGACCCCCCTTCTTCGGACCATTTTCGGTCTTTTTCCCGTAACTTGAGGTACGAGCCTCAGAACGATGCGCTGTCAGCGGCAAAGTGATCCTTGGATCGAGATAGTCGTTTTTGTATATCACATTCAAGGTTTCGGAATACTTTGGGTTCGGCTAGGTTGGTTCGTACACGAAACCAACCGGGCCCTCGGAGTGAAAACACTCATATCTTGAGCTACGGACGTCCGATTGACGTGCCGTCAGCTTTGTTGAATTCCTCTAAGTGAGACGGATCTTTTGGATCACTCCGCCCGAGGTTTGGACACAGGTGGAGTACGATCGGGTTTTTTTTTTGCCTTAAAAACAAACCGGGCCCCTGGGACGAAAAAGCCAATAACTCTCAGACCGGGCATCCAATTGACGCGCCGTCTGCGACGCTGAGTTCCTGTTGGCGATACGGAACTTTTGGATACATCAACTTAGGACTTTGTGTCAGTTGATGTATCAGCCTCTCGGCTCGTGGAGCGGACCCTCCGAACGAGCTTGCTATGTGCAGGAACCCTAGAGCTGGCTGCGACTCCGACGACGACGGTGCAGAGATCCTCAGTGGACTCTGACGACGACTGTGCAGAGATCCTCGGTGGACTGTGACTACGACTGTGCAGAGATCCTCAGTGGACTGCGACGACTACAACACTCAGCGATCCCTTGCGGGTCAGTGCTACAGGTCCTATGTGGGCCCAATCCTATGTCGGTCCGATCCTGTGTGGGTCATCGGTTCTGTGTGAGCCAGCGCCTACAGGTCCTGTGTTGGCCCGATCCTGTGTGGGTCTTTGCGGGGGTTAGTACCTATCGATCCTTTGTGGGTCCGACGAATTAGATAGATCAGTGATCATCTTTATCGTCATCTGAAGAAGTATGCATGTGTGAGCTGAATCCTATTTACTCTCCTTTGTGGATTGTGTTGAGCTATCCTATGTGGATTACTTTTACTCCACTTTGTGGATTGTGTTGTGCTATCCTGTGTGGGTATACGTTTTGCTTTCCTGTGTGGAATGGGTTGTGCTTGAGCTCGGACGTTAGAGCCGAGCGGGAATGGATGACTTAGGTATATGTATGGGCATATTCCTAAGCCGTGTCGGATGTTACTTCGTGATTGTATCTTTCCTTTGTGGATTATCCTTTGTGGATTCTGGGAGACCTTCAGGGGTCTCGGGGTCCATACTGAGTAGCTTATACTCACCCCTGCACGGGCTTTGCCCGCACTTCGTTGTGTTGGTTGCAGACGACAGACAACGCTGATCGTGGTGGAGGCGTGCGGAGCAGGACGGTACCTGGAGGTGGACCACTGGGCGGGACGTACTCGGAGCGGTCAGGTGGACCCGAGGAGCAGTGGAGGCTATCTGTACCCACCCTTCAGGTGGGACTTCTTGAGGACGGCTCGACGCTGTGGATTTTCTTTCAGTTGCTATTTTTCCCTTTCAGTTGTACTTTACAGTTGGGCTTGTATTTCCAGCCCCTTTTACTTTCAGCACAGCTTGTTACAGTTTTCACTTAGTGTTTACTTTTCTGCTTCCTTACTCTGTGGTGCTTGTTTAATTTTCAAAGGCAATGCCTTCCTTTTTTCCGGGATTTACGCCTTGGTGCTAGTCGCCAGCCCCTGGCCTATGGAAGGCGGGTTTGGGGTAGTCATGGAACGGGCCCCAAGGACGGGTCGTGACATTGAAGTTCAAGTTTAAAAGGCATTTGTTTTAGTTATACATTTCCTTAAATGTTTATGCTTATTTTTGAAAGTTTCTGCTATATTGTTATCCTTACTGGGCATTTGAGCTCACCCCTTTTCTATGTTTTATTTATCCAAGGAAGTGAAGAAGTAAATCATGAATGACATGAAGGGATATTATGCGGGGATATGAGGGTGTAATATGGAGAAAATATTTTGTTGTAGTAGTTTTCCTCTTTATGATGTAATGTAAAACTTTATGAATATATCTAATGTTTCCAAGGCTACTAAACCAATCGGTCTTTCGAGATTTTATCTTTATTGTGATCATGCCAATGTTATGTAATAATGAACTTACTCTAGGTAACTAGGGTCAGGGAATTACAGTTTGTATCAGAGGAAGTTTAGTACAGACCTTGGAAGCTAGATTTAGATAAACTGTGATTAGAGAACATAGATTTAAGATGAATTTTGAGGATTAGTATAGAAGAACTTTCTTGAATTTTGGTATTGTAGAGATTTTGTGAGTTTTCCGAGAAATACATCCCGGTTTGGATACAAGTAGGTAGAGGCGGCTCTGGCACAGATGTATCAAGGGGTAAAACCCGAAAACACCGCTTTGAACTAGACTCGAACGGGAAATGGTGCATGACAACAGGCCTTGCTGCACTCTTGGTTACGACACACCCGGGGGATATGCTTAGGATAACTCTCATTTTCTTTACAAATCAATATGAAGGGTTTATAAGTATATACTTCCTCAAAGAAAACATTCTTATGATTATGGATTATTTCCATAAATAGTTCAATTTATGTTAAGTGTTTTATAAGTACGGGATTATGTATTTTGAGTCATAAACTGATCTAGTTTATGCCATTATTTAGAAATAGTGCCTAGTGGAAGAAATGGAAACCATATCAATGCACGCACTCCATGTAGGTATTGCCCTCCTGCTCAAGATAATTATAGTGGAGCTAGTGATGCAACTGGTGTCGATCAGCTAATCACCATACTGGGACAACATACTCAGGTTATGAATAATAACCTTACCCGTATGGAGCACCCTGATCCACAGTGTGGAGGATCAATGTTAGATCGATTCATGAGGAAAAAACCACCAAAGTTCAATGAGAGTACAAATCCATTAGTTTTTGAGAAATGGATAAATTCCCTAGAGAAAATATTTCAGGCTTTGGGGAGTAGTGAAAGGGATAAAGTTATCATGGCAGTTTACCGAATCACTGGAGATGTTGATCAACGGTGGTTATTGATTCAAAACACGAAGGAAGATGATGAAGTATCAAATATGTAATGGAGGGAGTTCAAAGATCTGTTTTTAGAAAAATACTTTCCTCGCGACCATCGAGTAGATATGGAAAGGCAATTTCTAAGTCTGAGACAGAAGGAGGATGAGAATGTCGCAAAGTATGAGGCTAACTTTAGAAGGTTAGAAAGGTATGTTGGTGATTATATACGTAACCCAAGAAGTAAGATTGATTGTTTCTTTGATGGGTTTAAACCATTTCTCCGTCGAGCATTAGTATCACAATCCTTATCATCGTACAAAGACATTGTCTCATGTGCTATCAAGACCGAAAAGGAATTCCCTACGTCTTATGACATTAAAGCAATACAAGGGACGATGAGACCTACTGATCAATCTGGGAATGGAAATAAGGGGAAGAAGGGAAAGGTTGAATATCCATCCTGTGGTAAATGTGGGAAGAAACACCCTGGTACTTGCTTGAAGGGAATGGGAGTCTGTTACAAGTGTGGTGAAAAAGGCCACCAAGCTCGTGATTTTAAGGGGAACAAGGAAGCTACCAATGTTCAGTGATACAATTCCAGGGATATAAGAAATTATGCAAATGAATGTCCTAAGCGTCAGGAGAACTTACCTCAAAAAAGGCCAAGGGATCAATTCCAAGCTTATGCTATCACCAGTGCTGAGGTAGAAGCTCCGAAAGACGTGGTGGTAGGTAATTTAATGGTTTCCTCAAGTTTAGCAAATGCATTATTTGATTCTAGATCATCGCATTATTTCATATCGTCCCAGTTTTCTAAGAAAATTAGATATCTCCAATCTGATTTAACAAGGGAGTTGTCAGTTAAAACTTCTAAGGGAATTATCATTGCAATAATGTTTTGTGAATCAGTCCCCATTTGATCACATAAATGTTCAATATCTGCTGATCTCATCGTCATACCTATGATTGAGTTTGATATAATCCTCAGTATGGACTGGCTTTCGGACTACGATTTTAAGATTTATTGTAAGAAGAAATAGGTTATGATTCTTGATGATAATGATAAGGAACACCTTATCTTTAGAGCAGAATCGTCACCACCTAATTCTTATTTAGATCCACCCCCAGTAGCTCAACTAAATTCAATTATTGGGGAGGAAGAGAATGAAATAACTGTGGGTGAGGAATGGAATGTTCAAATAGAAGATGTACCTGTTGTGAAAGAATTTTTAGATGTATTTCTGGAAGATTTACCTGGACATCCTCCAGAACGAGAAGTAGAGTTTTCAATTGATTTAATTCCTGGATCAAGGCCTATATCAAAGACCCCATATAGAATGGACACTGTAGAATTAGTCGAACTAAATAAACAACTAGAGTAATTGAGTAATAAGGGATTTATTCTCCCTAGTGTTTCTCCATGGGGAGCCCCTGTTCTTTTTGTTAAAAAGAAAGATGGATCTATGAGGTTATGTATCGACTATAGGGAGATCAATGCTATAACAATAAAGAAAAAGTATCCCCTACCTCGAATTGATGATTTATTTGACAAACTGCATGGAGCACAATACTTTTCAAAGATTTACCTTCAATCTGGATACCATCAGTTGTGTGTGAAGAAGGAAGACATTCCAAAGACAACATTTCGAACCAGTTACGGGCATTACGAGTTTACTGTAATGCCTTTTGGATTGAATAATGCACCCTCTGTGTTCATGGATCTGATGAATAGAGTTTTCAAGGAGTATTTCGATGAAATTGTGGTGGTATTTATTGATGATATCTTGGTATACTCAAAAATCTATGAAGATCTTGAAAATCACTTGTGCATTATCATGAAGACTCTGAGAAGACATGAATTATATGGGATGTTTAGCAAGTGTGAATTCTGGATTTAGGAGATTTCTTTTCTTGGCCATATTGTCTCTAAAGATGGAATCTATGTTGATCCTTCTAAGAATAAGGCAATCCATGAATGGCCAACACCTATGAGTATAACTGAGGTACGTAGTTTTATTGGTTTGGTAGGTTATTATCGATGATTCGTCCAGAATTTTGCCCGATTTGCTAACCCATTAACAAAGCTCACACGTAAAGGGGTTAAATTTGTTTGGACAAAAGAGTGTGAAAATGATTCGAAGAACTGAAGAGAATATTAGTCAATTCTCCTATATTGACTCTACCATCGGGGAATGATGGGTTCGTTATTTATCGTGATGCATCGAAGAAAGGACTTGGTTGTGTCCTTATGAAGAATGATATGGTTATTGCCTATGCATCACGACAGTTGAATATTCATGAACAAAACTATCCTACTCATGATCTCGAGTTAGCAGCTGTGATCGTTTCTTTGAAAATATGGAGGCACTACCTATATGGTGAAAAATGTGAGATTTATACTGATCACAAGAGTTTGAAGTATATTTTCTCACAAAAAGAACTCAACATGAGGCAAAGGAGATGGCTTTAATTACTCAAGGATTATGATTGTACGATACAATACCACCCGGGGAAAGCAATCAAGGTGGAAGATTCTTTGAGCAGAAAAGATCATGGAGTTTTGAACAATATGAGAATTGAAAGAGATCCAATTTTTATGGATCTAGTGAAGATGGTCATGGGAATAAATAGGGATGGTGAAACATCAATTATTTTTCAAATGGTTGCCAAACCATCTTTATTAGAAAGGATTAAGACTTCTCAGACTGATGATGAAGAATTTCGAAAGAAGATTAAAGCTGTGAATGATGGGAGATTGAGAGACTTTGTGTATGAAGATGGAATTTTAAAATTTGGGAAGAGAATTTGTGTTCCCGATATACCTGATCTAAAAAGGGAATTGCTGGATGATGCTCATAGTTCCAATTTCTCAATACACCCTGGGAGCACCAAAATGTATAGAGAATTGAAGGAACATTTTTGGTGGGACAACATGAAGAGGGAGATTGCAGATTTTGTGTCAAGATGTATGGTTTGTCAACAAGTGAAAGCTGGAAGGCAACACCCTGGAAGAGACATGCAGCCTCTACCCATATCAGAGAGGAAATGGGATAACATTATGATGGACTTTGTCATGGGGCTACCAAAGTCTCCTAGAAGGAACGATGTAATATGGGTTATTGTTGATCGTCTTACCATGTCAGCACATTTTCTTGCTATAAGGCAAGATCTATCCCTGGAACGTCTAGCAAGACTATATATTAATGAAGTTGTGAGACTTCATGGAGTACCCCTATCGATTGTTTCAGATCGTGATCCACGTTTTACATCAATATTCAGAAAAAGTCATCAGAAATCCCTGGATACTGAACATCATTTGAGCACTGCTTACCACCCTCAGACAGAAGGACAATCAGAACAGACTATTCAAACCTTAGAATAAATGTTGAGATCTTTCTCACATGACTTTCAGGGTATGTGGGATCAGTATTTACCTCTGGTAGAATTTTCCAATAACAATAGCTTCCATTCGAGTATTCAGATGGCACCATATGAAGCATTATACGGAAAGACATGTCGTACACCAACCTGTTGGGATGACGTTGGTGAAAGAAAACTTGTAGGCCCCGAACTGGTGGAGGAAACGATGGAAAAGGTGAAGGTAATCCAAAATCACATCGAAACATCTCAAAGTAGGCAGAATAGCTATGCCGATAATCGAAGGAAGGATTTGTAATTTCAAGTCGGTGATCATGTTTTCTTGAAGGTATCTCCATGGAAGGGAGTCATAATTTTTGGTAAGAAAGGTAAATTGAGTCACATGTACATCAGACCTTTCGAAATTCTAGAATGAATTGGGGCTGTAGCTTACCAATTGGCAATGCCGCCAAGTCTCTCCAAAGTTCACGATGTGTTCCACGTATCTATGTTGAGGAAATACATGCCTGACCCAACGCATGTACTCACCTATGAAGAATTAGAACTGGATCCCAGTCTGTCTTATTGCGAAGATCCCATCAGGATTCTTGATACGTGAGAAAACAAGTACTGAGAAACCAGACGACACATCCGGTAAATGTTTTGTGGAGAAACCATAAGATGGAAGAGGCAACGTGGGAACCCGAGGAAGATATGATGAAGAACCACCCGAGTATTTTCATGTGATAAGTATTCTAGAAATTTCGAGGACAAAATTATTTTAAGGAGGGGAGAATGTAACACCCCAAGCTTCTACGGTATTCTTCTCTTTGAATAATGTGATAGCGTGTGTTGTACGTAACACCGAGTTCTAACACACCATAACCAATCAAACTAGTCATTATGAATAGTAATACATAATTTTTGAAATTATATATATTTTATATTTCAAAATGGTCTTCATTTTTGGATTCCTAATATCGAATTTAGCCTAAGGTGAAATTTTGGAACTTTTCGGATAACTTTAATATTTTGATTAATAGTGAAAATTACTAAATTTTAATTAAAAACAACTTTTTTAGTCAAAATAATTAATAGTGATAAATTATGGATTTGAGTGGTTTTAAAGTATATTTAGAATATATTTTTACCATTTAATATAATTTTGGTCTTTGGACAAAATTTTACAATTAATCCGGACATAAATAAGTGTCAATCTTTTGATAGTTATTATCTCTTAAAAACACGTTTTTTGTTTATTAATGGGAATTAATTTAAAATTAATTTCTGCCACTTCTGTGTTTTGAATTTGGAAAAATGGATTCCATATTTGGAATCAGTATGTTCAAATTGTGTAAATATGTAACTTTTATTTGTACACATTTTGAATAATTACTGTGGTAAATATTTTATTTACCATGGTTAAGGGAAAATCTGGTAAATAAGGGTTAAGAAATAATATTATAATAATAATAAATTTCCATAAAACGTGTGTTATCCTTATTGGATGAGACATGTTATACCATAGGCATCTTTGGGTCGAATTTGGGACCCCATGGAGGCACTTGTAGGTGATAGAGACACTTTATTTTAATTAAGTTAAAATGAATAAAAAAATGACACAAGAATATATCTTTTAGAAAAAATTTTTTACATAGTGTTATATATGTTGGATTTTCGACTATAAATATTAATTATAAAGATAAAGATATTTCCTACATAATGGTAAATTATTTATAATTTTTAGATATTAAATAATTTAATTTATATATGACACAATGATGATGCAGTAATTACCTAATTAATGAAAAATTAGAATAATTGATATTATAAATACCAAAATAAATATAATTTGAGATTTTTAATGAATTAAAATAAATTTCATGGATAATATGACATATTATGATTTATTTAATTAATGTTTTTCGAAGTAATAATTCTGTAATATGTTTTACAAAAATCAACTATTGAATAGTGTCAAAATTGACATTAAAGACTTTTTAAAACAAATATTATATTATTAATTGATATTAAATTCCTAAAAATGTATGGTTATGCCAAGAGACTTATATAATTATATTTTTATCATTAATGGACCCATTGAGGGTCGCTTAGATGTATATGGTATGTTTATTAACCATATAATATAAAAATACATAGAGACATTATAAAATTGAAACTAATTAACTTAGAGTTAATACTTAAAGATAAGGTCAATATAAGTACCAAAACCTGTCTAAATTATATTGGTTGAGTTATTTTATACCTATACCCACCTTAACCTTTGAATAATCAACTTTTAAGCCATTATAAACCGAATAGGAATTTATTTTAAATTAATATTTCTAGCTTTTCCAAAGGTGCCCCTCACCCCTCTTATAAAAAGGCACTCCTGCTTCTCATTTATTCACACCTTCAAAGCCTTTTGGATCGGCCAAAATCTGCCCCAATACTCTACAAACTTCCCTCACTACAACCTAGAGGCCTTAGTTGGATCATAAAGCCATCCTAAGGATCCCTTTTGATCAAATGAAAAGGAAGAACCCGAAGAAGAGGTAATGATTTCACCACCCTTTTCCAAGTTCCTCTCTTATTCCACTTCTTCTTTCTTTGTTATTACCATTCTAAAATAATAACTCCACTATATTATATATACTGTGATGTTATTATAAATATGGTACAACCATATTCAGTATTCTATCCACCCTTTGAATAACATGTCACCATACGTGCGTACGTACAACTTACTATCTCCACGTCGTGGTGTAATTGTTATTCAATATATTATTATTTGGATGGGTATAATAATGATGTGTAACTCATGTAAATAATAAATATAACATTATAATGATTCTGTATATATGATATACTATCAAATTATATATTATTTTAATATCAAAAGAATGATATTGTCGCTCGTGCGTACGTACGGACTGCCGTCTCCACGAACGCGATGAGATTCATTCTCCATCGTATCCATTCAAGTATACTTATCATTTTCTGATTTAAAAATGATGTTTAAGGACATTATATCATTATTGATATGAATAATATACAACCTATCCATTACAAACATGGCTTACGTAACAAAACATATAAAAGAAAATGAGTAAGTTAACACCCGAAACAAAGATAATACTAAGATATTATTAACAAAGTAATGTTAAAAGATGATATATGATATAATATGAATGCTTATGATTCTTGTATAATTTAATAACAATTATTTCACTATTATACAAGAGGTTAACCTACCCCAACCATGGAAAAGTACAAGTTAAGGGTTATTTCACAATCTCTTCATTATCCGAGGTTGTTTATACGTAATCATCTACTGGGATCTCTTTATCATTCACATCCATGTTTCATAAAAACGAATTTCAAAACATTTTTACTATTTTCTAGAATATGGGTTAAAGTCATTTATACCCTTTTTTGACTTTTTATAAGAGGTTTATAAAGGAATCTTTCCGTTGTTTTCCAAACAATGTGCTTTTTAACCTTTTCGACAAAATTACGGTAAGAATGTTTTTTTAACTTATATGGCGGGTGCGACTATTTTCTGCCATTATAAAATCATCGAAGCTTCCCTTATAAGATTATAAGAATATTTTCAAATAAAATGTTTTATTTCATAAATATAAGACTCTTAAATGATTTCAAAATAGAAAGAGATATTTCTCTAAAATGAATTTTGATTTCATCTATGTCAACATCCTTTGATGGATTTTACACTTATTTGAAGTTGATTTATTATGATACAAAATTTCTATATTGTATTGAAGGTTTTGTGATATGTTTGACTGTGGATGTTCTATTTTTATACCATTCATAATTTATGGTGAAATTATCGACATTTCGTTTGCTAGTTTTAATACGAATGTTTATGTTATATTTAAACCTTTTCATATGGGAATGCATTGGACTTAATATGTGACGGGGGATCCCGCTATAGCTCCTCGATGCATCGGTAGGTCTCATGAGACAAACTAGTTTCTTGGCACAAGGCCTTGGCAAAATCCTATTTGTAGTCTTGGCATGAGGCCTTGGCTATGTGGTTATGATAGTCTGGCATTATGCATTCCATCATTATGAAAGTGGTTATTGATATTGCATGTGATTATTCGATTAGTAGAATATCCATGTGAATAAGTAAATGGAATTATTTCATTTTAATTTTTCCATACTATGTTTATGTTAATGTTTAAAAGGTTTTTGTTTTAGTTATACATTGCCTTAAATGTTTATGCTTATTTTTGAACGTTTCCGCTATATTGTTATCCTTACTAGGCATTTGATCTCACCCCTTTTCTATGTTTTATTTTTCTCAGGAAGTGAAGAAGTAAATTATGAATGACCTACAAAGATATTATGTGGTGATATGAGTGTGGAATATGGAGAAAATATGTTGTTGTAGTAGGTTTCCACTTTATGATGTAATGTAAAACTTTATGAATATATCTAGTGTTTCCAAGGCTACTAAACCAATCGGTCTTTTGAGATTTGATTTTCTTGTGATCATGCCAATGTTATGTAATAATACACCGACTCTAGGTAACTGGGGTCGGGGCGTTACATGACCCACATGTGCGACCCACCTAGGTGACCCATAATTGGGCAACCCTCCTAAACGACCCACCTGGGTGACCCATACCTGTGTGACCCGTACCTATAGGACCCACCTGGTCGACCCATTCCTGGGAAACCCACATATTTGAACCACATGGGTGACCTACCTACGTGATTTTGATGGTCCATAACATGGGGCTACGTCCCCACATCTTCACTTGAGATCCCTGTCAGGCTGGTGCCTTCACATTCATCCCAAACCCCAAGAAAAATGAAGAGCCACACCACATACTTTTTAGATCAAGTTGATCACATTCTTGGTTTCACCTTATATGCCCATAATGTCCACCCAGAGTATACCATGAGTTGAGATACACCTCCACACTTGTTGAAATTCCATGAGTCAATTTTCTCTTCTTTGTCACATTTCCGTGTTATGAGTTGACATTCTCATCATGGATTTTTCAAGTACTATGAGTCAATAATATCCTGAAGGAACTTCTAAAACCTCCAATGGGAATCCCCATTAAGAGTGATCCATATAAAAACCTGAAATGGGAACACTCATTAGAGGTAATCCCCAACCAAACCTTAAATGGGAATCCTCATTAAGAGTAATTACCAAAAACATCAAATGGGAATCCTACTTAGTGGTAAACCCCAACCAAAACACCAATTGGAATCATCATTAGAAGTAATCCCCAAGAATTTTCATCCCGCATCCATCTATGGATAGAGTGGATTGTGTAGTTTTCGGGACCATCCATTTCCTCTAGTTTCTCACATCGGGCAAGACTCACATGGGATTAGAGGTTAACGGTGGTCATGAAATCCACATGATCAAAAACCTTATGGGTGTCCTCCTATGGATTATGTCCCAATTACATCCCAAACCATATGGTAATCCTCCTCAAGAATAATCCCCAACCATACCAATCCAAATCACCATAGGGAAGCCTAATAGTGTAATCCCTGATAACATTGAACTATAGTAAAACTGATTCCAACTAGTGTCGTGTTAGGTAGGAAGCCTGCCTATGAAATAAGATCAATGGGAATTATTCTTAGGAATAAGCCCCAATAATATTCCAAATAATCCAAGAATCCTGCTTAGGAGTATGCCTTGGAGTAAACCCCCAAGTCAACATGAATTGATACATCCCTCATGGTCCTTTTTTAGGGAACCCACATTAGTATCATGCACCAATATAATCCTATCAAAGGGCTATAATCCCCTGTGAGACTAACTAAACATCATGGGTTTTGATTCCCATCCATGTGGGATATGTTGGATGCCCCCTGAGGTCCAAACCCAACACCTCAAATCAACCTTGTTCTCTCTAGGCCACAATCCCAATAGGGTCTAATTGAACATGGAAGTTAATTTCTGTTCTAGGTTCAATAGGTAGCATTGACATATGTCGCACATCAAACCCTGACAAGGAACATTGTGCCTATATATCCTTTCTTCATGAAGTTAAACTATACTGTTAGTTACATATCACATTAACATAAGGTATTACATGTCCCATTAAGGGGAACTGAACTATGTGAGTTCTAATTCCTTTCATGAGGATATGTAGGAATTACTTTTTTTCGTTCAATCCCAATATTAAAGAAACTATCATCTCTTGGTTGATGATATACTCTATAGAAACCTCTTTCTACATGGATGATGATACACTTCAGAGTTACCCACTGAGGGTCTTGAAAACCAATGTCATAATCATGACCAAGGAATCATTAATATGTACATAATATGATAGAATTGATTGAAAAAATTAGATACATACATATATCTCTATTTATGAAGAACCTAAGATATATACAAATGATTATACATTCCATACATGCTAATAATTGGTTATCAATTCTAGGGTAATCTACATCATACATGGGGTTTAAAAAAGGATTTGTGAATATGGCTTACATCAATAAGAGAGTCCCAAAGTAGGCAAGAATCCCCCACAAAAGAGTGAGATGTGCCTTACTTCCCATCCTCTAGACCAATGTGAGTTCTTAAACATCATTGATTGAACTGTCTGACGAGCACATGCCTTTGGAATGAAGGTGCGCTTGGATACAGAACCATTGGGTGTTTACAGATCAATACACAAACCTACTGAAAATATTTTGGAAATAGTGATTCCTAATTGGAACACACATTCTAAGGTAAATTGTCAAATCTTAATACTGAAGGAGAATATGAAGACATAAGATCTACACTATTCATCAATACTTAAAGAAGGATATTATTCACTACTACACTCAATGTAGTAAAGGGAAAACATAGAATCTATTGATTATATTTTCAGAGGAGAGGAAATTTCTATTTTTATATTAAAGGTATGTTTGTTCAAATTATCTATAAATTATAAGTGTTGCATCCATGTGTTTTTGAAAAATTGAAGGAGTATCCTAGAAGGAACATCAACAGAGAGTCTACATATAGTTGAGGCAACATTCATTGTTGACAATGAGAGGACCTAAAAGTCCATAAAATATGTGTGGATCCTTTTTTAGAGTAGTGAGTAAAGGAATATTAATAAGTTGATCCTTTCCACCGGTATTTATCCATTAAAATAAATTTAGGTAGTGACCCATGGAAAGGCAGTGAGCTAACCCTAAACATTGTAAAGGCATTGATCCAGGGCATAAAAGTGATCTAGATTGAACCTTGGTATTTTTATAGTGAGACATAGTGGAATTGGTACATCCAAACATTGTCATTTTATTCTCCTTGGACGTGGCCTATTGAGGGTGAACCAAGTAAAATTCATGTCTCCAGCATGATCTCTTTTTTATTTAAACATTTCTATGGGAAAAGGGGAGATAAGTGTTTTGTTTAATGATGAAACAGGATCTAAAGGGGATGTTTTTTTAATATTAAACCCCATGATTCACCCCCACTATCGTATTATTTTACCTAGTTGGGATAACATTTAATAAATTATTATATTAAAAAATACCAATATTGTCAATTCTGTCACTATTCAATATTTTGCCTTAAAAATTTCCATTAAAAAAGATAATTTTAATACTATCATTTTTTTACTCACATAATATGTCATATTAATCAATAAAATTAATGTAACTCCTTAATAAATTCAAATTATATATATATTTTTATTTTTAATATCATTTATTTGATTAATCCATTAATTTAGTAATTACTGCATTATCAATGTGTAATTATTTACGATAATTACATGTTCATTAAAAATTATTAATTTATTTCATATTGTATATAAATCTTTTATATTTAAAAATAATATTTATAGTTTAAAATATCTTATTGATAATACCACATTAAAATTATATAGTTATTAAAATCATGAATGTGACATCTTTTACGTTTTTAAAAAAAAATATTATATATTTCATAATCTCATTAAAATGGACATAAATGGTTATATAACCAAACCATGAATAATTATTGATGAAAATTACTCATAAAAAGTTTTTTGGCAAGCTTTTGGATCATTTAATGGTTCTTATCATTTTATTTTTATCCCGAATTTCCCAATTTACCCAATTTACCCTTTACCATGGTAACAAAAATTACAAAGGTTATTGTTCATAACAGACAAAAATAAAAGTGACCTATTTAATAAATTTGGACCTTTGGAATCCAAATATGAAACCCATTTTTAAAAATTCAAAACATATAATTTGTATAATTTAATTTAAAATTAATCTTGCAAAACTCATTGAAAAAATAGTTTTCTCCAAAAATTCATTTTAAGACTAAAAATGTACTTATAAAAAAATGTATAAGGATTATTAAAATGTGATTAATTATATTATATCTAACTAAAGTGTACATAATTTCTTTAAATCAAATTCAAATCATAAATGGGAATTTTAAAACCAATAAAATGATGGTTTTATAAAAATCTTTATCTTTTACCATTCATAAGAAAATCAATATTTTCAAAAAAATATCAAAAAAATTCACCATAAGTTAGTTTAAATATTTTTATTCAAAAAATAATATTATTTTTATAAAATAAAATTTATAGTAGTCCATGAAATTGATTATAATATTTACACTTAAAACTAATAAAACCATTTTTAAAGAAAATGAGTTTTCTAAGAATAAATTGATTGTACAAAAAATTAAGTTGTTATTCACAAAGCATTATTTAATAAATTAACATTGAGTAAGAATATAATATATTTCATAATGTGATCAGTACTCTTCATACCTTCTAATATAATTAGTATGTTTTAATGGTCACATTTAAAGATAATTTTTTTAGGATTCTTTTAGGACCAATGTTCTTATCAATGTAAGTTATCAAAAAAATTAAATTTATTTAAAAAGAAACATATTGTAAAATCCTAGGGTGTTACAATTATCCCATATATAATTAATTTAGATACATTATACAAAAATATGAGAAAAAAATTCATACATATCTTAATATATATCATTCCCTTATTATTTCTAATTACCCATCAATTAGCAATTCTTTATTAAAATCATCATTTGGGTGTTAACTGTTTTGTTTCCCATGGAGGTTTCAGTTTATTGATTCTAGTCCTTGAATAGATTCCTTGGTTTAATCTCCTTCAAAATTATAAACATTTCATAATATGATATTTATTAATTATATATACTTTTTATAACTGTTGATATTTGGAAATTATGAAAAATTAATTGGATCACTTTGTAAAGGTAGTAGTCCACACATACACATGGGTGATGTTTCCATTTTTCAATGGATATAACAAAATGATGGTAAATAATAATTTATATTTATAGAATCATAATTAAATCATAAATACCACATATATATATTCATTAAATACATATGTGTTCACCCAAATGTGATAAATTCCCTGAGAGGGGGTGAATTAGGGTATGAAAGATTAAAAACACTGCCCCTTTAGATATTGTTTCATTATAAAAAAACTCTTCTATACCTTTCCCATAGAAATTTATGAACAGAAATGAATGAATATACGAGAGAAAAAAATATATACTTGGTTCACCCACATTAGGATATGCCCTATGAGTATACTAAGGCAATGTTCCTGTGTTCAAAATCCACAAAAGCACATTTATGTTACAATGTTTTGAAAAAATTCACTATCCATTCAGTTTTAAAACTAATCAAAATTTAGAAGCTCACTTATCTCTGAACTGATGTGTCTTCACTTATCCTTTATAAGATTCTTCTTTTGATCACATGAATCAATATGTTTTACACCTCATTTGGTGCATCATTAAGTTACTTTTTAATCAACTTGATGAATACAATTTATCCAAAAAATTACTAATAAATCCTTCCTGATTAATGTAAGACTAACTTTCACAAAACCCATTTCTTAACTTTTTAAAACTACCATATATTTCATTAAAAATTTCCTTTTTCAAAAAATATAATATTTCATTATGCATTCTAAACTTTCACGAAACTCACAAATATTCATGAAACATTATCTTTTACAAAACATCATTTGTGAAACTAATGGTATTTCAAATCCTTCATGCAAGGATATATTTCATGAATTTTGAGCCTTTGGATTTTCAATAAGGATTTGTTTCATCAAGTGAGGGGGTTAGTTACCGATTTATAAATGTTATCTCCCCTATATTAAACATTCAATCTCACCACCTCATTTTCGTTAAAATCTTCATAGATATTCACGAATATACCTATCATCTCAAAAAATTAGTGAAATTTTACATTGATGAAACTTCTTGTAATCACATAACATACTATGTAACACCTTGTTACTGATTTATCAGGTAAGTCTTCACCCTCATTGTGTCCTTCCTATTCCATTGTTTGTATAGGGCCGAGAAGGGACTATGAGGATACCTATAATAGTGAGATCACAATTTTATTGGATTTTCACTTCTATCCATTCATTTCAGTAGGATTTAGAATAGTTACATGCTATATAATGGTTGTTGGATTCATGTCGTGAAAAGCCTCACAATGTGAAAGGTTATATATTGTGGAAGGGTCATACACATTGATAGTTATTTAAAGGTCAGTTTTTTAATATGAGGTGATGGATTTTTCTTCATATGTCGGATATAACGATCCATACTTTACATACATTTATATTGATTCAAAATTTAAGCACACTTATTACAACATATAACAAAACCATGAAAGTACCATATAGTTATAATGTCTTTAGAAACTGGGAAACATAAACAATTGATTCATAAATCATCTACACTATCTACCTTTTATTTCATCAAATCTATAACCCATTTTTTCATATCCTACTTAATAACAGTCTTCCTGACCTAGGGAAAAGAAGCATACAAAAAGATGAGCTCAAATGCTCGGTAAGGGTAAATAAAAGAAATATCAATCACATCATATTCATAAGAACATAACATTATGGAAATCTTAACCTGCAAAAGAGATCATAATTTCATAACATGGGATAAATCATAGTATTGAAATGTAATCATAACTTGAATCTTTGTGGAATACACACATAATCATAGAGAATCATTTCTTAGTAGTCAAGGCTCATTTTCCATGAATATCTTAGCGGACAAAGTCCATTTCCGAACCGAGTTCACTCCTCGTTTCAGTCATGTATCACTAAATAGGATAAACCTGCCATTACATCCATGTCTATCCCATAAGATATAAATCTTTACCCATTGAATTGGAGGGATATATAGGTCCCACCCATCTCATAAGGACACCATTCTTATGTGTTCCACAAGATCTTAAATCAAACATCATAACATAACCCATTTAATAAAAATGGAATTCTTAAATATCATGCCATCATAACATAATCAATATAAGATAAAAAACATCATTAAAATAAATCCATCATAACATAATCAAATAAATTCAGAAATAGGGATAGAAACATTACCCTATGTTATCTTAGATGGAAAATAATTTGGATAAAATGCTTGAAATCCATTCTTGAGGAAAATATCCATTCTACTTCAAATTTTTTTTTCTTTTCTTAACATGTTATAAAATTTTATACTAAAAGAAGTTGATTAAAAATATACTTGAAATATTTTAAAGGAAGCTTCATGGAAATAATTTTCTAAGAAAATTCATTCATGCCTTATAAGTTATAGAAAAACATTCTTCTCGTACTTTGGCCGGAAAATTCAAAAAGTACATTGTATGAAAAATGACAAAAGATTCCTTTTATATATTTTACTAAAAAAAATCAATGAGTAATATTGGATTTAAAAAAATTTATGAGGATAGAAATATTATTACATATTGAGGGAACATGGATGTGGATGATAAATACCCCCAAGTAAATTCTGAAGTATAAACAATCTCTGATAAAAATTGAGATTGAGAGATTTTCCCTTACCTTAGGTCCGATTTGCTTCGTATGTGTCTGAACCTTATGAATAATGATTTAAATAATGTAATTGACTTATTCCAGAATTTTACTCATTGTTATGATATCATATATGGTCATATTATTAGCTTCTTGTTAGTCATATTTCATTGCTACTAGTTATTTGGGTGTTTATTTCTTTTTGTTCTTATGCGTGTTTTGTCAAATAAATTCTTATTCTTATTTTTAAGTTATAAATACCTCATTTACAGAATTTTATTAGAATAATCTATATCTTATTTATTCATTTAATTCATTTATATAATCATTATGCAATGAAGACCATTTAGAACGAGTCACATCACATCGTGGAGACAGTTGGTCGTACATACGCACGAGCGATGATATCGTTCCCATGATCGTGGAATTTTATTAAAGTGTATGTACACTATTTAAAAATAAATATCACTTTACAATAATCATATATAGTTTTTATTTACACCAGTATACCCATCCAAGTAAGGTGGTGGTGGAAAACAGATTACACCACGGCGTGGAGACGGTATTCCGTACGTATGCACACGCGGTGATTTCATTTTCCGTAGGATGGATAGAAGGTGAATTAGGGTTGTTTCATATTTATAATAAAATATACGTATATGAGTGATACTGATTTTATTACTTCATAATGATACAAATATAGAAGAATATGTTGAAGAAGAAATAAATTGGAAAGGATCGGTAATGGATATTACCTATTCTTTGACGCGCCTCTTATTAACCTCCTCTTAGGGAACTAGGATTGGTCTTTGAAGAAGACCAGGACCTCTAGGATTTTTCTAGGGAAGTGCAGAAGAGAAATTGGTAGGGTTTGGCCGACCATGAAGGCTCAAAGTGTTTTGAGGAGGAGAGGGAGGAGGTGCCCTTTTATAAGGGAGGATAGGGGAACCTTAGAAAAAACATAAAATATTAATTTATTATAAAGTCATATTCGTTTTTTAATAGATCCAAATTAATTTATACTGGAGATAAGGTGGGGATGAGTAGAAATACTATCAGCCATTAGATTTTATACATGTTTAGGTTACTATTTTAACCATTTCATTTAGATTTAACTCTATGTTAAATAATTTTACTTTTACCGTGTCTTCTTGTTTTCTTACACTATATGGTAAATAAAATTACTATAACCTACCAAACTAACCCCAAGTAGATCATTATTAATATATATAACTTTAGATAAGTCATTTTTCCAAACCATAGATTTTTAGGAATAAAATAACAATTAATAATATATTATTCATTTTAAATACTATTTTATGTCAATTTTGACACTATTTGGTAATTCATTTTGGTGAAAATCATTACATAATCATTAATTCGAAAAACGTTAATTAAATCAATACTAATATGTGATATTAACCTATAAAATTAGTTTAATTCATTGAAAGTCTCAAATTTAATTTATTTTGGTATTTATAATATTAATTATGTTAATATTTCCTTAATAAGGCAATTACTGCATCATCATTGTGTCATAAATAAAATAAGTTATTTAAAGTCTAAAAATTATAAATAAAATACCATTATGTGGGAAATATTTTTTATCTATATAATGAATATTTATAGTCGAATTTATCTTTTTTATAACCCTATATTAAAAATGTTTTAGTTATTAAACATTGATTTTAACTATTTTAACTCTTCTTTAAATAAAATAATTTTAAATGTCCTAATCTATTCCATGTCAACCTAAATGGTCATATTTTATTTATAAGGTTGTTTGTGGTCGAATTAAACATTTACTATATTATTAGGAAATGTGTTAGGGTAATAATAATAACATTTTTACCCTTAATTAACCTACTTACTATTAACTGTGGAAAATAAAAGTAAAAAGTTACTATTCCCCAAATATTATTTTCATCTCATTGAACCACATTTTACTTACTGAAATATATAGTGTCTTTTGGATTTTTGAAATTCCATTCACAGATGATGTAAAATTATTTTTTATGTAGATTTGAAAATTCTCTTAGGCGGCGGGTAAAAGACTGTGAAAAGTTCAATAAAATTTTTATATATCTAAAATTTTTATAAAACAAATCCAATGAATTATATTGAACATATATAGGTATTATGTATCAATTTGGACCTAAAATAAATTTAAATAACATAAATAATTAATTAAATAAAAAAGTCAGTTTTTAAATAGTAACCCAGTGTTTTCACTATTCATCAAAAATTGAAAGTTTTCAGAAAAATACCAAAAATTCACGCTAGGATAATTTTGATATTATGAATCCAAAAATGAAGTCCATTTTGAAAGATAAAATTTATAAAATTTCAAAAATATGGTATTACAATTCATAATGGCTAGTTTTAATAATATTTTAATAGCATATCGTTGTTTAGTGAAACTCGATATTGCGTACAACGCAAGCTACCGAGGAAGGTCGCGATTGCATGTAAAGAAAGCCAAGCTAGATTTGTGTGTAGTGAATGATTGATTTGATGATGTATAGAACATAAAAACTAAATATTTCTCATAAAAATATCAGGTGTTACATTCTACCCCCCTTAAAATGAATTTCTCCCTCGAAATTCGTCACTTCGTAAAAAACAGAAGAGGATACCTCTCCCTCATCATATCCTCAAGCTCCCATGTAGCTTCTTCTAATTGGTGGTTCCTCCATAAAACATCCACCAAGAGAGTGGTCCTATTCCATTGATCATTTTTTCTATGATCCAGAATCACTATTGGTTGTTCTTCATAAGAATGATCTTGCTCCAGTGGTACAAATTCTGAGCTTAGTACATGTGAATGATCAGGTATGTACATTCTCAGGAGAGATACATAGAACACATCCTGGACTTGAGAGAGATTCAATGGAAGCGCCAATCGGTAGGCTACCTTCCCTACACGATCCAGTATTTCGAAAGGATCGATATATCTAGGGCTCAGCTTTCCCTTCTTTCCAAATATCATTACTCTCTTCCACAGAGATATTCGTAAGAACACTTTATCACCCACTTCAAACTCTAGGCCTTTTCTTCAGTTATGGGCAAAAAAATTTTGATGACTCTGAGCTTCTCTTTTGTGTTGTTGAATAGATCAGACCTTTTCTATCATCTCATCAACAAGATCAGGTCCTAATAGCTTTCATTCCCCAACTTCATCCCAGCAAGTTGGAGTCCTGCATTTCTTTCAATAGAGAGCTTCATAAGGAGCCATTTGAATACTAGAGTGAAAGTTATTATTATAAGAAAATTCCACCAAAGGTAGTTCTTGATCCCTACCAACTTTGAATTCCCTAGAGCATGCTCTTAACATATCTTCTAGAGTTTGAATTTTTCTCTCAAGATGACAGTCTTTCGGAGGATAATAAGTAGTGCTGAATCTCAACTCTCTATCCAGATTATGCTGAAGACTTCGCCAAAACATTGAGGTAAACCTCAGATCCCGATCAGATGTAATGGAAAGTGGTACTCCATGAAATCTTACCACTTCCTTTATGTATATCCTGGCAAGCTGATCAAGAGAGAAATCCTCTCTAATAGAAATGAAGTGTGCCAACTTTATAAGATGATCAACTATGACCCAGATAGCATTATTGCCTTTGGATTTTTTAGGAAGTCCGATGACAAATTCCATAGTGATGTTTTCCCATTTCCACTCAGATATGGGTAATGGTTGTAACTTCCTGTTAGACTTCTGTCTCTCAGCTTTAACTTACTGACAAACCAAGCATCGAGAGATGTATTCAACAACATCTCTTTTCATGCCATCCCACCAGAAGTACTTTTTCATGTCTCTATACTTATTCGTGCTTCCAGGATGAATAAAGAATGAATAACTATGATCCTCATCCAGTAGCTCCTTCTTTAATTCTGGGATGGGAGGAACACAAACCCAATTCATGAACTTTATTATCCCATCAAAATCAAGGTTGAATTCAGGAACATTTCCAACCTTCTTTTGTAACTCTACATCTTCTTTTTGTGCCTCTTTAATCTTCACAAGTATATATGGTCAAACATTCATTTGAGAAAGATAAGATTTCACCCCTTCCATTATAATTCCAATATCCATCCTTTGTTAATCCTTAAATATTGGATCTTTTGTGATCCTCATTATGGATAAGCTAGCATGGTCTTGTCGACTTAATGCATCTGCCACCTGGTTTTCTTTCCCATGGTGTTAATGAATTGAGCAGTCATAATCCTTAATTAGCACCAACCATCTTCTTTGACGCATATTCGGCTCCTTTTGTGTGAAAATATACTTTAAACATTTATGATCAGTTTAAATATCACACCTTTCACCATACAAATAATGCCTCCAAATATTTAATGCAAAGATTACCGCAGCTAACTCCAAATCATGAGTTGGGTAATTTTGCTCATGGATTTTCAATTGTCGTGTGGCATAAGCTATCACCATATCTTCTTTCATGAGAACACACCCCAATACCTTCTTGGATGCATCAATTTAGATCACAATCCATTCTACACTACAAGGCAGTGCGAGCAAAGGTGCATTGGATAACCTTATTTTCAACTCCTTGAAATTCTCTTAACACTCCTCCATCCACATGAACTTAACTCCTTTTCGAGTCATCCTGGTGAGTGGATTAGATAATCATGAAAAATCATTCACAAAACGTCAATAATATCCAGCCAAACCAAGAAAACTTCGGAACTCGGTTACTGTTGTTGGTCTCGACCATCTTTCGATAACCCTTGTTTTTTCTAGAACCACAGATATCCCCTCTTTTGAGATTATGTGACCCAAAAATGAATATTTTTGAAGCCAAAATTCACACTTGGTAAATTTGGCATAAAGAATCTCCTTTCTCAGGGTCTTCAATACAATTCTCAAGTGATCTTCATTTTTTTTATTGCTCTTTGAATATATAAGAATATCGTCTATAAAGACTTCCAAAAAATGATCAAGATAGTATATAAAGACTCTATTCATTAGATATATGAAGAGAGTAGGGGAATTAGTAAGTCCAAATGGAATCACTATAAATTCATAGTGTCCTTACCATGTACGGAAAGCCATCTTTGGTATATCCTCCCTTTTGACCCTTAATTGATGATACCCAGAACGAAGATCAATCTTGGAATTGTATTGAGCTCCACATAGTTGGTCAAATAAGTCATCAATGCATGGGATATGATATTTCTTATTGATTGTGATCTTCTTAAGTTCTCAATAATCAATGTAGAGTCTCATTGATGAATCTTTCTTCTTAACAGACAGAACATGTGCTCTCCAAGGTGACACACTAGGGTGTATGAATCCTTTATCAAGATTCTCTTTGAGTTGCTTCTTCAATTCCTTTAACTCAATTGGGGCCATTCTGTAAGGTGTCTTTGAAATAGGCATAGAACCCGGTTTGAGTTCTATTGAAAACTCAACTTCACAATTTGGTGGAAGACCTAGAAATTCCTCTAGAAAGACATCATCAAACTCCCGTACAATGGGTGTATTCTTAATCATGAGTTCCTCTCCAACCATTTAAGATAAATAACCTTAATTTAGTGGAATCAAGACCCATATGATTGAAGAAATTTCCACTTGAAGGTTATGTTCATCCATGCATCGATAGACGATCATAGATTGATCTGGAATATGAAATGTGACTTCCCTTCTTTGGAAATTGATATGATATCCATATAAAGATATCCAATCCATACCAAGAATCACATAAACATCCACTATAGGAAGTATCACAAGATTTTTAGGAAGCACTTTCCCATAAAATTAAATCAGAGAAGAATTGTAATCTTCTAATGCGACTATTGTGCCATTAGGGGTTGTCACAGATAACTCAACATCTAATTGTTGGGGTAATATGGAGATACCCTTAAACAATTCTTCATATGTAAAAGAGTGGATGGATATAGAATCAAATAAAAAATTTTCTACTTTAGAGTTGATGGTAAGTGTACTTTTAACCACTTCGTTATCGTACTCCACATCGCTGATAGAGATTGCATGTGACTTTCTTTTGTCTTTAGCCTTAAGAGTTAGTTGACGTCGATCATCATCATCAACCCTTAGATTAGGGCATTGATTAGCATAATTCCCCATTTCCTTGCACTTTTAACATTGAATTGTAGTAGGTGCACACTGTGTAGCCTTTTCTTTGTTCGCATCAATAGACATATTCTTCCCATCATTTTGGCATCCAAATGCCCGATGAAATTCTTTTCCATAATTGAAACATTTACTTGTCCATTTAAGACAACTCCCTCCATGTTTCTTTCCACACTTTAGAGAATAAGGTAAAACTCATCTTCTTTTCAGTGTGGTCTTTAGATTTCCCTTTGAATTCCATTTTCCCCTTCTTAACAAACGCATATGACTGATGGGTTACTCCATTCTCCATATCAAACTTAAGAGCACATCGAACAATTTCCTCGTAGCTATTGATGTCCCTTATGGATAACACCCTTCGAAGACTTGGTTTTAAGCCACTAAAGAATCAATCGATCTTACTCTCAGGTTGGATAATAATCCCAAAAGCATACCTTGAATGTATTGTAAAATTTTCTTCGTAGGTACCAACAGATTCATCATACATTTTCTTTAGTTCAAGAAAATCCTTCTCCATCTTTGTTCGATGAATACGAGGGAAATAATTATTGAAAAATATGTTCTTGAACTCGTCCCATTCCATGGAATCAATCTCATCTCTTGGCCTCGTATTATTGATAAGATTCCACCATTGATCAGCTTCACCTTCCAAATGATATACTGCTAATATGAGTTTATCATGTTCAGAACATTGAAGAACATAAAATATCTTTTCAGTGGTATTGATCCATTGTTCATCCACTAATGGATAAGTAGACCCGCTGAATGAGGGTGGATGCCGCCTCATGAAGGATTCAACAGAATGTTGCTCCTTCCTTTTCTCGTTTGGAATTTCTGAATGATTCATAGCTTAAGAAAGTTGTGTGATCATGGCTACAAGATTTTTCATTCCATCTCCCATAACATTTGGTTGCTCATTGGGATAATCATTGCATTTCCCATTGCATTCTGAATTAACACGGTTCCATCGGGTTCCAGCCATTGACTAAAACCAAGAAGAATAGTTTGAGCAACACTAATTATAATAAGAAAACCACATAATCAAGAATAAAATTTCACACTTATGGTCATATCATAGGTTAGTCATGGCCATTTCGAAAACACTATGATTGTGTTTTATGCTTAGACTTATCCTTAGGGTTCTTACTAATGCTTTCACATCCTTTTTTCCAAAGGTTGACTATACCATTACTCGAATACCAACTATAACGGTCTAGAATTACTTCCAGTGGACTATAATTGATACCTATCAGGGAACTCCATTGGTGGCAACACCCCCTGGGTGGGACACACAACCATCCCCAGTGGCAGCCATTTCCTCATGAAGCCCTTGAGTGGAGAGCCATGCATTGTCCAATGCTCACATGTGAGAGTTCCCAAGGGTCAGATTCATTCCTACCTTTTTTTCCTTGATACCAACTATAACGACCCATACTTTACATACATTGTTATTGATTCAAAATTTAAGCACACTTATTAGAACATCTAACCAAACCATTAATGGATCTTATAGGTATAGTGTCTTTAGAAACTGGGAAACATAAACAAATAATTCATAAATCATCAACATTTTCACCCTTTTATTTCATCATACCTAGAATCCATTTTTTGCATATCCTACTTAATACCCTTCTTCCTGACCTAGGGAAAATAAAATATACAAAAAGGTGAGCTCAAATCCTCAGTAAGGGTAAAAAAAGAAATCTCGATCACATCATATTTATAAGAACATATCATTCTAAAAATCTTAACATACAAAAGAGATCATAATTTCATAACATGGGATAAATCATAGTAGTGAAATGTAATCATAACATGAAACATTGTGTCATACACACATAATCATAGGGAATCATTTCTTAGTAGTCAATACTCATTGCCAAGACTATCTTAGCGGACGAAGTCCATTTCTGAACCTAGTTCCCACCTCGTTTTAGTCCTGTATCACTGAACTGTATTAACCTGACATTTCATCCATGTCTATCTCATGAGATATAAATCGTTACCCAATGCATTGGATGAAGATATAGGTCCCACCCATATCATAATGATAAAATTCTTATGTGTGCCACAAGATCACAAATCAAACATCATAGCATAACCCATGTAATAAAAATGGGATTCTTAAACGTCATGATATCATAACATAATCCATATAAGATAAAAGGAAATCATAAAAATAAATCCCTCATAACATAATCAAATAAATGTAAAAATGGTGATATAAACAGAAACCTATATTATCTTAGATGTAAAATAATTTTGATAAAATGCTTGAAATCCATTCTTGATGAAAATATCCTTTTCTACTTCAAAAACATTTTTCCATTCTTAACATGTTATACAATTTTAAACTAAAAGAAGTTGATTATAAATAAACTTGAAAACATGTAAAGGATGATTCATGGAAATAATGTTCTAATAAAATCCATTCATGTCGTATAATTTAAAGAAAAACATTCTTCTCGTACATTGGGCAGAAAAGTCAAAAATTACCTCGTTCTAAAAACGAGAAAAGATTCCTTTCATATCATTTACTAAAAACTCACCAAAAATTAATGTTGGATTTAAAAAATTGTAGGAGGATAGAAATAATATTACATATTGAGGAAACACGGATGTGGATGATAAATATTCCCCAGTAAATTAAGAAGCATAAACAATCTCAGATAAAAATGAGATTACGAGATTTTCCCTTACCTTAGATCCGATTTTCTTCATACGCATCCAAACCTCTTATATAATGATTTAAATAATGTTATTGACATATTAATGAATCATACTCATTTTTATGATATCATATATGGTCATATTCTTAGCTTCGTATTAGTAATATTTCATTGCTACTAGTTATTCGAATGTTTTATTGCTTTTTGTTCTTATGCGTGTTTTGTCGAATAAATTCGTATTATTATTTTTAGGTTATAGATATATGATTTCCAAAATGGTATTAGTGTAATATATATCATATTGATTCCTTCAATTCATTTATATAATCATTATTCAATGAAGATCATGTAGAACGAGTCGCATCACATCTTGGAGATGGTAGGTCGTACGTACGCATGAGCGATGATATTGTTCCCATGATCGTGGAATTGTATTGAAGTGTATGTATAATATTTCAGAATTAGTATCACTTTACAATAATCATATATAGTTATTATTTACACCATTATACCCATTCAAGTAAGGTGGTTGTCTAAAATATATTACACCACGGCGTGGAGACGGTATTCCGTACGTACGCACGCGCGGTGATTTTGTTTTCTATAGGATGGATAGAATGTGAATTAGGGTTGTTTCATATTTATAATAACAGATCAGTATATGTTTGATACTGATTTTATTACATCATTATGAAACAACTTAATAATATGATGTTGAAGAAGAATGAAATTGGAAAGGATCGGTAATGGATATTAACTCTTCCTTGACGCGCCACTTCTCATCCTCCTCATAGGGCACTAGGGTTGGTCTTTGAAGAATACCAGGACCTCTATGATGTTTCTTGGGAAGTGGATAAGAGAAATTTTCAGGGTTTGGCCGATAAAAAAGGCTCAATGTGGTGTGGGGAGGAGTGGGAGGAGGTGCCATTTTATAAGGGATGAGAGGGGCACCTTAGAAAAAACATAAAATATTTTTTTATTATAAAGTCATATTCGGTTTTTAATAGCTCCAAATTGATTTATTTTGAAGCTAAGGTAAGGCTGGGTCGAAATCCTCTAAAACGATAAGTTTTAGACATGTTTAGGTTACTGTTTTATCATTATCATTTTGATTTAACTCTAAGTTAAATAATTTTACTTTTATAGCGTCTTCTTGTTTTCTTACACAATATGGTTAATAAACTTACTATAAACAGCCAAATTAACACCTCGTGGATCATTAATAATATATATAACGTTATCTAAGTCATTTTTCGGATCCTTAGATTTTTTTGAATAAAATAACAATTAATAATATAATATTTGTTTAAAAAACGATTTTATGTCAATTTTGACACTATTTGGTAATTGATTTTTTTGAAAATCATAACAACATGATTAGTTCGAAAAAAGATAATTAAATCAATACTAATATGTCTTATTAACCTATAAAATTAGTGTAATTCATTAAAAGTCTCAAATTACATTTATTTGGGTATTTATAATTGCAATTATGTTAATAGTTACTTAATAAGGTAATTACTACATCATCATTGTGTCATATATAAATTAAATTATTTAAATTCTAAAAATAATAAATAATGTACCATTATGTAGGAAATCGTTTTATCTTTATAATGAATATTTATAGTCGAATTTATCTTTTTTATAACCCTATATTAAAAAAATTTAGTTATTTTACATTGATTTTAACTATTTTAACTCTTCTTTAAATAAAATAAAATTAAATGTCCTAATCTATTCCAAGTAGACCAAAATTGTAATATTTTATTCCTAAGGATTTTTTTGGTCGAATTAAACTTATCCAATATAATTTGGACATGTGTTAGGGTAATAATAATATCATTTTTACACTTAATTACCCAATTTACTTTTAACCGTGGTAAATTAAAGTATAAAGTTACTATTCACCAAAAATTATTTTCATCTCATTGACCAACATTGTACTTACTGAAATCAACCGGGTCTCTTGGATTTTTGAAATTCCATTCACAGAAGTGGTAAAATTTTGTTTTCTGTAAATTTTAAAATTCTCCTAAGAGGTGGGCAAAAGACGGTGAGAAGTTCAATAAATTTTATATATATATATATATATATGATTATTATAAAACAACTCCAATGAATAACATTGAACATATATAAGTATTATGTATAAATTTTGACCTAAAATAAATTTAAATAAAACAAATAATTATTTAAATAAAAATGCGGTTTTTAAATAATAACTTAGTGTTTTAACTATTCATAAAAAATTGAATGTTTTCAGAAAAATACCAAAAATTCACCCAAGGATAATTTCGATATTTTGAATCCAAAAATGAAGTCCATTTTGAAAGATAAAATTTTTAAAATTTCAAAAAGTGGTTATTACTATTCAGAACGGCTAGTTTTAATAATATTTTAATAGCATATCATTGTTTAGTGAAACTCGTTATTTCATACAATGCATGTTATCGAGGAAAGTCGTGATTGCATGTAAAGAAACCAAAGCTAGTGTTGTGTGTAGTGAAATATTCCTTTGATGATGTTTATAACATAAAAACAAAATATTTCTCGAAAAAATCTTAGGTGTTACATTGGACATGGAGGTTACATTACGAGTAACTAGGTTACACATCATGAAACAACCCATGTACAATTTTTAAAATAGGTGTGTGACTATTTTGGTTCAGTTCTTTCTTTGGTTCTTCATCGCTCCCGACCCTGGTCAATTCCTATGTGTTTTTAGGGACTACACCCTTCTATATGGAGCAGTTCGGAACATGATCTTCATTGCAGCTACAATGTATCTCTCTGGGTAAGAGACAATTATGTTTCATTGTTTCAATTTACCATGGTAGCACCCATAGGTTGAGTAATCAAATATATTTTTCTATTTTTGAGTTTATTCATGGATTCTTTTAGATCTATTATGCAATATCATTGTGGAGGAATTTCCTTTTTTAGTCATGGTCTGTCAAGTATTCTTTTCTGATGTATGTGGGTTTCCTCCTTCCTGCTGAGCCATTTTTTTTCTATGTTGGATCAATCATCAAATGTGGATTGGATTCTAGTGAGGTTTCTATTATCATTGGGTTTCTGTTGTTGGTGGATCCCATTTGGATCTTGTAAAACTCGAGCCTTGAGGTAGGTAGTTCCATCTCTAGACTATGTTTGATGAATTTTATTGTATTGTTTTATAAATTGGTTTAAAAATGAATTAGTATCGATTGGAAATATGATTTGTGTGTGTTGAAATGAGATTTTGAATAAAATTGGTTTTCACTTGGTTTTGATAAATGTAAAGAAAAATGTGTATCTTCAAAAGCATCGAAATGGAATTTTGAAGCATATTCGAAATGATTTTCAAATAATTGAATGATTTTTGATGATGATCACATTGGTTACCCTGGGTAGTAGGTGGAAGGTTTAGCTTGACGGATCATCCATTACGGGGGCTCACTTTTTGGGGTGTACCTCTTGTTCTAGACTGTAAATTAATTAACTTTAAGTCAATATATGATATTGGGGTTTCACTTTTTGGGCTGCTTCTCTAGACCAAGAGTGTAAATCATTGGCTCCATGTACTATAATGCACTGTTTCATAGTTAAAGGGGTGCGACAAGTATGCTAGCCTGAAATGTTGTATTTTTTTAGTAATGTGATATCGGTGCTATTACTATTGCTTTGAATTTTCATGGCCTTGTATTATTTTAGCGTTGATAAAAAATATGTTGTTTATGAAATGATGATTGGAAAATCAGCTTGGAAATTTATATACCATCTTTCATTTTATAACTATGAAAAGATAAATGTCTACCATGCTTTCAATAAAACTTCTTTGCAGCTTATCATTCCATGTTTTATAGAAAATGAGCATAAAATAATTGTTATACAAAGAATTGTTAAGAAACACCAAGGTGGAATCATATTGAGCCTATTATCTCACACCATTTGCATCTCTTTAAAGGTTTGTAGACATTCGTATGTATTTTTATGTAGGGAAAGTCATGGTGTAGCAATGGGGTAGTGAGGTACCATGTCATCTAGGTTGGGTAGCTGTAGATGAGATGGCCAGAGTTAGTCCATGCCATTGAATATAGTAGCTATTTAGTTTTTTTCCATTGTTGTTAGACTTGTCTTGATGATTTTTGCTACTTTTTCAGTTGTTTTGTCTATACTATCTTCTTACCATTATGGAATATATATATTATCATCCTTCTACTCTTTATTTATGATTTGAATTTGTATATACGATATGTGTTTGTTCAATTTGGGAGAAATCATTCCCTATGGTCTTTTTCGATGCTCGAGTACTTTTCTCAAGCTTGTAGGAATCGGTAACACCCTTTGGGTATGTGAAATATCAGATTCAGCGTTAGGTTTGAGGCCGACCCAGGTCGGATCATTACAAAATAGAATCAAAGATGGTTTTTTTGCAAGAATATTTTTCATGGGACGTCTGTTGGACTAGAGATAAGATTTTTTGGATTGTAAAGGTACGTTATAGTAAGTTACTAGCTAGATCTTATTGTGACGAGAATCATGCTTCCATGGGATATTGGGATATATGTCTCTAGTGTTGAGTTTTGTTTTAAATCTTAGTTTGTACTACTGGGTTTTTGGGTTTGAACTAAAATTTATTGTGTTGTTTGAATATTTATTATATTTTGGTGTGTAGAAGTAAGCCGTTGAGACGTCTTCCATAAGTCCCTCTAGGGGGTGTATCCAATGGTGCTCAATGAAATCCACATTTGGATCAAGATCAAATCAAAACTATCATGCGATCAGTTCATGTCATTGATCAGGATGCACCAGGAGTTTAGAACGTGGATCTGGAAGTATGGACAAGAGTTATGGGGGAGAAAGATCAATCATGATAATTCCTTCTCAATAATCCATCATTATTTAAGAGGAATTAATGAATCTTAATAAGTGGAGGATTGGCTGGACAAGATCGATCAAATCTCCAGATTCATAGAAACACATGAAAATATCCAGGTAAAATGTGCAGCATTTCGGCTCGAGGGTTCTAGAAAGTGATGGTGGGATTCAATTGTTCCCGAATAATGACATGTGGGCTTGGATTGGAATAGTTTGAAAACCACTTTCTTCTTTAGTTTTTTTTAAAAATCTCTGATGTTCAAAAAGTATATGGAATGTCTCTCTTTTTAGTAGGGAGAGTGTATGGTGTCTGCGTATACTAATCGGTTCACTGTGCATGTCCATTTAGCTCCGAACGTAGTGAAGAATAGCCATATGAAGTCTCAGAAGTACCTATAGGGTTTATTAATAGATATTTGATCACAAGTGTCTATGTTTAAGCATTTGACCTATGCAGAGATGGTAGATATGGATATAATGTTAGATCTGAATATAGAAGGCATGGATGGTTTTTATCCCCTTATCATCCATCATGGGGAAGTTTCACGGGTTCACATGTGAATAAGTTGAAGTGGTACGATCAACATAATGGTGATTGAGGTGGGTCTCAAAAGAAAACCTCCTCTACACCATATGATACAGTTAGTGTAGTGCGTATGACTTTCTATAAGTGTGGTAGGGTCAGACACAACAAATGTTTTTATCCTATTCTCGTGATGACATGAAAAAATTATGGACATGTTGGTCATAAAAAATGATTCTTTTAGCCCATGACTACACCTATTTATGGATTGGGTTCATCAGATCCAAATGATACATTGGTGAAATAATAATATTCATGGACCATAATGCTCTAGACACAGGCCTCCAGAATGATGTATGTTCACGTAGTAGATCAGTATCCAGCGGATTTTGATACAGGTCTGACCACAGTGAGAGGTATAATACTTATTGAATCATTTGTAGAAACTGATTTATTTGACACTGGTGCCTCCCAATAATTTATATATTCACTTTTGTATGATTTTATTAAACTCCCAATGGAACTTATACCCATTATAATTGAGATAGTGACTCCCCTTGGAATGCGGAAAGAGCAGGGGTTCGGGTGCCCTTCATTTTAGTTAATGTTAGCTGATTCAAAGTTGGACTTGGATATTCTCTTTCATTATATGGATCTGTTTGACTTCGTCATCAGTATAGAATGGCTTGTTTCACATTGAGTAGGGGTTGATTGTTATCATTAACGTGTTTCATTTCATACTATCGTTGGGAGCTCTCATGTGTTTTAGGGGGAGTGGAACCAGATGTCTGGTCATGCAGGGCCCACCCAACCAGAGGTCAGGAGTATGTTTTCTATTGTTTCAATTGATCTTCATGATATTTCAAATATTGTGGATATTCCAATTATATTTCAAGACTTTTCTAATGTATTATTAATTTAATTCTCTACTCTTCCTCTAAAGAGAGAGGTGGAGTTTACGATTGACCTTGTTCTAGGTACACTTTCAATATTGGTACCATCCTATCATATGATACCAGTAGATTTAAAAGAGATTAAGATTCTAGTTTATGGCCTCTTGAAAAAAGGTTTTGTCTTCCCTAGAAATTCACCTTAGGAAACCCCTATTCTCTTTACTAAGAAGGCAGATGGTTCACTTCGATTGTTTGTGGACTATCATAAGTTGAATCAGGTAGCAATTAAGAATATCTATCATTTTCCTCATGTGGATGAATTTATTGATTATTTAAAGGGGAAAAGTTGTTTTCAAATATTTATCTTTAGTAGATTTATCATCAGATCAAATTTTGATAATATGATATACTAGAGATAGATTTCAGGAGAAGGTATGGCCATTATGAATATCTTGTTATGAATTTTGGTATGACTAATTATCCTGTAGTTTTTATGGATTTGATGAATTGTATACTCCATTAATACCTTGACACTTTTGTGGTAGTTTCTGTTGATGATAACCTGGATTATTTGGAATCTGAGCATGAGCACAAGCACTATCTGAACCAGGTTTTGGAAATTATTAGAAGTCACCTTTTTTAGGGGAAGATTTCAAAATTTAGTTTCTAGATTAATGTGGTGAAGTTGTTAGGTCATATGATTTCTGAACATAACCTATCAGTTAACCATAAGAAGATGAATATTTTATTGTCTTGTAAAGAACCACAAAATGTCATCGATATATGGAGCTTCATTGGTCTTTCTAGATACTACCAAGGGTTTGTTAGTGATTTATCTAGGTTGGAATCACCTCGGACATCACTTACCAGTAATGTGGTGAAATTCACATGGGATTTAATGTGTTCGTATTCTTTTGATAAATTGAAACGACTTCTGCCATCATTTCCTATTTTGATCTTACATGAGGCTGGTAAGTGGTAAGTGGTGTTTTTCTTTGATTTTGGTGTAGGTTTGGGATGTATGCTTATGTAGAATGACCATGTGGAAGCTTACCACTCTCACAAGCTTCGATTACATAAGATTAATTACCCCACTATTGATTTAGAGTTTGTTGTAGTTATGCATTCACATAAATGTTGGTCGTACAATATTTTTGGGGAAAGGTTCACAATCTTCTATAATCATAAGAGTTTCAGTTATATCTTTTCTAATAACGATTTGAATCTTATACCATGATGGTGGGTAGAATAATTTTAGACATTTGACATCAATATTTCTTACACCCCGGGGAAGGGGAATTTCTTTGGTGAATCTCTTAGTAGGAAAGTATCATAACAGCTTATTCTGGAATCAAAGGAGGAATTAAATGTTATAAAAATTTTCACTCAGTTTCACTTGGATGCTTGGGAGGATGTTGCCTGTATGGTTATAACTAGTGTTTAGTTATCATCATATCTCCTGGACTCTATTTTTTCAGATCTAGCAATAGGATGATGAGTTTAGTGTAGTCTGAGAAAGCCTCTACGGTGGGGATATTGTTTTCGGTCAGTCCCTATATTAAGATGGTATTATCTACTTTGGGAAGTGTGTTTTCATCCCTATATCTATGAGGATTTTAGTCTTATTTAATTGTCATATATATTCATTGGTTGTTCATCCATGAACTGAAAATATGTTTTATGACATGATATGGAAATTCAGTTGCCGGGTATGAAGCATGACATTACAGATTATGTGTCCCACTATTACACCTGCCAATGGATAAAGGAAGATCACATGAAACCCTCTGGTTTTCTTCGACCTCTTCTGGTGCTAGTTTGGAAATGGGGTGAGGTATTCATGGATTTTATTGCTATATTACCATGAACTACCTAAGGGAGGAATTCTATATGGGTGGTTTTTGATTGGTTGAATATGTCTACTCATTTCACTTCGATCAAGTATACCACTATAGTTGAAGATCTAGGTAACTTTTACATACAGAAGATTGTGAGGACATGTGGGAGTCCTTCAACCATCAAAACAAAAGAAAATATCCTTTAACATTTCCGGAATATTATAGTTCAAGAAAATGCACTGATAAATCTCATCATTATCAGTGCAAAAATAAATGCAGAAAAGGGGGGTCTTTATTTGTACTAAATGAAAGCGCTGATAAAGTATACACTTTTTCAGTGACTTTTTTTAGTGATAATAAAAGGTCTCCTTAATAAATGATTTATTTTAGTGATGATAAAGTATAACCTTTATTATTACTTTTTTAGCACTGATAATGATGTTTTTTATCGATTCTTTTGGAGACCTGAAAACTATCGAGATTTATCACCACTTTTTTTGTGCAGATAAAGATCACTTGTATCAGTGCATATCAATTTAATGTTGATAAAAGGGTTCTTTATCAGCGATTTTCTGGAAGTATGGTTAAAAGTGTCCATGATCTATTTAAAAAACCCTAACCCAGTCTCAATCATCACAATTTCTAAACTCCCACGAAGATCCTCTAATTCCGGTGCAACTCCACTATTATCTATAAGAAGAATCAAGAATAGAATCTAGGGTAAGTTATTTTCTACTTTTGTTATATCATTCTTTGATATTTTGGGTTCTTCATTTTTCATTTGCGCACTATTATAAACCATAAATTTCATATCCTTTATTCTATCATGCGACTCCACTAGAAGAATATCATATTTCCTAACAAACCCTTTATGGTTATCTATCATATCTCCCCAAAAGTGTTCATGCCTCCAAAATTTCCATGCTTCTAGTAATACCCTCCTTGTTTCATGTATCCATCATGTTCCAATGGATTAAAATCTAAAAATTCATTCCATTTTCTTCCAATTATGAGGCATAATAACCCTAGTTCATTTAATATTGGCATTTTTGTGAAAATATACTATAAGAATTTTGCAACACAGACCCCTAACCTCGTGTTCAATAAAAAACTTTTTCTTGTATGAATGAAAGAAAATTTAAGTGTACGAAATAGAATGTTTCAGATCATTATTGATTCGGTTACTTATAATATTATCATACATAATGTTTTTATGATTAGAAATCCTCATCGTGGAAGAGTGCTTACTTGAGAGTAGCTTCTTTTAAAAACAACAAGAAATGGCCTCTTGTGTTTCATGGGGTAAAGAAAACAATTTTGATACATACATGAATTCATGATTCCAATTGATGGGCCATGAAATTTTATATGATCATTTATCCATACATAGACATATTTTAACCCCTTTCATGAGAAGCTTCATTTATTGTGAAAATTTATACATTTAAATTAATATCTACATACTTTATTAAATGATATGTTCCCCATGATAGTATTCCTAAATTTAAAACTCATATTTCCCTCAAGAATGTCTTCAAGATCCAAATTAAAACTTTCAAACAAACCATATGATTTTTTTGAGCATATGATGTACTTAGAATACTAGTCACCACTATCTAATTGAATGTCTAAATAATTAAGCACACTATCAAATTCCTTTATATAAAAAAGGACTCTATAATTTTAATTCCATGTGTTGAAAGACAGGGCATATATATTCCATGATTATGGGCTTTGATCAGTATATTCCAAAAATAAGGAATTCGTATAACCTATTTATAAGGGTTATAAAAAAAACATTGATCCCAATACATTTGACCCAGAATAACATCCTTCTTATCCAAATAACTTTAGTCAACCCTATGAAGTACCAACATTCATATATTCAGTGTTAATATTTTTTTCTTGTAATAAAATTCGGTTTCACATGAAATATAAATATCAGTCTAGGTAGTATTGGCCTTAGGTCCTCCTTGTCCTCCCAAAGTGATAATAAATTGATATTTGAGAGAAAGGGTAGGATTGTAAAATAAATATATGACAGCTGGTTCTTTACTGGGTGGACTATCTTAGTTTTCAAAGGGAGAAGTAATGATGTTGTTGGAATGTTAAATGAAGAGCCATAAATAACATGCATTTTTTTATTAAATGGAAGAATCTTCAAAACATTCAAAATCAATATACTCAATATTGTATTGAGGGTATGGCTCCTCGATGAATCATATTTAATATCCATTCTTAAAAATTCATGGAATTAATTATATGAGGAATTAGATTTTGAAACCTATTCCTAGAGAGGGTAAAACCAAAAATAATTAAAAAATATCCATGAGATCAACTAATCTATGATCACAACAGGAAAAAACATAAAAGAACAAGTAATATATATTTTCACACCTTTCTTTCCAATGAAATAATGTTTTATTTTTTCCTTTCTTAGTGGAATTCCAATGTTGCATATTGAATCATGGTTTTTTAGAGAAAAAACATTCTCATTGTTGAAAATGAGAGTAGTGGAGTAATCTCCTGTGCATGTTATGTCTCAATAAGTCACCACAAAATCAAGGGATTAAAAAATCCATTTGGGGTACTCATCATCTTTTTTGTTCTATCAAAAACACAAAGATCCAATAAACGAGGAATTGAAGATAATTGTAATATAGTTCTACAAAAAAATCTGGACTGACTGATGAAGATCATTCTTCATTGGATTCAATTCATTTTCTCTAATAGAAAACTCTTATTTCCTTGTATACAAAATATAGTCCATTGGTAAGTCTTCTCTGTCAAATCTACACATTCACTATGCCTACATTTCCACCAATTCCTTCCAAATCTATACTCCACTCAACCGGATAGAGGCTCAATATAATGAGATAGTGAATGGAAAAAATGATTCAAAATACACAACTATAGTGCTCTGTAGCCCGAGGTTTCATATTGTTTTTGTGTAATTTCTGCTGACGAGTGTATGTTATCAAAAATAATGAATTTTAATTGAAATTTCTATAGAGGTAATTAGGTATTATTTTAAAATTTATACTCAATATTACTCAAAAGTATTTAAACTAAAAATTATGAAAATAACTGGTTTATTATTTTTTATAATGTTTATTGGGTTAAAATTCAGTTTTTAATAGGTTTTATTTTATTAAAAGATGGGATATGTTATTTTAATAGGTTTTATTGTAACAATAATATATTGTTTTCTTCTTGTATTTGTGGTGTAAATTTCATTTCATTTAAATACTATATATTGACTTTTTTATTCATATTTGGTGTGTTTCTAGTGTGTTTTTTGTTCAGTTTCTGGTTATGTGGTGTGTTGTTATAGCACACTGTAGTGATACTATATTTTTCTATTACATGATAGAGTAATATGGCCTTTTATAAAAAATTTTAAAAGTACTAGTAAATAAAAAATTAATCAAGGATTTTAAAAGTGCGGAAAAAATTTCTATTATCTATGCTTAAAAAAGATCCGATAAAGGAATCCTTTAGCGGAGAAAAAAAGTGAACTGATAAATGGGAAAATTGTAAGAACTTTTAAAAGCACTGATAAAGGTCCCATTTATCAGAACATTTTTAGCACTGATAAATTTACCCTTTATCAGTGCAATTTCAGTACTGATAAAAGTCTTGGGATTTTAATTTTTCTCAAGTAGTAAACGCTTTTCTAGCACTCGTAAAGGCCATTTCTATCATAGTTAAAGGCCGGTTTTGAAGTAGTACACTATTTTGGATAGGGATACTAAGTTTACCACGAGATTTTGGAGGAGTCTCCAATAGGATTCAGTAACTCTAGTTAAGTTGAGAAAGACTTTCCATCCATAGATAGATGGTAATACAGAGTGTGTGATTTTGATCATGGATGATATGCTTTGTGCCTGTGTCTTGGGGTTTGATGGATCATGGGAAAACCATCTGGGATTGGTTGAATTTTTATTCTACCACAGTTACTAAAGATCGATCAATATGGATCCTCTTGAGGTATTTTATAGTCACTTAAGTAGATTGCCTCTTTGTTGGGCTAAGGTATGTGATCTATCCTTTGTTGGACCAAGTTTTTTGAAGGAGACATCCACAAAGATTCAGTATGCATATTGACCTCTGGTTATAGAAAAGAGTTTATAGAAATTATATGCTGATTAGAAGTGTTTTCCATTGGTTTTATCTGTTGATGACTACATTTTATTTAATGTTTCTCCTTGGACGGGTCATCCTCATATTAAAAGATAGAGGAAATTGGATCTGATATGTGTTTCACCATTTGAGGCCACTGAGCAGCTTGGTCAAGTTTCTTATCAGTTAGAATTTCTATTTTTGATGACAGTTATTCAGTATGTTTCCCATGCTTCACAGATATGTAAGTATCAACCTGATTCTGCTCACATTATGAGTTGGGAAGAAATTGAGTTAGAACCAGGCGTTTCTGTTATGGAGAAGCCGGTTGAGGGATGATAATGGAGAAAATCTGATGTCACTTCACGATCCCACATTGAGTAGTGACCCATGTGGAGTCCATGTACATTGTTCAAGTATCTCCTAGTATTTATGCCTTCTTGGGGAATGGCTCACTACCATGTCATTGGGTTAAGCGTGACTACTAGTTCCTCATTCCAGTGGTTTGGTGTAAGTTGTGATTCTTTGTGGTTTTGGTTGGTGTATGTGTGTTTTTGAAAATTAAAAGGGGGTTTGAAATGAAATTTTTTTATTTTAAATGTATTTAAATTGGGGAAATGGGTTTTGAAGGAAGAAGTTCTACTTTGTAATTTTTTTATTATTTGGAATTGGTAAAGAAATGGTTTGGGTGAAACCTTTGGTACTCCTTGTGAAAATTTTCACATGTGGGAGTGTGTGTAAAATATGGGTTTTGGAACATATGTATGGAGTTGAATTAACACTTACACAACGGTTTATGGGATTCTATGAGTGTTTATTTGAAAGTAACGGCTTGAATTTGTTTTTATAATGTTATTTTCAGAAGGTAAAATGGGTTTAGAAAATCGTTTTCATTTTGAGATGTGGTTTATGCTTGGTGATAAGTGGTGTTGTGTTTTGGAAGTATCTTTGAAATTAGTTGGTCATGCAAATTAAAATGAATATTGGATTTTTAAGGGGTTTATTTTTTGTTGTGTTAGTGTGTTTTCAATTTGTGAGCCTATTGCTTCATCTTGGGATGTCTCTTTTATATTGTTATTTAATTTGATGTAATTTTTTTTAATTTTTTCTTCTTATGTTATTTAGAATATGCCTCCAAATAAATTCCCCAAATTTTCTTATGAGTCATGACAAATTTATGATTCTTTATTTTTGCTACAAATACTTCATGGTGATTGGGGTATATTTGAGGTGGTGATGTGGCTTGAAGAGGTCGAGCGTGTCTTCATGGCGTTGGAAACTCATGATGTTATCAAAGTGTGTGTCGTATTGGGCCAATTTGAAGGTCCATATTTGGATGAATGAGAGCTATTTTCCCCAAAAACATTATATGTAGGGATGACGTGATATTTCCTTGGTCTGTATTCTTCTAATGGTTCATATGTAAGTAACTAAAGGCAATGAAAATTGGAAGAACTCATTCTTAATCAATAAGTCTAGTGAACGATGATGTCATATATTGACCATTTCAAGTTACTGGTTTCCTTTTCTCTAAATATTGTGTGGTAGGATTTGATAAATACATATCCCTTTATTAGGTGTGTTTGCATAGAGATCAGGGGTGAGTCCTCATTTATAAGGATCATTGTTTTGAGAAGGTGGGAGATGATGTGTTTTTAATTGGGTTGGTTTTCAGATCACATGTGGTCGAAAATCTGGCCTATCTATTTGCTCATGAAGTTTCCCTATTTAGAGAGAGGTTCAAGCCAGAGGACCCTATTCCTAAGGAGTTATCATCATTAGTTATAACTTTTAGCTCATCAGACCAATCATTGGTGTGCCATTAATGACATTGGTATTAGTATTCAAATCCATCTTTTCTCATCCCTCCAAAGACCTCCCATCATTGTAACTATTTGGGTCACCTAGATATGTTCTGCATGAAGAGTTTCACGAATAAAGGTTTATGACTAAGGGATGCTTGTACCTGACTATGAGGCTGGAGATGCTTCAGACATCAGACCCCAAAAATAGGTATCAGGGTGAAGCTCTCACAAAGGTTGGGTTTGTAGCAGTAAGTGAGACCTTAGACCGATTCATTATCGTTTGTTTTGGAATAGAGACATTTAATGTTTCATTGTCATTGTTTTCATGTTTTTTTAAGTTTTTATTTTGTTGTGATAGCGTGATTAATATATCCGTTCTAGATCTTAGTGGTTTCATTTTTTTGATTATGGTCTCTAGAATTATTTATTTTTCTAAAAAGTGTATTTGGACATTGTGTGGGTTGGTCCTAGTTTTATTTGTGATCATTTGGAGATATAAGTGCTTGGGGATATCATTGATTGTAATTGTGTTTGAGTGTGCTATTTGGTTCAGTTCTTCTCTTGGCTTGGGTAGAGAGATCTAGGTTTCAGTAGAGGTGTTGTCTCACTCATGCTAAGGATGTTGGATGTTTTTGTGTTTTGTTTTTTAGATCGGCGTGGTAGATTATTATTTCCTACTGTGTTTTTATAGGAAGTTCCGACATCCTAGTGCCATGATATTCTAGGTTTCCATGTAATGGGATATCTATTTACGTCTAGGTAGTGTGGTCTAGTTGTGAGGTTAAGTTGAAGGAGTTCTATTTGGGGGTTCCATAGTTTTTGGTTGTGGTAATGGTGTTATTCGGTATGTTTGGAAATTTTTAGTTAACCCCTGTGTCCGGTTGCTGGGTTTCTCTATTGTGGGTTTCCCATTTACGTGTTGGTGGAGTTGTTTGGGTATGGGAGTTCGTCTATTAGCTGAGTTCCTATGGTGGGAAGAACCCATCATGTTATCCCCTCATCCTCCTATTGAGGATTCTTCTTGATTGGCTATGTTTAACTTGTGTTATGAATAGTCACCCTGAGGTTCATGGTATCTCTCAGTTTTGATTGGTCATGGACTCGAATTTTAGATAACATTCAGTTGTGTGACATTATTGGTATCGAAAGGGTCTACGGTGGGAGGAATTGTTAAATCCTGATTTTGGATACTCTTTTATTTTTTTATTTTCTTTATCTACCGTATTTTGGTTGAAGTTTGGGTTTGGATCCTGGTTTGAAAGATTTGATTTTTGGAATTTTTTTTGGGTTTCAGGCTGGTGCATGTGCACTACACAGTTATCGGTAATCGGGCAGCTGACCCATGTGACTGTGTGGTTTCCCACCACTAAAAATAAATAAATTTGATAAAAACAAATTTAAAACAATAAAATAAGAAAAAATGAAATAAATTAATAGAATGTTATAAAAATTATAATGATTATATTATCATTATTATTGTTGTTATTGCTAAATTTATTATTATGTTTTTATATTATTATTATTATTATTATTTTCATTATTATGATCATTATTATTGAATTTATTATTAATTTTTTTATATTTTAATTATTATCAATCCAATTATTATTAAGACAATAATAATAAAAATAATAATAATAATAATTATTAGGATAATAATAATAATAATTTTTATTATAATATCGTTTATCTCTATTTTAGAAACCCTACGGGGTTTCCCTCCTCTAACCCAACCCTTCTATACAGCGTGCCACACCCCCCCCCCCACACCTCTTCTCCCCCTTCGGTCGACCTCCCTCAAACAGACACTCCTCTCTTCAGGCTCATCACCCCCACTCCAGTACCCACACCCCCTCACCCGCTCTCTCACCTTACCAGCATGACACCCTTAGTGGGTTCCCCCTCTCATTTTATGACTTTGGTCCATCCTATCTATCTCCCGGTAAGGTTTGACCGAACCAAGTGTTTTAGGGGTGGAACTAATTCTTCTTTTCTCTTACTTTAGGGTTGTGGGAAAAATATCTTGAGGTGTCATCTTCTGTGATCTGGCAACCACTGCAGAAGGAGAGGTGGTTTCACTTTGATTTGGTTCACTAACATCATCTAAGGTAAGGGTTTACACTTTTTTCCTTGCTAAGTACCATCAAATTTTGGGTATTATGAAGTTTATGGATTCTTGGTATTTTAATTATGGTGCATCGGTCATGAATTTGTGGTTTCTAGTCGACAGGTCTAAGGTGACTCACCTGTGTATGCATAGGTAAGTATATATATATATATATATAGCTTCCCCTGTTATTTGTATTTTCACTCATCGAATTGAGTATACATGTATAGGGCTAGGTGTTCCTATGGATATATATGGAAATCCATACATAGGTTAGTGGAGACGGGTATATGAATATAATAAATTATTCAAGGATCTCCTTGCACATGTTCGTGGCCATGTTGGAGTGTGCATAGTGTTATGTGTCCATATATTTATGTGAATATTCGTATGCTTAGTGGGTGAGCAGAAACTCTTAGTTAGAAATCTCTAAGGGTTGAATGTTCAGTTTCGTTCCTCCATGAGGTAGGATCACTATGTATTGAAATTAAATATATGAATCATTTATTTCTTGCATTTAAAACCTATTTTTATGAGTTATTGATATCGAATTATTAGTGAAATTGTCTATCTTGAATTGGAGTGGTTTTATTCTTTTAATGTTTTTCAATAAATGGTTTGATTGCATTTTTCACATCAAGTGCTTAATGAAATTCCCCATTTTCTTTTATAAATGTGTTTTAGAATTAAAATGGTGACATGGGTTTCATTAATTATTGTCTAAGTGGTTTTTTGGTTTTGAATTCTTTGTGTTTGGTTCTTTTTAAAATGGGTTTGTGTGGAATGTTTTGTTGAGGCCCATTTGGTACCTTTATAAAATAATTTGATTTGAGAACTCTCTTTGGGATGCCCCTCTTTCCTTGCAGGATTTTGATGGGAATGGGTGGTCTTCATATGTGACTTTACTTATGTGTTGATTTTTGAAGGTGAGAGGAGGGAAATCCCTTGGAGTTATTCAAGGTTGACTTTTTCATTCATTTCTTGTGTTTGTGATTCATGTATATGTGACAGATTTCTTATTTTCGATTATTGGATCACCCCTTATTAGTCAAAACATGAGAACCCGGAATAGTGAGAAAATATTTAGTTGACGATTGTTGTAATAGCATATTTTACGCACTATCTATTGGCATATAGCTGGGGGATATTTTGTTTTTATTGTAAGGGGATTGGTCCCCTCAGTCATGCAAGGTTGGGTGATGTTCAGGAATATGGGTGTTATGATGTCATATGGTAGGGAATGCATTCAGGTTGATTCACATGTATAATATGTTCTATATTATTCATGTGCTCCTAGGTTCTCCCAGGTTGTTTGACACATAGTTATCTTTGGTGGACGATTGGGATTCATGTCCTGGTTGGTTACACTTATGTGATGTTTTTCCATTTCCCGTGTTGTATATTTGTTGATATTATTTCCTTACGTAGTGTAGCATATTTATAAAAGTAAAAATTGGTTTCAAGTGTTTTTGTAAAAAGTTATTGAATTTTTTACCCTTCCTTCCTCCCTTTTTAGAATAAACATCACCTCCTTTAAAATGACAATTTCTTCTTATTGGAAAGGAATCTAGTATTTAATTTAAATAGGGCAGTGGATCGTGATTTTTTAGAAGAAGAAAATGTGTTAAATCCTAGTTCTATACATTCTATTTCATACTGGAAATGTATTGATCTTTAACATAATGTAAATTCACATGAGAATAGATTACATGTGAATTTATATTGAGTTTTAATACTCAAGAACATAGTTTTATATATTTTTTAGATTTGTTCCTACTTCTTTCCAAAATTAGGTCACCATAGTGCAATGTAGGTTTGAGGTTGGAGCTAACCTGCGGGGTCACATAGAGGTATGTGCTACTTTATTCTCTTTCCACTGCTAATTTTCATTTTCATTATTCAATTTATATTTATTTATTTGTCTTTTATTTATGGACCAAATTATTCCCACCTATTTATTTTTGATGTCTGACACTAGTTGTCAGCCTATGGGGATTAGGAATGCCCTTCAAACCATATCACGGGATAGATCAGGAGACCAGTTTAGGGTTTACGAAATATGGTTCATGAAATACCTACCCAATGCCCACAAATCACATCATCTCCACCTCCCCCGCTGAATTCCACCCTCTCACGTCACCACTTCACTCCTACTTATGGTTGCCCCCACATCCACCCAGATTGGTTTCCACCATTGACGAGGTCCTTCATGTGCCTACCCACATGAATTCAACCAATCTCATGCCACCATGGCCCCATCAGCAAAGTCCAATCCCTATACCTACCCCAGACAGATAAATCGAACAACCTAAAATAACGCGGGTTCACCTAGAATTTATCCTAGGCTTCATGAAGTATTATTGGGTGCCTTTATACCATAAGGTCGGACATCAAATACAGTATAGCATGGATTGAATACCCACCTTCACTAATGATATGAAATTCATTGTGAAGAACCACAGATGATATTATCAAAAAAATAATATATGGAGAAAGAGTCGATTTAAAAAATTTCATTAAGAAATATTTTAATGTAACAATTTGGTTTGATGGATCCCAGGACATGAGGAGATATGGTCTTCCCATCAACCACCCAAAACTATGCATTCAAAAATCATGGACCAAACAATGTGATTTTATTTGTTTGATCGGTCATAACACAGACATCTATGTGACATCATTAAAATTTATGGATCATGTCAGTGTACAAGTGATTAGAAGTTCTTGAGATATGTGACTTCATTTTGAAAATTATAATTATTTCAATAATTACTCATCTTCACACTATTAGAGGAAAAATTCATATAACTTTTAGAAAGATAAAATAAAAATTGTTGTGTTGAAAATTGATATGGACCAGTCAATTTAATCAATTGAATCATGAAGTGGTGTTAGAAGCAATCAAATATGTTTAGATTGGACAAAAATCATAAAACCTATTAACTAATTGGTTTAATTTATTGAAAGATGTGTTATAAAAAATAAAACATATACAATTTTAATATTTCTTACCAATTTTGATAAATTATATTTTTTATTAAATCAAATAGATAAATTACCACTATTTAATTATTATTAAGAATAATATTATATTATTATATTATAAACATGGGAAGAAATTGATGATTAGGATAAAAATTATAAAGGATAAATATATATTGCTGAAAAAATTATATATTATAAAAATATGATTTCTTACTAATAAAATTGTTTTAAATTGAGTATTAGGAATAACTAATAAATGTTTATATCTGTTAAGTATAATATATATTATTTAAATATTTATTAACTCGTTTTGTATTTGTTTGATCAAGATCCAATTTATATTAAGCATTAAATTTGTGCGTTAATGGACTCAGTGGTTGGTTGAAAAAAAATATCTTCAAATAAATGTGGAAAAAATATCTTTGTAAGAGATTGAAAAGACTCAAAATGTATTTCAAATTAAAATATAGATATTAGGATTAGAAAAAATAATAGGTTAGAAATTAATGTCCAACAATTTGTCGGTTTTGAGGTGCACACGGGCCCATACAAGAAAGAAATTCATCTACTTCTTCATATTTCTCCATGGAATTAGACAAATAACAATATTAGAATCCAAAAATAAATGATGATAACATATAATTTAAAATGGAAAAATTTTGAGATTATGAATTAATTTATTTAGAGATTAAAAATTACCTTGCATACCATTCCTTATATTTTGATTATTTGGTTTACCACTCTTGATATATCGTCATTATGACTAAGGATAAAATAGTAAAATTCCCCTAATGGTAATCCAAATGATTCCTTAAAACCACATGACATCGTTGTGGAATCATCGGCTACTAGAGGAACTGATTTTGATCACATGTGTCACTTGTCATTCACTACAACAAGAATCACATTATTTCATGAAGGATTATAGAGGTTCTCTTAAAGACATTAAAGAGTGTATGGGGATCAAGAATCTAAGATCATAATAGGGTTATTTAGATTTTCACTAGGTTTGGGATGATTCTTTGTACGGATTGTTGGGCATAACCAAACTCTTATCAGGAAATGATATAACTTAGTTTATATAGAATGGTGATAAGAATATATAATTACACATACACCCTTATTATTCTTTTTATACATAACATTCCCCAAGTATATAAAAATATAAATATTATTATTTCCTCATTGCCTAAAACACTTATAGATAAATATAATTTTAAATCAATAAATTTATAATTATTTAAATTAAATTTAACAAATAATTTCCATCTGAATACATAACTTGGTCCATCAATCATCCTTGTATTTATCTAACCTTGAATATTGAATATTTATAAAATTAATATCATTACATTATTCACCAATAAATAAATAAATATTATATTCAACAAACATGAGAATAAATATATTTCAAATAATTAACTCTAAACAACCTTTGTGATAAATTGTTTTAACAATGTTTTTATATTTTTTGATAAAAAAACTTTTTATATAAGAAAGTAATTGTTTTTTAGAAAATTGTCCAAGTTCATTGAATAGGTCGTTATTTGAATGTTGATTTTTTTTTGGAATTTTTTCATTTCGATAATCCGATATAGAAATTTGATGCTTTTTTAGATTGTTAGATGTAGCTGTTTGAAGAAATCGTATTATTGTTAAAGATTTGTGAAATAAGATTATGAAGTTATGACATAGAATGTTATCATACATTCTAAATGAAATCAAATTATTCTTTTTTGATCATTATGTTCTCATAAATCATAAAACATATTCATGTTAAAATATTTGAATGTGATGGAGGAATAATAATGATTGAACTAATTCTAGTGATCAAGAAAAAGTCTTCATCTAATTTAAGAAATCCAGACACAAAATATCGGATCCAGAATTCAGAATTTGTGATGATGATGATGTTTTAAGAAGTTCAAAGATTCAAAGTGGACTCATCATTTAAAACTCTATATTTTTATAGAAAAATAATCATAATTATATTTATATCATAATGGGAAATTCCATCATAATGGAAATTCCATCATAATGGGAATTCCATCGTAATGAGAATTCCCTTGTAATGTGGATTCCCAAATACTAAATCTGGGAAGAAAACTGATTTGCAATAAGATGAGAATGAAACAAATAGTAAAAACATGAGAATGAAATATAAATCATAATGAGATGAGAAAGAAAACAAAAATCATAATGAGATAAGAAGGAAACTGATTTGTAATGAGCTAAGAAGGAAGCAGATTTATAATGATCTGATAAGGAAATAGATTTATAATGAGATAAAAAGAAAACAAATTTTTAATGAGCTAACAATGAAAAAAAGTTTCAAATAAGATTATAAGGAAACATATTTATAATGAGATTAAGAGGAACTATAATCATAATGAGATGAGAAGGAAACATATTTGTAATGATTTGAGAAAGAAATAGATTTTAATGTACTGAGAAATAAAGGCAGATCATAATGAGATGATTATGAAGAAAACTCAAAAAAAATATTCCAGATGTTTGATAAAGAGTTGAATGGGTAAATATTGAAATTAAATTTTCAAAAATCTATGATAAATCTAATGAGGATTGAAGGAGTCAAATTTTATTTTTAAATGAGATATATTTTTAGAGTTTTGATATCTGAGGAAGCTGGGAATGTTTTCAAATTTTTTGCTCTGGTTATTTAATTTCCATATAAATAATTTCACATATCATTCATTCATTGTTAAATTTTTACATTATCAGAAAAGGAAGAGTGCTGAAGAAATCAAGTGAATGTTATTTCCAAACATATATCTCATGAACAAGATTAGAAAATGAATTTTTTGTTTACCAGGATGAGTAAGATCATATTAAGAAGATTGTATTGATTCAAACTGAAAATGATCATATTGAAAATTTGAGAAGGTTATGAGTTTTTCAAATTGAGAATGAGTTCATCTCATTGATTCCATTGTATATAGTTTCTAAGTATAATTATAGAAGTCAATATTGAGTATGTAAGAATCATATTAACTTCCTTAGATTGAGAAAATAAGATCCATCCAAATTTGACTGAGGATTCAGACTAATAAATTTTGTAGTAGTTTGAAAAAATTATTTATTATTTTATTTTCCTCTACTATTTTATAATAACACGTTGTAGACTGATGGGAGTTGTTACAATCATCCCTATTGATGGATACAAGGTGTTTAATTGGAGTTTGAACAAGTTATATTCACTTGTTCATAATAGTGTATTTTCAGAGACCCATGGGAGTGGCTATGAAAAGGATGTAGGTTCTCACACTAAGGCCAAACCTTCTAAATATATCATGGTTTACTTGCATTAAAATATTTTCATGCATGAGTTTTTAAAAAATATTATAAGGAAATTAATATTAAAAGGTTGCAGTGGTTATGTTTTGAAATTTATTGGACCATATAAATACTTAAAAAACTAATTGAACCCTATTATCAGTTTTTATTTGATCCATTTAAATGTCAATTGGTATCAGATCCCAAGGTTCCCGTGTTGAATCCTTAACATGGATAAAATCAATTCTTTCAATAGTAGAGTAAATTCTACATTTTATGAAAATTATTATTATAGCTGAAAAATTTGGATGATTCTTTATCTCCTATCTCTTGGCATGAAAGTTGTTGAAGCTGCTACTATTAATTTTTCACATATGAAGAATGATTTTCCGATGAAATTTGTAGATAATATAAATATAGATGTTGATTTAAAGGATATAAATTAAATCCTAGTGTCCTTATCAAAAAAATAATGAGAAGGTGTGTGATATCAATACTTTAAAAAGTATGTTGGACAAGCTAGAAAGTATTTTTGAAGGGAATATTAATGTAAATGAATCAAAGCTTCAATTCTGGTGTAGTATGTATGAATACTTTAGATTTATATATGAAAAATATATTGATGGATAATTCATGAAATTAAATGAAATTGTTTATAATATAAGATGATTTAGAGATGTCTTGGAAGATTCTATAATTTTGAAGAAACATATGAGAAACATTCTAGATAGGTTTGATTGAAAAGTTCCCTCTATATTGGATAAGAATGATTTATCTATTTATGAATTGTATAACTTTATTGTTTCTTATGAAATGAAAAAATATCCAATGTTATAAAATAAGATAAAAGATGAAATGGATTTAGAATCTATGGGAAATTAAAAAATTCAAGATATGAAGATGATGATCCTTACGACTCTGAAGGATAAGAGGATGTTGCGTTGAATGATTGAATCAGGTATCCTATATCCAAGAACTATTGAGGAGGAAAAATAAAGTATGGAAGTAAACTCCCCCTAAACATTTTTTAGTGTGGTTGAATTAGACACTTTATTCTGAATTTTAATAAGAAAAAGTTTGGTGATTATAGAGATGATTCAAATGAAAAATCTTGGTGGAAGGAGTGGAACAAAGGTTCTAAAGCAGTTATTTCATCCAAAAAATACAAAAATAAGTTTATTGGGAACAAAATAAATATTTTGAGTAAGAATGATGAGTCAAAATCAACTAATGCTTATTTTTTTAGGTTTATAAGGTTATTTTGAAGGGAATTTTTTCCAAATATTCTAGATTTTTTTTGTTTTTGAAAGTAAAACTATTGGAAAACTACCTTATACCCATGTTTTATAACTCTGAGTATAGCCTATACCCATGGTTTTAAGAAGTGTGACTTTGGGAGCTGTTGGTATATAGGTATACCCATAATTTCTATAGCAACTGTGGTTATATCCTTAGAATATTTTATCATACCTAGCATTTAACCGAAATGCGAGTATATATCTTTACCCACAGTTCCCAAAACATTGGGTATAAATTTTACCAGCATAAAATATATATCCACAATTCAATGAAATGTGGGTATGAGAAATCGTTCCGCATTTGGTATCTCGAGCATCTCTTCCATCCCATCCAGAAACTATAAATAAAATAGAAACCTTAGTACACATTCAGTGCAACATATTTATTATATATTTAGCATCCAACCAACTACTTGTAATAATTTTCACACCATTTACAACACTATATCATACAATACATCCATTCAAACAGTCAATTCAATTCATTAAACAACTGTTGGAGTTGGTGGTATAAAACCAACTACTTTGTACTTTATTCATTAAATAAAAGCCTTATCACATCATGATTGTTCTTCTGCGTGACATGTCATGTGATAATGTCCTAAGGACATCTGTTTCATTAATGGGTCGTAGCAGATCCCTGCTATAATGAGAACCCAGAAGTGTCATAAAACTGTTCTTGAATGTATGTTCTATGGACGGATGATATTATTTGAGGGACACAAATAATACAGGTCATTAGGGGTGAGAACTCATAAAATGTTGAGGAACCTTCTCATGGTGTTCTCCCTTGGTAATATCAAGGAGGATATTATGAGAACGAGACCCGACATTAGGAAATCCACATTTCATAGTGTCATTGAATGTTCTTATCTGTGGACGTGTGTATTGGTCCTTAGAATTTAAGATTATTATTAATGGGTATTACAACTCACGCACTTAGATGTATTGATGAAAATTGTGATGACACACTGTTCGCAGCGAGGTAGGATACGTTGGGTGCATCACGAGTAATACCGCATTAATAGATAATGCGAGAAAGGATTTGTCCCTTCCGTTCCATAACGGAAGTAGATATCTCAGGCCCTTTGATGGAATTGATACAGCCTAAAAAATCCATGGCCATGGTAAGGTATGGGCATGTCAATTCCGGGAAGTCAAAGAAAGAATAATCAAGCACATGGGTTTATGACACTAGCATGAAACCCGCTTGATTGGTGATATCGAGACAAAAGGGTTTATATTACACGATAAGCGTTCATAGGAGGTGACATGTCATTGCGGCATTAAATTCATTCCCTATGGGTGCCTTGGCATGTTGCTAGATGCTAACCTTGGACTTTAGGCAGGATCAGACTAATTCCACTGAGAAAGAGGCCTAGAGGGTCACATACTAAGTGTGTCCATGTATCTCAGTTAATGATTAATTTAACAAGTTGAATAAAGATTATTCCAGATTGTGGTTTAATAATTATTCAAGGATGTATGATCGCAATTATTTTGACACTAGTTATTCGAGATAATATATTGTGGGAGAAATAATATATATTTATTAGGGAGTAATTTAGTTAAATTTATTTATGAAATAAATAGCCATTACTCAAGGTCAAATAAATATGGTGGAGGAAAATCAATAAAACTAAAAAATAAAAGTACACGATGTGTATATTTATATATACACGCCTTGTAGTTTCTGTTTTGGGATTAATGTGAAAAATATTGTTTATTTAATAAATGGAATTAAATGTAATAAGTTGGATGCATGTCAAGTAATAATGATGTACAACTGTTATTATTAAGACAAGGGGTATTTCTAAGAATTAAATGAAATGATTAAATTCTTATGAGAAATTAATTTATTTTATTATTCTAGGTATTATAAATCCTAATTACATTATTTTCAAAAAGGGTAGATTTTTTGGTTCTGCACAACAGATTGGAAATACTCTCAAGTCAAGAGAGAATTCCCTTTCCACCAAGAACGCTTTCATGTTACGAAAGCAAGATCCTCCACCGGATCAAGGCGATCGAAGACAGACATCACAAGTGAAGGATCTTCCACGCTAGCACCCGGAGTTCCCTTAGGCGACATCCAGAGATATGTAGCACACGTGTGGATCACCACTAGAGGAATCCTACACTTGGATTCTCCGACGCAATGACGGATCATAGGATTGTGACCAGAGACACCAGTGAAGAAAGAATTCCATCGAGGTAATTCTTATGAATTAATTAAATTAATCATAACCAACATATGAAGATCCTATCTCAAGGGTTCTGGGGATATTCTTTTCTTTTTCGTTCTTCATTCTATTCTGAAGATTCGGCGTTTTATATCGTGATGGATCTCAGATTGAACGTCGTTTAACGCTAAAATTATAGTTGGGAAAACCCTCGAACACGCTTCCGCTGCGCCCGGAACCTACAAGTGGTATCAGAGCGAGGTTATATCGTTGATTATAATTATTTATTTTTTTGTTGGTAATTTACGAATTTAATAATTTAGTTATTTCAATTCATGTTTAATTGTTCTGGAAATCCAAATATCGAGATCTATTCCTCCTCCCTTGTTTCTCGTTCACCCCACAGAAACGAATTTTTCATTTAATTTTGATTAAAATAAAATAGAGGAACTCATCAGGAGGAGCCAAACGTTTCTTGCCGTATAACACCAGAATACACAGCCTGTATTCAGAAGAACACTCCATGTAGTCTAGGTTCAATGCATTGACTGATCCTCCAAATCAGGCCGTGTAGTGGATTCTTTCTAAGAATTTAAGACACCATGTGTTGACCAGAAACAGGTGGCACATGGTTTATGGAATACACACCGTGTGGTCCAATGAACACGGTGTGTAGTCCCTTCGGGTTAGGGTTGGGTCTTGTACTCCGTACACGACCTGCCCCGCAGGAAACCATGTAACGCGGAAACTACATGGCGTGTGTCCCACTATACGTGCCATGTACTCTGAAAATTTTCAAAGTACATTAACACGCCCTGTCCCCGGGCGTGTAATTCGGATGGACGGTGAAGAAAAGTACAAGCCGTGTAGTCGTAACTACATGCCGTGTACTCACCCAAATTACATAGGTTTATTAAAATTTATTATCATCTTTTACAAACCCTTGAGTCGTGTACCATGGTGCAGGCGTAAAGCTGAGGAACAACACATGATAGGTGTTTCATATATATATGTGTTTAATTTAACATCTACGTAATAAATGGGAATTCACCGGGTTTCCTCCAAGGTACAAGTTACGTACAAGGATTATTTTAAATGAATTTATTTGTTTAAAATTATGATGGATGAGAATATAAAGGAAATTCAAAAAAGGGATTTAAGGTAGAAGGATTGATTAATTAAAGAAAATTAATTGATTCAAGCGTGATTTATCTTAAACAAGAACGATTAAAGAATTATATGCTAGTCTTATTTATGCGTAAATATTGTTGCATGTATGGATGATCATGAGCTAGACTGAGACCTTTGTATGTGAATGGTTTATTTTAATTAATTTATTTAAATTAAATTTGTTGTCCTGTGAGCCATCTCCTCATTAATATGTAGGGCCTGCGCGCCCAATGATTTTTTATGTAAAAACCCCTTTTACCCCTGACCTGCGTGTGAGACAAATGCATATGTAATGGATGGTGCTCCCAAGCTAGTGGGGCGACTCATGTCAGGATCCATGGTGAAACCAATCCAAAGAGATACAAAGGTGGACAGGTGGAAAGCTATAAACACGAACCCGAAAGGTTCAAGGTGTTTCTCCACTAGGTCTTGGGTTAGTTTATCAACCGCTAGATAAACTAACCAATAGAAAATCTCATGATCATACCATTTATTTTATTTCTGTCAGTTGCATGGTTTACTTGTTGTGGGTGTGTTGTCACTATCACACAATTAATGAATTAAACGAGCATGCAAGATGGAACTAAAATAAAACCGTCTTATACGTAAATATTATCTTAGACAAGGTTAATCACTTAAGTATATCCCACTTAATATTTACAAGCACGTAATCAATGATAATATAATGGAAATTTACGTATAAGGATAAAATCCCTCAAAATAAATATTAAGTCAACATAGCCTTCCATAATCATGGTTAGAATCAAACCATAGTTCAAAGTGCTTGACCAACCCTAGTTGGGGTGCATTCAATTATTGGGGAATTCTAATTCAAGGTTTTGGGTTACCTTGACTTGGTTCGCATCAAGGGTTGACTGCCACAGCAGGACTTGGTGTGACCAAGAGGCAAAGGTTGAGGAAATCTAAAAAAAGGATTTCAGGATTGTGGAGTCCACTCAGCGGATCAAGGAGCTGCGAGATAATGCATTTGGCATTTGGAATGCCTACCTAAAACCCTTCAAGTTTGCTTGACCAACACTAGTTGATGTAATGCGAAGGGCAATATGGATCCTTGCCACTAGAATATTCACGCAATAGAATATTCCGAAGTCAATGGTGATGGATATTGGATTTCGATAAACTAGCAGGAGACTAATAAGTATTAATTTATATATTTGTCTCAATTTTTGTAATAAAGTACTAAAACTTTGCTCATCTTAACTTGTAGAAATGGAAATAAAATGACTTCAAACATATCATTGCACACCATACTCGAGAAGGAAAACCTTCTCACCAACACTAATTTCCAAGAGTGGCAGAGGCGTTTACGCGTCGTCCTTCTCCACGAAAGAAAATTATATGTGCTGGAAGAGCCTATTCTAGTTATTCCTGGGAAAGAGGCTAGTGATGAGGAATTATCTCTCTACATGAAACACATGGATGATGCCATAGATTTCTAGTGTTTCATGCTATCGAACATGTCTAATGAGCTCTTGAAGCAACATGAAAACATGGACGCGTATAGCATGATGTCTCACCTTAAAGATCCCTACCAAGAGAAGGCGAGACAAGAGAGGTATGAGATATCCAATGCTTTGTTTACCTTGAAGCATGGAGAGTTTGTGCCTACTGGGCCTCATGTAGTCAAGCATATTGGCTACATTGATTTCCTGGAAATCTTAGGGATTAAATTCCCATATGATTTGCGTACAGATCTCATCCTATCATCACTTCCCAAGACCTTCTCTAGATTCATTGTCAACTATAACATGAGCGGCAATGAGAAGTGTCTATCGGAGCTTCTGACCTTGATTTTCCAGGTAGATAAGGACATGGGGCGTGACAAACCCGCGGTCCTCATGGTGAACAAGAAAAGGAAGGACAAGGCAAAGGGGCCAAAGACATATAAACGGTCTGAAGCCCCCGAGCACCATCCCTCCAAGAAGGGGTAGATCCAGAGGCAGGGCAATGAATAGGAGGCAGTGTGTTTTCCATGTGTAAAGCAGGGCCACTGGATGAGGAAATGCACCCAGAAGCGTGGGGACGCTAAAGGTGTGTTTGTTATCGAGTGCAATCTTTCTATTTCTACACATTGGGTATTATATACATCTTGTGGAGCTCACATCTATATTCAAATGCAGGAACCAAGTAGATTTAGAAAGATTTCCAGACGAGAGGTGGATCTTGGAGCTGCCAATGGCGCAAGGCTGGCTACGTTGTCTATTGGCGACTACCACCTCTCATTGCCATCTAGGATGATTTTGGTTTTACATAACTATTATTATGTGACTAGTGTTACCAAGAACATAATTTCTGTATCTTGTTTGGATATGGATGGATTTGTTTTCAAATTTGGAAATAAGGGTTGTCTCTTTTATAATAACAATGTATATTATGGTATGGAACATTTAAATAATGGTTTGTATGTATTGAATTATGAAAACCAAGTGTTGGCAATCAATAACAAAACAAACTCACATGACTCATACATCACCCAGTTATGGCATCACCGCCTTTGTCATGTGAACGAGAAGCGTTTGACAAAGCTCTACCAAGATGGCTATTTATGGTCTACTGATCTAAAACCACTTGATAGATGTCACATATGTTTACAAGGAAAAATGACCAAGCCACCTTTTGGTGGATAAGGTGAAAGGGCCACAGAGCTTTTAGGATTGGTACACACAGATGTGTGTGGACCATTTCCAGTAGAAGATAGAGGTGGATATTCTAACTTCATTACTTTTACTGAAAATTTGAGTAGATATTTCTATGTATACTTAATGAGGTATAAGCCAGAGTCCTTAGAGAAATTTAAGGAATTCAATAATTATGTAGAGAATCATCTTGGTAAGAATATAAACAAGCTTCGATCGGATAGAGGTGGAGAATATCTGAACCAAGAGTTCATTGATCTTCTACAGGAGTCTGGGATTCTATCTCAGCTCACTCCTCCTTATACACCATAGTGGAATGGTGTTAGTGAAAGGAGGAACCGCACCTTGTTGGACATGGTGAGATCGATGATGAGTCATGCAGATCTTCCATTATCCTTTTGGGGATATGCATTACAAACTGCAGCATACACATTAAATCGAGTACCAACTAAGGTGGAAAATGGAATTCCATATGAGTTATGGAATGGAAGGAAACCCACATTGTTGTACACACGTGTATGGGGATGTGAGGCGTTTGTTACGGCCTTCCCAGGCAACAAACGAGCACCTTGGGGCACAAAGTGTATCTTTATAGGATATCCCAAGGAAACGAAAGGATATTACCTATATAACCCTCAAGACAAGAAAGTGACTGTCGCTAGACAAGTCATCTTTCATGAGAGGGAGAACATCCTCAAGAAGGATAGTGGGAACAGGATTGACTTCGACGAAGTTGATGCTCAAGATACACAGGAGTTGGTACAAGAACAAGTTCCACAGGTCCCTGTGGAAGAGGTTCCAGAAACACAAGTACTGCATAGGAGCTCAAGAGAGGTAAGGGAACCAGAGAGATATGATTTCCTAGTCACAGAGGTTGGTGAATCATTATTGTTGGAAAATGATGAACCTCTATCCTACAAGGAATCCGTAGAAAGCTCAGAAGATACAAGATGGCTAGAACCTATGAATTCTGAGATGGATTCCATGTATCAGAACCAAGTTTGGGTTCTGGTTGATGAGCCAGTTGATGTGAAGCCCGTTGAATGCAAATGGGTATTCAAAAGAAAGGTGGACATGGAAGGTCATGTTATCACCTATAAATAAAGGCTAGTGGCTAAAGGATTCAGACAGCGTCAAGGAATTGACTATGATGAATCCTTCTCGCTAGTTTCCATGTTTAAATCCATAAGAATCATACTTGCCATAACAGCTTACCATGACTATGAGATTTGGCAGATGGATGTCAAATCAACATTCCTTAACGAGAACCTTTAGGAAGATGTCTAGATGACACAACCAGAAGGGTTTTTGACACCAGGTGATGCTAAACGGGTTTGCAAGTTGCAGAAATCCATTTATGGATTGAAACAAGCATCCATGTCGTGGAACATTCGATTTGATGAAGCCATAAAGGAATTTGGATTCATTAAGAACGAATGTGAGCCATGTGTTTATAAGTGGTTTAATGGTAATGCGGTCGTTATCCTAGTGGTATATGTTGATGAAATATTGCTTATTGGAAACGGCGTACCAGCCTTACAATCAGTTAAGGAATTGTTGAACAAGTGTTTCTCCATGAAGGACTTAGGAGAAGCATCCTACATTCCTGGGATCAAGATCAATCGTGATATATCCAAGAGGCTTCTTGGACTAAGTCAGGGTACATACATTGACCAGCTACTAAAAAGATTTAGTTTGGAAAAATCCAAGAGGGGATTGGTTCCAGTGTCACATAGCTTACATCTTTCTAAGAAAATGTGTCCCCAGACACAATAGGAGAAAGATAGGATGAGTAATATCCCATACGCTTCGGCTATAGGATCCATCATGTATGCCATGTCATGTACTAGGCTTGATGTTGCCTATGCACTGAGCATGGTAGGCAGATATCAAGAAGATCCCGAAGAACAGAATTGGACTGCTGTTAAGACTATCCTTAAGTATCTGAGAAGAACTAAGGATATGTTCCTAGTTTATAGAGGAGACAAGGAGCTTGTCATCAGAGGGAATGCTGATGCTGGTTTTCAAACAGATCAAAATGATCTTAAGTCACAATCTGGATAAGTTTTCTGTCTCAATGGAGGATCTGTGAGATGGAAGAGTTCAAAGCAGCCAGTTGTCGCCGATTCTACAGCGGAGTCTGATTATATAGTGGCTTCTGGTGCAACCAAGGAAGCCGTATGAATTTAGAACATTTTCCAAGAGCTTGATGTGGTGCCTAGCAGTAAAGATCTCATTACATTGTATTTTGATAATACTGCAGCGGTGGCTCTTACAAAAGAACCAAGGTCACATTAACGAACAAAGCACATACTCTGAAAGTATCACCTCTTGAGGGATTTCTATAAAAGGGGTGAAGTTGCAGTGAGAAGAGTGTCCATGGAATAGAACGTGGAGGACCCCATAATTAAAGGCCTATCTTAGCAAGAAGCATGAATCTCATGTGAGTGCTAGCGGGTTAAAGGTAGTTAGCAGTTGGATCTAGTCCAATTGGGAGTCTGTTGGAGTTGGTGGTCTAGAACCAAGTACTTTGTACTTTATTCATTAAATAAAATCTTTATGAAATCTTTATTGTTCTTCTGCATGACATGACATGTGATAATTTCCTAAGGACAGCTGTTGCATTAAAGGGTCGTAGCGGGTCCCTGCTATGATGAGAACCCAGAAGTGCCATAACACTATTCTTGAATGTATATTCTATGGCCGGATGATATTATTTGAGGGACACAAATAATACAGGTCATTAGGGGCGAGGACTCATAAAACTTTGAGGCAACTTCTCATGGTGTGCGCCCTTGGTCATATCCAGGAGGATATTATGAGAACGAGACCCGCCAGTAGGAAATCCACATTTCATAGTGTCATTGGATGTTACTATCTGCGGACGTGTGTACTGGTCCTTAGACTTTATGATTATTATTAATGGGTATTACAACTCGCGCAATTAGATGTGTTGGCGAAAACTGTGATGACACACTGTTCGCAGCGAGGTATGATACGTTGGGTGCGTCACGAGTAATAGCGCATTAATAGATAATGCGATAATGGATTTGTCCCTTCCGTTCCATAACAGAAGTAGATATCTCCGGCCCTTTTATGGAATTGATACAGCCTAAATAAACATATGGCCATGATAAGGTATGGGCAAGTTCAATTATGGGAAATCAAAGAAAGAATAATCAAGAACATGGGTTGATGGCACTAGCATGCAACCCGCTTGATTGAAGATATCGAGACAAAGGGTTTATATTACTCGGTAAGCGTTCGTAGGAGGTGACACATCATTGCGGCGTTAACTTCATTCTCTATGGGTGCCTTGGTGTGTTGCTAGATGCTAACCTTGGACTTTAGGCAGGCTCAGCCTAATGCCACTGAGAAAGAGGCCTAGAGGGTCAAACACTAAATGTGTCCATGTATCTCAGTTAAATATTAATTTAACAAGTTGAATAATGATTATTCCCGATTGTGGTTTAATAATTATTCAAGGATGTATGATTTCATTTATTTCCACACTAGTTATTCGAGAGAATATATTGTGGGAGAAATAATATATATTTATTAGCGAGTAATGCAGTTACATTTATTTAAGAAATAAATAGCCATTACTGGAGGTCTAATAAACATGGTGGAGGAAAATAAATAAAAATAAAAAATAAAAGTACACACCGTGTATATTTATATATAGATTCCGTGTAGTTTATTTTTCGGGATTCGTGAGAAAAATATTTTTTATTTAATTAAATGATATTAAATGTAATACGTTGGATGCATGTCAAGTAATACTGATGGTCAACTGTCATTATTAATACATGGGGTATTACTAAGAATTAAATGAAATGATTAAATGCTTATAAGAAATTAATTTATTTTATTATTCTAGGTATTATAAATCCTAATGACATTATTCTCAAAAAGGATAGACTTTTCGGTTGTGCACAACATATTGGAAATACTCTCAAGTCAAGAGAGAATTCCCTTTCCACCCAGAACGCTTTCAAGTTACGAAAGAAAGATCCTCCACCGGATCAAGGCGATCGAAGACAGACATCGCAAGCGAAGGATCTTCTGCACTAGCACATGTAGTTCCCTTCAGTGACGTCCAGAGATACGTAGCACACATGTGGATCACCACTAGAGGAATCCTACACTTGGATTATCCGACTCAACGACGGATCACAGGATCGCGACCAGAGACACCAACGAAGAAAGAATTCCATCGAGGTAATTCATATGAATTAATTAAATTAATTATAACCAACATATGAAGATCCTATCTCAAGGGTTCCGGGACTATTCATTTCTTTTTCGTTCTTTATTCTATTCCGAAGATCCAGCGTTTTATATTGTGATGGATCTCGGATTTAATGTCGTTTAACGCTAATATTAAAGTTGGGAAAACCCTCAAACGCGCTTCCGCTGTTCCCGGAACCTACAACAAGAACAACATGTATCTAAACTACTAATTCAGAAATAGAGGGGATCAATACCTCTCCCATAACCAACATCCTAATCCCAATCACTGACATTTTCATCACAAAAAACATCATCTAAAGTAGATGCACCATCATCATCATTATCATCATCAACATTATCATCACCACGATCATCACCACCTCCATCACCTACAAATGATTAACCCCCACTAGGACCCTCATTAACATCTCATGGTGTATCATTATAAATTGCATTGATGCCATGTATGAATCAATAGTAGTAGAAAACTTTGATGGAATTGATTGACTTATAACTAACATAGATTTCAGGAAGTGTTTGGTGATCAGTTTACTTCTCTCATGATCCCATAAATCTTTTTTTAGACTTAGGTTCTTCTCTGGGAGAACATTATAGATCAATGGTCTGTAAGGTTTGAGAGGATCCAAATATGGACCAATACCTAGTTGGTATGATTTTTTTCCTGTGTCAACATCAAACTCTCTCTTGGTTCTCATCACCTAATACCTGACTCAAATGATCATTCCACCCAAATGTTTCCTCTCATTTATCATCGAGGTCCTCCAAGGAAGACTATTGAAGATATAAACATGATAATTAATTATGATTTTCATATAAATATTTTAAATATAAATAAAAAACTCATAATATTTTCTTATGTTTTTTCAATTACGGAACCTCTATCCTTCTTCTTCCTACTCGAGAAATATAATCTTTCTCGAGGCACATGACCTCCAATGCCTTATATCACTTTCTGCAAATGAAATTGAATTTTATAAGACAACATTATTGTATAATATGAATGTGATAAACCAACAATGAATTAAAATTACAGCTATTGATGAAATCCATAAAATGATGAAGCCTATAAATATTCATTTAATTAGAAATTTAATACTAGTTTGAAATCATAAAAAATACATACAAATATCATGATAGACATGGGTATGATATGGATTCCTCTTGTATGTTCATTTCATACCAATTCTATTTTTGTTAGGTTATTTGGTTATTTTATCCCTTTCTAATTTTGATCATTTTTTCATTTTTATCAATTTTAGTTTAGGTAGGTTGGTAAATTGGTAAGTCAGTCAGTTAGTTATTTGATCATTTAGGAAAATTTGGTCATTTTGGCCAATTAAGAAAACTAGAAAAATTATACTAATTAGTCCATTTAGGCCAATTTGGATGTTTAGTTCAATTAGGATATTTAGAACACATAGTCCATTTATTCCATTTAGTCAATTTAGACCATTTAGGGAAATTAGGTCAATTAGATCGTTTAGGACAATTAGGACAATTAACCCACTTTGGAAAATTTAGTCCATTTAAAAAATTAAGGGTATTTAGACCATTTAGTCCAATTAATCCATTTAGGCCATTTAGGCCAATTCGGAAAATTGGCCAACTAGTTATCAGTACATATAGTTATTAATCCATTTAGAAAATTTTATGTTAGGCCATTAGGATATTATGCCATTAGACCAATTGGTTATTCAGCCATTAGGAAAATTGGCCAATTTTCCATTAGGTCATTATTACAATTGGTCATTAGGCCTTTAGTATAGTAGGCCATTATGCCATTAGTCCAATTGGTTATTTGGCCCTTAGGCCGTTAGGAAAATTGGCCATTATGAGACTAGACCATTTGGATGTTATTCCATTAGACCATTTGAGCATTAGGCTAATAGGTGAATTGTCCAATTGTCCATTAGGGTGTTTTCCCATAAGTTTGTTAGACCGTTAGGCCATTAGACCATTAGGACATTAAGAGAATTGGTCAATTATCCATTAGTCTGTTAGATTGTTCAGAAATTAGAATGTTAGGTAGTTAATCCATTAGGTCATTAGGCCAATTGGCCATTAGTCCATTAGCCCAATTGGCCATCAGACCAATTGACCAATTAGAAAATTGTCCATTAATTCATTAGTCCAATTGACCAATTGGACAATAGGTTGTCAGGACATTAGGCCAATTTACCAATTTTCCATTAGGATATTAAAACATTAAGAAATTGGTCCGTTTTTCCATTTTTCCATTAGGCCATTGAGCTAATTAGATGATAAGAAATTTGAACAATTGCTAATTAAGACATTTTCATGTTAGGTTAATTGGCCATTAGGCAATTAGGTTAATTTTCAATTAGACCATTAGAACAATTTTTCATTAGGACAATTTTTAAATTATCCAATTTATCCATTAGGTTATTAGGACGGTAGGCCATTAGTCCATTAAGCCATTGGTCTATTAGGCCATTAGTCCATTAGGCAATTATGAAAATTGGCCAATTGGCTAATTGGTTGTTAGGTTTATATGCCATTAATGCATTAGTCCATATGGTCATTACACAAATCTCCCTTTAGGCCATTAGGCCAATTACCCATTAGGATGTTAAGACAATTTCCCATTTGTCCATTAGACCAATTAGCCATTTTTCCATTAGGACAATTGGCCAATTATCCATTCGGTCATTTGGAAATTGGGCCCATTGGATATTATGGAATTATTTTATTATGTCAATTTTCCATGAGGAATTTAGGATTATTTTTCATTTCAACATTATTCCATTAGGCCATTAGGCCAATTTGGCATTAGGAAATTTGGCCATTAAGACAATTTTCAATTAGGCCAATTGGAAATTAATCAATTAGTCCAATTGGCCATTAGGCCCTTTTGGCATTAGGCCAACTAGCCATTTGGAAATTAGGAAAATTGACCATTAGGGAATTTGACCAATTAGTTCATTAGGACATTAGGGCGTTATGTTGTTCGGATATTAGTCTATTAGGTTGTTAGTCCAATTGGCCATTTGGCTATTGGGCCCTTAGCCTGATTGGCCTGTAAGACCTCAGGCCATTAGACTATTAGGCAAATTAGGCCAATTTCCCAATTGGCTATTAGGACATTATTTCATTAGGTCAATTGCCTGATTATAAATTAAGATGTTATGACATTAGTCCAATTGTCCATTGGCCATTAATACATTATTCCAGTTGGACAACTATCCATTAAGAAGTTATGATGTTAGGCCATTTTCCCATTAGGCTAATTGGACAATTTTCATTTTGGTTGTTAGGTCAATTAGGCCATTAGGCCATTAGGGAAATTGGACAGTAGGCCAGTACGCCATTAGGATGTTAGGCCAATTATGCCATTAGGCCATTATTCCAGTTGGCCAATTGGCCAATAGGCTCTTAGGCCAATTGTCCGTTAGGCTACTAGGCTATTAGGAAAATTTTCTATTAGGCCATTAGACTAATGGTCCATTAGGACATTAAACCATTAGAAAAATTAGTCTATTAAGACATTAAGAAAATTTTCCAATTGTCCATTAGGCCATTAGAGAAAATGGCTATTAGGTCATTAGGACAATTAGGCCATTATGATAATTGGACAATTGGCCATTAGTTTGTTAGGACAATTTTCCAATTGACAGTTAGGTAATTAGGACATTAGGCTGTTAGGACATTAGGAAATTATGTTTATTGGTCATTAAGCTATTAATCTAATTGTACATTTGGCCATTAATCCATTATTTTGTTTGGTCGTTCATGAATTTGGCCAATTGGTCATTAGGCCATTAAGCTAATTGTACATTTGGCTGTTAATCTATTTTAAAGGGTTATTTTCAGCCTTATATTAAAGGGATTAATGATAATAACGATTAAATTTCATTATGAAATGCTAACTAAGTAACAATATAAATATAAATGTTATTTCTATTAATATAAAAGTTACTGGTTCTTCTCATGATCATGAATTATTGTGTGCCCCAAAGTGTGCAAATACATCGTTGAATCTTTCTTTTTTTAGTGTTTTCTTAATGCATTGTAAAAATAAAAAATAAATAAAAGTAATATAAATTAGATTTTATATGAAAACCATTAATGACTGAAAATACCTTAAACTGACCACTCTTCCAATATATGGTCTTTTTTTATATCGTGTTGTTGTATAGTCGGAGAATATGGGTGAACCCTCAAAATAAGAACTCACAATACTCCTCCGACCAACATATAACTCATTCTTATATGATCACCAAAACGCTATAGGGTCTATCAACATTACAACCATAGCAGCTTCACTATTGGGGAAGTTAAAACAATGATAGAACAATCATGTTAATTATTATAAATACTACAATAATTTAGAAATAAATTTAACAAATTATCATACCCATATCTCCTCCCATTCTTTGTCTTTGATGTCATTTTTGATACATCTCTATGAGACTGGTTCCACCAGAATGATATAATGGTACATTGTTTGTAACACCCGAGTTTTTTATGAGAAAAATTTTGTTATCATCAAAGGAATATTTAACTAGACATAGCACTAGCTTGGCTTGCCTTACACACAATCGCGACCTTCCTCGCTAACATGTGTTGTACGAAATACCGAGTTTCACTAAACAACAATATGCTATTAAAATATTATTAAAACTAGTCGTTATGAATAGTAATACCCACATTTTGAAATTTTATAAATTTTATATTTTAAAATGGACATTTTTTGGATTCAGAATATCGAAATTATCCTATGGTGAATTTTTGGTATTTTTTTGAAAGCGTTCAATTTTTGAGGAATAGTGAAAACACATGGTTACTATTTAAAAACCAACATTTTATTTAAATAATTACTTATTTTATTTAAATTTATTTTAGTTCAAATTGATACATAATACCTATATAAGTTCAATTTAATTGATTGGAGTCATTTTATATTAATATTAGATATATAAAAAGTTTATTGACCTTTTCACCGCCTTCTACTGACCTCCTATGAGAGTTTAAAAATTTACAAAAAACATAATTTTACTGCTTCTAGGTATGGAATTACTAAAACAAGAGATACAATGTTAACATCAATGAGTAAAATGTGGTTCAATAAGATAAAAATAATTTTTGGTGAATAATAACTTTTTACTTTTATTTACCACGGTTAAAAGTGAATAGGGTAATTAAGGGTAACAATGGTATTATTATTACCCTAACAAATGTCCTAATTCTATTGGATAAGTTTAATTTTACCCAAAACAACCTTAGGAATAAAATATGACCTTTAGGTTCACATGGATTAGATTAGGACGTTTAATATTTTTTTATTTAAAGAAGAGTTAAAATAGTTAAAATCAATGTTTAATAACTAAAAAATTATAATATAGGGTTATAAAAAAGATAAATTCAACTATAAATATTCATTAAAAAGATAAAAACTATTTCCCAAATAATGGTATTTTATTTATAATTATTATACTTTAAATAATTTAATTTATTTACGACACAATGATGATGCAATAATTTCCTTATTAAGGAAATATTAACATAATTGATATTATAAATACCCAAATAAATGTAATTTGAGACTTTTAATGAATTAAACTAATTTTATAGGTTAATATGACATATTAGTATTGATTTAATTAACTTTTTTTGAACTAATGATGATGTTATGATTTTTACAAAAATCAATTACCAAATAGTGTCAACATTGACATAAAATAGTTTTTAAAACAAATAATATATTAATAATTGTTATTTTATTCTTAAAAATCTAAGGTTCAGCAAAGTTACATATATAAGGTTATATATATTAATAATGATCCACTTGGGGTTCGTTTGGCAGGTTATTGTAATTTTATTAACAATATAGTGTAAGAAAACAAGAAGACACGGTAAAAGTAAAATAATTTAACTTAGAGTTAAATCTAATTGATATGGTTAAAATAGTAAACTAAACATGTCTAAAATCTAATTTATGGGAGTATTTCAACCCATACCCACCATAGTTTCGAAATAAATTAATTTGGATCTATTAATAACCGAATATGACTTTATAATAAAATAATATTTTATGTTTTTCTTAAGGTGCCCCTCTCCTCCTCACACCACATTGAGCCTTAATGATCGGCCAACCCATACCAAATTCTCATCTACACTTACCTAGAAACATCTTAGAGGTTATGTTATTCTTCAAATACCATCTTTAGTGCCCTAAGAGGCGGTTAAGAAGAGGCGCTTCAAAGAAGAGGTAATGTCTGTTACCGATTCTTTCAAATTTATTTCTTCTTATACTTCTTCTTCTTTAGTTTTTTCATTATGAAGTAATAACAAAAGTATCAATCATATACTTATATGTTATTATAAATATGAAACAACCCTATTTATCCTTTTTATCCATCCTACAGAAAATGAAATCACCGCGCATGCGTACGTACGGAATACCGTCTCCACGCCATGGTGTAATCTGTTTTCCACAACCACCTTACTTGGATGGGTATAATGGTGTAAATAAATACTATATATGATTATTGTAAAGTAATTTTAATTCTGAAATAGTATACATACACTTCAATACAATTCCATGATTATGGGAATGATATCATCGCTTGTGCGTACGTGCGACCTACTGTTTCCACGATGTGATGCGACTCATTTTACATGATCTTAAATGCATAATGATGATATAAATGAATTGAATGAATAAATATTATATATATTAAATTGATACCATTATTGAAATTAGGTATCTATAACCTAAAAAGAAGTATAAGAATTTATTCGACAAAACACGCACAAGAACAAAAACCAATAAACACCAGAATAACAAGTAGCAATGAAATATTACTAATATGAAGCTATGAATATGACCATATATGATATCATAACAATTATTAAGATTCTGGAATAAGTCAAAACATTATTTAAATCATAATACAGGAGTTTTGGACACATACGTAGAAAATCAGACCTAAGGTAAGGGAAAATCTCGCAATCACATTTTTATCCGAGATTGTCTATACTTTAGAATTTACTGGGGAATATTTGTCATCCACATCCATGTTTCCTCAATATGTAATATTATTTCTATCATCCAAAATTTTTTTAAATCCAATATTACTTGTTGGTTAGTTTTTAGTAAAAGATATGAATGGAATATTTTGTCATTTTGAGTACAAGTTAATTATTGACTTTTCCAGCCAAATTACGAGAAGAATGTTTTTTTAACTTATACGGACTGAATGGAATTTTAGAAAATTATTTCCATGATGCTTAATTTACAGGTTTTCATGTTTATTTTTAATCAACATCTTTTAGTTTGAAATTGTATGACATGTTAAGAGTGGAAAAATGTTTTTGAAGTATAAATGATATTTTCCTCAAGAATGGAGTTCAAGTGTTTTATCAAAATTATTTTCCATATAAGATAATATAGGGTTCTATTTATATCCCTATTTTTACATTGATTTGATTATGTTATGATGGAATTATTTTTATGATGTTTTTTTATCTTATATGGATTATGTTATGATGGCATGATGTTTAAGAATCCCATTTTTATTACATGGGTTATTCCATGATTTATGATTTATGATTTAGTGGCACACATAAGAATGATATAATTATGAGATGGTTGGGACCTATATATCCCTCTAATGCATTGGGTGATTATTATTATCTCATGAGATAGACATGGATGGAACGGCAGTTTAATCCGATTTAGTGATACATGACTAAAACAAGGAGTGAACTTGGTTCAGAAAAGGACTTTGTCCGCTAAGATAGTCTTGGAAATGAGTCTTGAATAATAATAAATGATTCTATAGGATTATGTGTGTATTCCACAAAGTATAATTTTTATGATGATTGGGATTACATTTCACTACTATGATTTATCCCATGTTATGAAATTAGGATCTCTTTTGCAGGTTAAGATTTCCAAAATGATATGTTCTTATGAATATGATGTGATAGATATTTCTTTTGTTTACACTTACTGAGAATTTTAGCTCACCATTTGGTATGTTTTCTTTTCCCCTGTTTATGAAGAAGGGTATTAAGTAGGATATGCCAAAAGGGACTCTTGATATGATAAAATAAAAGGGAGACAGTGTAGATGCTTTATGAACCAGTTGTTTATGTTTCCCAGTTTCTAAAGACACTATACCTATACGGTCCTTTCATGGTTTTTTTATAAGTTGTAATAAGTATGCTTCAATTCTAAATTAATAACAATGTATGTAAAGTATGGGTCGTCATAGTTGGTATCAGAGGAAATGTATAGTCATCATTTGGAAACTAGGATGTGAAAGACTTAGTAAAAACCCTAAGTATAAGTCTAAGCATATAACAGAATCATAGTGTTTTAGAAATGGCCATGAACAACCTATGATAAGACCTTAAGTGTGAAATTATATTCTTAATTATGTGGTTTTCCAATTATAATTGGTGTTTTTTACACTATTCTTTTTGGTTTTAGTCAATGGCTGGAACCCGAAGGAACCGTGTTAATGCTGAATGCGAAGGGAAATGCAATGATTGTCCCCCTGAGCAACCAAACATTATGGGAGCTGGAATGAAAAATCTTGTTGGCATGCTCACATAACTTTCTAATGTTATGAATCATTCAAGGCATCCAAACTAGAAAATTAATGAGAAACATTCTATTGAATCCTTCATAAGGCAGCGTCCACCTTCATTTGGTGGGACTACAGATCCATTTGTGGCTGAACAATGGATTGGTACCACTGAAAAGATATTTTCAGTTCGTCAATGTTCTGAACATGATAAAGTAAACATAGTATTATATCGTTTGGAAGGTGAAGATGATCAATGGTGGAATCTTATCAAGAATACAAGGTAAAGGGATGAAATTGAATCCATGGAATGGGACGAGTCCAAGAACATAATTTTCTATAAGTAATTCCCTCGTATTTTTCGATCAAAGATGGAGAAGGAGTTTCTTGAACTAAAGAAAAAGTATGATGAATCTGTTGGTACCTACGAAGCAAAATTTCACAAGACATTCAATGTACGCCTCTGGGATTATTATCCAACCTGAGAGTTAGATCGATCAATTCTTTAGTGGATTAAAAATAAGTCTTCGAATTGCGTTAGCCATAAGGGACTTCAATACCTATGAGGAAACCTTTCGATGTGCCCTCAAGGTTGAGATGGAGATTTGAGTAACCCATTAGTCATATGGGTTTGACAAGAAGAGAAAAATGGAATTCAAAGGGAAATCTAAAGAGAACATTGAAAATAATATGACTTTTCACTTATCCTCAATGTGTGGAAAGAAACATGGAGGGAGTTTTCTTGAAGGGACAAGTAAATGTTTCAAATGTGGAAAATAAGGTCATCAGGCATTTTAATGCCACAATGATGGGAAGAAGATGTCTAGTGAGACGAAAAAAGAAAAGGGCACACAGAGTGCACCTCCTACACTTCAATGTTACAAGTGCAACGAAATGGGGAATTATTCCAATCAATTCCCTAATCCAAGGGTTTTTTATGAAGATCGACGTCAACAAACTATTAAGGGAAAAGAAAATGGAATGTCCATGAAATTTCTATCAGTGATGTGGAGTATGATAACAAAGTGGTGAAAGGTATACTTACCATCCACTCTAAAGTAGAAAATGTTTTATTTGATTCTGGATCCACCCACTATTTTATTTATGAAGATTTTTCTAAGGGTATCTCCATATTACCTCAAAATTATACATTGAGTTAGCTGTGACAACCCCTAATGGAACAACAATCGCATCAAAAGTTTATAATTCTTCTCTGATTGAAGTTTGTGGGAATCTTCTTTATGAAAATCTTGTGATCCTTCCTATATTGGAATTTTATGTGATTCTTGGCATGGACTGGATTTTTTTATATGGAGCTCATATCAATTACCAATGAAGGGACATCACATTTCATATTCCAGATCAATCTATGATCATCTATCAATGCAAGGATGACCATAACCTTCCGGTGGAAATTTCATCCATCTTATGGGTCATGATTCCACTAAATGAAGGCTAATATCTCAAATTGTTGTAGAGAAACTCGCGATTAAGAATATTCCCATTGTACGGGAGTTTGATGATGTCTTTGTAGAGGAATTGTCTGGTCTTCCACCAAATTGTGAAGTTGAGTTTTCAATAGCACTCGTATAGGATTCTTTTCCTATTTAAAAGACACATTATTGAATATACCCAATTGAGTTGCAGGAATTAAAGAAGAAACTATAAGAGATCATTGATAAGGGATTCATACATCCTAGTGCATCACCTTGGGGAGCACCAATTCTATTTGTTAAGAAGAAAGATGGATCAATGAGACTCTGCATTGATTTTCGAGAACTTAACAAGATCATTATCAAGAACAAATATCCTCTCCCATGAATTGATGACTTATTTTCCCAACTACACGAAGCTCAATACATATCCAAGATTGATCTTCGTTCAGGGTATCATCAGTTAAGAGTCAAAAGGGAGGATATACCAAAGATGGCTTTCCATACATGTTATGAACTCTATGAATTTATAGTGATTCCATTTGGTCTTACTAATGCTCCTTCTATCTTCATGTATCTAATGAATAGTGTCTTTAAAGACTATCTTGATTAGTTTGTGGTAGTCTTTATAGACTATATTTTTTTCAATTCAAAGAGAAAGGAAGAACATGAAGATCACTTGAGAATTGTATTAAAGTCCCTGAGAAATGAGAAGCTTTATGAAAAATTTACCAAGTGTGAATTTTGGCCTCAAAAAGTTTAATTTTTTTGTAACATAATCTCAAAAGAGGGGATATCTGTGGATCCAACAAAAACAGAGGTTATCGAATGATGGTCGAGACCAACAACAGTAACTGAGATCCGATGTTTTCTTGGTTTGGATGGATATTATCGATGTTTTGTGAAATATGTTTCACGATTATCTAATCCACTCACCAGGTTGACTCGAAAAGGAGTTAAGTTTGTGTGGATGGAGGAGTGTGAAGAGAATTTCAAGGAGTTAAAAAGATGGTTATCCAGTCCACCTGTGCTCACACTACCTTATAGTGGAGAACGGTTTGTGATATAATGTGATAAATTCAAGAAGGGACTGGGGTGTATTCTCATGCAAAATGATATGGTGATTTCATATGCCTCATGACAGTTGAAAATCCATGAGAAAAATTACCCAACTCATGATTTGGAGTTAGCTGCAGTAATATTTGCATTAAAAATATAGAGGAATTATCTTTATGGTGAATGGTGTGATATTTATAATGATCATAAAATATTAAAGTATATTTTCACACAAAAGGAGATGAATATGCACCAAATAAGATGGTTGGAGTTGATTAAGGACTATGACTGCTCAATTCATTATCACCCTGGGAAAGCAAACAACGTGGCAGATGCATTAATTCGACAAGACCCTGCTAGCTTATCCATGATGAGGATCACAAAAGATCAAATATTTATGGATTTACAAAGGATGGATCTTGGAATTATAATGATAGGGGATAAATATTATCTTTCTCAAATGAATGTTAAACTATCAACAAATGTGAAGATTAAAGAGTCACATAAAGAAGAAGTAGAGTTACAAAAGAACATGAGAAATGTTCCTGAATTCAACCTTGATTGTGATGGGATAATAAGGTTCAGGAATCGGGTTTGTGTTCCTCCCATCCCAGAATTAAGGAAGGAGCAGCTGGATGAGGTTCATAGTTCTTTATTCTTTATTCATATTGGAAGCACGAAGATGTATAGGGAACTGAAAGTGTACTTCTAGTGGGATGGCATGAAAGGAGATGTTGATGAATATGTCTCTCGATGCTTGGTTTGTCAGCAAGTTAAAGCTGAGAGATAGAAGTCTAAGGGGTGTTACAACCATTACCCATAACCGAATGGAAATGGGAAAACATCACTATGAACTTTGTCACCGGACTTACTAAAACATCCAAAGGAAATAATGATATCTGGGTCATAGTTGATCATCTTACAAAGTCAACAAACATCATTTCTATTAGAGAGGATTTCTCCCTCGATCATCTTGCTCAGATATATGTAAAGGAAGTGGTAAAATTTCATGGAGTACCACTTTCCATTATATCTGATCGGGATCCGAGGAATACCTCAATTTCTTGGCAAAGTCATTAGCATAATCTAGATACAGAGTTGAGTTTCAGCACTACTTATCATCCTCAGATAGGTGGTTAGTCTGAGAGAACAATTAAAACACTAGAAGATACTTTAAGATCTTTCTTTATTGATTTCAAAGGTGGTTGGGATCAACACCTACCTTTGGTAGAATTTTCTTATAATAATAGCTTTCACCCCAGTATTCAGATGGATCCTTATGAATCTCTTTATGGAATGAAATATAGGACTCCAACTGGCTGGGATGAAGTTGGGGAAAGAAAGCTATTAGGAACTGATCTTGTTGATGAGATGGCAGAAAAGGTCAGATATATTCAACAACACATTAGAGTAGCTCAGAGTCGACAAAAATGTTATGCTGATAACTGAAGAAAAGACCTAGAGTTTGAAGTGGGTGATAAACTATTCTTACGAATATATACTTGGAAGAGAATAATGAGATTTGGAAAGAAGGGAATGCTGAGCCCTAGGTATATCGGTCCTTTCCAAATACTGGATCATGTTGGGAAGGTAGCTTACCGATTGGCTCTTCCACCGAATCTCTCTCAAGTTAATGATGTTTTCCTTGTGTCTCTCCTAAGAAAGTACATACCCGATCCATCACATGTACTCAGCTCAGAATTTGAACCACTGGAGAAAGATCTTTCTTATGAAGAACAACCGATAGAGATTCTGGATCGTAGTGAAAAAGTCCAATGAAACAAGACCACTCTCTTGGTGAAAGTTTTATGGAAGAACCACCAATTATAAGAAGTTACATGGGATCTTGAGGATATGATGAGGGAGAGGTATCCTCATCTGTTTGTTACAAAGTGACAAATTTCGAGGGAGAAATTCATTTTAAGTGGGGTATAATGTAGCACCCATGTTTTTTACGAGAAATATTTTTTTATCATCAAAGGAATCTTTCACTTCACACAACACTAGCTTGGCTTACTTTACACGTAATTGCGAACCTCCATGGTAGCTTGCGTTGTACACAATACCGATTTTCACTAAACAATGATATGCTATTAAAATATTATTAAAACTAACCGTTATGAATAGTAAGATCAAAATTTTGAAATTTTAAAAAAAATTTCTTTTAGAATGGACTTCATTTTTGGATTTGGATTATCAAAATTAGCGTAGGGTGAATTTTTGGTATTTTTCTAAAAACATTAAATTTTTGATGAATAATGAAAACACTGGGTTACTATTTAAAAACTCGCTTTTTTTTAAATAATTATTTATTTTATTTATATTTATTTTAGCTTAAAATTGATAAATAATACATCTATCAGTTAAATTTAATTCATTGGATTCATTTTATAATAATTTTAGATATATAATGAAAATTGAACTTTTCACCGTCTTTTACCCACCTCCTAGGAGAGTTTAAAAATTTACATAAAACATTTTTTACCGCTTCTATGAGTGGAATTTCAAAAATCCGAGAGACACAATTAACATCAAGGTGTAAAATGTGGTTCAGTAAGATAAAAATAATATGTGGTGAATAATACCTTTTAACTTTTATTTACCATAGTTAATAGTAATTTGGGTAATTAAGGGTAAAAATGGTATTATTATTACCCTAACACGTGTCTTAATTCTATTGGATATGTTTAATTCGACCCAAAACAGCCTTAGGAATAAAATATGACCATTTAGGTCCACTTGGATTAGATTAGGATATTTATTATTATTTTATTTAAAGAATGCTAAAAATAATTAAAATCAATGTTTAATAACAAAAACATTTTTAATATAGGGTTATACATAAGATAAATTAGACTATAAATATTTATTAGAAATCTAAAAAGATTTCCTACATAATACTATTTTATTTATAATTTTTATACTTTAAATATTTTAATATATTTATGACACAATGATGATGCAGTACTTACCTTATTAATGAAATATTAACATAATTGATATTATAAATACCCAAATAAATGTAATTTGAGACTTTATATGAATTAAAATAATTTTATAAGTTAATATGACATATTAGTATTGATTTAATTAACTTTTTTCGAACTAATCATGTTGTTATGATTTTCACAAAAATCAATTACCAAATATTGTCAAAATTGACATAATATAGTTTTTAAAAAAAATATTATATTATTAATTGTCATTTTATTCCTAAAAAAATATTGTTCGGCCAAATTAAATAGATAAGGTTATATATATTAATAATTAACCACTTGGGGCTCGTTTGGCTTGTTATCGTAAGTTTATTAATCATATAGTCTAAGAAAACAAGACGGCACGATAAAGGTAAAATTATTTAACTTAAAGTTAAATCTAAATGACAAGGCTAAAATAGTAACCTAAACTTGTCTAAAATATATTGGATGAGAAGATTTAAACCCATCCCTACCATATCTTCGAAATGAATCAATTTTGAGCTATTAAAAACCGAATATTAATTTTAAATAAAATAATATTTTATGTTTTTTCTAAAGTACCCCTCTCCTCCCTTATAAAAGGACACCTCCTCCCTCTCCTCCTCACACAACATTGAGCCTTCAATATCGGCCAAACCATGAAAAATTCTATTATACACTTCCCTAGAAACATCCTAGAGGTTCTGGTCTTCTTCAAAGACCATCTTTAGTGCCCTAAGAGGAGGTTAAGAAGAGGCGCTTCAAAGAAGAGGTAATGTCCTCTACCGATTCTTTCAACATTATTTCTTCTTCTACTTATTATTATTTAGTTGTTTCATTATGATGTAATAAGATAATTATCACTAATATACTGTTATGTTATTATAAATATGTAACAACCCTATTTCACCTTCAATCCATCCTACGGAAAAGGAAATCACCGCGCGTGCATACGTACGGAATACCATATCCACGCCGTGGTGTAATCTGTTTTCTACCACCACCTTAATTGGATATGTATAATGGTGTAAAGAATAACTGTATATTATTATTGATAAGTGATATTTATCATAAATAGTATACATAAACTTCAATACAATTCCACGATCGTGGGAACGATATCATCGCTTGTGCGTACGTACAACCTACCATCTCCACGATGTGATGTGACTCGTTTTACATGATCTTCAATGCATAATGATTATATAAATGAATAGAATGAATAAATTTTATATATATTACACTAATAAAATTCTGGAAATGAGGTATCTATAACCTAAAAAGAAGAATAAGAAATTATTCGACAAAACACACATAAGAACAAAAGGCAATAAACACCCAAATAACAAGTAGGAATGAAATATTACTAATACGAAGCTAAAAATATGACCATATATGACATCATAACAATTAGTATAATTCAGGGATAAGTCAATAACATTATTTAAATCATTATACAAGAGGTTTGGATGCATATGAAGCAAATCAGACCTAAAGTAAGGGAAAATCTCGCAATCTCATTTTTATCTGAGATAGTTTACATCAGAATTTACTGGGGAATATTTATCATCCACATCCGTGTTTCCTCAATATGTAATATTATTTCTATCCTCCTAGAATTTTTTAAATCCAATATTACTTTTTGGTGAGTTTTTAGTAAAATATATGAAAGTAATCTTTTGACGTTTTTAGTATGAGGTCCTTTTTGGATTTTCCGACCAAAGTATGAGAAGAATGTTTTTTAAATTATACGGCCTGAAAAGAATTTTAGAACATTATTTCCATGAAGTTTCCTTTATTGGTTTTCATGTTTATTTTAAATCATGATCTTTTAGTTTAAAATTCTATGACATTTTAAGAATGGAAAAATGTTTTTGAAGTAGAAAAGATATTTTTTTCAAAAATAGAGTTCATGTGTTTTATCAAAATTCTTTTCCATCTAAGATAATATAGGGTTCTATTTGTTTCCCTATTTTTACATTTATTTGATTATGTTATGATGGAATAATTTTTATTATGTCCTTTTTTCTTATATGGATTATGTTATGATGGCATGTTGTTTAAGAATCCCATTTTTATTACATGGGTTATGCTATGATGTTGGATTTATGATCTTGCGGTACATATAAGAATGATATCATTAAGAGATGGGTGGGACCTATATCTCCCTCGAATTAATTGGGTTAATATTTATATCTCAAGAGATAAACATGGATGGAATGGCAGGTTAATCCGGTTTAGTGATACAGGACTGAAACGAGGAGTGAAATTGGTTCAGAAATGGACTTTGTTCCCTACGATAAGTCTTGGAAATGAGTCTTGACTACTAATAAATGATTCTCTATGATTATGTGTATATGACACAAAGTTTCATGTTTTAAGTAATGATGATTGGGATTACATTTCACTACTATTATTTATCCCATGTTATGAAATTATGATCGCTTTTGCAGGTTAAGATTTCCAAAATGATTTGTTCTTATGAATATGATGTGATTGATATTTATTTTTTTTACCCTTACTGAGCATTTGATCTCACCCTTTTGTATGTTTTCTTTTCCCTAGGACAGGAAGAAGGGTATTAAGTAGTATATGCCAAAAGGGACTCTAGATATGATAAAATAAAATGGGGATAGTGTAGATTCTTTATGAACTAGTTGTTTATGTTACCCAATTTCTAAAGACACTATACCTATATGGTCCTTTCATGGTTTTGTTATATGTTTTAATAAGTGTGCTTCAATACTGAAGTAATAACAGTGTATGTAAAGTATGGGTTGTTATATTTTAATTAGAAATTATATGATCTTTCACATAAAAAACTCATTTTTATATTGATGCCAAAATGTATGGTTCATTAGTTTCTTGGAATGGACTAATGTCAATAACTTTGAATCCAAAATCATCAATAAATTTACCATGTAGCATCATTGAATCAAACCATTTACATTTTATCATTGATAATCGAACATGAGAGTAATAATCCAATAACAATATTTTATCTATAAGTCGTTAATAAGACACATTTTTATATTAAGGCCAACTATATTATATACCTTCATAATATCCCATTGTAGTTGGTAACATAACACCATCATGCTATGTTCTAATGTTCACTGCTCGGTCAGTTATAAAAAATTTATACTCATTCATTATCAAATATTTTCAATCATGAACCAAATAATTTGTACCAAAATCCAACACTATTAATTCTTTAGAAATGAAGTCAATAGGTAAACACAACACTTGAAATATATATGAATAATAAAATTAAATGAATATATATATATTATGTTAATTAAATTATTGGTCATACCATTTATTTCAACAAATCAAGAAACTCTTGGATATAAAAGGCCTCTCTTCTTCTCAAAGGGAAAGATCGATGAACTATAATGATTATTTGTTTATGTTCCCTATATAAAAAGATAATAAAAGTTTAAGGTATAATTTAGATTAAATGGTATTATATAACATAAAAATATTCAAATTACATGATATATTCCTCGAACAAATCACATTAAAACATTACTATGAGATGATCCATATCCCGCTCTTCAAGGATCAATGTAGCCAATGTATATAACCCATGAATTCCTCCTATTTGGGGAAGACATGGAAATTTTTACTCAATTTCCCCATACCACTCATCATCATTTCTCATTTCCCTATTATTTATTATGATCAAATCATTAAAATAAATTATAGAAAAATGCATAGATTCTTGATCTAGAAAACCTCTAATAATGGAACCTTTTTGATGATTCTTTTTTTGAACATAATATTTCACTATGATCATATTTCATTTAGTTGGATACATCCAATGAAAAGAAATAGGTCCCTTAAGATGTGTCTTAGTTGGAATATGAATTGTTAAATGTAGAATGTTGGTGAAAAATGTTGGAGGATATTTTTCCAACTCACACAAAATTAATGGATCCTATTGATTTATTTTTATCAAGAAAGACATTGATAACCTTTAGTGAAAAGTTCTCTAAAAAATGGAAATAGTGAAGCACTATCTCCCTTAAATTATTGGATAGAAATTTCTAGATTGATACTGGAATCAATTGATAAATAATGATGTGACAATCATGTGTTTTTAATAATATTAGTTTTAAATCCATTCTATTGAATCTTTTAGATATCTTGTTGGAATAGCCATTGGGAAACTTGATATTCTATAATACTTTATGAAATTTATTTTTTGTAAAGGTTTCATCATAATAAATGCACAAGGAGATTTCCATTTATTTTCACCAATACACACATGATGCAATTCTAGTCAAATACCCCAATCCAACATGTCCCCATGAGATCAGAAGTCATCTTTGGTAGTCCCCTTAATATTTATAGAAATTGAACTCAATATTTGATAAATATTTATCTTAATGTGCATTAAATCTAAAAATTGATATAACAAATTGGTAGAACAAAATGGAAACTCCAAAAGGATAATTCACCTTTTCTAATTGTTAGTGGATTCAATGTAAACATTCTTCCTCTTTTTAGATTTAATCTGACCTTTACCTAATGAAAAAAATAAAATCTATCAATTCATTAAGCACATCGGTCTCTAACAAATGTTGAGGAGGTTGTTAAGTGTCAATAGTATAATAAAACCTCTAATGATTCTTCCTGTGTGGATTATCCATTGGCAAGAATCAAAAATTCACCATTGAAATAAAACTATGATGATATTTATGCCTTCATGATCATGTATTATTTATAAAAATAAGGATTGATAGTTTTACCTTTGTGCTCCAACCAGACAACATTTCATTAGTAAGGAAATAAATTATAGTCCATAAAAGGGAAGCATGAATATGAAATATATTTCTTGAAGAAGCATCAAATGTTCACACACCCATATCCCAAATGCTTCAAATATTTTATTAGAAGATACATGTAGTCTTCTATATCATTTACATGATCAAGAAGTCCAGATATTTGTATACTGAAGAATGGGAATGTTTTTTTTCATAAAAATCCATGAAAGAAGATTATAAACCAGAATAAAAACATTCCACATTCTATGAGAAGTAATAATATGAAAAAATGATGTAAACCCATCTTAGTATAGACCCAACCTAACATGAATCACCTAATCTACAAAATCAGGATATTTTGAATTAAATTACATCCATTCTAATCTTATTGTAAGATAGACCAACACATCTTTACCTTTAATTATCTCAATATCATGCCATCACATATTGGATGTGATTTCTATAGACATGGTTATATTTTGAAGCTTTCGAATCAATGGAAAGTGCCATAGGAATTTTTTTTGGCACACGATATAGTGTTCCATCTACATTTTCCTTCTATAGATATATACCACATTATTTACAGTCATTATGGTCATTTTCCCCCCTAAATAAACCAAAATATTTTAGAAAAGCATAAATTTCTTTAGAAGAAAATATGTTCTTCTTAATTAAATTACAAGCCTTATAAGGATTTTCGGGAATATCTATACTATGTGGAAGCAATTACTTTAAAAAGGTATGAAAATAATCAATTATGATAGTAGAAATTCCATACATGGTTTTTCCATGATATAACCACATTAAAAATTCCAACATTTACATTATAGTAAATTACTGATATATTAGTGTTTTGGAATCATCCATTAAAATTTTAACTCTATAATCATCATCATATTTATCCTTTTTCTCTTCTGTATTGATATCATTAACTTCTTTTACTTTCATACTATCTCTCTCATGATGATAAACATATGGAAACCAAAAAAATTTCAAATTCTCCATATCACTAATTTATTTCGATTCATTAATAGTATAATATAGTCCCATCTATAAACATTGATGCTGAAAATAATAGTTTTTACGAAATAAAAACATCATTATATGGTAGAAAACTTATTCCATGATTAACCATGGCCTTCCCAAAAAATTATAACTTGGACACTGCATATGAACTCTATCCCAAGCATTGATAAATTCAAAATCTGAAAAATTTCACATTCTTTTGATACTCGGTTGAAATATGATTTTTATGATATATCTAGATTCTTCAGTTCAATTATAGGGAAAAATTATACTCTAATGAATATTGTAAACCATAATGACAATGATATCCAAATTCAAAGAAAATAATAATTATTATGTAGAGTAAATTAAATAAGACTAACAAGAAACCAAATTGAGTACAATTCTTGATGGAAGATTCCCTTAGTTAATACCACTATCCATCTTAAGAAAGAAAAAAGGGATATATGAAGAACGAAATAAGGCAAACTCATATAAATCATTATAAGTTGCTTGTATTGGAATAAAAAACAACTAAGGAATATTATCATAAAAATGTGTATTTCTTATCAATATGGGTCTTCTCATTTGAATACATAATCAAGGATAACATTTAATCATGAAAGGATCTTATTTAACATTAACATTACTTATATTATTCAAAAACAAGGTAATGTATGACTTGATGTTGTACATTATGTCCAAGAACCAGTATCTTTCAGAGGATAAACTATATACCTAAACATTACAATAATTATAGAGTTCACTATACATATGAAATCCGAAATAAATTATATTATTTCTACATTATATCCTTATATTAAATGTTACAATGTAGTTGAGACAAATTTACATGGGATATGGGAAAATATAAGAAAAATTAAGGAATAGATTCTTATTTTGAGATGGAAAATCACCCAACCTGGATAAATAAAGATATGATTTTGGAATACATAAAATTAATGAAAAAATGATGAAAATAATTATAAAAAAGTTAACAAGAACCATAAAATAATTATGAAAATTTAAAATTCCATATATCATAAACATAAAATTGAGTCTAAATTATTTTAAAACAAACCTATAGTGCAGGGATAGACCCTTTACCCTATTTAAAATTTTAAATGGGACCTAAGTGTTGATTATGGGGTTATATAAATATATCACCCATCATTCACATATAATATCTAAATAATTCTTCGATAAAATTTAAATGTACATCAATATTCATTATCTTCAAGATTTCAAATTACAAATAAAATATACAATAAATTTTTGAATGAAATATTTTATCTATAAAAAATTATTATACCATTTCATGATCATAAAAAAGTGGGGATGATTTTTAATTCATCCTTGGGATTCAAATTTATCTCTTTCCTACATATTTATGAGTATTTATGATCAAAGAACACATTATTTTCATTATAATTCTCATTTTAATGGATCAATATATCAATTCATACTATCTTAAAATAGGTGAGATAGTTGGGTCATACTAAAAAAACATCAATTCTCATCCTTTTAAATTTCACGGAATATTTATCACAAGTCACACATATTTTTATCTAATTAAAGTACTGAAGTTTTTTTAGTTTATTAAATTAAATTTTGATATTTATTATAACATAGAAATGAGTAATAAATATAATATAATACCAATACCTACTAATATGACTTTTGATCATAATGGAATCAAAGGATTCAATTGATTAATATAGGAATAAAGTGAAACACAGAGTTCTAGGTCCTTTGGAATCATCACCCAAATCCAAAATCTATTTATCAGTAATAGAACATGAAATAAAGGTAATGAAAAACATTAAAATACATTTTCCACATCAGAATCAATATCAAGTTGAATCACATTCATAGATAAAAATGAAAATAACACCCAACAAACCAGAAGATGGATTTAGACCTCACTAACATGATGTGAAAGATAATTAAAAATGAAAAAACCATGAATTAGGGTAGAACGAAGGAGAATAGAGCCAGATTTTTTACAGGTGAGAGGAGAATAAAGAAATAAAGGGATGGAAATATTACATATCACAACAAATAATTTTAAAAATTGATGAATAACACTTTCCATAGGGATACAAGTCATTTAAGGAGAAAAGGGGGATACTAAACTCATAAGATGGGATGAGAATAGGGATTTGAAAATGGTGATGGGATATGGAGCCTATTAAAAACCACATATTTCAGATAAGTATACCCATAGTTTCAGAAAATATTTGGTACAACTTAAACAATACCAATAGTTTTTTAAAAATGTGGGTATAACTTTTGGAAATACATATATACCCACAATTTCTAAAAAATGTGTGTATAGATGTGTTGGGTTAAACCCAATTTACAGTAGTTTTATTTTAAAAGACAAGAATTTTAAAAAAAAATTATCTTTTAAAAATTAATTTTCAAAATGAAAAATATATTTTCCTAAAGAAAACTTTTAAATATATTTTTATTTTATTTCAATTCGTCAATGACAATAACCATTAGATTCAAATATACTCTATTGGGGATTTATTTAATTGACACCATAATTATTTTTTCTATGGATGAATTATGATAATTTTTTACCAAGGAAATTATTGATATTCACTTCCTTAATTCATTTTTGTATTCATTAACATTCCATTGAATTATTCACTTTCCCGTTGACAATAAATTTCCCCAAAATATCTAAATTATTTATCATGGATATGTATATGACCTAAACCATATATAATTTATACTTATGATGTTCTATATTGAAATTTATTTATATATCTAGGGAAATATTGATAAATATGTATTACATAATCAATATAGATATCTAATGATAGGGGATATTGATTCAAGGATTAAATCGATTATTCGATACATGAGGAATGATTTGGACCTTCAGTGATGGGTGGGGTCTGACATTATATATCCCCTCAATGCATCGATATTCCAAATGTGACAAATAAGTAATATTTCATTAAAAATGTTTTTACTCCTAGTTTTAAACAATCTTATTTATGGTCTTAATAGTAGAGGTATTAGGATTCATTAGATCATGGTGTCCAATAATTAAGCACATCTTTCATTGTAATATTATTTATTATTATCCCGGAAATTTTCACACTGATATTATCTATGGATTTATTTAATTCTCAATTTATTGATTAAATTGCATGCGTTTTTAGTTATTTATCTTTCTCTATTCATTATATCGTATCTTTTCATGATAGTAAGGTTATTTAAATTTCTTGGGTGTTATGTTATTTACCTTTCTATATTGATCATTCAAGTAAAATTATTTAAAATGAATGTGTGTTTAGTTAGTTACCTTTCATGTTGATTAAGCTCATTGATTAATGATTCCTCCTTCTATACTTTACCCTTATTGATCAATTGAGATCACCCTTATTTTGTTTCCTTTACTAGGAATCCATGAGGCACACTATGAATGATATACAAGAATATTCTCGATGGAATAATGATATTATTGTAAAAGGTTATGTTGTAATTTGTGTATTAAAATTTAATTCCAGTATCAAGTATGTATCTACTTTACCTAGACCACTAATCTATTCGGTCCTCCGGGATATGATTCCTTGTAGATTATGACAATGTAATAAATCAGACACCGACTATATGCTAATGGCATCAGGGTCGATACAATTAGTCCTAAATTTCAAAAACTCCAAGGTTAGCATCTAGAAATATAATAAGGCACCTATAAATAGAGAAATAAAATTTCCCAAGGACAATAAATTTCTAATAATTCTTACCATGTAATATAATATTATTACATGATATCTCTAATCATGCAGGTTACAAACTTTGTGTTATCAATCTATGTTCTTTATTTATTTTTAATTGACATTCTATAACTAAACATACTAATGAATCTTCAATGTGTATGGACATAATCAAAAAGTTCCCTTATCATTAAAGACACTGAAATATCAACTTATGATAACGAAAAAACGTACAAATCATATCTCAAGTTATTTATCAACGTAATATAACTTCTGAAGCACCCAATGTATCCTGATTCATTGTGAGTATATCACGTCACATATTTCATTAATATAACAAATTTTGTGACTCATTATATGTATTAATAATAACCACAATGTCTAAGGATCGTTACACAACTCATAAATTGGAATATCCAATGATAGAAATAACATATGGAATTCTCATGGTGGGTATGTTCTCATAACCTCTTATATCATAGATTATACAGGGTAACCATTATGAGAAGAAGTATCAATGTCTTATAATCCTCCTAACCCTTATATCTATATCATATGGGTTCTTTTAGATTATCTCTTATGGTTATAAAACATTTATTTAATAATACAGATATATCATTTCAAGGTTTTCATAATGGCAGGGAACTGCTATAACATTTTTGTGAGAAAAACAGACTTTGTATATTATCACATTAAATTTAATACAAAAGAACACTCGTTATGTGATAAGATATTTTATTACAATTAAAAACATTGAATATTCAAGTAATCATAAAATAAAAAGTAGTTGGTTCTAGTGATCCTACTCCCATATAATCCCACATGCACTAGAGCCAACTGATTACAACTCTTAATCTATTAACTCCCACATGGTTTTTAGGCATCAGTTGAGATAAAGGGGGATAAATATTTTCCTCCTTGAAAACATGTCTCCTATAAAATAACAAATTTTAGAAAAGTCACTATATAGGTTATATTTTTATGGTATGTCCTTCATCATTGATTGTTAATTTGGATCCTTTACAAGATCTACTATTGTATTATTATCATAATATACTATGATATGGTCTTTATATCTAGGTACCACATCAATATCTTTCATAAGGTTTCATATTAAAACTACTTATTTAGCATCATCAAAATGATCAATATACTTGTAATTAATTATAGAATCACTGACAATTTATTTTTTGTCTCTTAAAGCACAAAAATTCTCCCCTGATATTGAAGTCATTCCTAATAATTATTTTAGATCGATCTGGTTTTTTCTTGAAACCAGCATCAATATATCCCCGGATGATTAGATCCTCAACTCCAATATACAGTAAAAATATATCATGCCTTAGATACTTAAGGATAGCCTTAACAGAACAAATATTTTTTTCTCCTAGATCTTATTAATATCTACCTACCATTCTCAAGGAATAGGCAATATAAATCCTAGTACATAACACGGCATTCCTGATTAAATCATTCATAGATTCATAAGATATCATACTCATCCTCTTTCTCTCCAATTTGGTGTGTAAGGGAACATTTTTTGGGAGATATTTATTATAGGTGAAACTATAACCAATCTCTTAGTATATTGTTCTATAAAAAATCTCTTTAGTTTCTTGTCAATATATACACAATGAATTAGTCCAATCAACCCTTTTCACACATCACAAATGATATTGATTTGGAGGATTAGGTTGTTTCACCCAAGAACTTTATAGGGAAACACTAGTTAAAAAATCCATAACTGACCATATCACAAGTATATTTTTTCGAATAAGTAATGCTTCATTGATATTTTCTACTATGAAAATAAATTCCCCCCTCTATAACTCTTTTAGACACATGGTCTACATTCTTTATTTTCAAATCCATGTTACTTCATAACTCCATAAAACAGAATATTCCCTTTTCCGAATTATTAAAACATCAAATAAATGTATATATTTAAATTAATACGTTATTGGAATCTTGTGTAGTTACAAAAACATCTAGTTTTGTCATATGGGATTCATTTATAAGGCTTCCATTAAGGAACATTTTCTGGGCATCCATCTTCCAAATCTCATAATCATGGAAAACTATTAGGTGTAGTGTAATTTTAATTTATTTAATCATGGAAAATAGTGAAAATTTTTCATCATATTATATTTATTTATGTTATTATAAACCCTTGAGCCACTACTCATGCATTATAGGTACTTAATTTAACTATCATGTCTAGTTTTCTCTAGAATAATTATTTTCACCAAAAAAACATTTCAACAATTAGAAGATCAGATATAACAAAAAATTATTTATAATACATGGAATTAGTATTTGAATTACTATATAATTTACATTTTATAGATTCTAATATATGTACTATTTACTTATTTAAATGTGGATATTTATTTTCAATGAATATTGATTCATAATTCTCAGTGACTAGAAAACCAAATATATCCAGTTCACTAATCTCTCTGATGATCCTATGTTGTAATTGTGTTAGTTGAACAATATCTTCCATGAGGTCCTATATATCATGGCCCTATTCCAAATCATATATATAATTATAGTCAACTTCAAAAAATTCAATCTTTATCAAACTATCATTCTTTAGGATATGATCCCTCTTATGAAAAAGGCAATTCTTGACACTATTCTCTTCTTGTCTAGGGGATCATATATATAATATTACATTTTTTCAATGTAATATTCTATAAATATAATTTTCTTCCATGGATAAAACGTTTATTCCATATGTGGACTTTAAAAACACCTCACAACCCCATACATGATTATATTACAACACATGTTTCTTTCTACTCTAGAACATGAGTGGACTAACATTTTCCACATTAGTTTGAACACAATTTAGTGTGTAATTTTTATTTCATGAACATACCTAAAATTATAATAGAATTATTTCATGACTCATCATTGATATCACCATGTCATGAGAGGTTTGGTTCTTCCTTTCACTAACACTATTTATCAATGGTTTATAAATATGAGTGAGTTGAAATAGGATCCCAAAATCCCATAGGTATTCAATGAACTTCTGGTTAAGATATTATACACCTTATCAAAAAAATTAATGTCTATATTCATACCTATATTATACTATACTTCATTCCATAATATAATGAATTTCTAAAAGTATTATGAATTATACCTCGTCAATTTAACATAATTGTATCTACTCAAGTCAGTGATAAAAGTTATGAAGAATGAGTATCCACCTCTAGCTTAAACCAAATTTTTTTTCATAGATATGGGTGTACAAATTCTCAAATATATATGAATATTTGACCCTATAAACCAAAAGGGGATTTTTTAATTTGACCTTGTAAACAAGAATGCCATATATCAAGTGGAGTTATTTTAAAATATTCTAAATATCCATCTTTACTATGCTTCGTCAAGAACATCTCATTTACATGACCAAGTCGGTGATGCTAAAACTAGGTGTGGTATCATTCTTGTAAACATTATCCAATATCAATTTAAAACACTTGATTTTTATATTATTATACATAAATAACTTTATATAAATGGTTCATACCAAAAAAATTATACATTTGTAATGTAAAAAAACATTTCTTTACAAACATAAATATAAATCCAAACAATTAAAAACATGACCTGTATGTTATGTTCTTGGTAACACTAGATACATAATAAAAGTTATTTACAGTAAATATTAACCCCATTGATAATGTGAGGTGGTAGTATCTAACTGATAGTTAAGTTATCCTCACTCCATTGGCAGCTCTTAAATCTACCTCTTCCCAGAAAACTTCTTGGAATCTACATTCTTCTGATATTTAGTTACCAATGTGAGAACCAAAATGTACATATAATATTCTATTACATCAAATGGAAATATTTCATTCAATAATTATTTCACCTGAATACTCTACTTACTTATTCAAGTTGGTGTAGTTTTTCTTCCAATGGAATCACTTAAGAAAAACACTCAGCATATTGCCCATTCCCTTACCTATATATATTATTCTACTTAATAGAATGGTTATCTATAGTCTTAGGGTTGGAGTGATTATTTGGTCCCTTTATCAAGATCTTCCTCTTTTTATCCACTATTATGTTCATATAATTTTAATTCCTTATGTCCTTATCTACATAGAAAATTAAAGTGAGGAATTCTGGGAGGAACTTGACTCTATATCATATATTATAATTCACAATGAAACATGAGAATCTATGAGGTAGTTAGGCTAAAATGATATCTGTGCATTAATAAATAGGAATATTAAATCCCTATATTTATAATAACTCTATGTAGAAAATAATCTTGGCCACATGAGGCCCAAAAAGTACAAAATCCCCAAAATTTCACCCGAATACTATATTGGAGATATGATATCCTTCTTCTCTTTCCATATCTTGATAAGGATCATGATAGGGAGAAATCATGCTATATTAATCCATTTACTCATTTTCTATTAGATTTCACTGGATACATATTACATCATTATTCATTGGATATTTTCACATCATTTAATTGTTTCATTTATAGATAGATTTCCTCCTCACTAGCCTCATTTGCATACAACTTAGAAAATAAGTATTCCAGCATGTATGACTTCCACTCTAGGCATAATAAAATAACCAAGAACATATACCACTCCTATAATTTTTTACTGGTGATAATTATAATCTTATATAATATGGATTTTAGTGACAATTTCATAATTTTATTTCTTCAATTTTCTAAAATAATTAAGAGTATATTATTAGTACTATATATTGATTTCCAAATACACAATGTAAGAAATTTTTTTAGCCTCACAGTATTAGACAAAATCTCAATATCCCTCACTAATGGATTCAATATTTTATAATGTATGGAAATTTTAGTGAAATGGATCTATATTCCCCTTCTCATAACCCAAAATGGGGCTAGAAAATCTTTTCAAAGGGTTTTAGGTAGGTGTAACTTGATAACTGCATTAAATCACAACTCCTTGATCTGTTGATTGGACTCCCCAATCATGAAATCTTAGACTCAAATTTCCTCAAAGATTCCATCGATGATACACAAATTACTTCTAGGGAAGTTATCCCTTGATTTGAACTTCATTAAATCAACCCATGGCCTTAGTTAAAATTCCCAAATAATTGAAAGCACCCTGACATAAGATAAACAATAACTTTGAACTATGATTTCATTTTAACATAATCCCAGGGAAGAAATTGCATCTTAATATCTTGTCTGACAGATTTTTATCCTTATGCATAAATTTATCGTTTTATCTTATTACATTATTGTTAGTATAATGTATATTTTACATGAGTGATTAACCATGTCTGGATAACATATTTATGTATAATCCAATTTATTTTAATTATATCATGTATGTTTGTTAATTTTTTTACTCGACATGTTCATAATAATAAATCCATAAGTAATTATGACGAAAATGATTGAAATAAAAAAAAGTGGCACAATAATGAGGTTTCTTTTGTTTGGATTATCAAGAATAAAATAATTCTTGACCCTAAGAGAAAAACTCTGTAAACCAAGTCTTGGTTGAGTTATAGTTTTCCACTAGTTCTCATGTGTACCTCAAACGTTGGTTTCACCTCATATGATAATTTTATCCTCCTCCACTCACCTTGTTGCTACATCCTTTACATATTATTTTACCCACACTCAGGTTAGTGGATGTAATTGAATAGATAATGGGTTTACATAAAATAAACCATGGACACATTGTAACTCCCAAAGGATTCTAAAAAAAATTAATATTGAATGCAAGGAATACATAGTATTTACCAAATAATGATTTATTATAATGAAGCATGTAAACATAATTTTTCCACTTATGTGATTTGAATTTTGAATAAATGACATGCACGGTTGCATTTAGTAAAATATTTAGAGACTGATAGAATCAAATTAATTTATGGTGAATAGTAAAAACCCTTGTGAATATAACCAACCCTTATGAATAATAAATTACCCTTATGAATAGTATTGTACCCATATGAATATTAATATGACCCTTATGAATAGTAACATCACTCGTGAAAGTATAAATAAAATTTAGGCACCTTATAATTGAAATGGAAAATTTTATAGATTATTAATTATGTATTGGTATTTTTGTCAGTTATCAATATTTAATTAAACTTTAAAAATAATAAATTAATTCTTTTTCATAAAATGGGATCTTAAATAAATATTTATTTGATATAAGATGTTATAATAATTTAACAATACCTTAGTTAATTTTCAGGGTGTTATAAAATCAGTTTTAATTTTAAAGACTATATCTTCGAGTAAATAATGATTTTAATTAAAAATTAAAGTTCTCATATTTAGAAAATGTTATTGATAAAATGGAGAACATTTTTGGATTATACACATCAAAAATGGTTGGGGTGAATTTTGGTATTTTCCTAATTTTTTTGAATTTTTAGTGAATAGAGAAATATGGTAATATACGTATGTGTACATTATAGGTTAAATACATTATTCTGTGCATCATGGAAGATGTAAGAAGAAACTATTGAGAAATCACATGAACATATTACTATTCTTGGTCACAATAATAAATACTATTGTTTTTCCTGAGGAAAATAATAAAATAATGAATAAGATATTTAAAAAAATCACTCATCCTCGCCGCTATAACCCCCTCCCCTCACACCCTCTACACTTCACTCATATCAAGCCTCATGAATTGTCTAAATTTTGCCAAAAATCTCCTCCCAAGATCCTCTCCCATTTCTAGCATCCATTGGTCTCATAAATAAACCAACACATCACCCCTAAAGAGGATCTCATGGAAGATAACTTCAAGCAGTAAATTCAACATTTCAATTCTTTTATTTCATGATCCTTTCTTTTAGTTCTCTTTTCTCGGAACCATTCATCGAAATTTTATTATAACTCTAGTAACATAAATTTATTGGAATTTTTTTTATAATCATGTAATAATTATTCATCATCCCTCCCTTCCCCCTTATTTTATACTAGAAATTAAAAGACTATCCAATATGTGTAAATTTATCACATTCAAGGACGACGAGTTTTCAATTTCTATAACCACCTATAATTATGGTAATAAAAAATTTTAATGGTTAAACAAGACTATATTATATGTATTATAACTTATTTAAGGTAATGGAATCTTTTTTTACATGTGATATTAATTTATAAATCAAAATGAGTCTGTTCTCATCAAAACCCCTAATTAACCGAAATAGTTATCATTAATGTTTTATATAATGATTCATATTTACTCAGAATATCAAAATGAATTATTAAACAAGTGATAATATATATGTTAAAAAATAAAATAAAACTTCTTTTCTGGACAACCATTCTCATCTTACATTTGTATCCTTACATATATAAGTAAACCAGTCATGAATACTAAGGAATAAAATTCTCCCAAACAATATATTTAAACCCCATAAACCCACAAAAAAGGCCAAGAATGAACTTAATAAGGAAATATTAAATCAATTAAATCAATAATAGGTTCTTGAAATATTAATTAATGTATTTAATTTTCTTATACAGGGCACTGTGATCAAGTGAAGAACACCATTGAATGTAGGGTAACAGTTTTCTACCCGAACCTCCATTTTTATTCGAGCTACTCTTATTCCCTACATACCTAAATTAAATTATTATTCATCTATGTAAACATAATTTGTTTTATCTTTTAATTCATTTATTTTTATCTCTTATGATATCATTTTCCATATGTTATTGCAGGGTTGATGATCAGTTTGACTATGGATGTGCTAATTTGATACCATTCACGAGTTATAGTTGATGAATTCACATTTTGCATGCCTGTTTTTCAATACGAATGTTTATTATGTCTATGTATACTAATTTTAATATGAGTAATGTATTTGTCTTAGTAAGTGATGTCTGGGGCCCGCTATAGCCCTGGAATGCATCAGTAGTTCTCATGAGACAAACTATTTTCTAGGCATGAGGCATTGAGTGTATGAATGTTTATAGTTTTAGCACGAGGCCTTCAAAGTGTGGTTCTGATGTATGAAATTTTTCATTCCCTCATTATGAGACTTTTAATTGGTAGTTCATGTGGTTATTCAACTAGTATAATACCAATTATTATGCCTTATTATGGCATAATTTATTCAGCTCTTATTCCATCAATATTATTTTCAAGAATATATTTTTAAAGTAATTTGTTTTTAGTTATTCACCATGCCTAATGTTTATATATATGATATAATTCACTGTATTGCTTAACCCCAAAAATAATTTGAGATCACACCTTTCATATGATTCATTTCTCTAGTAAATGAAGAAGTATATTATAAATGAAATACAGGGATAACCTTGGAGTTATGGATGTTTTCAAAGAAATCTCTATATTTTAATTCCTTTCGTGTTGTAATTTTTATCTTATGTATAAATCTATCATTAAAAATCTACTAATATATTAATTCCATTGGGATAATACTTTCTTTTAATCATTACAATGTAATAAATCATAGCACTGAATCTGAGAAACTATGGTTGGTTCATTACACACATAGGTCCTTTAATAATAATATTAGGGAAATACACACATGATATCATTTTAATTTAATAATATTTACTATAAAAACCCATGAAATATTAATTAAATTAAAATACATCCTACACATATATTGGTAATTCAAATATCTTGATCATCCATGCAAGTAACAAATACATATTTCTATACTAGATGTAATTTATTTCAATCCATTCTTTATTTTAAAGATAAAATCCATGAATTAATTAATTATCTTATAAATTGATTATTTCATTTATCATAATTTTTCCATCAAAAAATTAATAGATATACCCATTATCTGTAGATTTAAAAAAACTAATTAAATTAATTTTATTCAAAATTAAGTACACTGTGTGTAATTAGATTCCATACAGTGTGAACCCATATTAATTATGTTCCATCATATGTAGTTTTGTCATGTATTGTGCATTTAACATGTCATATAACATACACATCTTGTCATGTATCACATGATGTGTAGTTTTTTGAAATGTTTAAACATCTAAACATATTTAATTCACATTTAATATGTTAAGAAACATGAAATGTTCTAATTTAATTCTCATGTTTAATACATAGAACGCATGACAATCAAACATGACATGTAGTTATTATTTTCAAATGGACATAAATTGGGAAATTATTTTACTTTAGATCATGTGACATTTCATGTACACCAGCTACATTCCATTTAGTTTATTTTAATGATAATATTAATTTTATTTCAACATGAATTAATTTACAAGTTTACAGCCAAGAACTGCATGTACATAGCATAAACATGTATGTGTTACACAATGTGTACTACCCTATACACACTATGTAACCTCTATTTCATATGGATATATGTCTTATGAATTGAGGTCAACCAAAAATTTCATAGATAAATATTACAAATTTTTTAATAAATATTCAATATATCACAGAGTAATGTGTTCCCAAAACTATAAATGTTTAGTGTCTTTTGTGACTAGATACACAATCAACTTATTTAATGAAAAATATTTTACATATCCTAAAAAAATATTCTCATGTGATAACTTTATTACGTATATCCAACATACAACTTTTCTTCATATCATGGGGAAATTGAAATATAAGAAAATGTGAGTTCATATTCTTTGTAAGGCGAAACGTGGAATTCATCACTCAAAGATCATTAATGAAAATAATATGAGAAAAAGGGTAAGAAAATATAATCATGGTTATAAAAAAAATAGAATCACACCTAGAAGAAAATGGATCCAAATTTAAGTGTCATGGTATAAAATGTTTCATAACACGAAGCATGGGTATTAGTGTTGCCCAAATTTACCCAAGTTTAGAGTCTAAGAGGTTGCTTGTAGTGAATCCTAGTTTGTTGAATCCTTAGAGACCTAAGAAGAACCTATGGAAACACATTCTATATATACGGCTTTTGGATATGATGTGTCCAAATTTGGGGTTGAATGTATTTAGGTTACAAAAATACTTAGAGACCTATGTGAATTCACTTTATAAAAAAGGGTTGATCATAAGTTATTATAAGGGATGGATTGGATGAGATTTATTCTTAATGATTTAAATTTCATAGACTAGATAGTGATTCAATAAATAGATATGAACAAACAAATCATTTATTGGTTTAATACAAACACAAACCTACTTATAATAACTTATACACATGGGAGATAATTTTTATGATAACTCCTAGGTAAAAGTTCATATAATCACTTGAAGTGTGTGACCTTAACATTCAATAAGGGATAAGAAGTATTAAGATCATTAAATGAAATTATCAACTAAAAAAATGATTAAACATTATGAGATTGAGAAATAAAATCCAATTTATTCCCTTTATACTCTATTGGATCAAACCATAAGAGGTTTAACCATCCATTGATGCTATTATCTATGGAAGCATGATGTATACTCATGAGGGTGGAATTTAATAAGAAAAATAGTGAAATAATGATCACTCCACTATTGTTTGAAGAATTTCAAATGTATTAATGCGAATAAGTTCACACCATGAGGAAAATATATCAACATGATATGAAGAAGAACAAAATTAAAGGTTAAGAAAATGTTTTCTAAAGGAACTAAAGAGAATTAGAACAACATATATGTGAAAAAACAAACATGGAAATACAAAATGGAATATTAACATTAAAATTGAAATAAACTAAATCCATTTTTAACTTCTTCACCAACACTGCCTTAAATATTCATTTTAAGAGTCTCGAGTGAATCCTAAAATATTCTAAGTATTCACACATTATTATGGTAGGCCTAGGGTTATGGAATGTTTAAACACTGTGTAATTCTCCATCGTTGACTAGAAATTGGATCAAAATTACATCCATCCAACAAAGGCACCAAAATGAGACTCAATATGGATGAATATTGGGGGTACATATAAGAATAAATTGAATCCCAACATATCCCATGAAATCCTATAATTGTTGGGCAAAAATATCTCAAGGTAACATTGCAGTATCTTTGGGTTGATTGTGTTTGTTGACAAAGAAGGTCTTCATGGATATTTGTCGAGTTCCCAAGATGTTGTTGACAATCATTGTTGGAAAAGAACGATGACAAATGAAAGGACGATCTGGAGGCGGTACAAAAGAGCAGTACAAGGTGGCGTCGTTTCCCAGTGTTTGCCAAATTTTTGGGGTCCAAAATTTGGAGTTTGGTGAGCATCGCGAAAAGAGGATTTCCATGAAGAGCATAATTTCATATGGAAAAGGCATGAATTTCGCGAAGATAGGATGCATGGTTTCGAAATCGCGAAGACCAGAAGAATGGAAGCGGTGATGCTTCGCGATTACGTCATGCTTCGCGAACGGCAGAGGCTGAAGCGCATTGCGGTGAAGGCGCGAGCCGCGAAGGTAAATTGACGGTGATTCATCGCGACTACGTCAAGCTCCGCGAACCGAAGATTGCCATGGAGCTTCGCGATTTGGACAGAATTCCGGCAGAAACTTTGGAGCTTCGCGATTTGAGATGACGTGGCGTTGACTTCGCGTGGAAAGTACGAGGGTCGGTGGAATCGCCTATAAATAGAGGCCGACCCCTTCGAGCGAAGTGGAGAGAATTTTCAGAGAAAATACTTTGCTCTCGATTTGCGAAGGTGGTTCGCGGAGCCAGTGTGCTTCGCGAAAGAGGTGCTTCGCGGCGGCTATTGTAGCTCCGCGAAACCTACGAGCTCTGCGTTGGCTTACATAGCTTCGTGAGGGTCGTTGCTTTGCGACAACTTGAGCATCGCGAGAGTGCTTCGTGAGGGACCTCGCGAGTGAGCTTCGCGAAAAGGCAGGAGCATCGCGAAGGCTTGTTTGAGCTTCGCAAAATTGGGAGCCTCGCATTGTAGGGTGCTTTGCGAAGGTCTTTCCAAAGGTAGTTTGCCCAGTGGTTAAGAGGCAAAGAGGTATTCATCTACGGGTGAAAGTTGAACATCAACAGAGCATCTACATACAGAGAAAGATGCATTCCTTATTGGAAATGAAGAGACCTACATGTTTATAAACTGTGAGTGAATCCCTTCTGGAGCAGTGAGCTTATGAAGAGGAAGAAGGTGATCCTCTCCACCGGCAGTGAGCCAGAGAGAGAGAAACAGGGAGTGACCCTTGGGAAAGCAGTGAGCTGACCCTAAACCTTGTATAGGCAGTGAGCCTGGGCATAGAAGTGATCTAGCCCGAACATTGTAATCCACAGCTAGTGAAGTCAAGTGGAATTTGGTACGAACCGGCAACTTGTCGGCGTATGCTCCTTGGACGTAGCCCTTAGCGGTGAACCAAGTAAAAATCTCTGTGTCTGCCTGCTTACTTTCCTGCATTGCATTCGAAGCATCATCATCAGGTAAAGGAGACAAGTGATCACAGTAACCACAAAAGTGTAAACAAAGTGACCCTTGTAACAAAGAGGTCAAGATCCAGTGGGGCAGGAAGAACTTTGAAAAAGAATATCCATACCCTGATTCACCCCCCCCCCTCTCAGGGTATATAGGCCCCTATTGGCCCTAACAATTGGTATCAGAGGGAAGGTTGCTTTTATCAGATTTGTTTGCTTCGACTTGGTTTAGTCATTATGTGTAGTTAAAGATATTGTTTTCGCTTATCTCGGTCTACCATGGGAAAAAGAAAATCTTCAAAGAAGAATCAGAAGTCAGGTGGTATCCCTCAGTGTGGAAGTGTTTCTGGAAAAAGTGTGATTCAACTAAATGAATCAAACAGCTTACTGAAGGAATCATGCAGTGAACAAAAAAATGATTTGGATAAATCATACAAGAAAAATACGTACTCATTCAAATATGATGATGGAATGAGTGAAGAACCTGACTTTCCAAGTGACGTTGGAACCACTGACGATGAAGAAGAAGAAACTGAAGGATGAATTGATATGCGAGCTGAGTTGGAGGCTGCTCTTGAAGAGATAGATGTTTGGAGGGCCAAAACCAAGAAAGCTTGCAAAATTGGTCACGATGCCAAACTCTATATGCAGCAGCAGGAAGAAGAGAAATCTGACTTGATGGAAGAAATTGAGAAACTTAATTTATCAACATCAGAGAACTCAGAATCCGTTAGTAAGTATAACCTGAAGGTTGAAGAACAGAAAAGAGAGATCGATGGTCTGAACAAAAAGGTGGAAGTTGTCCATGGGACTAAAGAATTGGATCAGAAATCCACTGAGGAAATTAAATCTAAAGGCATACAGATCCATGCTCTGAAAACTGAGGTCAACAAGCTAAGAGGATTAAATAAAAGGATTATTAATATAGTTACTGACCTAACAGAAAAGAATGATTCTCAAGGTCAGGAACTACAGAAGCTGGTTAAAGGAAAAGGAAAACAAAAGGCTGGTAAGTGTGAAGAGAATCAAGAGTCTGATGAAGTTCAGAATATGAAAGCGAAGAATGATGATCTAGCTACACAGCTGTATGAGTTAGTTCATAAGAATCAAATACTAAAACAAGAGAATGCATGTTGCTCCGATTTTCTTGCTCAAGAAAAATTGAAAGTAAAAGAGCAAAATGTCGTGGTTAATAAGCTGAAGCATGAACTGGAAGATTAGATGAGTTGTGGAATGAATCTCAGAAAAGAACTTGATGCTCAAATTTTATCAATAGATTTGAAGATTCAAAAGTTGTAAGAAGAGCTACAATCAGTCAAGAAAGAAATGGAGAAGTCTAAATCCAAAGATAAGCCCATGTTGAAGGATGCACTGCACTTATTATTTGACCATCCTTCGGCAGGTGATGATAAAATGAAGTCCAAATATGCTCCATCAGATGAGAAGCATGAAAGGATTTTATCTTCCCAAAGTTCAACCTTTTTGTTAAAAGCTGGTATTGGATTCGATGAATCCCTTCCTGTGCATGACAGAAAGAGAGCCGTGAACAGTTCTAGAAATGGAAAAGATCCTGCTGGTGCTGGAGATAGGCCTAAAAGGACAATTACAAAAATAAGTCATGGCATGTGCTATTTTTGTGGGATTCACGGCCACACATCAAGCTTCTGTCCAGAGGCTCAGGAATACATTTCGTATTGTGAAAACAGAAAATGTACAAAATCTGAGAATAAGATGAAGCGTCCTGAGAAATCAGAAAGAAGAGTCTCTCAATAGAAAGCATTTGTTAGATTCTATCACTGTGGAAGAACAGGACACACCATGAGTATGTGTCGGGAAGCTTAGGAGCTCAAATTCAGAGGAAGAACTCAAAATACATCAACATCTCGACATAGAAATGATGAAATGAGGTATTTATTTGATGGAAGATGTTTCATATGTTCTGATCATGGGAATTTGGCCAGACAGTGTAGCAAGAAGAATGCAGGGAAGGAAAAGGAACGTGAAAGGAGATTCCCGACTCTAGTAGTGTATTATGAGAAATCGTATACTGGAAGTCAAGGTGGTAAATTGGAAAATAGGCTTAGAGCCTCAGGGGAATCACATGGAGCTGAACGAAAGGTGCATCAGTCACCTCCTCTTTCACACTCACAACCTCTCTCTAAGAAAGAACGTGACCAAATCTGGAAGAAAAAGGGAGGAAATGCTACAACTGTGAGTAAGGAGAAAGTACATTCAGTGGAGGACCCACCACCAATGAAAAATAGGGTGGCGACTCATAAATCTGATAAAAGGCAGATAAACAAAGAATCCATTGAAAAATTTGTAAGTCGTGTGCCACAAAAACTAGTAGAGAAAAGAGTAAGACCCTTGAAATGGTGGAAGAAGCAAGGGATGATGGAAAGAAAGGAGATTCCTACTCAGAGAAATAATCAAGAAAAATGGAATTTTGGAAGAACATCAAAGATAGAGCTATGTACTAGTGGTTTTAAAACCCAAATGGTGAGAAAGTCCAAGCCTACCAAATATACCTTTCAGAAAAAGGCTCAGAATGTAGGCAATGAATGCCTAGTCATATGGCCAGAACAGTTGAAGTTGGCTAGGCAGCTGGAGGAAGTAAGAAAGGAGTGTGATGCCCTCCAAGAAAAAATCATAGGGTTGACCCATCAGGATCAACCATCATCCTCATCTTGAGGATTTCGAAAGAAACCCCCTCTCCCTATGTATATAAATGCTATTAACTGATTATTCATGTGTGTCAGGTTCTAGGGAGATACGATCCAAGGGGAAGTGGCATCTAAGGATGCGATGTGTCTATGTGATATGCTCTACAGTTTCAATTGATTCAAATCAGGTAGCATAATTGAAAATGAAAGGGAGATACTGAGCACAATTAGAATTGATTGTGTTATTAGCTTTATCTCTTGTTTTCTACACCGAGTTCCAACTCAGTAGGCTTAGATATTTGGTTAATGGCTCGATGATGAGTGCCATATTAGAATAAAAGGTGCATGTGGAGAATAATGGTTATGGGTCTCTACCGTTGCGCCTAACAGATTGAAGTGTTGTGTAACACAGGGGGAGCATTCTATATCCAAATCAGATTCAAGAGCCATCAATGCAATAATTGGATGACTCAGCTCAGGTGTTTCCTATTGAGGGAAGAAAGAAACACAGGGAGAAGAAGCAATAACAATGTATTTCATGCTTATTTATATTGATCTAACATTGTGGTATCAGCTGACTGTTTTTAGGATACCAAGAAGCTATGAGAAGTAGTTGAAAGGAATGATTCCAATGAACAATGAAACAGTGATAAATTTCCTGATAAACGTGATGAGGAGGAAAGAATAAAAGGGGTAGAATAAGTGACTAATGGTGATTTAGAAAAGAAAATCTTCATCTGCCCAATAGTCAAAGAGTTAAGCTGAAATTGACATGCAGAATATCATTGGTGATTAGTTAGCTCTAGCTCAGAAAAGGAGAATTGAATCACTGCAGAAAACATATTTTATATCCCAGGTTGATCCAAAATGCTTTGCTGATGCAGCTGAAGTTGAAAACTGGGTTCATGCTATGAATAAAATGCTTGATCAGATTGCGAAGAACTAGATGTGTGATATTGTTTCGAGGCAAGCAGATAAAAACGTCATTTGGACTAAATGGGTCTATTAAGACAAGATGAATGAATATGGCACAATGATTCGGAACAAAGCACGACTGGTGTGCAAAGGAGACTCCCAGAACGAGGGAATAGATGGTGATGAGACATTTACACCGACTGCAAGGCAGGAGACAATCAGATTATTCCTAGCCATTGCAGGGCAAAGAAAGTTCAAAGAGTTCCAGATGGCTGTAAAGACTACATTTCTTAATGGGTTTCTGGAAGAAGAGGTGTATATTGAGCAGCCAGATGGTTTTCTCATTCATGAGGTTGAGAACAAAGTTTGCAGGAAGAAGAAGGTGTTATATGGGCTGAAACAAGCACCAAGAGCATTGTACTGAAGGATATATCAGTATTTGAAGAAGCTTGGTTTTCAGCATTACACAAGTCAGGAATTACACATTCATTTCTCAATCTAAATAAGCCAAGGAGGTCCTGAGAAGGTTTGGAATGGAAAATTCCAAGGAGATGAAGACTCTGGTGGCTACCCGGATGAAATTATCAAAAGATGAGGATGGAAAGGCAGTTAATATCATAGAATACATGAAAATCATTGGAAGTCTGTTGTACTTAACTGCAACAAGGCCTGATATTGTTTTCGCCACATGCCAAGCAGCGAGATATCAGAGTAATCCCAAGGAAAGTCACATGCTCGCAGTGAAAAGAATACTTTAGTATATTAAGAGCACGGTGGACTTTGGCTTGACATACGATAACAAATCTCAGACAGAGTTAATGTGGTACATTGATGCAGACTGGGCCGGTTCAGCGGATGATAGAAAATCAACGTCAGGTGGTGCATTCTATCTTGGTTGATTGTGTAATTCTTGGCTAAGCAAGAAGCAAGATTGCATTTCATTGAGCACTGCAGAAGCTGAGTATATTGCAGCCACTCAAGCCTGCACACAATTATTGTGGATGAAGCAGCAGCTTGAAGATATGGGTGTTAAAGTGAAGTCTCCGATCGGAATCCAGTGCGACAACTCAAGTGCTATAAATCTTAGAAAAAATCTCGTCCATCATTCAAGGAAAAATTACATTGAGATTAAGTATCATTTTATCAATGAAAAGGTTGAGCAGGGAATCGTGAAGTTGGAGTATGTGCCTACAGAGCTACAGGTTGCAGACATTCTACCAAAGGCCTTACCCAAGGAAGCATTTGAAAGACATCGACTGGCTCTGGGAGTTCAGTCGATTCCCCGCACTTAAAATAGTGTGGATGTGGAACACCCCTCCCCCCCTCTCCTTGAGGTATGATGTGTTTTTCCCTAATCTGCTGATATGTGTTCTCTACTCCGTTACAGACTGCAAAGGAATGACCTTTGGGTTCGTTGACAAAGGGGGAGAAAAGTGTTTGTTAAAGGGGGATAAAATAGTGTTTGTTCAATGGGAAGACAGTGCGGATATTTGATAAATCATAATTGATACGGGGAGAAGCTGACAGGTGGAGAAGCCAGAAAGGGGTAGCAATGAGAAAGGAGGAGAGTATTTTAAATCTGACGATGCTAGAAGTGATCGATCAACACATAGAAATCACGACAGCTGGGGATCGTGATAAAAGTAGTACAGTGGTGTTGAAATGGTGTGAGACGGTTTCCAGCTATCAAAAATTGGTATCAACTTAAGAATTCACCAATTGGTATCAGTGTGGTTCAATAACTGGTTTTATTTTAAGAATTGGTATCAGGGTGGAATCGATAGCTGGGGTCTGACATGAAGTGATTCATTGATGAACTTTTCATACTACTCTTGTTTCTCACGCCGAGCACTGCTCATGTGGGCTTAGAGTACGTGTTAAGTGAATCCTTGAAGGCTATCATAATCGCAGGAGGCGAATGGTGGTAGCAGCTGGATGAAGACTCAGTGAGGTATCAAAGTGCAGAAAATCATCCTGAGCAGAGTTGTGAAGAGTTGTCAACAAACCCAAAGGGGGAGATTGTTGGGAAAAAATCCCTCAAGGTAACATTGCAGTATTTTTGTGTTGATTGTGTTTGTTGACAAAGCAGGTCTTCATGGATATTTGTCGAGTTCCCAAGATTTTGTTGACAATCATTGTTGACAAAGAACGATGACAAAGGAAAGGACGATCTGGAGGCGGTACAAAAGAGCAGTACAAGGTGGCGTCGTTTCCCAGTGTTTGCCAAATTTTTGGGGTCCAAAATTTGGAGTTTGGTGAGCATCGCGAAAAGAGGATTTCCATGAAGAGCATAATTTCATATGGAAAAGGCATGAATTTCGCGAAGATAGGATGCATGGTTTGGAAATCGCGAAGACCATAAGAATGGAGGCGGTGATGCTTCGCGATTATTTCATGCTTCGAAAACGGCAGAGGCTGAAGCGCATCGCGGCGAAGGCGCGAGCCGCGAAGGTAAGTTGACGGTGATTCATCGCGACTACGTCAAGCTCCACGAACGGAAGATTGCCGTGGAGCTTCACGATTTTGACAGAATTCCGGCAAAAACTTTAGAGCTTCGCGATTTGCGATGACGTGGCGTTGACATCACGCGGAAAGTACGAGGGTCGGTGGAATTGCCTATAAATAGAGGCCAACCCCTTCGAGCGAAGTGGAGAGAATTTTCAGAGAAAATACTTTGCTCTCGATGTGCGAAGGTGGTTCGCGGAGCCAGTGTGCTTCGCGAAAGAGGTGCATCGCGGCGGCTATTGTAGCTCCGCAAAACGTGCGAGCTCCGCGTTGGCTTACTTAGCTTCATGAGGGTTGTTGCTTTGAGACGACTTGAGCATCACGAGAGTGCTTCGCGAGGGAGCTTCGCGAGTGAGCTTCGCGAAAAGGCAGGAGCTTCGCGAAGGCTTGTTTGAGCTTCGCGAAATTGGGAGCATCACATTGTAGGGTGCTTTGCGAAGGTCTTTCCAAAGGTAGTTTTCCCAGTGGTTAAGAGGCAAAGAGGTATTCATCTATGGGTGAAAGTTGAACTTAAATAGAGCATCTACATACATAGAATGATGAATTCCTTATTGGAAATGAAGAGACCTATAGGTCTATAAACTGTGAGTGAATCCCTTCTGGACCAGTGAGCTTAGGAAGAGAAGAAGGTGATCCTCTCCACCGGCAGTGAGCCAGAGAGATAGAAACAGGGAGTGACCCTTGGGAAAGCAGTGAGATGACCCTAAACCTTGTATAGGCAGTGAGCCTGGGCATAGAAGTGATCTAGCCCGAACATTGTAATCCACAGCTAGTGAAGTGTAGTGGAATTTGGTACGAACCGGCAACTTGTCGGTGTATGCTCCTTGGACGTAGCCCTTAGCGGTGAACCAAGTAAAAATCTCTGTGTCTGCCTGCTTACTTTCCTGCATTGCATTCAAAGCATCATCATCAGGTAAAGGAGACAAGTGATCACAGTAACCACAAAAGTGCAAACAAAGTGACCCATGTAGCAAAGAGGTCATGATCCAGTGGGGCAGGAAGAACATTGAAAAAGAATATCCATACCCTGATTCACCCCCCCCCCCTCAGGGTATATAGACCCCTATTGGCCCTAACAATAATATTTCATCCCAATTGTATATTTATTTATGATATATGTTTGAAATGGTGGGATGTTTTTCTGGTACATAGAATCTTGCCTAAAATTTCATCTTCATCATGATTTTCCATGAACTCCTTCTAAACCTCATAATTAGCTCTGGTCACAGTAGGATTAAATGTTTCTCACTATATATTCTATCTCATGTTTAAATTTGATGTTCATTGGAGTTGTGAAATGTAAGATCCCGGTTTTTGGAAAGGTATGTTTTCATTATGTTTTGGTTGAATCCCTTTTTCGGGATTCAAGGGATGTTTCCTTAAAGTGTGAGAGGCCTTAGGGGTGTTCCGGGGGCTTGGGGCACAGAATAATGGAAATCTTAGCAAGACAGTCCAGGGCACACGGTCTACACATGGCCAGGCAAACCGCGCGGCCTGCCCAGGCTAAACCGTGCGACCCCTCCTCCTCCAGACAGAATCATGCACACAGTTTTCCGAACCGTGCATCTAAATCATGTGAACCCTCCTCCTACAGACAGTGGAATATGCACGGTTTGCGCACAGTTTTCCAAACCTTGCGGACAAACCGTGCGGCCACATAAAGTTGGTCAAATTACAAGTTTTCCACTTCGGGATTTAAAATCCCACTCGGGATTTTCTTCTCCACTCCCCCCTCTCTCCCCAATGATGAAATTGGCTGACCAAATCATCACAAGGGTGGTTCTTCTTCGATTCTAAGGCATGTTTGGTTCCGTTGGTTGTGGATCGAAGCTATGGGTAAGGCTAATCCCATCCTTGCATCTCTTTTCGGTTTAGGGTTTCTATCGTTTCTCCCTATCATTCTAAAGCTCTTAAACCCTAACTTTTGGGTGAGTTTTAGGATGAATCTCTAATGTTTGGTTGGATCTATGGCAAAGTACCCGATTGAGAGTGCGTTCAACCGCGGTTTCAAGGTAGGTGGTCTACAAGTTATATCCCATAGTTATTTGGGTATTTGTGCATGTTCAGTTGTGTTCTTGCTTTCCTTTGGTTATGTTTTGGATAACCTTGGTATGTTTGGTAATAATGGTGTTTAAAATGTCAAATGGGAACCCTCACGATCCCCGTGGGATGTGTTGGGATAGACTTGACCTAATTGGGGCCATCCACAAGATTTTCCAGCTTTTCCTGGATTTAGGGATTGATATTTAATAGGTGACCTTGATGTAATGAATTTTAGAGCCCTTAATAAATATGTTTGCATGATTGGTTGAACTTGGAATAGAATTTAGATGATGAACCTAGACTTGGAAATAACATAAGTGTTAAAGTGGAATGGGTTAAATAATGATTCATGGGAATGATGAACATGTTAAATGGTTTAATGTGTAAACTGATTAAAGACCATAATGGGATAGATTATTGGTTTAATGTTGAATGATTAGTGAGATAGGCATAACACATGGGAATTTGGTGAATGGTTAAATGATGTGAAATGGTAATGTGTTAATGGGCGAAGCATGATGTGGTTTCCCTTGTGGGTTATTGTGAATAGTGTTTTCTGAAGGGAAATGGTTTGCAAGGTTGATGGTTACTTATATATAAGCATGTGTACATGGCTTCTTAGTGTGGGGTATGACTTGAGGATCTACACCCACGGGTCGAGTGAAGACTGAGGTTCTAAACTCCACCATAAATGCATGGGTTAGGAAAGGGGACTGAGGGTCTGTTCTTCTAACAGTTGCATCCAGCCGAATTGAGTCTTCGAGGTGAGGTTATGTTTGCTATGTTTGGTTAGTCCTAGTGAGATAGGATAACAAAGTGTTTGCCCTCTAGAATGTGATTGATGGCCTTAGATCTATGTATCATAATGTATGTGATTAACCCATGGATATGTGATGAAATGGTAAATGGTGATATTGGGTGTGTAATGAATGGTAATGTAAGTGGAAATGGATTGGCTCCAAACTGGTAAATGGTACCTTCAATAATTATTTGTCAGTTAACATTCATATTCATTTTCATGTACTATCTTTTGAGACTGAATATTTTGTAGACACCGTTGGTGGTGGCCTACTGAGTTGTACTCACACACTACTCGGGCCGCCATTGGGTACCCAAGAAGACTTCATGATTGCAGGTCAGGAGAAGGAAAAGGGTCTTTTCTAGACAGTTGAGTGGACATGGGTAGCACTTGGTGGAGGACCCAGACATGGTGTCGGGACCATTTTGGGTATTTTGGTCATTGTCTTTATTTTGGAGTTTTATCCACCTTTTCACTTGTAGTATAACATGGTATATTTATTATTAGATATGGATGTCATTCATATTGTATGCTTATTAGTTAATGTTTCTGCTATTTGGTTAATTTCTGTTGTGGCTTAATCTGATAAAAAAGGGGGTATAGTCTCCCCACATAACTCTGTAGACCCCCACTACTAGTCGACAACCTTTCCCATATAGGGAGGCGCACTAATGGTCATGTAACCACCTGGCTCGGAGTACCATTTTAGTGGCTTCCAGGTCGGGGACATTATAGTGAAATGGCTGAATAATTTAGAAAATTGGACGGTGGTCAGGTTTGATTCACCCACTATTTTTATTAGCATGAATCCCATTTTGGTGGTCTTTCAGTGTGATTATTCAAGTACTCAAAAAGAATGAAATTTTCCCAATGAAATGGGAAATATGAAAAATAAATAGAAAATTCAAATCAACGGTAGTGGTGGGTTAACAATGAGTCTCATAATACACCACCTAATAGTCCACATTAAACAATAACTGCAATAATGATGTGAAATAATGTTTAAATTGTAAAATTCACTAAAAATTTTGATTATGAATAATGAATCACATCAATATTATATTATATACAATGAATATTAGACTCTTTTAGTGGATATTCACACCCCTAACTTCTGTTTTTCTTGTCCCACGAAAATAGTTTCTCAAGAATAGGAAATTTAATTCCCTTTTTCCAAAAACAAATTAATATATAATGCTCACTAAAATACATTAGACCAATCAATTATGAAACCCATAAAAATAATTTAATAGAATATAGGTTCATAATCATATTCCATTGGAAGTCTCATTTATTTGTTCAAATTCATCAACACATTTCATCTAATTTCAATCAATAATGATGATGTGTTGTGCATCAAAATATATGCAGGTGTTCACTTTTATTCAAGGGGGAAAAGATGGATGGCCTTTGTGGAATAAAATTTTAACCTCAAGATGACAATTCATGTTTTCTTGTTTATTTTAAATATTTCCAAGGTAATTGAAATTACACTCAATCACATCAAACCCTATATTGATACATTGATGATTACTCCCAGGCTCATTGACCATAGGGAACCAATAGGACCTTATATACTAGGCATCATATCAATTTAACTCAATAAAAAATTCAAATTACCACAATTAGAGATAAAATTTCGAACTATGGCCTAAAAAATATGGAGTCGTGATCCCCAAGTGCTGAAAGCACCACATTAGGTAATTAAATTTCTCTATGTGCAATATTATTGTTGTTTTATTTTTTTTCTAAATACTCATGTTAAAATTAATACGATCACCAAAACCATGACATTTATTATAGGTCCCCAATAACTCAAACTAGTACCCCAGAATCCAAAGGACATGAATTGTGAATTTTTATTACTAAATGTATGGAAGTGTAAATGGTGAAAATTCACATTAGATAGGCACACTTTCCAAAATCAATTCTCATGAACTTAAACATGGATTAAAAATAGATTGAAGGAATTATTATTTTTTTATTCAGTTTCAAATTTTGAAATTTTTATTTTTTTTGTTCGATGTTAAATAAATTTTCCTTTAATTTATGCACATAAAATATTCTTAGTCATAGATAATTTATTTCTCTCATTTTACCCCAAACATAAAATAACATTGTACAAAATGACTAATTAAAATAAAATTACAAAGGTGGTAGAGGTATAGATGAGGATTTCTAGAAGGAAATTGAAATAAGAAACATGGAACAAAGTCACCCGATGACTGATGTTGATGCTCACAATGCTCCTAATTACTCCTTTGATCTCCATGTCACTCAGATATTCCTCATCAATGATGGAAGATTATATTTGAACTCTTGGAATAAAAATTATTTTCCTAAAAAGACATCAACCTCATCAACCCTTGAATCAAACAATCCAACAAAATTAGAACACAATGGAAACCACTTGAGGGTACCCAAATTAAAAAACCAAATACAAAAGGAAAAAATAAAACATACGAGTTTATTTTGGAACTCCATACACCGATTCATTGTTAATGTAATAGCTTGGTTGCCGCCCAAAAATCTCTTTGTTTATTATTTTTAGGTCAACATGAACTCTAAATCTATCATCTTTTTTCGAGAATATAGGTTGGATCAGTTAACTCTTATTCAGTTTCATTTTTATTGAATAATTCAATGAATTGTTTTAACCTATGACCATTGACGTTAAACACATGACCACTAGTGGGATCCTGAATATATAATACCACATGGGGGTATACATGATGCATTGGGTAAGGCCCTGACCATTTAGACTATAACATTCTTGGGTGTAGGTGATGTTTTTGACTCTGTAGGAGCACAAAATTTCCCAAATGAATGTTTTTGGCTTTAAGATTCCAAGATTGGAAGCCTTGAACTCTAGATTTATTGATCCTATAATTTTCATTAGCCTCCAATCTATGTTACTAAAGTTCATTATGATCTAATTTCCTATTTGTTTGTCCAAATAAATGTCAAATTTTGTTGTTTTGATTTCACAAATGGCCTTAAAATTGATTTAAACTAGTAAATGAAAATATTTTACACAAACCAACATATATGGTAGCATTATTAGTAAGCATTTGAATGTCATACAATATGAAAAAAGGTAATTAATGTGCTTCTTATACAAGTATTTCCTAGAGGGATTGATAGTTTTTTTCAAGAATTTCTTTAATTTTATTATTTTCCAACTCATTATGGATATTGGTTTGAGAATAGTATTAAGAGGACACTTTTTGAGAAATCACATACTTAGACATGAGTGTCGAGAGTGGAAGGTTATAGAAATGGGTTTTATGATAACGGGTGATAGCCATAGGAACTGAAAATCATGAAAAGATGTGTTCTTTCAGGAATAAGGGCACAACATGGTGGTTATTGGACATTGTGTGAATGGAATATACACATTTTTAGATATAATAAATAAGATAAGAGGATGTCAATATGTCCCCTATACATTGGGAAGGTTCCCAGTGAATCAATTCCCCAAAAATAAAAAATTTCAACAACCACAATGGGGGTAAGGTTTATTTGATTCCTTTTAGTTATGAATCCTAATTGATAAAATTTAGGACATCTTTAGCAGAATGTGTATGAATCCTTATAGATGATTGTCCTGTAGAATCTAATTTGTAGGACCTTTTCAATGGATTTAGTTTTGGGAAGGTGGACTCCACATGCCTCTCCATGATAGAATTTAATAAAGGACTATTTATTAGACTCCTGAACACTTATCCTATAGACTTGATCAGGACAAACCTGGAGAGGAATGGAACATCAAACACATTGTGTTTGACATTGGAAAAGGAATTTCCTCATAGCATGGGTCTTGATGGATTTTTTAATGACACCCTTAACCTATTGGTTTTCTATGTCAGCATACTTTGATAAATCACTCACATAATAGTGGTGCTCATTCAGAAGTGACTTAGATACAAAGTGGTGATGTGACTTTTAATTGAATTACATCCTATATTGGTGTTTACTAATATAATAAAAAGATCCCTCATCCCTAACTTTAAAAAAACTACAACATTTTCAAAACCATTTTTTTCATTAATGGTTAAATCAATCTCTTAAATAAGAAGGACCCTCTTAATAAATCTATCCTAAAAATCTTATTTTTGGAAAATGTATTTTAGATCCAAATGATCACATATGAAAATGATGGGGGTCCAAAGAGATATGACCAAAAATTTTCAATGTAAAAGACAAGAAAAAGAAACTCTTTCTTAGTGGTTTTATTTCTGATGATTACATCATTTAATGATTTAATTGTATAAGAAACGAAACATTGGGTTTTATCACAATGTTTTACTAAGACAACTCCAATATAAAATTTATGCTCATCACACATGAGTTTGAATAGAAATTTCTAATTAGGATCCTGCATGATAGGTTTAGAGATTAGAGATGTCTTGAGTGTCGACTATGAATACAAATAGCTTTATTTTAAAAAAATGGATAATCCTTCACTAGAAGACCCTAGAGTGGTCTGGTAATGTAGTCGAAATTAAGAATGATTCTTCTATAGAAACAAACATGTCCAAAAAAGTTCCCCACTTAATTAAAAATTTTCAGAGTGGGAAAGTGATGAATGATATAAACAATGATTTAACAACCTAAATCAATCTACCAGAGAACAAATGGCCCATAACTAGTCCTTCATTTTTCAATAAATGTATTTTTTTCTATTTTAGGATGATATTATTTTCCTTGAAAAGAAAAAAATCCTTAAAATTTTTCAATTCATAACTAAAATGTGTCGCCTAATATGGATAATTAATCCACTAATACCTATAAATAATACTCACCATGTCAAATAATATTCCCATCAAGAATCATTGGAAGGTATATAGGGTTTTACATAACCCAAATAGCATGCACTTGAAGGAAAAAGTGACAAATGGACAGTTGAATGTTGTTTTTTCCTTAATCTTATAAGGAGACATTAGTTTTATTATACCCTAATAACACATAAAGGAAATAATAGAACTGATGAAAAACCACTCGTTCAAGGACTTGATCGATGAAGAGAAAGGGGAACTGGTCTTTCTTTGTGCATGAGTTTAACTTCATTTAGTCAATGCACACTCTCCATCCACTACTTACCCTAGTTGGGAGAAGATCACCTCCCTAAATGTTGATCAAAGGGATTCCATCTTTCTTTAGAAAAAATTGAATTGGGATTACACAATCACTCTCATTAGCGGGGTATATGATACTCTATTTCAAATCCTTTAGAAGTTATGTCCTTACCACATTCATAATATTTGTATTTAGTCTCATGTAAGGTAGATTACATTGTTTGGAGTCAGATTCTAGAATAATTCTATGAGTTCCAATGCGTGTTATAATCCTAGGAATATTAGATAGGGTCTATCAAATTAGTTTCTTGTTTTTTCCCAGGTTATCTAGATGCATCATCTCTTGATTGGATTCAAGAGTCGATGAAATTATATCATGGAAGGTTCTATTTTCCCCTAATAATGAATAAATGAGTTATGGAGGAAAGATATTAAATTCTAGATTAGGCTGGTTAATACTTTAAAAAGAAGGATGGTACATTGTATCAAACTCAGTGCCTTTTCCAAATTTCTTGAAAAAATTAGTTCCTTTTGAACAAAATCTTAATCCCTCACATTATTCAAATCAGTGTCAAGAATGGGTATGGAATTTATGTTTTTTATTTCTCTAATGGTATCACTGATTGGTGATCCTGAAAAATCATCAAATTATTTTCTTGAAATAGATCAAGACAAGGAGACAAATTTACCTCATGTGAACTAAAGTAGTCAATCTCACCTTGAATTAATCATCATTCAACAATATCATGATGTTTATTTGGTTCACTATAAACACTAAAAGTCCAATTGACCTCATGGATATCTTCATCATCCCTAATTTAAGTGTTTTAATTATAAATTTTCACATTAAGGGTCATAGTTTTTATGATTATTATCATGTTCCCATTCCTAACTCAGATAACTATGTTGATTGTTTCTATGTGGGGAAGAAAAAAGATGATGGGGGTTTGTGTAAGAGTTCTTGTCCTAAGACCAACTAATATTACTTTTATTACATTTATATTTGATGTATTTAATATTAATTTAACATCTTATAACAAATTTTTCATTATTTATTCATTGAAATAATGAAATAATATACTACAGTATTTTTCACATTGATATGGTCATAGCAGTTCCCTGCTATAATTAAATACTTCAAGTTCTATGATAATTTTCTATGTTTAGTTATATGGTTGGATAACATACTATGATAGGACACATAGTTTTTGATTATCAGGTGTGACTGATCATAAGTGACTAAGGCTTCTTCTCATGAAGTTCTCAATAAGTAATCTCCATGGTGGGAGATTATGATAATAGATCTACCAATATGAATTCTGTATGTTTTTGTGTCATTAGATATTCCTATATACGAGCATGTGTAATGGTCCTTAGACTTTAAGATTATCATTAATGTATGTCATGAACACTGAACATAGGTTTACTGACCAAAACTGACATGCCATATTTTAGTAGGAAGTAGGGTACTTTGTGTGCATCATAATTCAAATTTCATTAATTGATACGTAAAGGAAGGATTTATCTTTTCCATATTTAATAATATTATTTCATGGACCATTATTGGAATTAAACCATCACATTAAATTCAATGGACATGGCTTAATGACATTTTTAGTTTAGATAGTCAAAGAAATATGTATCGAGTAAATTGTTCTATGACACCATTGTGCTTCCTTCTTAATGAAATATTATCATAAAGGGATTTTATGACACAATGATCATTGGTGTGTGTTTGTTGATGTTTATACATTAATTCTTTTATCATAGGTTCATTGACCAATTTCTAGATGACAATCTTGGAATTTAGGTAAGCCCGCCTAATGCTAATTGGATGGAATCTAAGATGGTCACACACTATGTATTTCAATTGATCTTGATTAAATTCTATATTTTCTTAATTAATGGAAACATATTATTATGAAGTGTAAAGAATAATTTTATTCATGTAATATTAATTTCATTAATTAAATAAATATTTATTCACTGGTATGTGAATAAAAATATATTCATTTATTTTAATTATTTTTTAGTAAATATTTATTCACATTTTTGTTAATAAAATATTTATTTATGAATAATATATTCATTTGGGTGTTCAGTAAATTCTAGAGGAGTGCGAACGGACCAAGTCCCTATCTTGAGATAAATAATAATTAACAAGATCAGTAAATAATATTAGTTATTATTCAAGTTGGCACACACCACACAATATTAATAATAATAATATTATTAATATTATGTGGAATGGGTTTTAATAAAGTTAATAAATGTCATTTAATGGCCATAATGCAATTAAATAATATTTTAACCTAAATACTAACCCCATTAATAGATGACTATGTTTGTTGTGTAAATAATCCAAAAAATGATATTAGGGAATTGTTGCCCACAATTAATTTTCTCTAAAATCCTCCTTCTATCTCCCTCTAATGAATGACAAGTGCAAGAGGTATTTCTTCAAGACCAAATAATGAGAGATCAAGATCGAACAACACAAGACATTGGACTCACCACAATAGCACAGGAAGATCGAATGGTGTTACTCATAGATCATATGAGCATGTGTGGATCACAACTAGAGGGATACTATCTGTGGATCATCATAATGTAATGAATATAATCCAAAAGGGTTGTTTTGGATAATTAACATTCACCAACAATGAACGTTCATGAGACCAAGTATTTATTTCATCACATATTAAATAAATAAATTACAAATTTGAAATGAAATATCCTCTCCGTTGGTTTTGGTCAATGATTATTAAAGGAACATTAAATATTACTCCCACCACCATAGACATTTGATGTGCCCATAACCAACAAGTTGTATCAATGAAGTCAAATTTAAATTTATAATTATTTATTTTATAGTTTAACTATGTGTGATTGTGGTTAGATTTTCAATCCATGTTATTATTTATTTAATGAAATTTTAATTAACATGTTATGGATATATTAATCATGTTTGTTTAGTGTTTCATTTTCTTAAAGGTTTAAGAAAAGATGTATAGTAATCGGAAATTCCATTAGGATGTGCGAGATCTTTAGATGTTAAAACTAAGATACATGGTGTGTGTCTATAGAACATGTCTTGTATCCATGCACATTGTACCAAGATGATGTGGGAAATTAATTACATGTGTTGTATTTATTTCAATCTATGTTATTACCAGGCCAACTTGGTGCACAATAAGTAAATTCATGTCATATAGATGGACAACACATTTCATGTATATTAGACGAGTTAAAATGATGAAGCCCCAGGCGTGTGACTTGGATACATAGTAACTGAGGTACATGACATGTATATGGATTGTACATGCCTTAGAGTATCACATTAAATGAAACAAAATTAAAAATTACATTAAATTAAAAATTGAATCATTAACACTTTATTTTATTTATTGGGAAACCAATATGTGTTTGGAAATTTAATAATGGTTTTATAGAATATTAAATACTCAATTAATTTAGTGAAAATAATATGTCATTATTGGTTATGTCCTTTATTTTCCATGAATGAAATAAATTATGGGTATCTCAAGTTATGTTCAGATGATCAATAAGATGAAATGGAATTAATTTTTTTATTTAATGCATGAACATTTATATTAACATTGAAGAATTGATAAATTAATTAATGATTGCTTTCTTTCATTGCATATCTGTTGCATGTATGACCGATCATGATTTTCACCAAGACCTATGTATGTGTTGGAATTTATTTAATATAATTTATTGCAGGAGTTTGTAATTATTTAATATTATATTAAATTATTGTGTATGATTCATACCACCACCCATTATTAGGGAGGACCTTCATGTCCAAGGATACTCATGTAATCCCCTTTAAACAATCCTTTGGTCACCCTAACATGTATGTGAGTAATAAATAATTGTAATTAATAGAGCATACCAATGTCCATGGTGGTGGTTCAATACAAAAACATTATGATTCCAACTCAACTGATACGTAGGTGGATAGGTGGATTTCTATAACACATACCAAGACTGTATAATAGATTTATCCCCCTAAGTAATAGGTTTATTTAATGTCCTCTCACTAAATCAACCATTAGATAACATCATGCAAAGGTCATTTACATTATTTTTTATTTCTTCATATATAATTATTTATTTTATGGATTCAAGTCCACAATCACATAAATAAATGAATTAATGTGAATAGATTTAAATTAAGTAAATAAATTTTTTGTAATTGTTTTATCTAACATGGTGAATTAATTAATTAACATCAACATAATATGAACAAGACATGTAAAGGATAAAACTGGATAAAAATTTATTCATAATAAATTTCAATCCCTCAATTATATATTAAGTCAGACGGGGCCATCCATTATTGGATTATGAATAAAAATCAATAAAACTAAGTGTTTGACCAACCCTAGTTGTGTCACATACTTTTATATGGGTAGTTTCTAAAAACATTTTGGGTAGAATTTTATTTGATATCAAGAGAGATATCCCTTGGCAGACTTGGTGTAATTCTTAGGAAAGTGGTGATGAATTACACGTTAGAATTTTTGAATTAGGGAATCCAATCCATGAATCAAGGTGCTGCAATCCTATAGATGGAAAAGACCTGCCTAGAAAAATACCATCATGGAGATTGGACAACCCTAGTAGGGGTTATGAAAAGAAGAATATGGATCCATGCCACTATAATTATAAATAAAATATACTTTCCAAATTCAATGGTTAGGGATATTAAAACATGGTAAAATAGTTGGAAATTTAGTAAAATGATTCAATTTATTAGTTCTCACATAATTTTTAATCAATAAAAAATACTAATAATATTTTCAATATATTGTAGAATAAAATGTAACACCAATAATGCAAATTATTCCTATATGAATATTGGAGAATAAAACCTCCTAACTTGTAGTAACTTCTAGGACTAGTTTAGAAGCATTCGGGTAATTCTATGCCATGAACAGAAATCTCAGGTGCTAGAATCTTCAATGTCCGATCCACCTCCTTTAGAGTGGAGAAATGATGATTTCCTTGACCAAAAGAAACATGTGAGTGACATGGAAAAAACTCAATGCTTTATTCTATCATTAATTACTAGGTAACTCATTACGTCTCACGAAACCATGGGTGTGTATAGAATTATTGATCACCTCAGGGATATTTACCAGGATAGAACTAGAAAAAAATAATATTAGATTTCCAAGGAACTCTATGAATGTGTGCTTGGAGAGGGTTCCCCATCTAGGCTAAATGTACTTAAGATCATCGGAAATATTGAGAACCTAGAGGTTTTATGGTTTAAACTCTAAAATTAACTAGGAACTGATCTCATTCGTGCATCACACTCACTTACCTTCACCATATTTTTTTGTTAATTCTAATATGAACAACATTGAAAAGGAACTACTAGATTTTATCACTATTATATTCCATGAAGATAAGTATATAAAGCGTGAAAATACTTGCATCCTTACAATGAACAAACTGAAATTGAATGGAAATAGATTTAATCTCAAAGCTGCTTCACGCCAATCCAAGAAGAGAAAGATCAAGAGAAAAGAAAAGGAAAACGATGTTTTCTATTTCTCATTTGGAAGGAAGTGACACTAGAATAAAAACTACCCACAACCAAAGAAGAAAGGGAATTATTTAGGTGCATTTTTTATCGAATGAAAAACATCTATTTCTATAAATTGGCTATTAGATACAACTTTGGTTCTCATATATGTATTTAAATATAGGAACCAATTATATTTATAAATATTGGTTGAGGGGAGGTAGATCTACGAGATGTTAATGGATCTAAACTTACTAGTGTTTCTATTTGGGACTACCACCTCACATTTATAATAGAATGATATAGGTGTTCAATGGTTGTTATTATGTTCAATATGTTACTAAAAACATTATTTCTATATCAATAATTGATAAAGATGGATTTATTTTAAAATTTAATGTTAAAATTTTCTTATTTTATAGATATAGAATTTTTATGGTAAGGGGCATTTAAATAATGGTATTTATGTGTTGAATTACATGGACCAAGTAATGGAAATTGATAACAATGTTAATCCACATGACTCATACCACACCCAACATTGGCATCACTAACTAGGTCTTGTAAATTAAAGTGCTTAAATAAAATATATCATGATGGATATATAGATTCTTATGAACTAAAACCACTTGGTTTATGTCACACAAATTTACAAGGCAAAATGACTAAAGCACTATTTAGTGGGAAAGGTGCAATGGATTAAGAGCTTATTGAATTAGTTCATACTTATGTTTGTGGACCATTTAATTTTAATGAAAGGGTTGGTTACTCATACTTTATAAATTTTACTAGTGATTTCAGTAGATATGGATATGTATACTTAATGAGGTATAAGTCAGATTATTTTGATAAATTCAAGTAATATAAGAATAAAATTGGGAACTACAATGGTAGGAATAATATGAAACCTCACTCAAACCGGGGTGTAGAATATCTTAATCAAGATTTCATTGATTACTTATAAGAGTTTGGGATCCTATCCAAACTCACCCTTCCTTACACACCTTAATGGAAAAACATAAGTGAAAGAAAGGACCACACATTTTTGGACATGGTGATATCAATGATGTGTCATGTGAGTCTTCTATTATCCTTTTAAGGATACACGTTACAAATACAAACACACATAATAAACTAAGTGACAACTAAATCCATAAATGTTATTCCATTTGAATTTTGTAGTCGAAGAAAAAACATGTAATTGAATTTACATTTATGGGGAAGAGAATCATTTGTTAAGACCTCTTTAGATAACAACCTTTCACCCTGAGGCAAAAAGGGTACCTTTATAGGATACCCACTGAAATTTGAGTATATTACCTATATGAACCATAAGAAAAAGGGTTATAGTTGCAATAAATTCCACATTCCTTTAGAGTAATTAAATCTCTTAAATAGATATTAGGAGTGGGATAGACTTAGATAAAGTTGAGGCTCAAGGTACACAACAGTCAGTACATGAACATTTTACACAAGGTCTCATTGAAGATGAAACTATTCTAAAGACATAAGTACTGAATAGGTGTATAAGAGAGGTTATAGAACTACAATGTTCTTTTTTTCTATTAATTAAGGATGGAGACAAATTATTATATGATAATAATGATCATCTAACCTACAATTATGTAGTAAGTGGGAAAATGCTTTCTAGTGGTATGAAGCTATGAATTATGAAATGGATTTCATGTACCAAAACAAAGTCTAGATTTTGGATGATCCTCTCATGGATGTAAAGCCTGTTGGTTGAAAATGGGTATTCAAGATGAAACTGGGCATGGAAGGAAAATTCAATACCTGTAAGGCATGCCTTGTTTCCAAGTGCATTAAACAGTGTCAATGCGTTAACAACGAAAAAAACGTTTCACTAGATTCAATGCTAAAATATTTTATAATTCTTATTTCTATTATAGATTACCATGATTATGATATTTTGAAAATGGGTTTCAAAATTGATTTTATTGATTTGAACCTTCAATAATATGTCTATATGAAACAACCCAAGGGGTTTGTGACTCAAAAAGATGCTAATAAGATATAAAGATTTCAAAAATACATTTATGGATTAAATGATGAATCTTGGTAAGGTAACCATCATTTTGATGAATCAATAACATAATTTCATTTCATAAAGAATGATTTTGAGACTTGTGTATTCAATCAGTTTTGTGAGAGTGTAGTTTTTTTCTAAATGGTATATGTTTATGACATATTACTCATAGGAAATGAAATACCAGTCCTTTAGTTTGTTAATATGTGATTTCATAAATGCTTCTCTATGAAGGAGTTGGTCCAATAATAATGTATTATTTTGATCAAGATCCATCATGATAGATCCAAGATATTTCTTATCCAATGTCAAAGTACACAAATTGAGTAAATGATGATGAGATTTAGTATGGATGAATACAAGAGGAAATTTTTTCTAGTGTCACATGGAATTCGTCTATCTGAGAAAATGAACGATTAGACACACGAGGAAATAAAAAAATGTAAAGGATTCCATACATGTTAGTAATTGGGTTAGTCATTAAGTTATGCAATATAATAGGATAGATGTTTCATATACATAGAGTATAGTAGACAAATATCAAGCTAGTATTGTAGTCAATACTATCCTTAAGTATCTAAGGTGAACTAAGGATATGTTCCTGGTCTATGGAGGAGATAAAAAAATAGTTAACAAAGGATATGTAGATTCTAGTTTCCAAACAGATCAAGATGACATGAAGTCATAAATGGGATACCTCTTTACATTAGATGTAAGTGATGTTTGATGGAGGAGCTGAACGAAAGTTATGTTCACATATTTAACAATATATTCTTATTATATTGAGAATTTCGAGGTGGATAAAAAAGAAATGTATATGTGAAACTTCATCCAAAAGATTCTTGTTGTACCTAGTTGTATAGATCCTATCACACTCTAATATGATAATATTTTAGTGGTGTCTCTCACAAAAGATCTTGGGTCACATCAACATACATAGAACATACATCGTATGTATCATATATTGATATATTTTTCAAAGATAGGTGCGGTAATAGTGATTTGTATATCCATTGAAGAGAACATGGTGGAATCATTGACTAAATACATGACTTAGCAGAAACATGAATATCATGTGAGGTCTAGTTTACTGAAGGTTGTAGGTAGTTGGATTGAGTTCCAGTGTGAGTTTGGTAGATTTTGTGTCCTAGGACCAACAAATTGTACTTTTATTGGATTTATATTTGAGGTATTGAATGTTAATTTTACATCTTATTAAATATTTTTATTTTTTTTCATATAAATTTAATGTAATAATGTCCTAGATAAATTTTAGCATTGATAAAGTTATAGAATGTAGAGACCCTAAGCTTAACTTACAAGGAAATTACATTACTTTTCCGGAATACTTAGTACAGAACAAAAACACACACACAAGGACTGTAATAGTTTAGTGTCTTTGGAAACACAGAATATAAACTTCTAATCGTGGTGAAATATCTTCAACATCTCCCATAAAGATCTTTTTTTTAAACCTAAATCCTTTCTCTATGTCCTGGGGAAAATAAAACATAAAAGGGTGAGCTCAAATTCTTAGTAAGGGTAAACAAAAGAAATATCAATCACGTCATATTCATAAGAACATATCTTTTAGAAATCTTAACCTGTAAAAGAGATCATAATTTCATAACATGGGAGAAATCATAGTAGTGAAACGTAATCCCAATAATCATAACTTAAAACATGAAACTTTTTGTAATACACACATAATCATAGAGAATCATTTCTTATTAGTCAAGACTCATTACCAAGACTATCTTAGTGGATAAAGTCCCTTTCTGAACCAAGTTCACTCCTCGTTTCAGTCCTGTTTCACTGAACCGGTATAACATACCATTCCATCCATGTCTATCTAATGAGATATAAAATGTTTACCCAATTCATTGGAGGGAGATATAGGTCCCACCAATCTCTTAATGATACCATTCTTATGTGGGCCACAAAATCATAAACCATACATTATAACATAACCCATGTAATAAAAATGGGAATCTTAAACATCGTTACATCATAAAAAAATTCATATAAGATAAAGGAATTCATAAATTTATTTCCATCACAACATAATCAAATCAATGTAATGATAGGGATAGAAACATAACCCTTTATTATCTTAGATGGAAAATAATTTTGATAAAACACTGGAACTCCATTATTGAGGAAAATATCCTTTTTTCTTCAAAAACACTTTTCATTTCTTAACATATCGTACAATTCTAAACTAAAAGAAGTTGATAAAAAATAAACTTGAAAACTTGTAAAGGAATATTCTTGGAAATAAAGTTTTAAAAATCCATTCATTCCGTATAGGTAAAAAAACATTCTTCGTACTTTTGTCAAAAAAGTCAAAAAGTACCTCGTATGAGAAATGACACAAAATTCCTTTCATATCTTTTACTAAAAACTCAAAGAAGGTTAAAATTGGATATAAACTATTTTAGAAGGATATAAATATTACATATTGAGGAAACATGGATGTGGATGTTAAAATACACCCCAGTAAATACCAAAGTATAAACAATCTCAGATAAAAATGAGATTGTGACATTTCCCTTACCTTAGGTCCGATTTGCTTCGTAAGTGTCCAAAACTCCTGTATAATGATTTAAATAATGTTATTGAATTATTACAGAATCATAATTATTGTTATGATATCATATATGGTCATATTCTTAGTTTTCTGGTAGTAATATTTCATTGCTACTTGTTATTCGGGTGTTTATAACTTTTTGTTCTTATGCGTGTTTTGTCAAATAAATTCTTATTCTTTTCATTAGGTTATGGATACCTCATTACATAATTTTATTAGAGTAATATATATCATATTCATTCATTCAATTCATTTATATAATCATTACGAAATGAAGATCATTTAGAATGAGTCGCATCACATCGTTGAGACGGTATTCCGTACGTACGCACAAGTGATGATATCATTCCTATGACAGTGGAATTGTATTGGAGTGTATGTATACTATTTCAGAATCAGTATCACTGTATAATATTCATATATAGTCATTATTTACACCATTATACCCATCCAAGTATGGTGGTGGTGGAAAATAGATTACACCACGGCGTGGAGATTGAATTCCGTACATACGCATGCGCGGTGATTTCTTTTTCCGTAGGATGGATAGATGGTGAAATAGGGTTGTTTCATACATATAATAACATATCCGTATATGATTGATACTGATATTATTACTTCATAATGAAACTACTAAAGAAGAAGAAGTGGAAGAAGAAATAAAGATGAAAGAATCGGTAACGGAAATTACCTCTTCTTTGAAGCGCCTCTTTGAGACGTCCTCTTAGGGAACTAAAATTGGTCTTTGAGGAAATAAAGAACCTCTAGGATGTTTCTAGGGAAGTGGAGAAGAGAATTTGGAAGAGGTTGGACGATCTTGAAGGCTCAATGTGTTGTGAGGAAGAGAGGGAGGGGGTGCCCTTTTATAATGGATGAGAGGGGCACCTTTGGAATAACTAAAAATATTAATTTTTTATAAAGCCAAATTCGGTTTTAAATAGCTCCAAATTGATTAATTTAGAAGAAAAAGTGGGTATGGGTCGAAATCCTCTCATCCAATATAATTTAGACAAGTTTATCTTCCTATTTTGACCTTATCATTTATATTTAACTTTAAGTTAGATAATTTTACTTTTACCGTGTCTTCTTGTGTTCTTATACTATAAGGTTAATAAACATACTATAAGAAGCCAAAAGAACCCCAAGTTGTTTATTATTAATATATATATCCTTATATAAGTCATTTGGCCGAACCATAGAGTTTTAGGTATAGAATTACAATTAATAATATAATATTTGTTTTAAAAACTATTTTATGTGAATTTTGACACTATTTAGTAATTGATTTTTTTGAAAATCATAACAGAATTATTAGTTCTAAAACAGTTAATTAAATCAATACTAACATGTCATATTAACCTATAAAATTATTTTAATTCATAAAAAGTCTTAAATTACATTTATTTGGGTATTTATAACATCAATTATGTCAATGTTTCATTAGTAAGCCAATTACTGCATCATCGTTGTGTCATAATAAATGATAATTATTTAATCATTAAAAATTATAAATAAATTCCTATGATGTAGATAATTGTATTAGATTTCTGGATACTATTCATGTTCGAAGTTTCAAGATGTTTATCACTAAATTAAAATTATTATACTTATAAGATTTAAGAAAGTGACATGTTGTCACATTCTTTGGTTTTAATAATAATTAAATTATTTTCATGGCCAAAAGTCTATTAAAAGAATCTAATCCGACCCTTAGATGATATGGGTCTACTTTTAGTCATCCAATAGGATTTTTACATCTGTTAGGGTAATTTTATAATTTTATATTTACCCTTAATTACCCGATTTATCTTTAACTGTGGTAAATAAAATTTACCGTAGTGACTATTCATAATTACCAAAAATAAAAAGTATCTTATTAACATAATTTGGATCCAATTATTCCAATTATGGAATCCATTTTACCAAATTCAATACACAAAAGTTTCAGAAATTAAATTTAAATTAATCCCGTTGTCGAAAGAAAATGGGTTTTTCTTTAAAACATTGCAAAAGATTGAATAGATTTATCCTATGAATTCAAGGTAGAATCAATGCTAATGACATAAATTATATTAAATGGTAAACATATATTATATTTATACTTTAATACCATTCTATATTATAATTTAACCGTATAAATTATTGCGATGAAAAAAGTTGTTTTTAATTAAAATATAGTGTGTTTTTACTATTCATCAAAATATGAAAGTTACCAGAATAATATGAAAAATTTATCCAAAGAAAATTTTTATTTCATTATTCCAAAGAAGAATTTTATTTTGTCAAATTTAACTTATAAACATGTCAAAAACTAGATATAATGTGGGTGCGCCATCCAAAGGTGGCAAAACTGCATTTTTTGAAAAATACTTATTTTACGCGAAAAATTTATTTTGTTCTTATACCATGTTTTAGAAAATGTGTGAGATGAATAATAATGTTATAAGATTCAAAATTTAGTTAATACTATTTGTAATGGCTAGTTCATAATAATATTATAATAATATATCGTTGTTTAGTAAAACCCGTTATTGCGTACAACACACACTATCGAGTAAGGTCGCGATTGCGTGTAATGCAGGCCAAGTCAGGGTTCAGTGCTGTGCAAGAATCCTTAATTGTTTTGTATAATAGAATCCAACCATATTTTATTTATACATTGAATATATATATATATATGTACTCAATGTTGCGTAGAATAACTATTATCAAAATTGTGTGTAACGCAATCCAAGAATAGTGTTGCGTATACTGCAAGCTAATAAGGTGTTGCATATAGCGCAAGGTAATCCTGGTGTAGCATACAACACAAGAAATTAATGAAATTAAAAGAATTTTTTTCATAAAATCTCGGGGTGTTACATTCTACCCCCCTTAAAATGAATTTCTCCCGCTAAATTCGTCAGGGTTTTAAATGGTTTACTACACGAAAGTTTGTTTAATAGAAACCCACATCGTAAAAATGAATTCCAAAACATGGCTTTAAAAACGAAAGTATGAAATGTAACGGTTACCCAAATTAACATATCACTGGGTTTCCACGTAGGAGAAAATAGGTGAAAATATGGATAAAAAATCTAACCATCATGTTCTGATGGAGAGTGGTAGAGAACATGGCTATGAAAAAGCCAACAATCACAAAGCCATAAATTTGTGATGATCTAAGGTACCATTTGATTCATCGGATATAAGGGAACTAGGACAACATTTTTGGTTTTCAAGATCATTTCCCTAAAGATGAATAATTTGAATTAGAATAAATACTTAAATTTATTTTGGTACAATCTCACTGTTGTTCGTGCTTTGAACAATTTCCACTTCATCTCTTAATGAAATGATGTTGAATTTGTTATTGGTGAAGTGTTAGAAGATCATGTGATAGAATGATGGGTCATTCAATCTGTCTCAAACAAGAGGTTAGTAAAAGTTATCAAAAAATACATAAGTCCATCTACAGTGAGATAAATCATATATGGTTCCTAAAATGGACTTATACTTCATATATCATACTTCTTAATATAATAAAACTAGTTTCTACTAAACATGGACTTCCTGTAGGCTAGTGGTTGGTGATAAAGGCTAGTCGCACATCGGTTGTGGGTTCGATTCCCGCAGCCTTGTCTGACACGATGGGTTGTCTCCCATCCTGTAGGTTGTCCTTTTTCTAAATCTATATTACTATAACATCCCATCAACAATATCAATAAAAAATTTTATCCTTAAACAATACTAACTTATGTCCAACATAATCCATTCTAATCATTAGGCTTGTCTAAAATACTTCGGTCCAAGCTCATAGTATAGAGAAAATGATCACGTGAATGCCATCATTTATCCCCCATATATCATACGATATATCTTGTTGGTCAAATTACAAATATGTGAATACCTTAATCATGTATACTCTTGATGAATGAATATCCATTGAATAATAGTGAAAACATGAATGCAGTTAAAAGTAAACACTTTTCACATACCAAAATCCTCAAAATTATATATCCTCAAACCATGATATCACTTAGTCCTTATATCAATCATGAGCTCATGAATACTATCAAACATATTATATTCTCTTTATCCCTTCATTATGTGCATATCATCTTCTTTCCAAAAATATTTCAATCACTTTTCATGGTTACCGATGTCATAAAAATATTGAAAACCACAATAGAACAAAACATAAATATTCCAATATTCCACGATACTATATACAACATTATTCTGGAATCCCATTACATAAAAACATAATCTTTCCACTAAATCATTGTCATATTCAACATCACCAATGGTGATCTAATGTGACTTCCCTTTGTCCTTTTCCTTAAGTGGTTTCTCATGTCGATCATCACTAACCCTTGGAATAGGGAATTTATTAGCATAATGCCCCATTTCCTTGCACTTGAAGCATTGAAGTGCAGTAGGTTCATTTTGTGTATACCTTCCTTTGTTTGCATCATTAGGCATCTTCTTCCCATCATTGCGGCATTCAAATGTCCGATGACCTTCATTTCCACATTTGAATCATTTACTTGTCCCTTTAAGACAATCTCTACCATGCTTCTTTCCACACTTTCAGCATAAGGAAACATTCATATTCTTTTTACCATTATTATGAGATTTCTCCTTTAACTCCATCTTTTGTTTCTTGTCAAAACTATGAGATGGATAAGTAACACCAACTTCCATTTATACCTTGATAGCACAACTCACAATTTCTTCATAGCTACTGAAGTCTCTTATAGCTAATGCCTTTCGAAGATTTGGTTTTAAGCCACTGAAGAATCGATCAACATTACTTTCAGGTTGGATGATGAATCCATATGCATACCTTGAAAGCCTTTTAGAATTCGCTTCGTATATACCAACAGATTCATAATCCTTTTGCTTTAGTTCAAGAAACACCTTCTCCGTCTTTGTTCGAATAATACGAGGGAAGTACTTATTGAAAAATAAGTTCTTGAACTTGTCCCATTCCATGGACTCAATTTCATCCCTTTCCCTCGTATTCTTAATAAAATTCCACCATTGATCAGCATCACCCTCCAAATGATACACTGCTAGGATGACTTTATCATACTCAGAACATTGAAGAACTGAAAATATATTTTCAGTAGTAATAATCCATTGTTCAGCAACTAATGGATCTGTAGACCCGCTGATTGAAGGTGGACGCTGTCTCATGAAGGATTCAACAGAATGTTGCTCCCTCCTTTGCTCGTTTGGAAGTCTTGCATGATTCATATCTTGATAAAGTTGTGTGAGCATGGCTACAATATTTTGCATTCCATCTCCCATAACGTTTGGTTGCTCAGGGAGACAATCATTGCATTTCCCGTCGCATTCTGTATTAACATGATTCCTTCGGGTTCCATCCACTGACTAAAACCAAGAAGAATAGTGTGAGAAACACTAATTATAATAGGAAAACCACATAATCAAGAATAAAATTTCACACTTAAGGTCTTATCCTAGGTTATTCATGGCCATTTCTAAAACACTAAGATTGCGTTCTATGCTTAGACTTATCCTTAGGGTTCTTACTAAGGCTTTCACTTCCAGGTTTCGAAAGGTTGACTGTACCTTTCCTTTGATACCAACTGTAGAGAACCTAAGCTTAACTTACATGGACATTAAATTACTGTTGTGGAATACTTAGTACATAACAAAAACACACACACAAGGACCGTAATGGTTTAGTGTCTTTGGAAACTCAAAATATAATCTTCTAATTGTGGTGAAAGATCTTGAACATATCCCATAAAGATCATCTTTTTTATAAACCTAAATGTTTATTTATGTCCTGGGGAAAATAAATCAAAAAAGGGTGAGCTCAAATGCTTAGTAAGGGTAAACAAAAGAAATATAAATCACGTCATATTCATAAGAACATATCTTTTGGAAATCATAACCTGTAAAAGAGATCATAATTTCATAACATGGGATAAATCATAGTAGTGAAATGTAATCCCAATAATCATAACATATAACATGAAACTTTGTGGCATACACACATAATCATAGAGAATCATTTCTTATTAGTCAAGACTCATTTCCAAGACTATCTTAGTGGACAAAAACCCTTTCTGAACCGAGTTCACTCCTCGTTTCAGTCCTGTTTCACTGAACCGGTATAACCTACCGTTCCAGCCATGTCTATCTATTGAGATATTAAATCTTTACCAATTGCATTGGAGGGATATATAGGTCCCACCCATATCATATTGATACCATTCTTATGTGGGCCACAAAATCATAAACCATACATCATAACATAACCCATGTAATAAAAATGGGAATCCTAAACATCGTGACATCAAAAAACAATTCATATATGATAAAGGAATTCATAAATATAATTCCATCACAACATAATCAAATCAATGTAATAATAGGGATAGAAACAGAACCCTTTATTATCTTAGATGGAAAATAATTTTGATAAAACACTTGAACTCCATTCTTGAGGAAAATATCCTTTTTGCTTCAAAAACACTTTTCCTTTCTTAACATGTCGTACAATTCTAAACTAAAAGAAGTTGATTAAAAATAATCTTGAAAACGTGTAAAGGAAGATTCTTGGAAATAATGTTTTAAAAATCCATTCATGCCATATAAGTAAAAAAACATTCTTCGTACTTTTGTTGAAAAAGTCAAAAAGTACCTCTTATGAGAAATGACAAAAAGATTCCTTTCATATCTTTTACTAAAAACTCAACGAAGGGTAAAATTGGATATAAAATATTATAGAAGGATATAAATATTACATATTGAGGAAAAATGGATGTGGATGATAAAATAAACCCTAGTAAATACCAAAGTATAAACAATCTTGGATAAAAATGAGATTGTGACATTTCCCTTACCTTAGGTCCGATTTGCTTCGTAAGTGTCCAAACCTCCTGTATAATGATTTAAATAATGTTATTGACTTATTCCAGAATCATAATTATTGTTATGATATCATATATGGTCATATTCTTTGTTTCTTGGTAGTAATATTTCATTGCTACTTGTTATTCGGTTGTTTATAACTTTTTGTTCTTATGCGTGTTTTGTTGAATAAATTCTTATTCTTTTCTTTAGGTTTTAGATGCCTCATTTCCAGAATGGTATTAGTGTAATATATATCATATTCATTCATTCAATCCATTTATATAATCATTATGAAATGAAGATCATGTAGAACAAGTCGCATCACATCGTGGAGATGGTATTCCATACGTACGCACGAGTGATGATATCGTTACTATGATCATGGAATTCTATTGGAGTGTATGTATACTATTTCAGAATAATTATCACTTTATAATAGTCATATATAGTCATTATTTACACCATTATACCCATCCAAGTAAGGTGGTGGTGAAAAATAGATTACACCACGGCGTGGAGACGGTATTCCGTACGTACGCACACACGGTGATTTCTTTTTCCGTAGGATGGATAGATTGTGAAATAGGGTTGTTTCATACATATAATAAAATATCAGTATATGAGTGATACTTATGTTATTACTTAATAATGAAACAACTAAAGAAGAAGAAGTGGAAGAAGAAATAAAGATGAAAGAATCAGTAACGGAAATTACCCCTTCTTTGAAGCGCCTCTTTGAGACCTCCTCTTTGGGCACTAAAATTGGTCTTTGAGGAAGACCAGAACCTCTAGGATGTTTCTAAGGAAGTGGATAATAGAATTTTGAAGAGGTTGGACGAGCTTGAAGGCTCAATGTTTTGTGAGGAATAGAGGGATGGGGTGCCCTTTTATAAGGGATGAGAGGGGCACCTTTGGAATAACAAAACAATATTATTTTATTATAATGCCAAATTTGGTTTTAAATAGCTCCAAATTGATTTATTTCTAAGATAAGGTGGGTATGGGTCTAAATTATCTCATCAAATAGAATTTAGACAAGTTTAGGTTCCTATTTTAACCTTATCATTTATATTTAACTTTAAGTTAGATAATATTACTTTTACCGTGTCTTCTTGTGTTCTTATACTATAAGGTTAATAAACTTACTATAAGAAGAAAAACGAACCCCAAGTTGTTTATTATTAATATATATAAACTTATCTAAGTTATTTGGCCGAACCTTAGATTTTTATGAAAAAATAACAATTAATAATATAATATTTGTTTTAAAAACTATTTTATGTCAATTTTGACACTATTTAGTAATTGATTTTTGTGAAAATCATAATAGAATGATTAGTTCTAAAACAGTTAATTATATCAATACTAACAGGTCATATTAACCTATAAAATTATTTTATTTCATAAAAAGTCTTAAATTATATTTATTTGGGTATTTATAACATCAATTCTGTCAATATTTCATTAATAAGACAATTACTGCATCATCATTGTGTCATAATAAATGATAATTATTTAATCCATAAAAATTATAAATAAATTCCTATGATGTATATATTTGAAATATATTTCTGGAGACTATTCATGTTCAAAGTTTCATGAAGTGTATCACTAAATTAAGATTATTATACTTATAATATTTAAGAAAGTGACATGTTGTCACATTCATTGGTTTTAATAATAATTAATTTATTTTCATGGAAAAAAGTCCTTTAAATGAATCTAATCCGACCCTTATGTGATATGGGTCGACTTTTAGTCATCCAATAGGATTTTGACATGTGTTAGGGTAATTTTATAATATTATATTTACCCTTAATTACCTGATTTACCTTTAACTATGGTAAATAAAATTTAACGTAGTTACTATTCATAATTCCCAAAAATAAAAAGTAGCTTATTAACATAATTTGGTTCCACTGATTCCAAATGTGGAATCCATTTTTCCAAATTCAATACACAAAAGTTTCATAAATTAAATTAAAATTAATCACGTTGTCGAAAGAAAATGGGTTTTTCTTTAAAACATTACAAAAGATTGAATTGATTTATCCTACGAATTGAAGGTAGAATCATTGATAATGACATACATTATATTAAGTGTTAAAATTATATTCTATTTATACTTTAAAACCATTAAATATTATAATTTAACTGTATAAATTATTGCGATGAAAAAAAGTTGTTTTTAATTAAAATATAGCGTGTTTTTACTACTCATCAAAATATGAAAGATACCAGAATAATATGAAAAATTTATCCAAAGTAAATTTTTATTTCATGATTCCAAAGAAGAATTTCATTTTGTAAAATTCAACTTATAAACATGTCAAAAAATAGATTTAAAGTGGGTGCGCCATCAAAAGGCGGCAAAACTGCATTTTTTTAAAAATACTTATTTTACCTGAAAAATTTATTTTGTTCTTATACAATGTTTTAGAAAATGTGTAAGACTAATAATAATGTTATAAGATTCAAAATTTAGTTAATACTATTCATAACGGCTAGTTCATAATAATATTATAATAATATATCGTTGTTTTGTAAAACCAGGTATTGCGCACAACACACGCTATCGAGGAAGGTCGCGATTGCGTGTAATGCAAGCCAAGTCAGGGTTGTGTGCTGTGCAAGAATCCTTCGTTGTTTCGTATAACAGAATCCAACCATATTTCATTTATACATTTAATATATATATATATATATACTCAATGTTTCTTAGAATAACTATTATCAATATTTTGTGTAACACGATCCAAAAATAGTGTTGCGTATACTGCAACCTAATACGGTGTTGCGTATAACGCAAGGTAATCTTGGTGTAGCATACAACACAAGACATTAATGAAATTAAAAGAATATTTTTCATAAAATCTCGAGGTGTTACATAGAATTTCCACACTATGATGAAAACCGTAAAGTGCCCTGAAAATATACATAATATAGTTCTTGTGGTGTGATAACATGCTATGATGAGACACGTAGAATTTACAAAGTTGGGTAGGAGTTCTCATAAGGGGATGAGGCTTCGTATCATGAAGTTACACATGTTAATATTCAATATGGGAGATTATGAGAACAGACCCACAAGTTGGAATTTCACATTTTTTGGTGTTATTGGATATTCCTATTTGTGATCCTGTGTAATGGTCCATAGATCATGACATTATCTTTAATGCATATCCTTAGATCATGACATTATCATTAATTCATGTCAGAAAGGTCTTTGACAACTTTGTTCTCTAATAACTCAATATTTATGTATAGACATCACATGTATTTCAACATTGGAGGAATGGTCCCTTTAATGTTGGTACTCACATTGGAATCCAAATGGAGATGGTTTTTTTGCGAGAAATTGCTTTTGAATGTACACATTTCCTTACGGTACTTGTGGTATTAAGGGATTGTTTGGATTTAATTAAGATGTGGAATGATTGACTTAACCTGAGAATGAATTTCCCATAATGTTTCAATTATTTCTAGTTTTTATTTCCCACTCATTCATTGATGGAAGTTAGATGTTTGTTTGATTTTTTGGTTTGTAAGTGGTAATTTTAAATTATTATTAGATATTTCAGAATATAATGGTGTTCCTTAATCATATCATGTGATGTTTATGTTTTTGATGGTTTTGGAATGGTTTTTTAAATTTATTCCATGGATTTCAATCTTCTTAAGACAGTCACTTATTTTAGTTGTTCATGAGAGGTTTGTGTATAACTAGATTATCCCCTTATGGTCGAGGATGGTACCGTCTATATAGGAAGGGATTCCTTTCCAGTTTTAAGGGTTTTAAGTTCATTATTCAGTGATGGCACTTTATAATTCATTCCTTTCATTTTTTACACAATTGTTCAATGATTAGTAAAGGTACATATTGGGTAGGGTGTTGAGTTTTTGGTTTATCCAAGGTGGATATTTAGGTTTTTGGGTGGGGTTTTCAATAGGATTTTGTATGGGTTGTTGTAATTGGAAGGGGGTGTATTGGTATATAAATGGTTGTGGATGGAACTAATTATGGGTTTGAAAAATCTATGAAGGGTAGGGGTTTAGTCCTTGTGGATGACTGGGTTATTGAATGAGTTATTGATTATCTTTCCAGCAAAATATTGGATGGTCATTATACCATTGATTGAATGTGTTTTGTCATCATGGATTTTTAAATTTCAATCAATATACCTCTACTTGTGGTACTCCAAATAGAACATCCTTAATGGATAGTATGGTTGGGAATTTATCAATATTTTGGTCATGTTTTTTACAAATTGCGAAAATACAGTCAGTAGTTTGGATTTCATAGACCTACTTATGATTGATCACCTCGACATTCCTAGTGTGTGAAAATGTTTTTTCCATTATACTTTTTATTTTATAATAGTTTTAATCCCACCATATTTTGGTGGATATGAATTTTAAGGTGATGTTCCCCATGTTGGTATTTATTCTGCTAGATTTTCCAGATACTTAGAGGCATCACTTGTGGCATTGTTTTTGAAGGTTACATTATACATCATGATAATGAAGTGTTTGTTTATTTAACCAAACCATTCATAAATGATTTATACATGTTATTGTATTGAAAATAAATGGTGATGTACTATGTTGAGTGTGTATTTAAACCTTTCCCGTGTTTAATAAAAAGACTCATGTTATGGATAAAAAGAAGAGGATACTCTTTTTAAGAGAAATTTTTTTGTGATGGGGTATTATTTTTTTTATAATTATCTTTTAAAATTTTCCAAAGAGTGGATTGATATAGGCATATGATTTTATATCCAATTGATTTCTCTATACTTTAGTGAGAATGGAAATAGACTCATATAAGATGACTCAAGTTGATGTGGGGGCACATTGTTTCAACAATTCCATTGATTTCCTTGTCCTGATGGTAAGACATTTAAGACTCCATGCTGTGAGAGCTTGGAAAGTGTTTTATGATATGTGGTTTAAATACATAGTGGGATTATCATGTGGAAACATTTATAATTAAATAGTGTTCATTGGTTTAGTTAGGTATGAGGTAGTCATTCATGGATTGATCGACTATATTCCCCATGTTATGGTATCCTCATTTGGATTTCCATTTTGGGTCCATACTGGGTTTGGGAGTGGTTTTATATTAATAACCTCCATTGGAATGGGTAAAATTTGTGAATCCAAAATACTAATAAGATTAGGAATTAATGGAAAGATACCCCTAGTTTACCTTGACTCCCATATACTAGGACTATCCATCCTAAGAAGTTGGATTTATTGATCACAGGTATATGAAGATATGCACCACAAAAAGTAAAAAAAGAAAGGGGAAAAGATAAGAGAAATTTTAGCGAGAATAGAGAAATGGGGGAGAATTAAAAGAGTAAAATGATAACTTACTTGGGTCACTAAAATTGGTTCAAAAATTTGATATTTCTCAAAATTACCTAAGCTTAGGATCGAAGCGGTCACTTGTAGTGTAGCTTGGGTTTTCAAATCCTTAAGTACCAAAGAAGAACCTATGGATACACATTCTATAGAGATGGATTTGGTATATGAAGTGGTCAAATTTGGGTTGAATTTATGTGGGTTACAAAAAACTAATATAAATAAGTTAATTAAATTTAAGATAAAGGGTTGATCCTGGGATATAACAAGGGGTGATTTGGATGAAATTATTTTTAATGATTTAAATTTCATAGACTCGAGAGAGATTAATTTGAAGATATAACAATAACTCCAAATCTTATTCATTTAATACCAACACAAATTGAATGATAATAACCTATACTCTTGGAGGATTGTTTATAAGAGAACTCCTATTTAATGGTTTGTATTAGCACTTGAAGTGTGTGGCCTTAAAATTCAATAAGGACAAAGATGTATTAATATCATAGTATAAAATTATCTATTAAAATAAGTTATTAAACAATAATAGAGTGAAAAATATCATCCAATACAACCAATTTCTACTCTATTTTATCAAACCATTATTGTTTTATCCCTCCATTGATGATATGATCTCAATGGAAGCCAGAAGTAGACTCATGGAGGAAAAATTGGAGAATAATAAGAGTGAAATAAGAATCACTCCACCGTTGTGTGATGAATTTAAAAAGTGTTGGTGTGAATTAGTTCATACCTTGAGAAAATATTATCAACATGATATAAAGAAGAAAATTAAAAGAGGATAAGATGTTATTGTGAAACTAAATTTAATTATAAAAACTTACATGTGAAAATTCCAACACATGAATACAAAATGGTAGTATAAAATTTCAATTTAAATAAACCAAATCCCTCCTTAAATACATAAAAAAGAAATATCCTAAATAGAAATTTCAAGTATATTGGGTTGATCCCAAAATATTCCATGTCATTCCACATGATTATCGTATATCTAGGATGGTGTAATTCTTTTGTAATTTGGACATCTCCACCCTTGACCAAAAATGAGATCCATCTTGCATCCACAAAAAAGAGGAGCCAAAATGAGCTTCTAGATGGAAGGATTTAGGTGGGACCTAGAATAATAAATTAAAACCCTATATTTTCCCTATCATCAAGCTAAATTGAACCCCAATTATATTTTTTATAGAGATGATTCAAATGGCGTGTTGTTTTTCTGGGATAATGAGTATGGCCCAGGAATTTCTTATTCAAATTGGGCTACAAAGAACACCCTTAAAAATTCAGAATTATATTTAGTAACTGTTGTATGAAATATTCCTCATCATTTCATATATCTAAAAATTAAATTTGAGATTCACTAGATTTTTGAAATGGATTAATCATCTAGGTAATTTGACTATGGTCATGTTTTCTTCACCCAAAATCTATTGGAATGAAAGACCATTTTGGTATTTTACAATTCGATTATTATAGTGCTCTAGAAGAATGAAATATTCTCAATGGAATGGGAAATATAAAAATAAAATGTAAAATTAAAATCAAGAGTATTGGTGGATTAACAATGTGTCTCAAATCATACCATGTAATATATCACATTAAGAAAGGATTTCAATCATGATGTAAAATAATGTTCAAACAGTAAAATGCACTAATAATTGTTTTTATGAATAATTAAGACAGGAATATTAAAATACATAAAATTAATATTATCCTCTTTTATTGAATAATCATGTATTTAAATAAAACCCTTATCATTATCAATGAAAAATATAACATAACCATGTGTAATAAGGGAATGTGGAACAATAATAAGCATAGAAACTAATAGAATGTTGGATTTGGAATCAAGACCAAAATCCTATAACATAATGGACCAGTAATCATCTCTAAAATTCCATATCATAATGGATCAGGAATCATCATAATAATCCCTTAGTAAAATTGATCAAGTATTATTACCAGCATCTCGTGGTATAATTTATTTGGAATTATTACTAGAATTCCTTGGTATATTGGATCACGCCTTATTACTATCATCCATTAGTAATATCATGAGATATAACACCTTTTCCCAATGTATTTTTGTGAAATAATGGACTCACCAATCATATATTAATAAACAAAACATATGTGTTCCATAAGAACAAAACATTTATGGTCCCATCATCACCTAACTATCCCATGTAACGAAATGAGTTGCCTAAGAATTTTCATAATGCATCACCATAAGCCATCCACATAAAGAATGTGTATAGTATCATTAGACCACATCCCTAGTGAAACATTGTAATACTTAAATGTTGTTTTCATAGATAAAAAAATATATCTCATAAATGAATTAAAATACGATTTCAAAAATTAGAGAAAATATCCTTTTTATCTTTTAAAAAATAAAAAAAACATTAAAAATAGAAATAATATTTTCTTTGTGAAATCATAGAAAACTCTAAAGGAATACTCATAATGAATAATGGTCTTGATTGTGGGAAAATTCTGTTGGTCCTTAAAAATTAAAATACATTATTTTATTACATTTATAAAAAAAATAAAAAGTGTGTCATAAAAATATTGGGAAATATTCCTATTACTATTTTGTAAAGAAATTAAAAGGGATCATGAAATAACTTTAAAAAACCTATAACATTAAATAAAAAATTAGAAGAAACAGTTTAAAAAACACAAATATAGAGGAGCAATATTCCCAACCTAAAGGGTGAAATGATCCTAAATTTCTTAAAAACATACATAGAGTATTTTTGTGTACAAAAGAGGATAAAAATGGTAAAAAATACTATAAAACCACTAAAATAAAATAGGGGAAAACAATATATGGGGATTAGGAGTGGAAAAATATATAATTTCCTATAAAGGAAATTGAAATTTTATCCATCTTGAAAAAAATTGATATTGTAACAAAAACCCTTATCTAATTCCCCTTATTTTTACACACTCCAACTATAAAGACCCCAATCCTAGTAGCCCATGGTTATTTATTACTTTATTTTATTTTAATAAGATAAGAGGAATCATATCCTGAAGAACTGTATTGTTAGTAATCTTTATAAGAAAATACAAACATGAAATTTACATTATATTGTAAAATATAAAATTCATAAAGTACTTTATTTTGGAACACCATTGTCCCGTAAACACAACCCTGCATAATCAATCAAAAAACACTTCCTGATATCCTAGTGAATAAAAAATCATAATAAAGGGGTTAGCTCAAATTCATAGTAACGGTATGCGTACATTGGAAACTAAAGGTAAATAAGGCATAAACAAGATCGTATGATAAATAACTGAAACACGTGTCATTTAATAAATATTTTGAGCATAATATCGATGAAATAAATGATGATAAAAAAGTTCCATATAAATAATCAAATTATAATGAAAATTAACCATGGATATTAACCTAATTGAATAATCACAAGGATTACCAATAACATAATTCAAAATGATGGAATGAATAATGTTGGATGTCTAAAATATCATGATCTATCCTCAAGATAGTTACTGTCATGATCTATCCTCAATATAGTTACTTCCATGATCTATCCAAAAGAGAGTTTAAATTTGTTGGTAAAAACCCTGCTTATTTGGCCAACTAGATTATCTCATGAGCCCCATAGGTGCATCAAGGGGACATATTGAGTTCCTCCCATCACATAATTTGTCCAATGAATTCTTAATTTGACAAGATAGTACAACTGAATTATCATGCCTTAACAAAATCAATAATAGTCTATATTGGAATAACAAGTCATATAGAATACCAATTTTTTCTCCATTAAAACTGATCATATATCATATAAATAAATATAATGAATAGAATAATTAGAGTACATCTTCAATATAATATTCAATAAAGTATTTTTATATAGATGATAATATATTAATTATATTACTATAATATTTCTTGGGGTAAAATAACATTCTTAATTTGAAAATAATTTTTAATATATAAAAACTAATCATGTAATTAAGAAGTGATTTTCATTGAAAATAGCCTTATAAACATTTAAATTAAGCATTAAAGCGTTACTAATATATAAAATTGGAAGATATTGTTCATTTATGATATTTTAAAAAACATTCCTTTCACACATTTGTAAGAAAAGTCATAAAGTACTATATTTGGAAAACCACAAGAAGATTCCTTTTAAAACATTTGGACAAAATTCAAAAAGGGGAAAACATGACACTAAATAATAATTGGATAAAATAAAAAAAATGTTTTTTTGGAGAACATGGACATGCAAGGGAAGTATTTCTCAATAGATAACCATGCATAAAAAAAATACCGAATTGTACTGATATTTTGAAATAAACCATTACCATATTGTAATATGTTGAATTGTATGTCCCATTAAAGAATTAATTTTTACCAAAAATTAATTATAATGAGAATAAATAAATTCAGGATATAAAATTTAAAAGGGTTGAAGTATATACATCTCAGAAAAGAATATAGGTTCATAACATCAAAATATGCCTCCGTGAAGGAAAAGTGAGACAGAGTCCCTAACCTCAGGATCGATTTCCTTTGTACAAGTCTTAAACTCCTATATACTAAATATATAATTAATATATATATATATATATATTAAAAAGATATAATCAAATATATCAAACTACATATTATTTAATTATAATATTTTATCACCCAATTGTTATTAATTCATTCTTAAAATCCCTATTTTAAGTGGTAATCGCTTCATTTTTCATGTTTTTTGATGTTTGGTAGGTTGAGTAATTCAAATTATATCATGGTTAAATCATATCCAGAATTATATTAAGGTCATATGTATCTTATTTACTCATTATATACATTATTATATTCATTATTTAGAGGTGGATATAGAAGATTAATCACATCACTTCATTGAGATGGTAAAGCGTACACACACACACATGCGAAAATGTCACTTCTAAAAGATAGAAAGGGTAAGGAAATGGATGTTATATTAATTTCAAATAATAAATATCCTATCTCACTTTTCATATATAACCATTATTTCCATCATTATAGTCATTTAAATAATGTGGTGAGGAAAAAAAGTACACTACAACGTAGAGATGGTAAGCCCTATGTACGCACACGCTGTGTTTTCATTTTACATATGATGGATAAAAAGTAGAATATGGTTGTCTCATAAACCTAATAACCTCTCAATATATATTTGATATTTTATTTATTAATTTATTATCCAAATAAAACAAGAAAATGAGTTATAATCTGAAATAAAGTGGATAGAGTTGGTAAAGATGATTACCTCTTCTTCAAGAGACCTTATTTAGATCCTTTCTTAAGGGACTAATGTTTTGAATTTTGAGGAGAAATTCATCACAATAACTTGGTTAAAGATGTTATAAAGATAAATGGGAAGAATTATTTTGAGATATAAGGAATAAATTGGTGTAAATAAGTGAAGGAAGGGGTTCCCATTTATAATTGAGATAAGGGTCACTTTTGGTATTTTTCAAAAAAATTAAAATATATTAAGACTATTATAGAGAAAAATAAATCACAATGAACTATAAATGAACAGAGGAAGATATTTTTTACCATATATTATCCTATTTGTGATTAATTAATATTTCTATGTTTTTTAATAATTTAATAAAATATTATATTCATAAAATATCATTATTGTCAATTTTTTCAGTATTCATTACTTTTCCCTTAACAATGACAATAAAACAATATAGATTCGAACCTGAACTTTTAGTACACCCTTAGTGTGTCATATTTATCCAGATAATTATATTTTCACTTTAATTAATTAAAATTTTATTACTTTTAATATTTTTAATATCATTTATTTGAATTTTCCATTATTTGAAAAATTAATGCATCATCATTGTGTATTTATTTATGGTAATTATTAATTTACTAAAAATTTAAAATAAATTACCATGATGTTGATAAATATTTTATATTTAAAAATAAAATATATAGTTAAAAATATATCATGGATAAAGGGACCTTTTAATCTAAATAAAATGATAGTTTTATAAAAAACGGCAATTTTTACTCTTCACTTTAAAATTAATCATTTTAGAAAAATCCCAAAAACAATTCACCATATGATAATTTTAATACAATTATTACAAAAATGATATTTCTTATAAAATAATTTTTTTTTGTTTTCTATAAATTTATTAAAATATTTACTGTCAGAAATCAAGAAATTTGTTTTTGAATAAAATATATTTTTAAAGAATAAAATGTATTTAATAAATATTAAATTATTATTAAAAAATAAATATTTATTAAATTAAAAATACATTGTAAAGCTTATATATTTTATATTTCTCTTAATTCTAATCATACCTGCCAATTTAATAGCTAGTTTATATCGGTCATATTTAAATAATAATATTTTGAGGTTTGTTTAGGATTAGTGTTTCTTTAAATGTAAGCTTTAAAAAATTAAATTTATTTAAGAAGAGACGTACAATATAATATTGGAGTTTTATATTCTCCCCTCATTTAATGAATAGTTTCCTCACAAATTGAAATTTCACTTCAAAAATCAATGGTTTATATTTACGAATTTATATGTTGGAAACCCCCTTCATAAAAATGGTCAATAAAACATTCCCTTACAAAGAGGGAAAGGAAAATGTAATGTTCAGCAAAAAATGTAAATTTTGAATAGGGGAAAATTAGTGGGATGTGAAAGTATGGACATTGAAGATAAATATAACTATCATGTTTTGATGGTGCATGATAGAGAACATGTTCATTAGAATGATTACTATAACAAAACTATAAATATTTGATGGGAAAAAATGACATTGATTTATCCCAAATAAAAGTAAATAGGAATTTTTTTGTTCTAGAATCCTTTTACTATAATTGAGGAATTATTTTACTATCATGATAAATTACTCAATAAAATAAACTTAATTCATTTCATTCTATGTCATAAGAATAATATTATCCCTTAGATGCACTTTGATCTATATAAACTTAATTTGATATACCAAGAGATGAATATAAAGATAAATTTTAATACCTGAAGCAATTTTAATGAATAAAAATATCTACAATTAATTCCTTCAACCTCGAAATATTTATTGAAAATAAATTTATTAGAAATTTTTGTTCAATTTGATAAATTATACTTTATTCTCAAACAATAAAATAAAAATTTCAAATTAATCCATTACATAATTAGTTAAATGTATGAATAATCAAAAATAAATATGTCCAAATTAAAAGTCCAAAAAATTATAAGGATGGTTACTACATTTCCAAAATCAAATTAACATCAGATTCCCCAATCCATAGAATATATATCTTAATATTAGATACCAAATATATAAATACATTCATTACTTTATAACCTTAATAAAAACATGAACTCTTCCAAAACAAAAATCACACGTTGTAAAATATTTTCCTTAAATCCATAAATAAAATTTTATATTGTCTAATGTGTTTTATAAATCCCAAAAAAATTGTAGTAAACTTCATCAGGAATTACATTGTCATCAAATCACTTTCCATTTTCAATGTCACTAATACGATCATAAAAACATTGTTTATCATTATTATCTCAACATCAGGAACATATTTAGGGTTCTATTCCCCAAATAATGTGTTTTTCAAAAGAAAAAATTCATATATAATCACTTCTCTTGGTTACCATTAATATTGATCACATTCTTCAAAATCTTTTAAGAAGAATTACTTGATTACAAACCTTTTATAAATCTAGTTTCTTAAAACTATAATATCATTGATAATTTTACGTCAGAATTCATGAATCCAAATACACAAGAACTTAATCATTTTACATCATTATTAAAACATTAACTACGCTTCATCATCTTATTAAATAATAACTCCATCCTTTAAAATTTTGTTTTTAGTTTATTCATCATAATTAATAAAAACATTACTCATAAAACCTTGTGGATTCTTTTCATGATATTTCTCCACAAGACATGGATTTTTATAATTCTCATACATTTCACAATTAAAACATTTAACCATAAATAACACTTTAGAGAGACCATTATTCTAATCCATTATGTTAATCAATATTTTCATTTTCTCGAGAAATTACTTTCTTTATTTCCTCATTTTTGAGACTCAAAACATCTTCACATTCCTCTAATACATTCATTTGGGCGTTTCTTCACACATTATAAATATATAGAAAATTGAACCATATTTCCTTCATGGTTTATACCACTGGAGATCGCAGTGAACTCTATAATTTTATTCATTAGTGAGCTTGAGAGTTGGTTAAGGTATAATGTATTAATAATATAACATGATAATTTATTAAGAATAATCACAATATCGTCACTTCATCTATTATCCCATTTTTTGGGTTTATTTTCACATTTCTTATCACATTCATCATTAACCTGGTTTCTTCTGATTCCATCCATTAACTAAAAACTAAAATCACCATGTGAGAAATGCTAATAATTTTGGTAAAAAACATATTCTTCTTTAATAATTTACAGGATGTCTAAATCATGAAACATTCTCAATATATGAATCTTTATGGTTTATCCTAGGTTAGCCACTATCATTACCAAATCTATAGGATGATATAATAAACTTATTATTATTTTTAAAGTCAGTCATATGGTTATTTTCCCAAATCAATGTTTTCCTGAATTTAGTTCTCAAGGTTTTGATTAAAATTCCTCTAATACCAACTGTAAATACCTTGACCCTCGTATCTCAAATTTTATGGTTAATTTATTACATTCAAATATGATATAAATAATTATATCCTGATGGACTGAATATTTTAGTAGTATTGGTAAACTAGATACATACTCTAAATTATAATTAAATTTAAAAACATAAAATGTATAAAGTATTTTCCTTGAGAACACCACTATCCCCATATAAAAACACTTCATATTTAATCATAAAACACTTACTACTATCCTGAGGAAAAATAATAAATAATAAATGGGAGAGCTCAAATTTTTAGTAAGGGTATGTTTTCAATAAATACTATAAGTAAATAATAAATAATAAATATGGAAAGATAAATAACTAAAATTCATTCCATTTAATTAATAACTTGATAATAATATGGTAGGAATAAATTTTTATCATATAATTATATTTAAAAAATCACATAATAATGAAACTTAACCATGTATATTAAACTAATCAAATTATCGCATGGAATATCTATAAATGAATTCATAATGATATAATTAATAATGTCGAACATCCAAAATATCATGATCCACCCTCAATATAGTTACTATCAAGATCTATCCCCAAGAATGATAATGACATGATCTATCCTCAATATAGTTTTTATTTTTGGGTAAACATTCATCTTATTTGGTAGACAAGATACTCTCATGAGACCTATCAATGCATCGAGGGGATATAGGAGACCCCACCCATATCTTACTAATTCCAATTAATTCCTCATATAAATGAATAATACAATTGAATCAACATGCCTTAAACAAAATTAATAACTATATGTATTGGAAAAACTTGTCAAACAGAATATCAATTATTTGCACAGTCAAACTCATCATAAACAATCCAAAAAATATGATGGATGGTCTCATTAGATTACATCTTCAGTAGTATATCCAATAATGGTTGTTTTCAAAGATTATAATACTTTAATGATATTATTAGAATATATATTGAGTAAAATAGCCTTTTTTACTTCGAAAACAATTTGTAAACTATAAGAACCATGCATGTAATTAAGAGGTAATTTTATTTAAAAATAACCATGTAAAATTTTAAAGTAAACTTTATGGAATCAAGGAGATATGATGGGGGAAAATCACATTCATTCTATATAAGATAGAAAAATATTCCATTCACACTTTTTTGTAAGAAAATTCATAAAGTACATTGTTTGGAAAATTACAGTAAAATTCCATTTAAAACATTGTGTAAAAAGTAAAAATGGTGTAAAATCAAATTTAAAAAATCATTTTAAAATAGTGAAAAAATGAAATAATTTTTAGAGAACATTGACATGGAAGATAAATTTTCCCCATTGGAGACTTAAGCATGAACAATCCTAAATTATGATGAAATTGTGAAATAAACCCCTACCACTTTGTAATAAGTCGAATTGTATAAACTATAAGAGAATAACATTTAACAAAATAATAAATATCATGATAATAAATAAATTAATGATACAACATGTCAAAGGGGTGATATATATACATCTTGTAAGAGAATATAGGTGCATAACATTAAAATATTCCTCAAGGAAAGATAATTGAGACGAAGTCCCTTACCTCAGGTTCGATTTCATTTATATGAGTCTGAACCTCATGTATAATAAATATTAATTTATTATACATATATTCTAAAAATATACTCATATATATCACCCCATATTTGATTTAATTATTATATTTTATTACCCATTTTTAATCAATTCACTGTTAAAATCACTATTTTGGGTGGTAATTGATTTGTTTTTCATGTATATTTTTGTTTGGTAGTTTATGTCCTTTAAATTTTATTAGGGCTCAATAATATCTAGAATTATATTAATGTCATAGATATCATATTTATTAGGTATATACATTCTTATAATCCTTATCAAAAGGTGGACATATAAAATGAATCACATTCCTTCATGGAGACAGTAAGTCATACGTATGCACGAGTGATGATATTACAATTTATATGGATGAAAGGGTAATGAGGCTAATGATATATTAGTTTTAAAGAATCAATATACTACCACATGTGTCTTATATTTCCATTATTTCAATCATTATATACATCCAAGTAACGTGGTGATGAAAAAAAGCACACCACTTCATGGAGATTGTAAGAAACATGTATGCATGCATGGTATTTTCATTTTTCTTGGGTTGGATAAATTGTGGAATATTATTTTAACTTAATCATATAACATATTAGAATAAATATGATACCATAACAAAGACAATGACCTCTTATTTAGTAGACCTTCTTTAGATCCATTCATAAGGGAAATAAGGATGGTCATTTGAGGATACCAACACCTCCAGAACATAGTTACGGATTTTTCGAAGATAAATATGAAGAGTTTGATTGAGTTAGATGGCTCAATGTCTTTTAAATAAGTTATGAAAGGGGTTCCCTTTTATAATTGAGGTGGTGGGAACTTCTAATCTCCGGAAAAGCGTGAATGTATGGACTCAAAGAAAGACGGAATCCTGAACTAATTTTACAGATCACGAATGTTTGAATGATCTCAAAAAGTATGAATTTATGAACTGATGAGGAATTGAGATCTCATGATTTACTCATGATTGTATTTGGATCTCATGATAGATCATTAAATGCACTAAAACACAATAAACACTAACTATACCAAACTGAAACGTGATCTCATGAATTTTGTGATTGTATTTGAGTCTTGTGGTGGGATCACACATATATAATAGGATTTTCATTGGATATCATGATAGGATCTCATGAAATTCTCATGATTGTCTTTGGATCTTCTGAAGGGATCTCAAATAATACATAATATTGTCTTCAGAAATCATGCTTAGATCTTGTACAAAGGTAAAATATGACTTCTACATATCGTGAATTTGGAATTTCACTAGGGAATCATATAAATTATGAATACAAACTCACACATAGCACAAAAGATGACTTGCACCCATATCTTGTAGAAAGCGTGAGTAGATCTCAAACCTAGATCTACCGATATGCAAGATACTGATGAGGTGGATGATTTTCCAAAACATGTGGAGATTAATATGGTGGATTTATTTATATAAACACCTCCCAACACTTCAATAATCATTGGTGAAGTTTTATATTAAATATTTATCTGAATCAATTTCTGGTAAGCAGGTTCGTAGAGAGATCTTTTGAAAGAGACTCACTGAGAGATCACACGAAAGAGGATCATAGGGAGATCTCATGAAAGACCATATGTGATTGACATCACATTAGTGCTGCACATGATCTTAAAAGGTCTTTCAAAAGAGATAAATCAATATCATTCTAGGGTCTCGTGGATAGGTCTCATGCTATGGTATTTCACAAGGGTCTCATGCTAGGATCTCACACAAAGGTGTGCGAACAATAATCTTGCACAGAGGTATGTGCGAGAATATCATGAAAGGGGATACATGATTGGGTCTCATGCTGATGAATCACACTATAGTCTTTAACAAGGATATACACACCTACATTTTCCCATGAACTGTATCAATTCCATTCTTGGCACTACAAAATGTATATTATTCACTTCTCCACTGGATTCATGATGTAACCCTATATTAGACAATGAATGTTGAGTTTGAGTAGAGATGTCTCACCATACCAAAGGAAGATAAATTTTGTATTTCCAAGTGCCAAGTTTCTACTCCACAATGAAGGACAAGTGTAAAGAACCCCCTCCAAGAGTAGGATGTGTATTTCTATGATCGATGATATAAAGGAATCAACAAATTAAAAAGAAATTACCAAGTTTCATTCAAGAATATTTAGTGTTTTCACAATATCCAAAACCATATATCACTTCTATATCATCTATTTGACTATTCACAGACCCAAATGGAGTCACAGATAAAACATTATCACTCTAGAATGTCGGATAAAATTTTTAAAGGAATTTTCGTCATTGTGCAGGCTATCCACAAATGCCATCAACATAAGACCATCCATTCAAGACCATATGTGTAATACCATCCCCGTTGGACCATCCAAAGAGGCATATATGTGTAGTCCAATCTGTGCATTCCCATTCACACATTCCCACTCATTGGTCTACAAATAATCCTCTCCACCTAAAATTTTCAATGGATGGTTGGAATCTCATACAGTGAATCCAAGAGATGGATCCAGTCATGCGGCTCATTCGACCAAGTATTCCATCCCTAATTGGGTAATTTTTCATGGCCCACCCTCACAAGGGCATGGCCCTGACCTAGAACCTAGGTTACCTATACCTGGATGACCAACCTGGGCTACCCATACCTGGGTGACCCACCTAGAAAACTAATAACTGAGCGACTCACCCAGGTGACCCATACCATGGTGACCCACTTAGGTTACCCACCTGTGCGACCCACCCAGGTGACCAATAATTGGGCAACCCACCTGAACGACCCACCTGGGTGACCCATACCTGTGTGACCCATACCTACATGACCCACCTGGGAGACCCATACTTAGGAGACCCACAGGCGTGAACCACATGGGTGACTTACCTATGTGATCCTGATAGTCCATACAACAGGGATAATCCCCCTAACCCTCACTTGGTATCATTTTCATGTTGTTCCCCTCACATGTATCCCAAACCCCAAGAAAAATGAAGAGCAACAACACGAATTTTTCAGATCGGGTTAAGCACATTCTTTGTTTCACCTTTTATGGCCTCAAAGTCCACTCCATGAATACCATGAGTTGATATACACCTCAACAATCCTTGAAATGACTTGAGTCCACTAACTCATTTTGGTCACATTTCCATGTTATGAGTTGACATTATACTCATGGATTCCTCAAATACTGTGAGTCGATACAGTCCTCAAGAAACTTCTAAAACCTCTAGTGGTCTTTGATTCCCTTCCATGTGGGATATGTAGGAAGCCTCACTATGGTCCAAACCCAACACCTCAAATCAATCCTATTATCTCTAGGCCACATTCCTAGTAGGGGCTAATTAAACATGGAAGTTCATTTCTCATCTAGGTTCTCTTGGTAACATTGACATATGTCCCACATCAAACCTTGACTAAGAACCTTGTGCCTATACATCCTTTCCACTCGATGTTAAACTGTATTGTTAGTTCTTTACCACATGAACATACGGTATGAAATGTATCATTAAGCGGAACTGAACAATGGGAGTTCTAATTAATTTCACGAGGATATGTAGGAATCCAATTTATTTGTTCAATCCCAATATTAAAGAATCTCTCATCTCCATGGATGATGATATACTCCAAAGAAACCATTGTCTACTTGGATGATGATACACTCTAGAGTTCCCCAATGAGGGTCTAGAAAACTAGTGTCATCATCATGACCAATAAATCACTAATATGTACATAATATGATAGCATTGATGGAAAACCATAGTAACATTCATCTATCGCCATTGATTAAGAACCTTAGATATATAAAAATTATTATATATTCCATACATGCTAATAATTGGTTATTAATTCAAGGATAATCTACATCATACTTGGGGTTCAATAAAGGATTCGTGAATAAGTCTAACATCTATAATAGAGTCCCAAAGTATGGAATAATTCCCCCTATAAGGGTGTGATGAGCCTTACGAACCATCCTCTTGACTAATTTGAGTTCTTAAACATCATTGACCAAACCCCCTGACCAGTGCATGCCTTTGGAAAGAAGGTCCCCTAGGATACAGAACGATTGGGTATTTCTAGATCAACAAACAAACCTGTTGAAAAACATTCATAAATAGTGATTCCTAACTAGAACTCACATTCAAAGGGAAGTAGTCATATCTGAATACTAAAGGAGATGACGAATACCTAAGATCAACACCATTCAGCAATACTTGAAGAAAGAGATTATTCACTGGTACACTCAATGCAATAAAGGGAAGACATGGAATCTATTGAAGATCTTTCCAGAGGGGAGACAATTTCTATTTTTATAATAAAGGGATGTTAATTATAGTTGTATAGAAAGTGGAAGTGTTGCATCCAGGTGTTTTCACAGAAGTGAAGGAGTATCCTTGAATGAACTTCAACAGAGTATCAACAAACAGTTGTAGCAACATTCATTATTGACAATGATGGGACCTAGAAGTCCATAAACTATTTTTGGATCCATTCCAGAGTAGTGATAAAAGGAAGATGAATAAAGTGATCCTTTCCACTGGTATTGATCCATTAAAATAGAGATAGGTAGTGACCCTTGGGACAACAGTGAGCTAACCTTAAAAATTGTAATGGCGGTGATCTAGAGCATAGAATAAATCTTTCTTGAACCTTGTATATTTAAAGTGAGCCATAGTGGATTTGGTACATCAAAACATTGTCATTTTATGATGCTTGGACTTGGAATATTGAAGGTGAACCATGTAAAATTAATGTCTCATGCATGATCTCTTTTCTATTCATACATTACTACAGGAAAAGAAGAGAGGTGTTGTTTGTTTAAAGATGAAACAAGATCTGAAGGGGTGGTTTTTTTAATTTTTCATACCATGATTCACCCCCACTATAATTTTATTTTACCTATCTGGGATAACATTTAATAAAATATTATATTCATAAAATATCACTATTTTCACTTTCGCAACTACTCATTAATTTTTCCTTAAAAATGCCTATAAAAAATATAATTTCAATCACAACCTTTTCATACTCACAAAATATGTCATATTCATCAATAAAATTCATGGAACACCTAAATGAAATCAAATAATATAACTTTTAAAATTTTTAATACCATTTATTAGATTTTTCCGTTAATTGAGTAATTACTACATCATCGTTATCTGATTATTTAAGATAATTACTTATTCATTAAAAATTAATAATTTATTTCATTATGTATATTAATCGTTTATATTTAAATGAATATTTATAATTTAAAATATTTTTTTGATTAGACAACATAAAAATTTATATAGTTATTAAAATCATGAGTGTGACATCTTTCACTTTTTTTAGATAAAATATTATATATGTCATTATCTAATTAGAATGGACATAAATGATCATATAACCAAACTGTGAATAATTATTAATGAAAATGATTCATAAAATAAAATTTGGGGAAGTGTTTGGGTCATTTGATGGTTCTTATCATTTTAATTTTATTCTGAATTACCAAATTTACCCTTTCCAATGATAACAAAATTTAAAATGGTTACAATTCATAATGGAAGAAAAAAAGTGACCAATTCAATAAATTTATACATTATTAATCCAAATACGAAATCCAATTTTCCAAATTCAAGACATAGAATTTTAATAATTTATATTAATATTAATCTCTCAAAACACATTTAAAAAATAGTTTTCTGAAAAAATTTATTTTAAGCCTAAAAATGTACTTATACAATAATAAGGTTTCTGGATGATTAAAATATAATTCATTATATTTTATATATCTAAAGATTACTTATTTTTTTAAATAAAATTATAATTATAATTTAAAATTTTAATACTAATAAAATGATGGTTTTATAAAAAACATTATTTTCACGATTCACTAGAAAATGAATATTTTCAATAAAATATCAAAACAATTCACCATAAGTTAGTTATAATATTTTAATTAAAAATGATATTAATTTTATAAAAATAAAATTTATTGAAGTGATTATATATTATTATAATATTTACACATCAAAAACAATAAAACCATTTTTGAAGAAATTGTTTTTTAAGAATAAAATGATTGTACTAAAAATTATGTAGTTATTCACAAAGAATTAATTAATAAATTAAAATTGATTAAGAAAATTATATATTTGATAATGTGGTCACTAATATTCATACCTTCTAATTTAATGACTAGGTTATAATGGTCGTATTTAAATAATAATATTTTTGGGATTCTTTTAGGATTAGTGTTTTGTTCAATGTTTGTTATCAAAGAAATTTAATTTATTTAAAAAGAAACATATCATAAAATCATGGGGTGTTACACCTAAATCCTATATAATAAATTTAAATTTATTATACATATATACATGAAAAATATTCATACTTATCTTAATATATATCACTCCCTATTATTTCTAATTACCTATAAATTAGAAATTATTTATTAAAATCATCATTTGGGGTGATAATTGTTTTGTTTCCCATGTAGGTTTAATTTTAGTGATTCTTGTCCTTGATCCATTTCCTTGGTTTCATCACCTTCAAAATCTTAAACATTTCATAATATGATATTTAATAATTACATATACTTTTTATAACCGTCTATATTAGGAAATCATGAAAAATGAATTACATCACTTTATGGAGGTAGTAGTCCACACATACGCATAGGTGATGTTTCATTTTCTCAATGAATGTAATGAAATGATCATAAATAATAATTTATATTTATATAATCATAATTAAATAAGAAATAACATATATAGATTCATTAAATACATATATGTTCCCCCAAATGATATAAATATCTTGAGAGGTGGTGAATTAGGGTATGAAAGATTAAAAACACCACACCTTTATATATTGTTTCATCATTAAAAAAACTTTTGTCCCTTTACCATAGAAATTAATGAATAGAAATGAAATCATGCATGATACAAAAAAATATATACTTGGTTCACCCACACTGGGCTACTTTCTTGGAGTATACAAAGGCAATGTTCATGTGTAACAAATACACTAAAGCAGATTGATGCTACATTGTTTGGAACAAATTCACTATCCCTTTGGGTTACAACCAATAAAATTTAAAATCTCACTACTCTCTCAACTGATGTGTGTTCAATTCTCCTTTAAAATATACTTTTTTTGATCCCTTGAATCAATATGTTTTACACCTTATTTGGTGCATCATTTTGTTCGACATTAATCCAATTGATGAATACCGTTTTTTAACAAAATTACTATGAAATCCCTTTTAATTCACATAAAACTATCTTGCACAAAACCCATTACTCAATTTTTAAAAAACAGACAAACATTTTATTAAAAATTTACCTTTTCAAAAATTAAAACATTTCATGATGCATTCAATTCTTTTAAGAAACTCACATCTATTCATGAAACATTATATTTCACAAAACTTCCTTCGTGAAACTAATGGTCTTTTGAATCCATCATGAAAGGAAATGTTTCATGAATTTAGAGCCTTTGTATTTTCAATAAGGATTTTTTTAATCAAGTGAGGGGGTTAGTTGCTGATTTATAAATGTTAGCTCCCCTATATTAGACTTTCAATCAACCCATAACCATTTCATGAAACTCCTCATAGATATTCATGAATATACGTGTATTCTTAAAACAATTGGGAAATTTTCCATTCATGAAACTTCTTGTAATCACATAATATACCATTTAACACCTTGTAGCTAATTTATCTGGCGTGTCTTCACCCTCGTTGTGGACATCATATTTTGATTGTCTGTATAGGGACAAGAAGGGATTGGGAGGATACCTATAATAGTGAGATCACAAATATGTTGGAATTTCACCTATAATCATTCATTTCAGTAGGAATTATAAGATTTACATGTCATATACTGGTTGTTGGATGCATGTCGTGAAAGGCCTCATAGTGTGAAAGGTTACACACATTAGAAGGGACTTACAAGTAGATAGTTATTTAAATGTCATATTTTTAATTTTAGGTGACGGTTTTTCATCATATGTCGGACGTGGAGGTTACATGGCATGTATCTAGGTTACAGATCATGAAACAACCCATGTAAAGTTTTTTAAATATGTGTGTGACTATTTTGGTTCAGTTCTTTCTTCAATTCATCATCGCTCTCGGCCTAGGTCAATTCATATGCGATTTTTAGAGACTCCACCATTCTATATGGATCAGTTCAAAAACATGATCTTTTTTGTAGCTACAATGTGTCTCTATAGGTAATAGACCATTATGATTATTCATTTCAATTGATCATGGTAGCGCCCTTAGTTTGAGTTATCAGATCTATTGGCCTATTTTGGAGTTTCCTCATGGATTCATGTAGATCTGTTATGAGATCTCATTTTGGAGCCATTTCCTTTATTAGTCGTGGTGCAACCGGTGTTCTTCTCTAATTTATGTGGGTTTCCACCATTCTGTGGACCCAATGTTTTCTAAGTTGCATCAATCTTCAAATGTGGATTAGATTCTAGGGACTTTTTTATCATCATTAGGTTTTTGTTGGTGGTGAATCCCATTGCGAGCATGGAAAAAATGAGAATTGAGGTAGTTGGATCCATATCTAGACTATGTTTGATGAATTTAATTGTTATATTTCATAAATTAGTTTTAAAATAAATTTTTAGTGACTGGATAGATGATTTATGTGTGTTGAAATGATATTTCTAATAAAAGTGGTTTTCCATAGGATTTGATAAATGTAAAAAAAATGGGGTATCATCAATGGATAGAAATAGATTTTTGAAACATCGTAGAAATTATTTTTACATAATTGAATGATTTGTGGAGATGATCACATGGGTTACCTTGGGTACTATGTGGAAGGTTTATCTTGAGGGAATCATCCATTATGGGGGTTCAATTTTTGGGGTGTACCTCTTGTCCAAGAGTGTAGATTAACTAACATTAAGTTAATATATGATATTGTGGTTTCACTTTTTGGGTTTTTTCCCTAGTCCTAGAGTGTAGATCATTGGCTTCAGGTACCATAATGCACTGTTTCATAGTTATATGGGTGGGATCAATATTTTAGCCTGACCTATTGAATTCTTTAGTATTGTGATGCATTTGTTTTAACTATTACTTTGAATTTTATTGGAATTATATTTTTTTAGACATGATAAGAATGATTTTGTTTATAAATAGATGATTTGAAAATGATCTTGGAAATTGATATAAAAGATTTAATTTTAGAACAGTGAAAATGGAAATGTTTAAAATTCTTTCAATAAAACTTCTTTACAGCATAATGTTCCCTTTTTTAATTAAAATGCGCATACAATAATATTTATAAAAATACTTGGTATAGAACACCTAGGTGGAATCTTATTAATCCTATTATATCAAACCATGTGTACCTCGTTAGATGTGTGTAGACATTAATAAGTATGTTGATATTTAGAAAAGGCACGGTGATGCAATGAGGTAGCGAGGTTCCATGTCAGGTCGGTTGGGTATCTAGTGATGAGATGGTGGGATTTTGTCTATACTAATTAATGGAGTAGATATTCAGTTTTGTTTCATTGTAGTTGGACTTATATTGGAGTTTTTTTGCTAATTTGTTAGTCTTTTCTTTATAAGGTCTTCTTACCATTATGTCATATATATATTATACACCTTCTACTCTTTATTTATGTTATGTGTTTCTATATATGACATGTGTTTGTTCAGTTTGGGTGAAATCATTCCCTCTGTTTTTTTGATGCCCAGGTGATTGTTGATAGCCTATATGGATCAAAAACTCCCTTTGGGTATGTGAAAGATCAGGTTCAGTGTTGGGATTGAGGCTGACCCAGGTTTGTTCGTTACAAAATTTTATCAATGGTTTATCCTCACGAATCATTGTCTTGGGATGTTTGTTAGACTAGAGATAGGATTTTTGGGATTTGAGAGGTATTTTATGATGATTTATTGGTTATATAATATCATGAAAAGACTCATGTTTCTATGGGATGTTGGGATATGTGTCTCAAGTGTTGAGTTTTGTTTTTAATCTCAGTTTTTACTCATGTGTTTTTGGGTTCGAAATAATATTTGATCTATTTTAATACTATTTATTCTATTTTTTGAGTAGAAGTATTTTTTTGAGATGTCAGTGCTACTAGTGTTGCTTGAGGAAATCCGAATTTGGATCAAGATCTCATCCAAACTATCATGTGGACAGTTCGTGTTGTTGATCAGGATGTACCATGAGTTTAGAACACAGATCTTGAAGTATGGACAAGAGTTAGTGGAAGAAGTGTAAGTGGTTGGATCATCATTAATGTTTTTGAGGTGGGTCTCAGAAACAAAATTACTCTACATCATCTTTTATAGTTATTAGTGTGCATATTACTTGCAATAATTATTGTGGGGTCAGACACACCAAATTATTTTATCCAATGCCTGTGAAGACATGCAAAAATTGAGGCCATGTTTGTCATATGAAATGATTCTGTTAGGCCATTACTACACCTATTTATGGTTAGGGTTCATCAGATCCAAAGGATAAATTGGTGAAATCAAAAGCCTCAATTACTATGGGCTCTAGCCACATGTCTCCAGAATGAAGTACATTCACGCAGAAAATGAGTGTCCAGCGGAAGTTGATGTAGGTCCGACCACAGTGATATGTACTATCCTTATTGGATATTTTGTAGAAATTAGTTTATTTGACACTAGTGCCTCCCAATTGTTTATATATGAATCTTTTTTGATGTTATTAAACTTCAAATTTATGTTATACCCTTCATAATTGAGTTACTGACGCCTCTTTGAATGACGAAAGAGCAGGAGTTCTGGTGCCCTTCATTTTCATTAATGTTAGCCAATTCAATGTTGACCTGGGATTTTCAAAATCTTTATATGGATGTATTTTACTTCATCATCAGTATAGAATGTGCAGTTTCCCATTGAGTAGGGATTGATTTTTATCATCGGTGTGTTTCATTTCTTACTATTGATGGGAGCACTCATGTGTTTTAGGAGGAGTGGGACCCGAGGTCTGGTCATGCAGGGCCTTCCCTCCCAGATCTCAGGAGTATGTTGTCTGTTGTTTCAATTGATCATGATGATGTTTCATATATTTTTGATATTCCTATTATTTTTAAAGACTTTTATAATGTATTCCCATATTAATTCTCTGGTCTTCCTCAAGAGAGAGTGGAGTTTACGATTTACCTAGTTCTTGGTACACATTCGATATTTGTACCATCTTATCATATGACCCCAAAGGATTTAAAAGAGATCATGAATCAATTGGATTCCCTCTTTGGAAAAAAAATTCTTCCATAGAAATTAACCTTGGGAATTCCCAATTCACTTTACCAAGAAGGTAGATTGTTCACTTAGATTGTTTTTGGTCTATCGTAAGTTGAATCTGGTAACAATAAAGAATATGTATCATTTCATAATGTGGATGAATTATTTTATTATTTAATGGGGAAAAGTTGTTTTCAAATATTGATATTTAGTAGGGTTATCATCAGATCAATTTTTGAGAATCTGATATACCAGAGATAGATTTCAGGAGAACGTATGAACATTATGAATATCTTGTTACAACTTATTCTTCTGTAGTTTTTATTGATTTGATGAATTGGAGATTCCATAAATACCTTGACACTTTTTTTGTATTGTTTTTTGTTGATATCCTAGATTATTAGGAATCTTAGCATGAGAACAAGCACTATCTGTGCTTGGTATTGGAAGTTATCATAAGTCTCCATTGGTATCGGAAGATTTCAAAATTTTGTTTCTATATTAAATAGATGAGGTTATAAGGTTACATGAATTCTGAACATTACCTATTAGTTAAACCAGAGAATATGAAGGTTTTCTTATCCTAGAATGAACAACAAAATGTCTTTGAGATGGGGAGAATCATTGGAATTGATAGATACTACCAATGGTTTGTTAAGGATTTCTATAGGTTGGAATAACCTTGGACTTCACTTACCAGTAATGTTGTGAAATTTACATGGGATGTGTTGTGTTAGTTTTCTTTTGATAAATTCAAATGAATTTTGACATCAGCTCCTATTCTGTTCTAACCTGAGGCCGGTAAGTGGTACGTATTATTTTTCTATGATTTTGGTGCAGGTTTGGGATGCATGCTTATGTAGGATAACCATGTGGTAGCTTACTGCTCTCATCAGCTTCGACTGCAAAAGAAGAATTACCCCACTCGTGATTTATAGTTTTTTGTAGTTATGTATTCACTTAAATGTTGGTTGCACTATCTTTTTGGGGAAAGGTTCACAATCATTTGTAATCATAAGAGTCTGAGATAAATATTTTCTAATAAAGAATTGAATATTATACAATGATGGTCGGATGAATAAATTGGGACCTTTGACTTCGATGTCTCCTACACCCTGGGGAAGGTGAATGTCATTTGTGAATATCATAGAAAAAAAGTACCGTAACAGGCTATTCTATAAGGAGGAATGAAACATTATGTGGATTTTCACTCAGTTGCACTTGGATGCTCGAGAGGATGTATCATGTATGGTTCTAACCGGTGTTCAGTTATCATCATCTCTCCTAGACTCTATTTTTGTAGATCCATTAAAAGGATGATGAGTTTTGTGAATTCTGATGAAGCCTTTATGGTGGGGATATCGTTTCTGGTTGGTCTCTCTCTTCAGATGGTATGCTCCACTTTGGGAAGTGGGTTGTCATCCCAGTATCTATGAAGAGTTTAGTATTGTTTAATTGTCATAGATATTCATGGGTCGTTCATCCTAGCACTACAAAGATGTTTTATGACATGATATTATGATTTAGTGGTCAGGTATGAAGTGTGAAATTATAGATTATGTGTCCCACTATTACACCTTCCAATGGATAAATGTAGAGCACATGAAACCATGTGGTTTTATTCAACCACTTTCATTGTTGGTTTTGAAATGGGACGAGGCATCCCTATATTTTGTTGCTAGATTACCATGAACTCTCTAAGGATGGAATGCTATCTGGGTGGTTTTTTATTGGTTGGAGAAGTTTACTCATTTCATTTTGATCAAGGATACCACTATAGTTGATGATCTAGGTAACTTGTATGTGCAGAATATTGTGAGCTTGCATTGGAGTCCTTCTGTGGTCACAACTAAAAACCTGGCCTTTAACAGTTTCTAAATATAGCAGTGCTAGAAAATGAATTGAGAAATTTCATCTTTATCAGCACAAAAATAAATACTGGTAAAGGAGGGTCTTTATTAGTGCTAAATGAAAGTATTGATAAAGGATACCCTTTATCAGTGCCTTTTGTTTAGTGATAATAAAAGGTCTCCTAAATCAGTGCTTTATTTTATTGGTGAGAAAGGATAGCATTTATTAGTGTTTTTTTAGTGATGATAATGATTTTTTTAGCAACGATTTTGGAGAGCTGAAAAATAATAAGATTTATCACTACTTTTTAGTGCAGATAATGATAAATTATATTAGTGATTGTCAATTTAACATTGATAAAAGGGTTATTTATCAGTGCTTTTCATGAAGTGTTGTTAATAGTGTTCAAAATCTATTTAAAAAAACCCGAACTCATTCTCAATCATCACAATTTTTAAGCTCCCACAGTGTTCCTATGTTACTGGTGGAACTCCACTATGACACATCAGACGAATCATGAATAGAATCCAAGGTATGTTATTTTATACTTTTCTTATGTCACTTTTTAATCTTTTCGGTTCATAATTTTCTATTTGCGCACTATTATAAAGAATAAATCTCATATCCTAGATGTTGTCATCCGACTCCACTAGAGGAATATCAGATTCCCTAACAAACCATTTAAGTTAATATATCATATCACCATAATAGTGTTCATGCCTCCAAAATATCCATGCTTCTGGTAATCCACTCTAAGTTTCATGTATCCATCATGTTCACAAGGATTAAAATCAAATAATTTTGTCCATTTTCATCAAATTATGGGGAAGAATAACCCTAGTTCATTTGATATTGGCATTATTATGGACAGATACTATAAGAATTATTCACCACAAACCGCTAAACTCATGTTCAATAAAAAATGTTTTCTTGTATGAATGATACAAAAAGTGAGTTTATAAAATAGAAATTTTCAGATAATTGTTGATTAGGTTCACTATTATATCAGCATACATGATGTTTTTATGATTAAAAACCCTCACTGTGAATGAGTTCCAACTTGGGAGTAGCTTCTTTTGAGAAAAACACGAAATGGCATCTTGTGTTTCCTAGGGTAAAGAAAACTATTAATATACATACTTGAATTCTTGATTCTAATTGAAAATCCATGAAATTTTTTGATGTTAATTTATCCATAGATAGTCATATTTCATCCCCTTCCATGTTAAGATTCATTTATTGTGAAATTTATTCATTAAAATTGATATCTAGATACTTCATCAATGATATATTCCCCATGATAGTATTCCTAAATTTAAAACTCAAATTTACCTCATCATTGTCTAGAATACCCGAATAAAAACATTCAAACAAACCATACAGATGTTTTGAACTTCTGATGCACTTAGAATACCACTCACCACTAACTAATTGAATGTATATATTATTAAGCACACTATAAAATTATTTTTTATAAAAATAGGATTCTAAAATTTTAGTTCCTTCTGATGAAATAATAGGCATATATATTCCATGATTATGGGCTTTGATCATTATATTCTATAGAGAAAGCATCAGACTACCCAGTTTATAAACCTTATATAAAAAACATTGATCCCTATATAGTTTATATATAATAACATCATCCTTATACAACATAGCTTTAGTCGAACTAGTGAAGAACCAACTTTCATAAATTCATTGTTAATATTTTTTCATGTAAAAAATTCAGTTTCACTTAAAATAGAAATAGCAGTCAATGTAATATTGGCCCTTGGATCCTCCTTGTCCTACTTAGCCGATAATAAATTGATATTTGAGTTAAATATCATGACCTTCAAATAAATATATGATCATTGGATCTTTACTAGGTTGACTATCTCATTTTTCAAAGGTAGGACCAATGAATTTGTTGGAATGGAAGATGAAGAGACATAAATAACATGCATTTCTTATTAAATGGATGAATATTCAAACCATACAGTATCAATATACCCAATATTTTCGTGAGGTTATGTCTTCTCAATTGATCATATTTAATAGCCATTAAAAAAATGAATGGCATTGATGATATGAATAATTCCTTTTTGAAACCAATTCCTAAAGAGGTTAAAAGACAAAAATGATTAAAAAATAGTCTTGAGATCAACTTATCTACGATCACAACAAGAAACTACATAAAATAATATGTAAAATTGATTTTCACACCATTATTGTCAATACAACGGTGTTTTCTATTACCTTTCTTAGTGGAACTACCAACTTTTCATTTTTAATTGAGGATTATTAGAGATAAATCATTCTCATTATTTAAAATGAGAAGAGTGGAGTAAGATCCTATGCACGTTATGTCTCAAGACATCACCACAAATCAAGGGATCAAAAAATCCCTTCAAGGTACTCATTATCTTCAGTGTTGTATAAAAAACACACAGACCCTATAAATGAGGAATTGAAGATCATTGGAATATAGTTCTACTAAAAAATAATGACCAAAAAATGATGATCATTTCTCAATTGATTCAATTCATTTTTCCTGATAGATAACTTTTATTTTCTTATCTTCTAAATATAGTCCCTTGGTAAGACTTCTTTGTCAAAACTACACATTCCATATGCTTCCATTTCCACAAATTCCTTCTAGGTCAATACTCCACACAACTAGATACAGGTAGATAGAATGAGATAGTAAAGGGAAAAAAGATTCATAATACACAACTCTAGTGCTGTGTAGCACGAGGTTTCATCTTTTTTATGTGTAATTTCAGCACACAAGTGTTTTTTTATTAAAAGTTATTAATTTTAATTCATGTTTATAAAGAGGTAATTAGGAATTATTTAAATATTTATCCTCAACATTATTCATAAGGATTAGAACAAAACATTATGAAAATAATTGGTTGATGCTTTTTTTATAATGTTTTTTGTGTTAAAATTCTTTTTTTCATAGGTTTTATTTTATTAAAAAAAATTATAAGGGATTTTAATAGGATTTATTTTAAAAATAATATAGTTTTTTCTTCTGGTATTGTTGGTGTATATTTCATTTAATTTATATTCTATATTTGGAATTTTTTATTGATATTCAGTGTGTTTTCAGTGTGTTCTTTGGGTCTGTTTCTGGTGCTAGGGTGTGTTTTTATAGTACACTATAGTGGTACTATAGTGTGATATTACAAGAATCTGTAATATGTACTTTTATAATGAATTTTAAAAGAAGTTTTAAAAAACAAATTTATTAGTTATTTTAAAAGAACTGATAAAAATTCCATTATCAATGCTTATAAAAGCACAAAAAAAAGGATTCCTTTAGCGGTGCAAAAAAATGTACTGATAAATGGGTACTTTATAAGAACTTAGAAAAGAGCTAATAAAGGTCAAATTTATCATAAATTTTTTAGTGCTGATAATTTTACCATTTATCTGTTCAATTTCATTGCTGAAAAAAGTCCAGGGCTTTTAATGTTACTCAAGCAGTCAAATATTTTCTAGCACTCATAAAAGCCATTTCTATCATTGTTAAAGGCCATTTTTGTAATAGTTTATTGTTTTGTATAGGGATTCTATTTTTACATTGAGATTTTGGAGGATTATCCAAGGGGAATTAGTAACTCTGGTCAAGTTGAGCAAGACATACCATCCATAGATAGATGGTCAGATGAAGTGTGTTATTTAAATCTTGGAGCATATGCTTTGTGCCAGTGTATTGGGTTTTGATGGATCATGGGATAACCATCTAGGGATGGTTTAGTTTTTTTCAACCACAATTATTAGTCATCGATCAATATGGATCCTTTTGAGGCATTGTATAGTCACCCAAGTAGATTATCTATTTTTGGTCTCAGGTAGGAAAAGTATCCTTGATTGGACCATGTTTTGTTTAGGAGACATCCACAAAGATTCAGTGTGCATATAAACCTCTGTTTATAGTCAATAGTTGATTGAAATTATTTTTTGATTAGAAGTGTCTTCCGTTAGAGTTTTTTGTTGGTGACTGGGTTTTCTTGAATGTTTCTCCTTGGATGGGTCATCATCATCTTAGAAAATAGGGAAAATTGGATCTACGATATGTTTCACCATTTGAGGACACTGAGTGGCTTGGTGAGGTTTCTTATTGGTCATCATTTCCATTTTAGATGATAGATATTCAGTATGTTTTCAATGCATCTCATCATGGGATGTATCAACCTGATCCTACTCATGTTATGAGTTGGGATGAAATTGAGTTAGAACTAGACGTTTCCATTTTGGAGAAGCCTGTTGAGATTGTTGTCTATCATGTTAATGTTTTGTGTGGGAAGTCGATTATGTTAGATATAGTTTTATATAAACATGGATTATTTTCTCATGATACTTGATAATATTATTAATTGATGAGGGAGAAATGGCCTCATGTTTTTTCAGTGGTGACATCTTGCATGAGAATTCCTATGGATGAAATATCTTCATGGTGGGGAGTTTTTTAAATCCCATTTCGAATTTATCAGGTACATCTTCACACTTTTCATGTAATTCCTTTTTCATGTTCTATAAAGGCCTAAAATTGAATTGGGAGGATAACTATAATGGTGATATCACATATTTTTTGGACATTCACCAATAACTGTTCGATTCTATTGGTTTTAGAAGAGTTAAAAATTATGTAATGTCTGTTGGATGCAAGGCGTGAAAGGCTTCATGCTATGAAAGGATACACATCGTGTAATGGACTAACATGTTGTGAGTTATTTAAATTTCGTATTTTTAATCCAATTTGATGATTTTTTCAGCATATGTGAGATGTGGAGGTTACACATCATGTAACCATGTTACACATTGTCTAATATCCCACATATTGTTTAAAAATAGGCATGCTACTTTTTTGGTTTTGTTCTTTCACCAGTTCTTCATCGCTCTCAACCCAATGGAATTCCCATGAATTTTTGAGAGACTCCACCACTTCTCGATTGAACTGTTCAAGACTCGATCTTCACTACAACTATAGTGCATATATCCAGGTAAGAAACCATTATAATTCGTTATTTCTATTGTCCACAATAGCTCCCATAGGTTGAATTATCGGATCCATTGGTATGTGTTGTTGTTTCTTCATGGATTATTCAATAACCCTTGTGTGATCTCATTCTAAAGTGATTTCCATTATTATTCGAGATGTGACAGGTGTTCTTCTTTGATGTATGTGGGTTTTCTCATATCTTCCAACCCCTTGTTTTCTAAATTGGATCAATCTTGTGATGTGGATTGGATTCTACGGCCTTTTCTATCATCATTGGGTTTCAATTGTTGGTGGATCCCATTTCGGTCATGTGGGAACCATGTCACTAGGTAGGTGGTTCCATATCTAGCCAATGTTTGATGAATCATATTGATCCATTTTATAAATTTTCTTACAAATGAATTTGTATGAAATTTCATGATTATTTGTGTGTGTTGAAATGATATATTGAATATGTGTGTTTTTCCCTGGGTTTTGATAAATAGAAATAAAAAAGGGGTATTTTCAAAGAATCAGAATAGATGTGTGAAATTGATTAAAAATATTTTTAAATCATTGAATGATTTGTGAAGATGGGAAGATGGGTTGCCTTGATTACTAAGAGGAAGGTTTAGCTTGAAAGAATTATCCATTGTGGGGGTTCACTTTCTTCGGTGTTCCTCTTATCCTGTAGTGTATATTAATTGAATATGGTATGGTATACGATAATGGGGATTAACTTTCTACGGTGTCTCTTGGGTTCATGATTGTAGATCATTGGATTCAAGTACCACAATGCACTCTTTCATAGTTACATGGGTATGAGTAGTCTACAAGCCTCTCATGTTGTATTCCTCAGTATTGGGGTTCTTGTTCTACTAGTGTTTTTTTTTCATTTTCTTGTACTTTTATATTTTTTTCCCATGACAAGCATGTTTTTTTTGTGAAAAGATTATTTGAAAAAGGGCATTGAAATTGATATACCATATTTCATTTTAGAATTTTGAAAAGGGAAATGTTTACCATGATTTCAATAAAACTATTTTACTAATTATCATGTGATATTTTATTATAAATTATTATTAATGAATTATTATATAGTGAATTGTTCTGGAAAACCTAGGTTGGATCTTAATAATCCTATTAGCTCACACCATGCGCACCTCTTCAATGCTGCATATAAATTCATATGTATTTTTATGTATGGAAAAGAATGTCAGCGCAGTGAGGTGGTGAAGTTCTATGTCTATTGGGTGATGTAGCTGGTGATGAGATGATGGGAGTTTTTCCACTCTATGGAATAGAGTAGTGGTTTGGTTTTGTTCCTTTGCAGTTGGACTTGCCTTGGAGTTTTTGATCTACCTTTTCAATTGCTTCATTTATGTTGTCTTCTTACCATTATGGTATATACATATATAATATCATTCATCTAATTTGGCATTCTGAATTGAGTTTGTTTATATTCCATGTCTTTGTTAATCTTGTAAAAATTCATTCTCTATGGTTTTTTTATGCCTGGATGCTTATCGCTGCCCGTAGGGACCAGGAATTCCCTTAAGGTATGGGATAGATCAGGTCGGGTACGGGGTTTGAGGGAATATCATGTCAGTTTGTTACATAATATCTTTTCATTCGTGACCCATCCATATTTCACAAAACAATATTGTTCACAGATATTTCTCATAATTCTATAACTTATTATCCTTCCATAAATCCTCAATAACCTTTCATGAAACATTCATTCAAGAATATCCAAATCATCGTGAATCAAAAATCATTCCCAAAACAAAATAAATTCACAGAACACTAAACATTCATGAATTCTATTTCTATCCCGAATTTTAATGAGGCATCCCTAGATATAAATAATTGTTGAAACTAGTACCATCTTATAAATTTCAGACCCCAACAATTTGGTAAACATAGGGAAATAGAGACAGCCTGTACGTGTAGTCTTCTTTACCACTTCAAGAGATTACATACCCCGATATTGAATACTTTTCAACGCAAATGGTCAATAATAATTCTAGAACTCCACAATTGAACTTTTAAAACTTATTTCCCAAAATACAAAATCAACCAAAAATCACTACAATGTTACACTGAGGGGTTTTTTCACAATAATATCCCCTTGTATTTTTATTAACAACTCTGCACCATTTGATATCACTTTAAATATTATTCCACATTCTACCAAAATTAACCTATTGTGATTATGGATAGTGATCAAAAGTCTACTAAACACATATTCTACACCCACAGAATCTATGCTGAGTTTGAGAAATAAGAGTAGCATGAAAATTTTATCAATTAATCACATAGTTCCCAAAACAATCAATTTCATTCATCAAGATCCCCATTTTTCTGATATATAACATTTGATAAATCACATTTAGAAACATCGTATTTAAGACTCCCCCTACATTTATTCTCCCCTATCGACTTCTACCCCTTTCTTGATCATGCTATTTTTTCACCTTTGTCAATGAACCCAAAAGTCACTCCTTTGTAGTCGAAACATTGTAATGAACACATATTAGCACATAATTGAAAAAAAACTATACATCTGGGTGTGGGGGACCCAAATACAAATTATTTAATTATGGGGTGTAAAATGAACTCCAAGATCTAGTTTATGGAATTCAAATGATTATTTGGGTATGTCCTTCATTAGAATATCAAATTCATGTAGTTATGTATGAACATACTCAAGAGTCACAAGCCCATGCTCGACCTTCTTTTTGATAAAATGGTACATTATTTCTATACGCTTTATCCATGAGTGATGGATTGCATTTTTTATAAGATTTATATCACTTGATTATTAAAAATGAATTATAATTAGAGGCGTTATTTAAACATTAATATCATCAAGATGTTGCTTCATCCATAACGACTACATGAAAGCTTGAGTCGTCATAGTATATGAATCTTCTGAGGTGCTCAGGGAAATGAAATATTGTTTCTTTATTATCGATGAAATAAAAAAACATTATGATATAATTCACCACTTGACCTTGATTTTCTATCATCTTCTGAAATAGACCAATCTACATCTGTATAGTTTAACAATTATTGCATAGATTTATTTTTTGACAACAAAATGAAATCAACCATTCCCTTAATACACTGAAGTATTTTTCTAAATATAATTATGTTTATTTATTTGGGATTTATACGATATCATTATTATTTTCATGTGGAAAAAAAAATATCAGTTCATGTATCTATTAATTCCAATAAACTAACAGTGATATTCCTATATTCCATGACATTTACAACTTTTCCTTCAACATTTCATGATAGTTTATTCAAGCTATCCATAAAAGACATTGTCTAGTATTAATAATATATTAAAAATATTCTTAGAACCTCTAATGTAACACCCCAAGATTTTATGAAAAAAATTCTTTTAATTTCATTAATGAATTATGTTGTATGATACACCAATATTACCTTGCGCTATATGCAACACCGTATTAGCTTGCAGTATACGCAACACTATTCTTGGATCGTGTTACACACAATTTTGATAATTGTTATTCTATGCAAAATTGAGTATATATATATATATATTCAATGTATAAATGAAATATGGTTGGATTATGTTATACAAAACAACTAAGGATTCTTTCACAACACGCATCCTTGACTTTCCTTTCATTACACGCAATCGCGACCTTCCTCGATAGCGTGTGTAGTACGCAAAAACGAGTTTCACTAAACAACAATATGATAAAAAAATATTATAAAAACTAGCCATTATGAATAGTAATAACCACTTTTTGAATTTTTGTAAAATTTATTTTTCAAAATGGACTTCATTTTTGAGATTCAGAATATCGAAATTAGATTTGGGTGAAATTTTGGTACTTTTCGGATAACTTTCATATTCTGATGAATAGTGAAAATTACGAAATTTTAATTAAAAACAACTTTTTTAATCGAAATAATTAATAGTGATAAATTATTAATTTGAGTGGTTTTAAAATATATTTAGAATATATTTTCACAATTTAATATAATGTTGTTCATTTGATGTAATTTCACATTTAAACCAGACATAAACAAGTGTCAATCTTTTGATAGTTATTATCTCTTAAGAACACGCTATTTGTTTTGATGACGGGAATTAGTTTTTAAATTGCTTAATGCAACTGATATGTTTTGAATTTGTTAAAATAGACATCATTTTTGAGTTCCTAATATCAAATATAGCTTAGGCCTAATTTTTGGTATTTTTTGGAAACTTTCATTTTTTGATGAATAGTGAAACCACTAAGTGGTAGTTAAGAAAAATAAATTTTTCATAAAACTTAATTTTACTGCTTCTCTGAGTGGAATTTCAAAAATCTGAGAGACACGGTTGATGTCAGTAAGTAAAATGTGGTTCAATGAGATGAAAATAATTTTTGGTGAATAGTAATTTTTTACTTTTTTTTACCACGTTTAAAAGTAAATAGGGTAATTAAGGGTAAAAATGATATTATTATTACCCTAAAACATGTCCTAATTCTGTTGGATAAGTTTAATTCGACCAAAAACAACCATAGGAATAAAATATGACCATTTAGGCCCACTTGGATTAGATTAGGACATTTATTATTAATTTATTTAAAGAAGGGTTAAAATAGTTAAAATCAATGTTTAATAAGTATATCATTTTTAATATAGGGTTATACATAAGATAATTTCGACTATAAATATTCATTAGAAATATAAAAATATTTCCTACATAATGGTATTTTATTTGTAATTTTTAGACATTATATAATTTAATTTATTTATGACACAAAGATGATGCAGTAATTATCTTATTAATGAAATATTGACAAAATTGATGTTATAAATACCAAAATAAATGTAATTTGAGGCTTTTTATGAATTACACTAATTTTATAGGTTAATATGTCATGTTATTATTTATTTAATTAACTTTTTTAGAACTAATCATTCTGTTATGAGTTTCACAAAAATCAACTACTAAATAGTATCAAAATTGACATAAAATAGTTTTTAAAAAACCTATTATATTATTAATTGTTATTTTATTCCTAAAAATCTATGGTTCGGCCAAATGACTTAGATAAAGATATATATATTAATAATAAAAAACATGGGGTTAGTTTTGCTTGTTATAGTATGTTTATTAACCTTATAGTGTAAGAACACAAAAAGACACGGTAAAAGTAAAATTATATAACTTAAAGTTAAATATAAATGATAAGGTTAAAATAGGAACCTAAACTTGTCTAAATTCTATTTGATAGGAGGATTTAGACCCATACCCACCTTAGCTTCGAAATAAATCAATTTGGAGCTATTTAAAACCGAATTTGGCTTTATAATAAAATAATATTTTTTGTTATTCCAAAGGTGCCCCTCTCCTCCCTTATAAAAGGGCACCTCCTCCCTCTCTTCCTCACACCAATTTGAGCCTTCATGATCGGAAAAACCCTGAAAAATTCTCTTCTCCACTTCCCTAGAAACATCCTAGAGGTCCCGGTCTTCTTCAAAGACCAATTTTAGTGCCCTAAGAGGAGGACTCAAAGAGGGGATTCAAAGAAGAGGTAATGTCCGTTACCGATTCTTTCAACTTTATTTCTTCTTCCACTTCTTCTTCTTAGGTTGTTTCATTAAGAAGTAATAAAATCAGTATCCCTCATATACTGATATTTTATTATATGTTTTAAACAACCCTATTTCACCATCTATCCATCCTACGGAAAACGAAATCACCGCACGTGCGTACGTACGGAATACCGTCTCCACGTTGGGGTGTAATCTATTTTCCATCACCCCCTTACTTGGATAGGTATAATGGTGTACATAATAACTATATATGATTATTGTAAAGTGTTATTTATTATGATATAGTATACATACACTCCAATACAATTCCACGATCATGAGAACGATATCATCGCTTGTGCGTACGTACGGACTACCGTCTCCACGACGCGATGAGATACATTCTCCACGTTAACAATTCATGAATGATTATGAAGTATATATAAAAAGTAATCATGAAATATATGACATAATAATGATATTGGATATATGTTTATATATATGTATGTCATCTACTTAATTCCATTCAACTCAATAAGGAAACAAAAACAGCGTTATTGCGTACGTACGGCCTACCGTCTCCATGAACGGTGTATTTCATTCCATTTATTGATCTGTTATATATATGTATATTATGAATATATATTATATATAAATCATGTTTTATATTCTGAAATTACGTAATCATGATCTAAGTAATCATATGAATAATTACAAGTCAAAACACGGATGACAAATGAAACGATATTACCCAAAACGCTCTTTAACATGGAATTTAAAAAAGAAAGGGTAAAATAAAGTCATAAGTGAACCATATATGATATAATAAAAATAAGTATTATTTTCGAATAAGTCAATAACATTATTTAGATCATTATACAGGAGGTTCCGACACTTACGAAGAAAATCGGTCCTAAGGTAAGGGATAATTGTGCAAATCTCATTTTTGTCCAAGATTGATTATTCGTAAGTATTTACTGGGGATATTGCCATCATCCATGTCCATGTTTTATATAATTGTATTCAGGAAGGTTTAATGTACTTTTTAATGTTTGTTACTTTTACCCCATGGTATGGAAGGAATATTTCTTTTATTTACCCTACAAGGTACTTTTGACTTTTCTGACAAAAGTACGAGAAGAATGATTTTTAACTTATACGGCAAGAAAGGATTTTTACGGTTTTATAAAGCCTTATTTTAATGAAGCTTACTCCAAAATATTTAATGAATATTTTCAACAAATTACTTTTCTTTTAAAATAAAATGTCATTTTGTGAAAAGAAAATGATTTTCAAGATGAAAGGATATTTTCCTCAAGAATTCATTTCAAGTGCTTTATCAAAACCATTTTCCATCTAAGATGACATTATTTCATATGTGTATGTTTCAAGTATCATGTCTCTATGATTTACATGGTTTCAATTTTCTTATTATGAAATGATATACATTTCTTTTATATGGATTATGTGATGATGGGATTATGTTTATGAAACCCATATTATTTATTGGGTTATTATGAATGATTTATGTTTATTTTGTGGAAACAGTAAGAATGATTTCATGATGAGATGGGTGGAACCTATATCTCCCTCCAATGCATTGGGTAAAGATTTTATATCTCATGATATAGACATGGCTGGAATGGTAAGTTAATCTGGTTCAGTGTTATAGGACTGAAATGAGGAGTGAAATGGATTCAGAAAGGGACTTTGTCCACTAAGATGGTCTTGGCAGCAATGCCTTGGCTACTATGGAAATCATGACATGTGCCGAATGGTTGCCACAATTACATGTTTTACTCCCATGCTATTTTATCATGATTAATGTTTCTTTATGACATATGTCTTATGTACATCCATGTTTTATGTCATTGGTCAAGATTTTAAACAATATGTTCATGTTTTTAAGCTCAAATGTATATTATTTGTTTTATTTTATCCATGCTTACCCTTACTGAGCATTTGATCTCACCCTTTATATATTTTATTTTCCCCAGGATATAAAGAAAGGTTTTAGGTAAAAAAAGAAGATCTTTATTGGAGATGTTGAAGATCTTTCACCACGATTTGAAGATTATATTACGAGTTTCCAAAGACACTAAACTATTACGGTACTTGTGTGTGTGTTTTTGTTATGTACTAAGTATTCCACAAAAGTAATGTAATTTCCATGTATGTCAAGATTTGGGTCTCTATAGTTGGTATCAGAAGGTTTAGTCAACCTTTGGAAACTAGGATGCGAAAACGTTTGTGAGATCCCTAGAGATATTTCTATGATATGTCTAGGGATGTCCCTAAGGATAGGTATACGTATAGGATATAGTCCTAGAACTACGATAACGATATTAGAATTTAACCTAAGATGTTATATATTGAGGGTGCTCTCCCTTTACTATGTTGATTTCCCTAGCAGGATTTTTGCCTCTCACACTATTCATTTTGGGTTTTAAAAAATGCCTGGAAACAAGATGATTCACGATAATGGAGGATATGATGGAAAATGGAATAATATTCTTCATGAGAAACCAAATGAAATGGTATTTTGAAGTCCAAACATCATTATTATTCCGAATCAGCAATCTCATAATATGATCAATAAAGTAAAATTTGGTAAGTTTCCTGACTCAGCTAATATGATAAAGATAGAGTTTCATTATGATCATAGAGGAAATAAAGTTCAATTTCCCCTATGTAAATCATGTGGGAAGAGGAATCAAGGAGAATGTTTCAAAGGAATTAGAAGATTCTTTGGGTGTGGAAAAGAAGGACACAAAGCTAGTAAGTGCAAAGGAAAAGGTTCAGTTAACACCATGGATGAGGATAATGGTATTGCTACGACACCAACAATGGTTAAATGATTTAAATGTGGAATGTACAGGCATTATGCAAACCAATTCCCTAAGGGAAAGTATCATGAAGAGAATCAGTATGGAGGTATGGGTAGTATTTATGTTGATGATGATAAAGAGACTACAAATGATATGTAAGATGAAAGAATTGTTGAATCCCAGTCAATGGATTAATAATGTAGTGGAATGATTACATGTTTATCATGTGTAATGTTGTATAAGTAATCTCATGGTACTATGGAATAAAGATACATCTAAGGATTGTTACACTGTTGTATTTCCATGAGTTTTGAAAGTGTATGATTAATGGTACCAGTATCCATGAAAGGTTATTCAGATATTTTTGGAATGTAGATGATATACGCATAATGAAGGGATAAGGAGAAAATTAACTCTTTGATAGTATTCATGAGCTCATGACTGATATAAGGAAATAGTTATATCATGGTTTGAGTATATAGAATTTTGGGTTTTTGGTATGTGGAATGAGTTAACTTTTGACAGCACTCATGTTTTTACTATGATTCAATGGGTATTAATTTTTCAAGAGAATACATGATTAAGTCCTTAGAATATTTGGAATGTGACCAACAAGACATATCTTATGATATATGGGGATCAACGATGGTAATAACATTCTTGTTATATGAAATCTCTGGTAATCATTTTCACTATATTATGAGAGTGGACTGTAGTATTATGGATAAGTTGAAAGATTGGAATGGATTATGTTTGAAATAAGTTAGTATTGTTTAAGGATAGAGGTTTTTTCGATATTATTGATGGGATGTTATAGTAATATAGTTTTAGAAAAAAGGACAACCTGTAGGATGGGTGACAGCCCATCGCGTCGGACAAGAATGTGGGAATTGAACCCACATCCAAAGTGCGACTAGCCTTTATAACCTACCACTGGCCTACATGAAGTCCCTATTTAGTAGAAACTAGTTTTATTATGATATAATAAGTATAAGTCCATGTTAGGAACCATATATGATTAATCTCACTATAGATCGACATATGTATATTTAATAACTTTTGCTAACCTTTTGTTTGGGACAGATGGAATGACCAGTCATTCTATCACATGACCTGGTAACACTTCACAAATAACAAATTCAACTTCATTTCATTAAGAGATGAAGTGGAAATTGTTCAAGGCACGAACAATAGTGAGATTGTACCAAAATATAGTAAGTATTTATTCTAATTCAAATTATTCAACTTTAGGGAAATGATCTTGAAAACCAAAAATGTTGTCCTAGTGATCTTATATCTGATGACTCAGATGGTACCTTAGATCGTCACAAATTTATGGCTTTGTGATTGTTGGCTATTTCATAGCCATTTTCTCTACCACTCTCCATCAGAACTTGATGGTTAGATTTGTCTTCCATATCAATATTTTCACCTATGTTCTCCTACGTGGAAACCCAGTGATGAGTTAATTTGAGTAACCGTTACATTTCATACTTTAGTTTTTAAAGCCAAGTTTGGGTATTCCTATTTACGATGTGGGTTTCTATTAAACAATCTTTCGAGTAGTAAACTATTTATAACCCTGACGAATTTCGAGGGCGAAATTCATTTTAAGGGGGGTAGAATGTAACACCCTGAGATTTTATGAAAAATATTCTTTTAATTTCAATAATGTCTTGTGTTGTATGCTACACCAAGATTACCTTGCGCTATACGCAACACCGTATTAGCTTGCAGTATATGCAACACTATTCTTGGATCATGTTACACACAATTTTGATAATAGTTATTCTACGCAACATTTATTATATATATATATATATTCAATGTATAAATGAAATATGGTTGGATTATGTTATACGAAACAACAAAGGATTCTTGCACAACACACATCTTTGACTTTCCTTGCATTACATGCAATCACGACCTTCCTCGATAGTGTGTGTAGTACGCAATAACGAGTTTCACTAAACAACGATATGCTATTAAAATATTATAAAAACTAGCCGTTATGAATAGTAATAACCAATTTTTGAAATTTTTTAAATTTTATTTTTCAAAATGGACTTCAATTTTGAGATTCAGAATATCGAAATTAGCTTTGGGTGAAATTTTGGTACTTTTCGGATAACTTTCATATTCTGATGAATAGTGAAAATTACTAAATTTTAATTAAAAACAACTTTTTTAATCGAAATAATTAATAGTGATAAATTATTAATTTTAGTGGTTTTAAAGTATATTTAGAATATATTTTCACAATTTAATATAATGTTGTTCATTTGATGTAATTTCACATTTAAACCAGACATAAACAAGTGTCAATCCTTTGATAGTTATTATCTCTTAAGAACACGTTACTTGTTTTGACGATGGGAATTAGTTTTTAAATTAATTAATGAAACTGATATGTTTTGAATTTTGTAAAATAGACATCATTTTTGAGTTCATAATATCAAATATAGCTTAGGCCTATGTTTTCGTATTTTTCTGGAAACTTTCATTTTTTGATGAACAGTGAAACCACTAAGAGGTAGTTAAGAAAAATTAATTTTTCATAAAACATAATTTTACTGCTTCTATGAGTGGAATTTCAAAAATCCGAGAGACACAGATGAATTCAGTAAGTAAAATGTGGTTCAATGAGATGAAAATAGTTTTTGGTGAATTGTAATTTTTTACTTTTTTTACCACGGTTAAAATTAAATTGGGTAATTAAGGGTAAAAATGATATTATTATTACCCTAACACATGTACTAATTCAATTGGATAAGTTTAATTCGACCAAAAGAAACCTTAGGAATAAAATATGACCATTTAGGTCCACTTTTATTAGATTAGGACATTTATTATTAATTTATTTAAAGAAGGGTTAAAATAGTTAAAATCAATGTTTAATAAGTATATCATTTCTAATATATGCTTATACATAAGATAAATTCGACTATAAATATTCATTAGAAATATAAAAATATTTCCTATATAATTGTATTTTATTTTTAATTTTAGACATTAAATAATTTAATTTATTTATGACACAATGATGATGCAGTAATTATCTTATTAATGAAATATTGACATAATTGATGTTATAAATACCAAAATAAATGTAATTTGAGACTTTTTATGAATTCCAATAATTTTATAGGTTACCATGACATGTTAGTATTGATTTAATTAACTTTTTTATAACTAATCATTCTGTTATGAGTTTCACAAAAATCAATTACTAAATGGTGTCAAAGTTGATATAAAATAGTTTTTAAAACAAATATTATATTATTAATTGTTATTTTATTCCTAAAAATCTAAGGTTCGGCCAAATGACTTAGATAATGTAATATATATTAATAATAAAAAACATGGGGTTTGTTTGGCTTGTTATAGTATGTTCATTAACCTTATAGTTTAAGAACACAAAAAGACACGGTAAAAGTAAAATTATCTAACTTAAAGTTAAATATAAATGATAAGGTTAAAATAGGAACCTAAACTTGTCTAAATTCTATTTGATGAGAGGATTTCGACCCATTCCCACCTTAGCTTCGAAATAAAGCAATTTGGAGCTATTTAAAACCGAATCAATTTGGAGCTATTTAAAAGTGTATTTGGCTTTATAATAAAATAATATTTTTTGTTATTCCAAAGGTGCCCTCTCATCCCTTATAAAAGGGCACCTCCTCCCTCTCTTCCTCACACCACTTTGAGCCTTCAAGATCAGCCAAACCCAGACAAATTATCTTCTACTGTTCCCTAGAAACATCCTAGAGGTCCTGGTCTTCTTCAAAGACCAATTTTAGTGCCCTAAGAGGAGGACTGAAAGAGGCGCTTCAAAGAAGAGGTAATGTCCATTACCGATTCGTTCAACATTATTTCTTCTTCCACTTCTCCTTCTTAGGTTGTTTCATTATGAAGTAATAACATCATTATCCCTCATATACTGATATATTATTATATGTATGAAACAACCCTATTTTACCATCTATCCATCCTATGGAAAACGAAATCACCGCACGTGCGTACGTACGGAATACCGTCTCCACGCCGTGGTGTAATATATTATCCATCACCCCCTTACTTTGATGGGTATAATGGTGTACATAATAATTATATATGATTATTTTAAAGTTATATTGATTCTGATATAGTATACATACACTCTAATACAATTCCACGATCATGAGAACGATATCATCGCTCGTGCGTACGTACGGACTACCGTCTCCACGACGCGATGAGATACGTTCTCCACGATAACCATTCATGAATGATTATAAAGTATATATAATATGTAATCTTGAAATATATGACATAATAATGATACTGGATTTATGTGTATATATATGTATGTCATGTACTTAATTACATTCAACTCAATAAGGAAACGAAAGCAGCGTTCATGCGTACGTACGGCCTACCGTCTCCATGAACGGTGTATTTCTTTCCATTTATTGATCTATTATATATATGTATATTCTGAATATATAATATATATAAATCATGTTTTATATTCTGGAATTAAGTAATCATGATCTAACTAATCATATAAAAAATTACAAGTCAAAACACGGACGACAAATGAAACGATTTTCCCCAAAACACTCTTTAACATGGAATTTACAAAAGAACGGGTAAAATAAAGTCATAAGTGAACCATATATGATATCATAAAAAAAAGTATAATTCTGGAATAAGTCAATAACATTATTTAAATCATTATACAGGAGGTTCGGACACTTACGAAGCAAATCAGACCTAAGGTAAGGGATAATTGTGCAAATCTCATATTTATCCAAGATTGCTTATTCGTATGTATTTACTGGGGATATTGCTATCATCCATGTCAATGTTTTATAAAAGTTTATTCATGTATGATTAATGTCATTTTTATTGTTTTTGACTTTTACCCCATGGTCTGGAAGGAATCTTTCTTTTATTTACCCTACAAGGTACTTTTTGACTTTTCCGACAAAAGTACGAGAGGAATGTTTTTTTAACTTATACGGAATGAAAGGATTTTTACGGTTTTATAAAGCCTTATTTTAATGATAATTCCTCCAAAAGATTTCATGAATATTTTTAACAAAATCCTTTTCTTTTAAAATTAAATGGCACTTTGTGAAAAGAAAATGATTTTCAAGATGAAAGGATATTTTCCTCAAGAATTCATTTCAAGTGCTTTATCAAAACCATTTTCCATCTAAGATGACATTTTTTCATGTGTATGTTTCAAGTATCATGTCTCTATGATTTACATTGTTTCAATTTTCTTATTATGAAATGATATCCATTTCTTTTATATGGATTATGTGATGATGGGATGATGTTTATGAAACCCATTTTATTTATTGGGTTATTATGAATGATGTATGTTTATTTTGTGGAAAAAGTAAGAATGATTTCATGATGAGATGGGAGGGACCTATATATCCCTCCAATGCATTGGGTAAAGATATTATATCTCATGATATAAACATGACTGGAACGGTAAGTTAATCCGGTTCAGTGTTACAGGACTGAAACGAGGAGTGAACTCGATTCAGAAAGAGAATTTATCCACTAAGATGGTCTTGGAAGCAATGCCTTGGCTACTATGGAAATCATGACATGTGCCGAATGGTTGCGACAATTATATGTTTTACTCTCATGCTATTTTTTCATGATTAATTTTTATTTATGGTATATGTCTTATGTACTTCCATGTTTTATGTCATTCCTCAAGATTTTAAACATTATGTTCATGTTTTTAAGCTCAAATGTATATGATTTGTTTTATTTTATCCATGCTTACCCTTATTAAGCATTTGAGCTCACCCTTTATATGTGTTCTTTTCCACAGGATAAAAAGAAAAGTTTTAGGTAAAAAAAAGAATATCCTTATTGGAGATGTTGAAGATCTTTCACCACGATTAGAAGATTATATTTCGAGTTTCCAAAGACAGTAAACTATTACGGTCGTTGTGTGTGTGTTTTTGTTATGTACTAAGTATTCCGAAAAAATAATGTAATGTCCATGTATGTCAAGCTTTGGGTCTCTACATCTAAGGTATATTTGGATCGATAAATTAATAGTTCATTCCTTGGGTCACTTATATACCATAGAAAATGTCCATTAAACCAATCATTGACATTTAGAACTCACTTTACATGAATTATGTGAAATGTTTTTACTTCGCTTCATCTAGTCCACAAAAAAATATATTGATGACATTCACCAACACCATCATCCTTTTATTACTATAATTTTTTGTTATCTATATTGTAATCAAATCCACCATGCTAAAAACCAAGCTTATTCAAAATCTGAACAAGTCTTCAAAACCATCCTCTTGGTGCTTACTTCAACCCATATTGCACCTTTAATAGACAAAAAACTATATTTTAATATTCATGGAAGTTAAAACCACATGGATTATCAATATATAGTTAATATTCAAGAAACCCAATAAAAACACTATCTTGAGTACATTTGGAAAACATTGAACTTTCATTGCACTGCTATGACTTAGAATATATGAATAGTCTTGAGCCTTACAACTTGTGAAAATGTATCATAATCATAAATTCCCTAGATCTAAGATTATCACTTTCATAGTAGTTATGATTTTTTTAACTATCAATTAATCATCTTTTAGTTATTCCAAATGACCAATATGGTCCCTGTAGAGACCCGAAGCCTGACGTACATGGACTTTACATTACTTTTTCGGAATACTTAGTACATTACAAAAACACACACACAAGGACCGTAATAGTTTAGTGTCTTTGGAAACTCGGACTATAATCTTCTAATCGTGGTGAAAGATCTTCAACATCTCCCATAAAGATCTTCCTTTTTTTTACCTAAAACCTTTCTTTATATCCTGGGGAAAAGAAAACATAAAAGGGTGAGCTCAAATGCTCATTAAGGGTAAACAAAAGAAATATCAATCACATCATATTCATAAGAACCTAACATTTTGGAAATCATAACCTGCAAAAGAGAGCATAATTTCATAACATGGGATAAATCATGGCAGTGAAATGTAATCACAATAATCATAACATAAAACATGGAACTTTGTGGCATACACACATAATCATAGAGAATCATTTCTTGTTAGTCAAGACTCATTGCCAAGACTATCTTAGTGGAAAAAGTCCCTTTCTGAATCGAGTAATCCTCGTTTCAGTCCTGTTTCACTGAACCGGTATAACCTACCATTCCAGCCATGTCTATCTCATGAGATATAAAATCTTTACCCAATGCATTGGAGGGAGATATAGGTCCCACCCATCTCTTAATGAATCCTTTCTTATGTGTGCCACAAAATCTTAAATCATACATCATCGCATAACCCATGTAATAAAAATGGGATTCTTGAAACATCATTACATCATAAATCAATTCATATAAGATAAAGGAATTCATAAACATAATTCCATCTCAACATAGTCAAATCAATGTAAAAATATGGATAGAAACAGAACCCTTTATTATCTTAGATGGAAAATAATTTTGATAAAACACTTGAATTGAATTCTTGAGGAAAATATCCTTTCTTCTTCAAAATCAATTTCTTTTCACAAAACATCATGAAATTTTAAAAGAAAGAGATTTTATTAAAAATAGTCATGAAATCTTTTGGAGGAAGCTTCATGAAAATAAGGCTTTATAAAACCGTAAAAATCCATTCATGCCGTTTAAGTTAAAAAAAACATTCTTCGTACTTTTGTCGGAAAAGTCAAAAAGTACCTCGTACAAAAAACGAAAAAAGATTCCTTTCATATCCTTTACTAAAAACTCATAGAAGGGTAAAATTGGATTTAAACAATTGTAGGTGGATGGAAATAATATTACATATTGAGGGAACATGGATGTGGATGATAAAATACACCCCAGTAAATACTTACGAATAAACAATCTCGGATAAAAATGAGATTGTGATATTTCCCTTACCTTAGGTCCGACTTGCTTTGTAAGTGTCCGAACCTCCTGTATAATGATTTAAATCATGTTATTGACTTATTACAGAATCATATTCATTGTTATGATATCATATATGGTTCACTTATGACATTATATTACCCGTTCTTTTGTAAACTCCTTGTTAAAGAAGCGTTTTGGGTAAAATCGTTTCATTTATCGTAGGTCTTTTGACTTGTTGTTCTTGACATCATTATTACTTATATCATGATTTACTTACTTCCAGAATATAAAATATGATTTATATATCATATATATTCAGTATATATATATATAATAGGTAGATAAATAAAATGAAAAACACCGTTCATGGAGACGGTAGTCCGTACGTACGCATGAACGCTGTTTTCCTTTCCTTATTGTCTTGAAATGGAAGTAAGTAGATTACATACATATGTATATATATACATAAATCCAGTAGCTTTATAATGTAATATATTTCATTATTATTTCTTATATATACTTTATAATCATTCTTAAATGGTTAACATGGAGAATGAATCTCATCGCGTCGTGGAGACGGTAGTCCGTACGTACGCACGAGCGATGATATCATTTCTATAAATATTGAATTGAATTGGAGTGAATTATACAATATATCAGAATCAATATGATGTTGTAATAACTATGTATAGTTATTTTTTACACCATTATACCCATCCATGTAAGGTGGTGGTGGAAAATAGATTACACCACGGCGTGGAGACGGTATTCCGTACGTACGCACGCGCGGTGATTTCTTTTTCCGTAGGATGGATAGATGGTGAAATAGGGTTGTTTCATACTTATAATAACATATCAGTATATGAGTGATACTGATGTTATTACTTCATAATGAAACAACCTAAGAAGAAGAAGTGGAAGAAGAAATAAAGATGAAAGAATTGGTAACGGTAATTACCTCTTCTTTGAAGTGCCTCTTTGAGACCTCCTCTTAGGGCACTAAAATTGGTCTTTGAAGAAGACCAGAACCTCTAGGATGTTGCTAGGGAAGTGGAGAGGAGAAATTGGCAGGGGTTGGCCGAGCTTGAGTGCTCAAATTTGTGTGAGGAGGAGGGGGAGGAGGTGTCCTTTTATAGGGGAGGAGAGGGGCACCTTAGGAATATCTCAAAATATTATTTCATATTAAAGTCAAAATCGGTTTATAATGGTTCCAAAGGGTCTTATTTCGAATTTAAAGTAAGGATGGGTCGAAATCCTATCAACCAATAGAATTTAGACAAGTTTAAGATATTATTTTAACCTTATCAATTAGATTTAACTCTAAGTTAATTAATTTAACTTTTACCGTGTCTTTTTGTTTTCTTTCACTATATGGTTAATACACTTACTATAACATGCCAAACAAACCCCAAATTGTTTATTATTAATATATATATCCTTATCTAAGTCATTTGGCCGAACCTTAGATTTTTAGGAATAAAATAACAATTAATAATATAATATTTTATTTAAAAACTATTTTGTGTCAATTTTGACACTATTTGATATATGATTTTTGTGAAAGTCATAACAGAATTACATGTTCGAACCAAGTTGATTAAATCAACACTAATATATCATAGTAACCTAGAAAATTAGTGGAATTCATAAAAAGTCTTAAATTACATTTATTTTGGTATTTGTATTATCAATTATGTCAATATTTCATTAATAAGATAATTACTGCATCATTTTTGTGTCATAAATAAATTATATTATTTGATGTCTAAAAATTACAAATAAAATACCATCATGTAGGAAATCTTTTTAGCTTTCTAATGAATATTTATAGTCGAATTTATCTTATGTATAACCCCATATTAAAAATGATTTACTTATTAAACTTTGATTTTAACGATTTTAACCCTTCTTTAAATAAATTAATAATAAATGTCCTAATCTAATCCAAGTGGGCCTAAATGGTCATATTTTATTCCTAAGTTTGTTTTTGGTCGAATTACACTTGTCCAATAGAATTAGGACATGTGTTAGGGTAATATTAATATCATATTTACCCTTAGTTACCTTATTTACTATTAACCGTGGTAAAAAAGTAAAAAGTTACTATTCACCAAAAAATTATTTTCATCTCATTGAACCACATTTTAGTCCTTGATATTAACCGTGTCTCTCGGATTTTCGAAATTCCATTCACAGAAGCGGTAAAATTAAGTTTTATGCAAAATTCAGTTTTTAACCTACCACTTAGTAGTTTCACTATTCATCAAAAATTGTTGTTTTTCAGAACAATGCCAAAATTTCATCCTAAGCTATATTTCATATTCCGAATTCAAAAATGAAGTCTATTTTACCAAATTCATAACACAAAAGTTGCATTAATTAATTTTATAATTAAATCCCGCTGTTAAAACAAATAGCGTGTTTTTAAGAAACAATATCTATCAAAAGATTGACACTTGATTATGTCTGGTTTAAATGTGAAATTAAAACCAATGACCAACATTGTATTAAATTGTAAAAATATATTCTAAATATACTTTAAAACCACTCAAATTAATAATTTATCACTATTAATAATTTCGATTAAAAAAGTTGTTTTTAATTAAAATTTAGTAATTTTCACTATTCATCAGAATATGAAAGTTATCCGAAATGTACCAAAATTTCACCTTAGGCTAAATTCGATACTCCGAATCCAAAAATGAAATCCATTTTGAAAAATAAAATTTACAAAATTTCAAAAAATGGTTATTACTATTCATAACGGCTAGTTTTAATAACATTTTAATAGCATATCGTTGTTTAGTGAAACTCGGTATTGCGTATTACACACGCTATCGAGGAAGGTCGTGATTGCGTGTAATGCAAGGCAAGTCAAGGATGTGTGTTTTGCAAGCTCCTTTTGGTGTAGCGTACAACACAAGACATTAATAAAAAGAATATTTTTCATAAAATCTTGGGCTGTTACATTCTACCCCCCTTAAAATGAATTTCGCCCTCGAAATTCGTCGGGGTTATAAATGGTTTACTATTCGAAAGATTCTTTAATAGAAACCCACATCGTAAAAGGAATATCAAAACCAATCTTTAAAAACAAAAGTATGAAACGTAACGGTTACCCAAATAAACTAATCATTGGGTTTCCACATAGGTGAAAATATGGATATGGAAGAGAAATCTAACCATCATGTTCTGATGGAGAGTGGTAGAGAACATGGCTATGGAAAAGCCAATAATCACAAATCCATAAATTTGTGATGATATAAGGTACCATCTGATTCATCAGGTATAAGATCACTAGGACAATCATTTTTGGTTTTCAAGATCATTTCCCTAAAGTTGAATATTTGCTTAGAATAAATACTTACTTTATTTTGGTACAATCTAACTTTTGTTCGTGCCTTGAACAATTTCTACTTCATCTCTTAAATAAATGAAGTTGAATTTGTTATTTGTGAAGTGTTAGCAGATTATGTGATAGAATGATGGGTCATTCCATCTGTCTCAAACAAAAGGTTAGAAAAAGTTATTAAATATACATAAGTCATTCTATAGTGAGATTAATCACATATGGTTCCTAAAATGGACTTATACTTCATATATCATACTGCTTAATATAATAAAACTAGTTTCTACTAAACAGGGACTTCCTGTAGGTCAGTGGTAGGCGATAAAGGCCAGTCGCACTTCGGTTGTGGGTTCGATTCCTACAGCCTTGTCCGAAGCGATGGGCTGTCGCCCGTCCTGCAGGTTGTCCCTTTTTCTAGAACTACGTTACTATAACATCCCATCAATAATATCGAAAAAAAACTTCTATCCTTAAACAATACTAACTTATGTCCAACATAATCCAGTCTAATCTTTAGGCTTATACATAATACTGTAGTCCACTCTCATAATATAGTGACAACGATTACCAGAGATTTAATACTATCGTTGATCCCCACATATCATAAGATATGTCTTGTTGGTCACATTCCAAACATTCAAAGTCCTTAATCGTGTATTCTCTTGAATACTTTAGTGAAAACATGAGTGCTGTTAAAAGTTACCAAAATCCTCAAAATTCTATATACTCAAACCATGATATCACTTAGTCCTTATATCAATAATGAGCTCATGAATACTGTCAAACATTTCATTTTCCCCTTATCCCTTCATTATGCGCATATCATCTTCATTCCAAAAATATCTGAATAACCTTTCATGGATACTGGTAACATTAATCAGACAACAATGTTACAATCCTTACATGTCTCTTTATTCCATAGTACCACGAGATTACTTATACAACATTACACATGATGAACATATAATCATTCCACTACATTCTTAAACCATTGACCGAGCTTCAACAATTCTTTCATCTCACATACCATTGGTAGTCTCTTCATCATCATCCACATAAATGCTTCCCATATGACCATACTGATTCTCTTCATGAGTCTTTCCCTTAGGGCATTTGTTTGCATAATGCCCATACATTCCACATTTAAAACACTTAACCATTTTTGATGTCGTAGCAATACCATTATCCTCATCCCTGGTATTAACTGAACCTTTTCCTTTGCACTTACTGGCTTTGTGTCCTTCTTTTCCACACCCAAAGCATCTTCCAGTTCCTTTGAAACATTCTCCTTGATGCCTCTTCCCACATGATTTACATAGGGAAAATTGAACTTTCTTTCCTCTATGATCATCATGAAACTCCATCTTTCTCTTATTAGCCGAGTCAGGAAACTTACCAAATTTTACATTATTGATCATATTATGAGATTGCTGATTCGGCATAATAATGATGTTTGGACTTCCAAATCCCATTTCATTTGGTTGCTCATAAATAATATCATTCCATTGTCCATCATTTCCTCCATTATCGTGAATCACCTTGTTTCCAGCCATTTTCTAAAACCCAAAAAGAATAGCGTGAGAGGCAAAAATCATGCTAGGGAAAACAACATAATAAAGGGGGAGTACCTTGAACATCTAACATCTTAGGTTTAATTCTATGATCGTTAGCGTAGTTCCTATACGTATACTTAACCTTAGGGACATCCCTAGACATACCTTAGAAATATCTCTAGGGATCTCACTAACGTTTTCGCATCCTAGTTTCCAAAGGTTGACTAAACCTTTCCTCTGATACCAACTGTAGAGACCCGAAGCCTGACGTACATGGACTTTACATTACTTTTTCGGAATACTTAGTACATTACAAAAACACACACACAAGGACCGTAATAGTTTAGTGTCTTTGGAAACTCGGACTATAATCTTCTAATCGTGGTGAAAGATCTTCAACATCTCCCATAAAGATCTTCCTTTTTTTTTACCTAAAACCTTTCTTTATATCCTGGGGAAAAGAAAACATAAAAGGGTGAGCTCAAATGCTCAGTAAGGGTAAACAAAAGAAATATCAATCACATCATATTCATAAGAACATAACATTTTGGAAATCATAACCTGCAAAAGAGAGCATAATTTCATAACATGGGATAAATCATGGCAGTGAAATGTAATCACAATAATCATAACATAAAACATGGAACTTTGTGGCATACACACATAATCATAGAGAATCATTTCTTGTTAGTCAAGACTCATTGCCAAGACTATCTTAGTGGACAAAGTCCCTTTCTGAATCGAGTAATGCTCGTTTCAGTCCTGTTTCACTGAACCGGTATAAACTACCATTCCAGCCATGTCTATCTCATGAGATATAAAATCTTTACCCAATGCATTGGAGGGAGATATAGGTCCCACCCATCTCTTAATGAATCCTTTCTTATGTGTGCCACAAAATCATAAATCATACATCATCGCATAACCCATGTAATAAAAATGGGATTCTTGAAACATCATTACATCATAAATCAATTCATATAAGATAAAGGAATTCATAAACATAATTCCATCTCAACATAGTCAAATCAATGTAAAAATATGGATAGAAACAGAACCCTTTATTATCTTAGAAGGAAAATAATTTTGATAAAACACTTGAATTGAATTCTTGAGGAAAATATCCTTTCTTCTTCAAAATCAATTTCTTTTCACAAAACATCATGAAATTTTAAAAGAAAGAGATTTTATTAAAAATAGTCATGAAATATTTTGGAGGAAGCTTCATGAAAATAAGGCTTTATAAAACCGTAAAAATCCATTCATGCCGTTTAAGTTAAAAAAACATTCTTCGTACTTTTGTCGGAAAAGTCAAAAAGTACCTCGTACGAAAAACGAAAAAAGATTCCTTTCATATCCTTTACTAAAAACTCATAGAAGGGTAAAATTGGATTTAAACAATTTTAGGTGGATGGAAATAATATTACATATTGAGGTAACATGGATGTGGATGATAAAATACACCCCAGTAAATACTTACGAATAAACAATCTCGGATAAAAATGAGATTGTGATATTTCCCTTACCTTAGGTCCGACTTGCTTTGTAAGTGTCCGAACCTCCTGTATAATGATTTAAATCATGTTATTGACTTATTACAGAATCATATTCATTGTTATGATATCATATATGGTTCACTTATGACATTATATTACCCGTTCTTTTGTAAACTCCATGTTAAAGAAGCGTTTTCGGTAAAATCGTTTCATTTATCGTAGGTGTTTTGACTTGTTGTTCTTGACATCCTTATTACTTATATCATGATTTACTTACTTCCAGAATATAAAATATGATTTATATATCATATATATTCAGTATATATATATATATAATAGGTAGATAAATAAAATGAAAAACACCGTTCATGGAGACGGTAGTCCGTACGTACGCATGAACGCTGTTTTCCTTTCCTTATTGTCTTGAAATGGAAGTAAGTAGATTACATACATATGTATATATATACATAAATCCAGTAGCTTTATAATGTAATATATTTCATTATTATTTCTTATATATACTTTATAATCATTCTTAAATGGTTAACATGGAGAATGAATCTCATCGCGTCGTGGAGACGGTAGTCCGTACGTACGCACGAGCGATGATATCATTTCTATAAATATTGAATTGAATTGGAGTGAATTATACAATATATCAGAATCAATATGATGTTGTAATAACTATGTATAGTTATTTTTTACACCATTATACCCATCCATGTAAGGTGGTGGTGGAAAATAGATTACACCACGGCGTGGAGACGGTATTCCGTACGTACGCACGCGCGGTGATTTCTTTTTCCGTAGGATGGATAGATGGTGAAATAGGGTTGTTTCATACTTATAATAACATATCAGTATATGAGTGATACTGATGTTATTACTTCATAATGAAACAACCTAAGAAGAAGAAGTGGAAGAAGAAATAAAGATGAAAGAATTGGTAACGGTAATTACCTCTTCTTTGAAGTGCCTCTTTGAGACCTCCTCTTAGGGCACTAAAATTGGTCTTTGAGGAAGACCAGAACCTCTAGGATGTTGCTAGGGAAGTGGATAGGAGAAATCGGCAGGGGTTGGCCGAGCTTGAGTGCTCAAATTGGTGTGAGGAGGAGGGGGAGGAGGTGTCCTTTTATAGGGGAGGAGAGGGGCACCTTCGGAATATCTCAAAATATTATTTCATATTAAAGTCAAAATCGGTTTATAATGGTTCCAAAGGGTCTTATTTCGAAGCTAAAGTAAGGATGGGTCGAAATCCTATCAACCAATAGAATTTAGACAAGTTTAAGATATTATTTTAACCTTATCAATTAGATTTAACTCTAAGTTAATTAATTTAACTTTTACCGTGTCTTTTTGTTTTCTTTCACTATATGGTTAATACACTTACTATAACATGCCAAACGAACCCCAAATTGTTTATTATTAATATATATATCCTTATCTAAGTCATTTGGCCGAACCTTAGATTTTTAGAAATAAAATAACAATTAATAATATAATATTTTATTTAAAAACTATTTTGTGTCAATTTTGACACTATTTGATATATGATTTTTGTGAAAGTCATAACAGAATTACATGTTCGAACCAAGTTGATTAAATCAACACTAATATATCATAGTAACCTAGAAAATTAGTGGAATTCATAAAAAGTCTTAAATTACATTTATTTTGGTATTTATATTATCAATTATGTCAATATTTCATTAATAAGATAATTACTGCATCATTTTTGTGTCATAAATAAATTATATTATTTGATGTCTAAAAATTACAAATAAAATACCATCATGTAGGAAATCGTTTTAGCTTTCTAATGAATATTTATAGTTGAATTTATCTTATGTATAACCCCATATTAAAAATGATTTACTTATTAAACTTTGATTTTAACTATTTTAACCCTTCTTTAAATAAATTAATAATAAATGTCCTAATCTAATCCAAGTGGGCCTAAATGGTCATATTTTATTCCTAAGTTTGTTTTTGGTCGAATTACACTTGTCCAATAGAATTAGGACATGTGTTAGGGTAATATTAATATCATATTTACCCTTAGTTACCTTATTTACTATTAACCGTGGTAAAAAAAGTAAAAAGTTACTATTCACCAAAAAATTATTTTCATCTCATTGAACCACATTTTAGTCCTTGATATTAACCGTGTCTCTCGGATTTTCGAAATTCCATTCACAGAAGCGGTAAAATTAAGTTTTATGCAAAATTCAGTTTGTAACCTACCACTTAGTAGTTTCACTATTCATCAAAAATTGATGTTTTTCAGAACAATGCCAAAATTTCATCCTAAGCTATATTTCATATTCCGAATTCAAAAATGAAGTCTATTTTACCAAATTCATAACACAAAAGTTTCATTAATTAATTTTATAATTAAATCCCGCTGTTAAAACAAATAGCGTGTTTTTAAGAAACAATATCTATCAAAAGATTGACACTTGATTATGTCTGGTTTAAATGTGAAATTACAACCAATGACCAACATTGTATTAAATTGTAAAAATATATTCTAAATATACTTTAAAACCACTCAAATTAATAATTTATCACTATTAATAATTTCGATTAAAAAAGTTGTTTTTAATTAAAATTTAGTAATTTTCACTATTCATCAGAATATGAAAGTTATCCGAAATGTACCAAAATTTCACCTTAGGCTAAATTCGATACTCCGAATCCAAAAATGAAATCCATTTTGAAAAATAAAATTTACAAAATTTCAAAAAATGGTTATTACTATTCATAACGGCTAGTTTTAATAACATTTTAATAGCATATCGTTGTTTAGTGAAACTCGGTATTGCGTATTACACACGCTATCGAGGAAGGTCGTGATTGCGTGTAATGCAAGGCAAGTCAAGGATGTGTGTTTTGCAAGCACCTTTTGGTGTAGCGTACAACACAAGACATTAATAAAAAGAATATTTTTCATAAAATCTTGGGCTGTTACATTCTACCCCCCTTAAAATGAATTTCGCCCTCGAAATTCGTCGGGGTTATAAATGGTTTACTATTCGAAAGATTCTTTAATAGAAACCCACATCGTAAAAGGAATATCAAAACCAATCTTTAAAAACAAAAGTATGAAACGTAACGGTTACCCAAATAAACTAATCATTGGGTTTCCACATAGGTGAAAATATGGATATGGAAGAGAAATCTAACCATCATGTTCTGATGGAGAGTGGTAGAGAACATGGCTATGGAAAAGCCAATAATCACAAATCCATAAATTTGTGATGATATAAGGTACCATCTGATTCATCAGGTATAAGATCACTAGGACAATCATTTTTTGTTTTCAAGATCATTTCCCTAAAGTTGAAAATTTGCTTAGAATAAATACTTACTTTATTTTGGTACAATCTAACTTTTGTTCGTGCCTTGAACAATTTCTACTTCATCTCTTAAATAAATGAAGTTGAATTTTTTATTTGTGAAGTGTTAGCAGATTATGTGATAGAATGATGGGTCATTCCATCTGTCTCAAACAAAAGGTTAGAAAAAGTTATTAAATATACATAAGTCATTCTATAGTGAGATTAATCACATATGGTTCCTAAAATGGACTTATACTTCATATATCATACTGCTTAATATAATAAAACTAGTTTCTACTAAACAGGGACTTCCTGTAGGTCAGTGGTAGGCGATAAAGGCCAGTCGCACTTCGGTTGTGGGTTCGATTCCTACAGCCTTGTCCGAAGCGATGGGCTGTCGCCCGTCCTGCAGGTTGTCCCTTTTTCTAAAACTACGTTACTATAACATCCCATCAATAATATCGAAAAAAAACTTCTATCCTTAAACAATACTAACTTATGTCCAACATAATCCAGTCTAATCTTTAGGCTTAAACATAATACTGTAGTCCACTCTCATAATATAGTGACAACGATTACCAGAGATTTAATACTGTCGTTGATCCCCACATATCATAAGATATGTCTTGTTGGTCACATTCCAAACATTCAAAGTCCTTAATCGTGTATTCTCTTGAATACCTTAGTGAAAACATGAGTGCTGTTAAAAGTTACCAAAATCCTCAAAATTCTATATACTCAAACCATGATATCACTTAGTCCTTATATCAATAATGAGCTCATGAATACTGTCAAACATTTCATTTTCCCCTTATCCCTTCATTATGCGCATATCATCTTCATTCCAAAAATATCTAAATAACCTTTCATGGATACTGGTAACATTAATCAGACAACAATGTTACAATCCTTACATGTCTCTTTATTCCATAGTACCACGAGATTACTTATACAACATTACACATGATAAACATATAATCATTCCACTACATTCTTAAACCATTGACCGAGCTTCAACAATTCTTTCATCTCACATACCATTGGTAGTCTCTTCATCATCATCCACATAAATACTTCCCATATGACCATACTGATTCTCTTCATGAGTCTTTCCCTTAGGGCATTTGTTTGCATAATGCCCATACATTCCACATTTAAAACACTTAACCATTTTTGATGTCGTAGCAATACCATTATCCTCATCCCTGGTATTAACTGAACCTTTTCCTTTGCACTTACTGGCTTTGTGTCCTTCTTTTCCACACCCAAAGCATCTTCCAGTTCCTTTGAAACATTCTCCTTGATGCCTCTTCCCACATGATTTACATAGTGAAAATTGAACTTTCTTTCCTCTATGATCATCATGAAACTCTATCTTTCTCTTATTAGCCGAGTCAGGAAACTTACCAAATTTTACATTATTGATCATATTATGAGATTGCTGATTCGGCATAATAATGATGTTTGGACTTCCAAATCCCATTTCATTTGGTTGCTCATAAATAATATCATTCCATTGTCCATCATTTCCTCCATTATCGTGAATCACCTTGTTTCCAGCCATTTTCTAAAACCCAAAAAGAATAGCGTGAGAGGCAAAAATCATGCTAGGGAAAACAACATAATAAAGGGGGAGTACCTTGAACATCTAACATCTTAGGTTTAATTCTATGATCGTTAGCGTAGTTCCTATACGTATACTTAACCTTAGGGACATCCCTAGACATACCTTAGAAATATCTCTAGGGATCTCACTAACGTTTTCGCATCCTAGTTTCCAAAGGTTGACTAAACCTTTCCTCTGATACCAACTGTAGAGACCCGAAGCCTGACGTACATGGACTTTACATTACTTTTTCGGAATACTTAGTACATTACAAAAACACACACACAAGGACCATAATAGTTTAGTGTCTTTGGAAACTCGGACTATAATCTTCTAATCGTGGTGAAAGATCTTCAATATCTCCCATAAAGATCTTCCTTTTTTTTACCTAAAACCTTTCTTTATATCCTGGGGAAAAGAAAACATAAAAGGGTGAGCTCAAATGCTCAGTAAGGCTAAACAAAAGAAATATCAATCACATCATATTCAGAAGAACATAACATTTTGGAAATCATAACCTGCAAAAGAGAGCATAATTTCATAACATGGGATAAATCATGGCAGTGAAATGTAATCACAATAATAATAACATAAAACATGGAACTTTGTGGCATACACACATAATCATAGAGAATCATTTCTTGTTAGTCAAGACTCATTGCCAAGACTATCTTAGTGGACAAAGTCCCTTTCTGAATCGAGTAATCCTCGTTTCAGTCCTGTTTCACTGAACCGGTATAACCTACCATTCCAGCCATGTCTATCTCATGAGATATAAAATCATTACCCAATGCATTGGAGGGAGATATAGGTCCCACCCATCTCTTAATGAATCCTTTCTTATGTGTGCCACAAAATCATAAATCATACATCATCGCATAACCCATGTAATAAAAATGGGATTCTTGAAACATCATTACATCATAAATCAATTCATATAAGATAAAGGAATTCATAAACATAATTCCATCTCAACATAGTCAAATCAATGTAAAAATATGGATAGAAACAGAACCCTTTATTATCTTAGATGGAAAATAATTTTGATAAAACACTTGAATTGAATTCTGGAGGAAAATATCCTTTCTTCTTCAAAATCAATTTCTTTTCACAAAACATCATGAAATTTTAAAAGAAAGAGATTTTATTAAAAATAGTCATGAAATCTTTTGGAGGAAGCTTCATGAAAATAAGGCTTTATAAAACCGTAAAAATCCATTCATGCCGTTTAAGTTAAAAAAACATTCTTCGTACTTTTGTCGGAAAAGTCAAAAAGTACCTCGTACGAAAAACGAAAAAAGATTCCTTTCATATCCTTTACTAAAAACTCATAGAAGGATAAAATTGGATTTAAACAATTGTAGGTGGATGGAAATAATATTACATATTGAGGGAACATGGATGTGGATGATAAAATACACCCCAGTAAATACTTACGAATAAACAATCTCGGATAAAAATGAGATTGTGATATTTCCCTTACCTTAGGTCCGACTTGCTTTGTAAGTGTCCGAACCTCCTGTATAATGATTTAAATCATGTTATTGACTTATTACAGAATCATATTCATTGTTATGATATCATATATGGTTCACTTATGACATTATATTACCCGTTCTTTTGTAAACTCCATGTTAAAGAAGCGTTTTGGGTAAAATCGTTTCATTTATCGTAGGTGTTTTGACTTGTTATTCTTGACATCATTATTACTTATATAATGATTTACTTACTTCCAGAATATAAAATATGATTTATATATCATATATATTCAGTATATATATATATATAATAGGTAGATAAATAAAATGAAAAACATCGTTCATGGAGACGGTAGTCCGTACGTACGCATGAACGCTGTTTTCCTTTCCTTATTGTCTTGAAATGGAAGTAAGTAGATTACATACATATGTATATATATACATAAATCCAGTAGCTTTATAATGTAATATATTTCATTATTATTTCTTATATATACTTTATAATCATTCTTAAATGGTTAACATGGAAAATGAATCTCATCGCGTCGTGGAGACGGTAGTCCGTACGTACGCACGAGCGATGATATCATTTCTATAAATATTGAATTGAATTGGAGTGAATTATACAATATATCAGAATCAATATGATGTTGTAATAACTATGTATAGTTATTTTTTACACCATTATACCCATCCATGTAAGGTGGTGGTGGAAAATAGATTACACCACGGCGTGGAGACGGTATTCCGTACGTACGCACGCGCAGTGATTTCTTTTTCTGTAGGATGGATAGATGGTGAAATAGGGTTGTTTCTTACTTATAATAACATATCAGTATATGAGTGATACTGATGTTATTACTTCATAATGAAACAACCTAAGAAGAAGAAGTGGAAGAAGAAATAAAGATGAAAGAATTGGTAACGGTAATTACCTCTTCTTTGAAGTGCCTCTTTGAGACCTCCTCTTAGGGCACTAAAATTGGTCTTTTAGGATGACCAGAACCTCTAGGATGTTGCTAGGGAAGTGGATAGGGGAAATTGGCAGGGGTTGGCCGAGCTTGAGTGCTCAAATTGGTGTGAGGAGGAGGGGGAGGAGGTGTCCTTTTATAGGGGAGGAGAGGGGCACCTTAGGAATATCTCAAAATATTATTTCATATTAAAGTCAAAATCGGTTTATAATGGTTCCAAAGGGTCTTATTTCGAAGCTAAAGTAAGGATGGGTCGAAATCCTATCAACCAATAGAATTTAGACAAGTTTAAGATATTATTTTAACCTTATCAATTAGATTTAACTCTAAGTTAATTAATTTAACTTTTACCGTGTCTTTTTGTTTTCTTTCACTATATGGTTAATACACTTACTATAACATGCCAAAAGAACCCCAAATTGTTTATTATTAATATATATATCCTTATCTAAGTCATTTGGCCGAACCTTAGATTTTTAGGAATAAAATAACAATTAATAATATAATATTTTATTTAAAAACTATTTTGTGTCAATTTTGACACTATTTGATATATGATTTTTGTGAAAGTCATAACAGAATTACATGTTCGAACCAAGTTGATTAAATCAACACTAATATATCATAGTAACCTAGAAAATTAGTGGAATTCATAAAAAGTCTTAAATTACATTTATTTTGGTATTTATATTATCAATTATGTCAATATTTCATTAATAAGATAATTACTGCATCATTTTTGTGTCATAAATAAATTATATTATTTGATGTCTAAAAATTACAAATAAAATACCATCATGTAGGAAATCTTTTTAGCTTTCTAATGAATATTTATAGTCGAATTTATCTTATGTATAACCCCATATTAAAAATGATTTACTTATTAAACATTGATTTTAACTATTTTAACCCTTCTTTAAATAAATTAATAATAAATGTCCTAATCTAATCCAAGTGGGCCTAAATGGTCATATTTTATTCCTAAGTTTGTTTTTGGTCGAATTACACTTGTCCAATAGAATTAGGACATGTGTTAGGGTAATATTAATATCATATTTACCCTTAGTTACCTTATTTACTATTAACCGTGGTAAAAAAAGTAAAAAGTTACTATTCACCAAAAAATTATTTTCATCTCATTGAACCACATTTTAGTCCTTGATATTAACCGTGTCTCTCGGATTTTCGAAATTCCATTCACAGAAGCGGTAAAATTAAGTTTTATGCAAAATTCAGTTTTTAACCTACCACTTAGTAGTTTCACTATTCATCAAAAATTGATGTTTTTCAGAACAATGCCAAAATTTCATCCTAAGCTATATTTCATATTCCGAATTCAAAAATGAAGTCTATTTTACCAAATTCATAACACAAAAGTTGCATTAATTAATTTTATAATTAAATCCCGCTGTTAAAACAAATAGCGTGTTTTTAAGAAACAATATCTATCAAAAGATTGACACTTGATTATGTCTGGTTTAAATGTGAAATTACAACCAATGACCAACATTGTATTAAATTGTAAAAATATATTCTAAATATACTTTAAAACCACTCAAATTAATAATTTATCACTATTAATAATTTCGATTAAAAAAGTTGTTTTTAATTAAAATTTAGTAATTTTCACTATTCATCAGAATATGAAAGTTATCCGAAATGTACCAAAATTTCACCTTAGGCTAAATTCGATACTCTGAATCCAAAAATGAAATCCATTTTGAAAAATAAAATTTACAAAATTTCAAAAAATGGTTATTACTATTCATAACGTCTAGTTTTAATAACATTTTAATAGCATATCGTTGTTTAGTGAAACTCGGTATTGCGTATTACACACGCTATCGAGGAAGGTCGCGATTGCGTGTAATGCAAGGCAAGTCAAGGATGTGTGCTGTGCAAGCTCCTTTTGGTGTAGCGTACAACACAAGACATTAATAAAAAGAATATTTTTCATAAAATCTTGGGCTGTTACAGTCCCGAAGATATTCTTATCTATCGTCCTTGAAACAATCTCCAATGTTGGATTCTGCACAATTTGTTCAAGATCGTTGTTCATTACCGGAACCCAGTTGTCATATAAAGATGATTATTCATATAATTTAGTCTTTACCTAAGATAGATTGGTTTCCTACTATAAATACATAATTATATGTTTTTGATCTAGTACTTCCTGATCACAAATGATGTTTTTCCTATCAATTTCAACTCAACTTTTCATCTTCTCTATAGATATAGATTTTAATCCACCTTGATCCTCATCAATATCTTCATCTGAATGAATATTTTTATATTATAATCCCCCAATGTTACTTACCTCGTCATCACTATCATCAAGGAACTATTCATTATGTTGTTAATGATTCTATTCACTCTCTAATAATGTGACATTATTTCATTCAACGACTTTACCCAACCTCTTGCTGAAAAATTTATGTGATTTGATTTTTCTAGTGTATTCAAGGGATATCCCATTATCTCCATGAGACTAAAACGTTCTATGTTTCTCCTTATTGAGAATAAAAAACAAACTTACAAATATTCAAATCTATTTCATTGCTGGATTCTTTCTGCACCACAACTTGTATGAATTATTTTCTTAATTCAAACACAATAAATCCATATTGGATATATAGAACAATGTGAAGACTAATTCCTTACATAATTTCAATGGTAAGACCTTTTCAGTAAAATTTTTTATAACCATGTTGTTTATGATCTGATTATCCACTCAACCACTCAATTTTTTGAGAAGTTATCACTGTAAAAACATGATTCCTTATCCCGTGTTTGTCAAGATAACACTTCACATGGTTTTTTTATTTCTATACCATTATTAGTTCAAAGCATTAGAGTATTCTATACAAAAAACCATTTATTTTACATATGATATTATTTTATGCAACTAAACACATCATACTTGTGGGAAATAAAACATAATCTTGTCATCCTACTAAAATTATCAAAGAAAACAACACAATACCTCTTCCTATCAATGGAACATAGTGAGATAGATCCACAAAAATCTATATTCTACAATTCGAGCATTATGAAAAAAATTTATAAATTTTCCTTGTATGAATTAATGATAATATTATCTTATTAACAAGCACTGTAGGTGTGAGTATGATCATGTGATAGCTTGGGGATATCTCAAGATGTATCACATTTGACCAGATATTCCAGGGGTGGTTAGAATAGATAGAGAAATCATTTATTCCAAAAAATATTTTCATCCTCCCTAGATAGAAATAATATATCATATTCTCTACTTACATGGTATATATTCCCCTTTATGTGCTTTCCTTATAAAAAATATACCATATTTTACCTTTATAATACTCAACTTCTCAGTAAAGTTTATTGAACAATCTCAGTAACACAACTAACTAAATCTAATATAGTTTTGATTAAGACATTTGACAACCATTATATTAGTACATCTGATATCTTACCCACTAATTCGGGTTTTCCCAAGCCAAATATATTTAGCCGTTCATTGTTTCCAAATTTGACTATAATTTCATTGAAATATTTGATGCTTATAACAATATCCTTATTTAGCATCAAATTAGATGTTCATCCACTATCAAGTATCTATAAACTATCATTATTTGGATCATTAATGTAAATCATAGAAACTACAACCTTCTCAACTATTTTTTTTGATCCACAACATTGAATTCATGCCTCTAGGGGACTGATATTCTTTATCTTCATCAAATTAATATGTATAAACTTCATCTTATAGAGTATAAAATTTATTTTTAGTTTTTATGTCACATTATGATTCCTTAAGTTGTTACTTATGACCACTTTGGGTCTTCTTTTGTACATTCCTTCATATTGTTGATGATAAATAACTATCCATGTATCTGAATCCTCTATACCAGATATAGTAACCATCAAAATAATTCGTTGAATATTGAACTCTATGTGGCCTCTTTATTTCACTTTATCACTTTGGTATCTTTTGGATATGGAATATATTTTTTTGGGAATGACTGGTATTTAAATATAAATAACACCAAATATAGGGTGAATTTATATACATCATTCATGACCCACTGGTAGTTCCCTAGTATATCATGGAATTATGATCCTGATTTATACTCAAATAAATCCTTAACCTCAGAGTGGTAGCTTGTAGACTGACAAAAATCATCATGAAATTCGATTCATGATCAATTAAAATATCACCCTTTTCATTTGGGTATGACTATTGATTTATTTTTGATGGACCTAAGTGGTACAATTTCATATTTTCTATTTCCGGAGTGACCTTATTTCCTGATGTCATACCAAGAGTCACGAGTCTCTCTTAATCTTATAATTTTATTCTAAGGTTGAAAAATTATTCTTTATGTTCTTCAATATGTTTGGTTTTATCTTTTTATATGATAATTAAATAATGATAACTCTTTTATTTTATTCAACTTTGATCATATAATCAATGAAATTTTATTATTTAATTAGCATTTACGACTTATGATTTACAATTTATTCCTCAAGATTAGACTTATCTTCTCCCTGTTGCAACATATAAAGTTTGGCATCACGAACCCCTCTATTTTCAGTCTTTTTTGGGCTCTAAAAAAAATATATCATTAGGAGAAACTTCTATTTCAGCCTAAAGATCAAATCCTCCTTTGAATTCTTCTTTGTCATTTTTTCTTTCTTCCCATGTCTGGGAGCTACCTACAACTTGCACCATTGCATTTTCTTCATTATCCTTGTCTTTATCTATCTCTCCAAACATATATTATTTTGAACTATCATTTTATTTTAAATTAAGATACTTGTTTTTTGAATAAATTTCTCTTAAAATTTTTCTTACCTTTAACATATGCTGATGTTATCTTCATGGGAATTTCAACATTATCGTTATCATTATCCTGAAACTTATTGTGGAACCTTTTTGTAATATTTTCAACCGTTCGACGTCGAAAAAAATGGAGTGAATGTTTTCCTTTGAACTTTACTTTTCATCATTGTAGATTTAAGGAAAGTAATGAGATGTACTCATCCATATCTTCATATTCCTAGCCATATTCATTAGTGAGATTCTTCAGGATCTTGAATGACACATATTTGGACTTCCATTTATCAATAGAATCACTATCATAATTTCTCATCTTGTATGTGACAAGAGCACTATCAAAACTATCCCATGTTAATTCATTTAGATATTTATCTTCCGATAGAGAAAAGTTTGGATTAAATAGGGGTGGAACTATTCTTCATATTATCTTAATGATCTTTACATCTTCAATAATTTCAATAATACGAAGAATTTCTTCCATAACCACATTCACCCAATCAGAGAATTAATCCAGAATCTCATTGGGGTATATTTTCATGTCCCTTTATTTGTTCCAAAAAACCTATAATTTTGAATCTATAACTTTTTCATTTTTTTCGTAGATATTTTATAGATTTTCCCACATTTAATTCATTATTTATATGACACCACCTTCATTTATATTGTGTTAGATAAAGATCCTCCTAAAGCATTGATTTCTTTAGCATCAGTATCTAATTCCCTTTACCTTTCTTTTAATAGAACTCCAATATCTACACTTGAAGAAATAACATACATTATATTAGTAATAACATCCAATCCTAAGGATTTAAATTAGTTTTACATTTCATTCTTCCACAAATGAAAATTGATTACAGGTAAGATCAGAATACCATTGTGATTAACAACATCCATTGAAAGCAATGTGAGAGAAAAAATAATGTTAACATTCCTATCTGATTATAAATATTTAACTAACATGGATAAATACCAAGAGAATAGGGGGTGGGGGTGAATCAAGGTATGATATATTAAAACAACTCCCCTTAAAATCTTGTTTCATCATTAAAAAATCAATATTCTCTTCCTTTCCCATTGAAATGTAAGGAATCAAATGAAATCATGCACATAACTCAATAATTTAACATGGTTAACTCACAATGAAATACACACAAGGAGCATAAAAAGGTAATTTTACTATGAACTAAATCCACTAAAGTGATAATCAATTACAATATTCAAAGTGCAATTAATATCCCTCCTAGTTTAAAACTAATCACAATTTGAAAGTTCAGTACTCTCTCAATTGAAGTTTGATCACTACTTCTCCAGATGATTCATATTTCGATAAATTGAATCAATATGTTTAACACCTCATTTGGTACATCATTTTTTTCTATTTTTTCCACTTGATGAATACCAATTTTCCACATAATTACTTAGAAATACTTTCTTATTCGTATAAGATTCACTTTCACAAAACCCATTTCTAAACATTTATGAAACTACCAAATCACTTGATACTAATTTTCAAACCTTCTTGAAACATTTCCTTTTGAGAAACTCACAACAATTTATGAAATTTTATAAGCTTTAATGAAACTGAAAATAGTTCAAGAAACATACAATTTCACAAAACACCCTTCCTTCTCAAAACTGATATTCTTATGAATTATTCATGTAAGAAAATATTTCATGAAATTCCTTCTTGAATTTAGAGCCTCTGGATTTTCAGTACAGATTTATCACATCAAATTGGGGGGGGGGAGCTACCTATTTATAGGGTATTCCTCACCTTTTTGAAACTTTTAATATCTCAATCACCTTTTTTGAAAAACACATCATAACTATTCATGAAACTCCATATCATTATGAAACATTAGGAAACTTTTATGTTCCCTGAACCTTCTCTTAATCGAATAACTTAGTATATTTCTTTTAAAACTCATCCATATTTTGTGAAACACTATTGTTCGTGAAACTTTATTATAATAACGTATCTTACCCTCTTTCCATTGAACCGAATTCACCCTTCACAAAAACATCTTTCACAAACATCAAATATTTCTTGAATCATCAAAATTTAATGAAACATCAAACATTAATGAAACACAAAACATTCTTGAATTCCATCCATTTTCCACATATTCATAATGTAGTCCTAGAAATCCAATTTCATGAAACATATTCCATCCTCCAAATTTTTCACCTCAAGGTTTTTAAAAACACTAGGAAATGTTCCCACATTGTATATTCAATATTCTATACCAATTCCAGATCTTCCATACCTTTGTCATAAATATTTTGAAACCTAAATTGTAATCAATCATACTGAAACTCCACAAATGTCCTTATAAACCTAATTTTTAAACAATCACAATCAATAAAAAACCACTACAAAGTTACCCAGGGGAACTTGTAGAATATATAAAACCATCCATGAGGGGTGGTGATGAAAAAAAATACATCCCCTCATAGAGGCAATAGTATATTAAAACACATTAGAGATGTTTGTATTTTCCATTATATAGAAAGGAGATAAAAAAATTTCATACTATTAACATAACATTTTTAATTATATTTAATATACTAATTTAATTATTTTAATATGATTATCAAAAATTTTGGAGGATGTGGAAGAAGAGATAGACTAAAAATAACCTTATTAAGATGATTACATATTCCTAGGGTATCTTTATTTAGCTTGCAACTTAAGACATCTTTGGTTTTTCTTTTTGTGAGACGAATTCCTCTAGGAAATGCGGTGTAGAGTTGAGAAGTGATTTTTTTATATATTAGTCTATATATTAATCTTAAAGTGTGTGAATACGTGAGTATACTACATTCCCTTTTATACGTGAGGTGTGTGACCCTTGAAAATATTAATACAATTTAAACATAATAAATGTCATTATCTGGGTAAGGTGAAAAAATTAAAAACATTATAATATAATATGAGGAGAAGCTAAAATACACTCAACTAATTTGACAAATATGATGATTTTAGGCTAATTTGATCCTTATCCCTTAGTTTAGCCCCTTTTATCGCATTTTAACATTTACCTTGATGACTTAATTTTAACCATGGTAACTATTCATTATGACTAAAAATAAAATTGATCATTTCAAAAAAATTATAGATACTAATTACAAATAAAGAATTCATTTTAGTAGAATTAATTTATAATGGTGGTATAAATTTATTCTAATATTCATGAACAAAAGGCATTGAAAATATTTTTAGAAAAAACGTATTTTTTACCATAAAAATGATTTTATATGCATTACATGCCTAGTAAAAACCAATAGATGTATTTTTATATATTTGATTGGATATATAATCAAAACTTTTAATTAAAATCACTCTTCAATATTTATTAATTCAATTTATTAATAAAAAATATATTGTGAACAATAAAAATAATTTTTACAAAAAATATCCTTTTTTTACATTCAAATGCGGGTATCATAATTACTAACCACTTAATAATAAATGTATTAGTAATTATACCCATTTTATAAATATTATAAATATATTTCATCACTTATATGTGGTGACTAATTTTGAAACTAAAATTATTGAGAATTTTGGTTTCATTTTACTTTATTCTTTTCATTAAAATTTGATCACTTATTTTCAAATAATTAACCCATATTTTTTATTGTGGAAAAAATTATTCATATATTTTTTAATATTGGTAATATTAATAATACCTTCTTATTTAATGGATTTGTTATAATAGGAAATTTTAATAATAAAATAAATTATTGTTCTTATAATCTCAATGTTATGTATATACTATGTTATCAAATACTTCAAATTTATTTTAATGAGAAAAATATTATAATATCATGGGGTGTTACAATATTCACCCCTTAAAATGATTTCATCCCTCAATGTTCTATTAATCAAATGAAATAAGATAGGTATACCTCTACCTTATTACATCATTAGTTTTCCATGTTTCTTTCTCAATGTTACGGTTTCACCACAAAACTATGACAAGGTAAGTGGTTTTATTCTCTTGCACTTTATCTCATCAATCCAAAATCTCCACAATTTGTTCCTTATATGAAAAATAATTCTCTAACTATACAATATATGAGATAAATATATAAGAAGGGTTATGTGTTTACTTCCTCATGGAATACATATTATAAAAAACCGGGCATAACATACAAGGATATTACCTCATTTTAGATTAATATTTAGTACATTACAAAAATAAATGCCCGAGGACTGTAATAATTTAGTGTATTTGGAAACATGGGAAGAAAATATTATATCCCAGTGAAAGATCATCAATATCTCTTATATTGTTCTCCACTATTAGTAATTCTACCGGAATCCATTATTCGTAACCTAGGTAAAGGAAACATAAGAAAGGGGTGAGCTAAATGCTCAGTAAAGGTTAAATAAAATAACTGCATAATAATAATATAAACAAAAGGGTGTGGTACTTAATCATAAATTTTAAGGTCATGATCTACTTATTAGAGAGAAAAATAACAAATGAAATTTCATATGAATCATATATAGATAAAGAACATTGTACAAGGAATAATAACATAGGAAAAGACATGGAATTTGTGGAGTGCATATTGGTTTAAAACACTGTGAACATATATGAGTAAGAATAGGTTCACCGATTAAGTTAAGTACATGAAATCAGGACACACCATCAACTTGTGGACATGTAACCATGTCCATTAGTAACATTGTGAACATGAAATCAAGTTAAAGTATAACCGTAAGAACATGAAACCAGGTCTATGCATAACATTGTGAACATGTAATCCGGTTCATAAATAACATTATGAACACGTAATCAGGTTCATGCATAAAATTATGGGCATGAAACTAGGTCAATTCATAACATTGAGAACATGTAATCAGGTTCATGCATAACATTGTGAACATGATATCAGGTTCATGTATAAACATTTGGACATGCAATAAGGTCCATTCATAACATTGTGAGCACAAAATATGGTTCACTAATAAAATTGTGAACATGTAATCAGGTTTATAACTAAACATATGGTCATGAAATCATGTATATTAATAGCATTTGAAACATGTAATTAGGTTCACTCATATAATTGTTAATATAAAATCCGGTTGACACATAAAATTGTGGACATGAAATCAGGTCCATTCATAATAATGTTAACATGTGATCATGTTAAAGCATAAAATTTATACTCATGAGTCATATAATTTTATCCAATTCATTTGAGGGAGATATAGATCCCACCCATCTAATAATAATCCCAGACATACATGTTCCACATGATAAAAAAACATTCATCATATCATGACCTGTAAAAATACATAGGTTTTATAAACCTCAAATCATAACCCATGAAATTAAAAAATTATCATTAATATTCTATCACAAAATAATCTATGGAAAATAGATAGGTTTCATAACCATTTCATTAAATCATAACCAATGAAAGGAAATGGGTATTATAAATGTGCAACCCGTGAAAGGGAAACAAGCTTCATAAAGACCATGACATTAAGCATAAGCCATTCATAGAAAGGATATGAATGGAACATTTATATAATTTCATAAAAGGTAATTAGTTACATCAATGGATGTTTTCATAGATTTAAAATAATTTTTAATTATCTTTCAAAATAATTTCTATAGGAGAATATCCTTTCTTCTTTGAAAAATGGTTATAACATAAAAACTTTTTTAATCCTTTTTCTTTGAGAGTATCTTTCATATAATATAAATAAATCATTGAAATCAATAAAACATGTTTAAAATCCATTTTTACTTCAATATTATCTTCAAGGATATTTTTAAATCATTTTTGTAAACAATTTCGAAAACATGGTTTTTGAATACAAAAGATTTCCAATTAATGAGAGAAAATGTTAGATTTTACTTAAAAATATTATTTTAACTATAAAAGATTGAAAAAATGTACTAATAAAAGATTATATCTTGAAAAAATACAGGACAAGGATACTCATTATTGTTATTGAGAAATGGATCATATGATTTCAGAAAAGGAACCATAAAAATAAACAATCTTGAAAAGGGATGGTATTGTCTCAATATACTCTTATAACTTTTAACTTGGGATTATACTATACATTTAAGAAAATGAAATTACATAAAGATTAAAATATATATATATAAAATAAGTATATTGGTGATATAACAAGTAAAATAGAAGTATATACAGCTCAAAATGTGTTTAGGTGTATAAAAAAACAAGAGTCTCAACGAAGGCAAATTGAGAGAAAACTATTTTACTGATTTGTTAACTTTTTAATGTTAAACGAAATGAAAAAATGATCATAAAAATGAAATGAGAATACCCATAAATTTATTTAAAAGATACATATAATACAATCATGGGAATTACATACACCACAAAAAAAGAAAGAGTGGTGAACATAACATTTATCTCATGAAAATTAAAACTGAGATAAAATCCTCTTACCTATTGTCTTGAATCTCATCGTACTCATTTAAACCACACATGTAATAATTATAAATTTTTATATATTTTTTACATAACTATATTATTATATCTAATACAATATATGTTTTGGTTATGACCTTATATTACCATCTTGTTAACGATCATATGTTAATGTTTCATTTTGGGTAACATTCACTTTGTTCTTTGCTTGTGTCTTAATATGTTATATCGTAGGTTATTTTAATTATATCATTATTTCAGAAAATAAATAATTATATAAATATCAATTATAATCATTATATTTATGTTATTATAATATATAGAATAAATATGTATGAAAGGGAAAACATCGTTTATGGAGACGGTAAGTCGTACGTACGCATGAACTATATTTCTGTTTTTAATTTTCATATTAATAGAAATTATGTAAATGTAATATATATATATATAGTATGGTATCATTATTAGATCATATATATAATATAATTTTATTAAAATCATCCTTAATAGATACCATGTGGTGTTTGAATGAATCACTTCTTCTTGAGGGGGCGGTAGTACAGACTTCATCAAATGAGATTATCAAATTAACACCAAATGGAAATTAATGATATGTTAGATGTAGAAGTAATAAATAAGAATAGAGACATAATAAATATAAAATATTACATATATAGTAGATTTTCCATCATAATTACTAACATGAAAGATGGTAAATGAAAAATGAACAATCAGCATTTTGTGAGGCTATAATTCACCATACACAGAAAAATTATGTTTAATATCAATTAGATGGAGGTGTTTGTAAGTGTAGATTTAACCATTTTTATAAAAACATCCTTGTATATTTATTATACTAGTTATATCATATAATAATGAAATAAATACATTTTATGGGGTGAACAAGGAAAATAAAGGAAAGGAACTTGGGAGAAAATGTTACCTCTAAATCATGTAACTCCATCTGGTTTCTATCAAAAGGATTCCTTGAGAGGGTTTCTACCCAAAGGGAGGACTCACATTCTATGGTAGGATTTTTGGGATGTGTATTTGTTAGGTATTTTCCAATCATAAGGGGTTTTAGGGTTGTGATTAATGGGTATAGTTGGTGGCCATTTATATTGGAGGAGGAGCGGGGGTCTTGTAAATATTTGAAGAGAGAATTCCTCACACATTTTTCATGTGTAAAGTGGATACAATAATGTAACAAGTTATATAGTCAAAATATGAATATATAATAGGTGTTTTACAAGATACTAGGTCATTTGGGGCCTTAATGATAATGTTTAGTCCCTAATTACACATAATTTGGCCTTAACATCTGTGTTTAATTTTAATCACTTTTTCTCACATTTTTTGTCAGAAAAATTATATAATTAGACATTATAAGTTATTATAATTAAAAATATAGAATCCATTTTTTCAAACTCAATTCAAATAATCCGAAATAAAAAAAATTCCAAATTAATCTAATTTTCGGGATGACACTGTGGATTTTTAAAGAAAAAATGATCAAACATTTGTTATGTTTTTATATAGATTTTCAATGATAAATTGGTTCCAATGACCTAATTTTTATTAATTGTTAAAAATATTATCTAAATAAACTATTAAACCACTTAAAAATATAATTAATCATTATAAATAAATTATATGAAAAGACTATTTTGAAATAAAATCTAGTGTTTTTTACAATTAATTAAAAGGTGAAACCTTTCCTAAAAATACCAAAAATTTATCATAAAATATTTTTTATGATCTTATTACAAATATAAAATTTATTTTGTCATATTAAACCTATAAAAGTTCAAAAAATTGTATATTAAATGGGTTCACTATTAAAAACAGTTAAGAGTTTCCTTAATAAAAATATAGGTTTTTTAAAATAAAAGTAGGTATGTTCTTATCTTATGTATATAGAATATATTAGATGAATATAGAAAACATTTTATTTAATATATAACATATTTATTACATTAATATCACATAAAATTGTAATTAATTTAATTTTACTATGTTAAAATAGCATCAAGAATATTTTACTTTATATTCACCCGGTTTTCATATTCATTAATTTGTATCCTGTGAATTCATATTATATTTGTTTACACCCCATATTTTCATAATTTACTATATACAATTCATATCCATCGACATAATATCGTGGTTATATCTCAATATAATAATATTTATAATAATTTATTATAGTTACATAACACTCGGTCTTGTGTGTAAATTATGTAATCGAGGAAGGTCAATATTGCATGTACTCTACACTAACCATATTGTTCCATATAAGGTACACCATGTTGGGGTTGTGTGTAACATACTACAAGTCGATGTCATGTTAAAGGGATTTTTGACTTAATGAAAATCAATTTTTAGTGGTGAGTGGAATGAATGATATCAATATATTAAATTAATTTGATTTTTTTTTCAAAAAATCTCAGGGTGTTACTTTATACCCTCCTAAAATGACTTTCACCCTCAAAATTTTTTATGTTATCAAAATTTAAATACATGATAGTTTTATTCTTAGAAACCCTCTACATATATATGGATTGAAAAATTTACCTTAAAAGGGGAATTTTGGAACCATAATTGTTACCCAAAGTATCATATAACCGGGTTTCCACATAGGATGACATAGGTTGGGAGTAAAGATGGACATGGAGGAAAAGTGTAAATATTAATAGGAATTGATTAGGGTCATAAATCACCACCACGTGAATGGTAAAAAGAAAGTTGAGGGACAAAAATTCATAAATATTTTTGTATTTAAAATTCCATAAGCTAAATGAAATTAAGGTATTAAGAAAATGATTTTTGATCAATTTTAGAGCATTGTGAAATTATTAATATATTTCTTTAAAAAACAATTTAATTCTTCGTTTTCTCTTTAAACCATTTCAAATACATCCATTTATTCTGGGAATGAATTTTTTGAAATTAACATTGATGAATAAAGCAAAAAAATATACTTTTAACAGATCTTGAGGCCCATAAAAGAATAAAATAATATAACATGAATTAATCTATAAGAAAAAAAAGTAACAGTACTTCTTCATCATAAATATTTATTCAAAAATAATAATTATACATTAACTAGGACATCGCTTATGTTAGTGGTAGGTGTGAAACAAATATCATCCTTTGATCATGGGTTCGAGGCCAGTGGCCTTTCTTAGCTTGATTAGTTTTCACCCGACATACATGATTTCATTTTATAAAACTATACTAAAATAATTTCTAAAATATATAGGATGGACATACATGAAATAAGGTTAATCAATAAATAGCCTTTTAACTCAAGATTTCAATACAATCTCGGTTCATTAATACTTTATCCAATGTTTATCATAAAAATTTCATGAATGGATAAACTTATAACACTTCTCAATGTTGAAAAATCAAAAACATTATTTGGTCATGAAATTATCTTAACATTGATTCTCTTGTATATCAAAAATTATCTCTTGGTGGTCACATTCCAATCATTTGAATACCCTAATCGTATATTGTCTTAAGAAATGTTAACTACATGAATTACCATAAATTATTTTGGAATACATGCATGCTTCCTTATTGAAATGTATATTGGATCTATTCCTAAAATCCAAAAAGTTTGTAAACTTCATAAGTGATAGAATACACCACATATAAACAAGTCCGTACTTAGTTCCATGGTAATACATACCATCCAATTTACTTATCCATATCCCATAAATATTTAAGTATAAAACATTATATTAACATAAAGAACATATTTAGGGTTACCTTCCCTTAGTCAAAATAGCATATGGTCCTTAAATCATGTCACCAGCCCAATATAAGTTTGCAAATAATGAGGGAAAACATAAGTGGAACAATACTTGTATATTTCATCATTCATATCTTTTTAATCCAAATAAATAAAAACATAGATTATTTCACTTCATCTTTATTATATTAATAAGTCTACCTCATCCTGTTACACAATAATTCGTTCCCTTCACATTTCATTCTGTATCTCATCATCATCAAAAAAGTTACAATTACATGTACCACCTTGTTGATTCTCTTTGAGAAATTTTTTATTGGGGAATTGATTTGCATAATGACAATTTATTCCACACTTAAAACACATAACCATAGATGATGAATTAGGTAGGCCAATATTCTCATCCATTTCATAAACTAAACTCTTCATTTTTTCTCTTGTAGTGACTTTATTTGCTTCCTTCTTTTCCATAGTCAAAAAATCTTCATGTTCCTCTAATACATTCACATAGGTGATTATTTTCATATTCTTGACAGATTTGAAGCTGAATATTCATTCTTCTATGGTCTCCATTACATGAACTCTCAGTGAACTCCTTCATTCTCTTCCTTGATGAGTCTGAGATTTGGTTATGGTAAACGTTGTTAATCATGTTCTATGAAAACTGATTGGGCATGATCACAACATCTTTCACTCCAGTGATCATTTCACTTGTCATCTCATTGGAAAATCATCCATCACCTTCAAAATTAATATGGTTTCTTCTAGTTCCATCCATTAACTAAAACAAAAAGCATAGTGTCTCTATTTTATATCACAGTAAAATACCACATAGTCATGAAAATAATTACTTATATGATATCTATATCATGTCACCTTCCTTAATCAACAATACCCTAAGTTCATCCTAGTTTATTGACAAAAAACTCATATTTAATTCCTTTGTAATGGTTCATTAAGAGTTTTTGAATTCCCAAATCATATCCCAAGGGAGTGTCAGACCAGGTATGCAGCAAGGCCCATTGTTGTGTACCATATTACATATGTCAGGCCCAAAACATCTTGTTAGACTTGTTAACCCTAGGCACATCTATTCCAGATCCACATACAATTGTAGTATTTATAGAGGGATGTATTTGTATGAATCCACTCAATTTATCATTTACCAAAATTCTAGGAAATTTTTTAAAATTTTAACTCATCCTTGCACTTATCCTCCGATACATCCCGTGACATGTCCTTAGAAATATTGCTAGGAATATCACTAAATTTATCTCATCGTAGTTTCTGAAGGTTGAATAAACCATTCCTATAATGCCAACTACAACAAGCCAGGCTTAACATACATGGATATTACATCAATATATATGAATATTTAGTACATTACAAAAATACATGCCCAAGGACTGTACCAATATAGTGTCTTTGGAAACATGGAATCAAAATCTTCTATCCTGATGAATGATCTAAAAATCTCCCAAAAAGATCTTCACCTATTGTACTTCTACCTAAAATCATTCTTGGTAAAATGGTTAAAGGAAACATAAAAAAGGGGTGAGATCAAATGCTCAGTAAGGTTAAATAATGTAAATTCATAAGAAAAACTTAAACAAAAGGGTATGAAACTTTATTGTAACATTTTACGGTCATGCCCGGAATATTAGAGTAAATAATAAAAAATGAAAGTTCATATGAATCACAAGTAAATAACATAGTCCTAAGAAGAATAACATAGGAAAAAAACATGGAATTTGTGGCATTCACATTGGTTTATAATATTACGAACATGTATAAGTAGGAACAGGTTCTCCTATTAAGTTAAGAACATGAAATCAAGCTATATCATCAACTCGTGCACATGAATCTAGGTCCATTTGTAACATTTTGAACACACAATCAAGTTCATACGTAACCTTAAAGATAGGAAACCGGATCTGTGAATAACATTTTGAACATGCAATCGGGTTCACACATAACATTGTGAACATGTAACCAGGTTTATGCATAAAATTATAGACATGAAACTAGGTCTATGCATAACATTGTGAACACGTAATCAGGCTCCCACATAACGTTGTAAATATGCAATTAGGTTCATGCATAAACTTATGAACATGCAATCATGCCCATTCATAACAATGTGAACATGTAATAAAGTACACACGTAACATTGGGAAATTTTAATCAAGTTCACATGTAAACATATGGACATAAAATTAGGTCCATTCAAAATATTTTGAACTTGTAATCTGGTCCACTCATAACATCGTGAACATGTAATAAGGTTCACGCATATTCTTATGGACATGCAATCTGGTCTATTCATAACACTGTGAACATGTAATCAGGTTCACACATAACATTTATACTCATGAGTCATCGATCATTACCCAATGAATTGGAGGGATATATAGGTCCCACACATATAATAATTAAATCATGTATACATGTACCATAAGATAAGAAAACAATCATCATATCATGACCAATAAAAATACATAGGTTTTAGAAACATCAAATAATAACCCATAAAATGAAATGGGTATCATTAACATTTCATTAGATAATAACCGATGGAAAATAGATAGTTTTCACACCTTTTTCATTAAACAATAACCCATGAAAATAAATGGGTATTATAAACATGTAACCTGTGAAAGGGAAACATGCTTTATAAAGTCCATGACATTAAGAAAAACTCATTCATATAAAGGATATGAATGGAACTCGTAGATAATTTCCTAGAATGGAATGAGTAACATCAATGGACGTCATAATAGATAGAAAATAATATTGAAATTTCTTTCAAAAATATTTCTTGAGGAGAATATCCTTTCGTCTTTGAAAAATGCATACAACATAAAACCATTTAAAACCCTCTTTTCTTTAAGATTATCTTTGAAAACATATAATGGATGATTTCAAAACAATAAAAACTTTTTCAAATCCTATTTCCCAAAAAATAATCTTCAAGGATATTTTTAAATCATTTTTTAATACATTATTTTTTAATACAATAGATTTCCAACCAAATAGAGATATGGTCAGATTATACATAAAAATATTATCTTAAGAATAATAGAGTGAAAAAATATTTACTAAAACATGATGATATCTATAAAAAACATAGGGTATGTTATCTCATGAATTTTGTTATGATAAGGATCTAAATATTCCATCAAAGGAAATATAAATCTAAACAATCTTGAAAAGATATGGGATTGTCTCAATAAACACTTATAAATTTATAACATGGGATAAAAATATTCATGTATGAAGAGGTAATTCCATGAAGCTTAATATATCATGAAAATAAGGATATTAATGACATTACATGTAATATTAACGTATATAAACTTTAGAAAAGAGTTTAGGTCATATCAAAACATGAGTCTCAACCAAGTCAAATTGGGAAAAAACTATTTTACCGATTTAGTAACTTTTGAAGGTTAAAACCCATGAAATAAGGATCCTATAATAGGAATGTAAATAACAATAAATAAAAGTAAAATATACATATTATACAATCGTGGGCAGTACATACACCACTCAAAAGGAAAGAGGGGTGGACAGAACATTTATCTTGAGAAAATTAATAGTGAGATGAAATCCACGTACCTTGTGTCTTGACTGTCATTTTACTTGTTCATACCACATGTATAATAAAGATAAATATATTATATATCTTTTACAGAACCATATTATTTTATCTAATACCATATATATTTTTATTACAACCTTATATTTCCCTCTTTGTAATGTTCCTATGTTAAAATTTCGTTTTTGGTAATATTCACTTTGTGATTCGCATGTGTCTTAATTTGTTATATCATTGGTTATTAAACATATATCATAATTAATTAATTTAAATAATGAAATAAATATTATCTATATCCATTATATCTTTATTATGATAATATATATAATAAATTAGTATGATAGGGAATACACCATTGATGGAGACCGTAAGTCGTACGTACATATGAATGCTATTTAAATTTTTAATTGTCGTATTGGAAGAAATTATGTACATGGATTATGTATATATATATACACTAAATTATCATTATTATATAACATATATAATATAATTTCCTTTAACCTATCCTTAATACATTCCATGTGGTCTGTGAAAGATTCACTTCGCTTTGAGGGGGCTGTAGTCCACACTTTTCCGAACAAGATTATTGTATTAACAAGAAATGGAAGTTAAAGATATGTATGTTGTAAAGGGAATAAATAAGTACAGATACATAATAAATATAATATATTACATATATAATAGTTCATCCATCATAATTACTACATTTATAGGTTGTAAATGAAAAATGAACAATCACTATTTTGTGAGGCAATAAATCTCCACACAAAGAAACATTATGTTCGATATCCATTGGATGAAGGTGTGTGTAAGTGTAGGTCTAAAACATTGAATAAAAAAATCTTAGTAAATTTATTATATTATTTTGGTCACAAAAAAATGAAATAAAGTGAGGGTAGGTGGTGAATAAGGAAAATAAAAGAAAGTATCTTGGGAGAAGACATTACCTCTATATCAGGTAAATCCTTTTGGTTTGTCCCAAAAGACTTCCATGAAAGGGTGTCTACCCAATGTAAGGATTCATTGTCTAAGGGAGATTTTTTTAGAGTGTATTGGGAAGGTATTTTCTGAACATAAGGGGGTTGAGAGGTGTGAGTAATGGGTAGAGGTGGTGACCTTTTATAGTGGAGGAGTGTCACTCTTGTAAATATTTGATGAGAGAATACCACCCACGTTTTTCATCATGAAGGTTGATGAAATAATGGACCCATTTAGATAAAATTTGTTATAGGGTAAAATTATTGATATATAATAGGTTTCTGAAATGTTTCTAGGTAATTTGTGCACTTAATATTAAGGATTAGTCCCTAATTATGCATAATTTGGCCTTAAATGTTGTGATTAATTCTAATCACCATCACTAATCTTTTTAGTGAAAAAACTGTGACATTATTAGGAATTATATATTGTGATTACTCCAAATATTTAATCCATTTTTCTAATTTTTAATCATAGATGTATAAATAATTAATTTAAAATTGATCATGACGTTGGGACAATTTTGTTGGGTTTTAAATTAAAAATAATCAAAAGATTACTATGTTTTTATATCAAATTTCACTAAGGAATTGGTTCCAATGAAATACATTGTATTAATTGGTACAAATATTATCTAACCAAACTATTAAACAATTTAAAAATAAAATTTATCATTAAAATATTATATGAACATTTAGTTTTGAAATAAAATCCAGTATTTTTAACTATTCATCAATAGGTGAAACCTTTCAAACAAAATACCAATATTTTATTCTAACTTAATTTTTATATTTATATTCAAAAGATAAAACTTATTGATACATATTAAATCTTTAAAAGGTGAAAAAATAGTATTTAAAATGGGATCTAAATTAAAATGTTGTGAATGTTACATTAATAAAAATATAGGTTTTTAAGAATAAAATTTGGTTTGATCTTATCATATGTCTATAAAATATACTGGTTGAATATATAAAATATTTTTTTGAATATATAAAATATTTATTACATTAATTAAACCTAATAATTGTAATTATTTTTGTTTTACTATTTTAAAATATCATAGGGAATATTTTCCTTTATATTCAATCGGTTTCTATGTTCATTATTATGTATCTTATGAATTCATCTTAAATTTGTTTACACTACATATTTTCATAATTTAGATTATAAAATTCTTATCCATCAACATAATTTATAGTTTATATATCAATATAATAATGTTTCTAATAATTTATTAGAGTTATATAACACTCGGTCTTCCTTGTTACGCAAGTAATCGAGGAAGGGAAATATTTGATGTAATGTATACTAACCTTGTTGTTAGGTTTATGGTATTCCAATTTGGGGTTTCGTGTAACATACTACAATATGTTTCCATGTGAAAGGGATGTCTAAATTACAATAAATCTATTTTTATTATTGAGTTAAATGAAAGATAGCAAAAGATTAAATTAAATCAATTATTTTTTTCACTAAATCTTAGGGTGTTACACATCATGAACATGAAAAAGATTTAGTGGAAGCACTAATTTCTCAAATAACATATCGATATGATCAATAATTTCAATGGGAATAATATATATTGGGATAAAATTTTCCAACTTTCCAATTATCATAAAATTCATCCATGGATATATTCAAAGGAATACCATATCACTAAATTCAAACTCTTTACCTTTTTTATGACTGTTAGCATAACATTTTTTTCAAATTTGTGATACCATGGTGTGTTTTTGAATGTATATAACATTTTTTTATCATTTACTCATATGGATTATGTCTCAATATCTTTTGTTCTACAAATTTATCCTTGTGTGTTGGAGTTCTACACGTCTTACCATAGAGGGATTCATAAGAACTCATCTGAATGATTGAGTGAAAGCTATTGGTGTATGAAAATTCAATTTGAGGATGGTAGAGATCCCAACCTCACATAAAATCAATAGAATAAGATATAAGAAAATCATAAAAGGTTTTAATGGTTCTTCTAGACTTACCAACTATCAGAGGATGATATATAATGTTAATGCTTTACTCTATAGACAAAACCATCTTATGAGATATCCAAAACTTCTAGGTAAAACTTTAATCCTAATCAATTACAATTAAAAGTGGAACTCCATTTATCCTTACCACTTCATGAATGTATTTATTAAAATGTTTCTCAAGTTATAAATATTCTATGATAGTATTGAATTGAGATGGATTCATAAGGAAATTGACTATAACCACAATGGTGTTATGGAATTCATATATCTTGAAGTGTCCATTGAAGAAATCCCTGGTGATTTTTTCTCATTTCAATTTTGGTATTGGTATTGGTTTCATAATATATTTAGTCTTTTTTCGCTCTTTCTAAACATTATAACATAACTAGAAATGATATTAACAGTTTTTAATATCCCTTTTTATATTTATCCACCGTAAATTCCCTTTCGAATCTCTACACATATTCATACTTCTAGTATTAATAGAGAATGTAGAGAAATGTGCATAATTTAATATCTCTATCATCAATTATTGAATTGATGGGACATAATCCTATAAACTAAATCTTATTATTCCATCATGATCATGTTTGAACTCTAGAAAAATCCTTACCTGCCTTTTTTGTTCCAATTCCTTGTTCTATACCTCTATAATCTTCACATGGATGAATTGATGAACACGAATCATTGAATGATTGGATTTTACCCTTATATATATATATATATATTTTTAAAGGTAATGTTGTGGTCATAGACAAAATCACAAATTATTATTAAAAAAGAAACAAAGTTACAAGGGTCTGAAATAGGGGATTTTTTTACAATCTCTATCATAATGCTCAAATAAATCAGCAGGCAGGGAGTCCATCCAAGTCATGCTCTGGTGAAATACTTTGTTGGAAAGAGCATAAGCGATGGAGTTTGATTCACGATAGGTATGGGTGGCGATGAAATGAATATCGTGAAGAGAGTTAAGGCAGTTCATCCAATGAGAAGTATGCTTCCAGGCTAGATGAATGCTTCCATTCCAGATGGCATGATTGATAGTGGATGAATCACTCTCAATCCATAGCTTCCTCCAACCTCTTTGTAGAGGAAAATCAACAGCATGGATGACACCCAACAGTTCAGCCTCCAGTGATGATGAGTGTCTACATCCAACAAAGAAACAGTCCTGAAACTGACCAGCAGTATCTCTGAAAATAGCACTGCAACTGGAAGGACATGGATTTCCTTTGGAAGAACCATCAACATTACCTTTTTTCTATCCCTGTGTTGGCGCCTTCCAGAAAACCTAGAAGGTGCGTTTTGGCTTTGGATAATTGCCAGGAACTCGGAGATGGTGAAGGATCTCAAAGTCCCCAACTGAGTTGTTGCATCAATCTTTCTGAATAAATGCAGCTTCGTGGATCGCAACAAGTATCCGAGATTTTCCTGCATTAAGATAGAAAGAATGATTATTATGAATAAGGTCATTTCTAATGTAACAGATCTCGTGAATGAGCTCTGCCACTGCCTCCAGCCATATGTTGTTGATCTGCAATGAATGTTCAGATCTAGTGCAGTTTTTAAGAAACACAGATATAGAATCAGTAAAAGACCATCTGTAATTGAATAGATCAAAAACAAAATTCCATAAGGCAGAGGCAGTCGCACAAGACAGGAAAAGATGATCTGCATCCTCCCTGTGTTGGTTACATAGGCGACATTTAGAAAAAAGGTGGATACTAAAATTTTGGGGAATAGTATCAGTAGGAAATCTATTATGGGCAATACGACAAAGGAGAGTGATACTGGAGGGTTTGATCCAAGGTTTATTAAACCGGAACAACCATGTATAATTTGAATCAATGTGAGAAAAATTATGCTTATAAAATTGTTTTGAGTCTAGAATACCATTAGGGGCAGGTTCTGAAACCAAGAATTCACCATCAGGGGAAAAGGAATGATTATCAATTATCTGTATAATATTATCAGGGAGATCATGAAGATGAAAATGAAGAACATCTTTTATAGATTGATTAGCGTCCCCAAGAATGTGATTAGAAGGTAAGAATGCTATCAAGGGGATATCATACCATTTACCACACCAAATGTTAATAAAAGAATTAACACTAACTATCCATCTAGATTTCTCCATGATCTTATGATAAGAGTCCATTATAGATGGCCAGATGGAAGAGTTAATGAAACTAAGATTCCCTTTTAAGATCTTAGAAAGAAATATGTGATACAAAAAATTAGAGACTTTAGAAGAGGGATTAATAATATGCCAAGTGAGATGAGCCTGGAGAGCGTCATTGAAAAGCTTTAAATTTTTTATGCCAATCCCACCTTTGTCAACAGGTCTACAACACGAATTCCAAGGAATAGTGACAGGCCTCCTTTCATGAATACGTCCAGTCCAGATGAATATTTTAATATAAGTATTAATTTTATTGAAAATACCAGTAGTCCATTTATAAATCATGAGGGAGTAGACCATTTTAGATAACATGGTTGACTTGACCAAGAAAATTCTCACCTTTTTTATATGATTTAAAGTCCATATTCTGAAAATCCATTAGTATCACCTCTCTTTAAATATTCATTATAGACAAAATAGAATGGTCCTCTGACTCAGAGCATCATCCACCTTATTCACTTACACAGGGTTGTAATATATTGGGAAGTAATAACCTTTAATCAAATACAACTATTTCCTTTAGTTCATATTCATCTCTTCATGTGTTACTATATACATCAAAATTTTATGATCAATATATATGTAACACCATTAACTATAAACAGAATTCATCAATAGTTTCAATACAATAAGTTTCACAACCAACTATAAATCATGATTCGGGTATTTATTCTCATGAACCTTCAATTGGTATGAGACACAATATATCAGCATGTCATTTTGAATAAGAACACATCATATTTCTTTCATTGATTCGTTGTTTTTTATCACAATCCCTTCTCTACTATAGGATAGTGTATGAACAAGTTCACTAACCCACCATCTCTTAAGCTCCTTGAAATTTTCATCGCATTAATTTTTTTAATGGAACATGATTCCCTTCCATGTAAACTTGGTAAATGTATTTGATAACCCTAAGAAATTTCTCAAAATGTATCCATATTATCCATAAAATCTGATAAATATAGATATATAAACTACAATGGTTGGTCTGGGCCATTTCTCAATAACTTCTATATTATAAAGATATACCTATATACCATCACATGTAATTACAAGCCCTAAGAATGATAATTTCTATGGCCTAAATTTTCATTTTCTAAATTTGGCACACAATTTATCATTCATCGATGTGTTTATCAAAATCCGAAAAAAAAGACATTCATTATCTTCGAAGAACATGAAATATATAATAATATTATTTATTAAGAATTTCAAAAACTGATCAAGGTAATATCTAAAGACTATTAATTAGATCCATAAATATTATGGGTGAATTTTTATATCTAAATTGAATCACTATAAATTTATAGTGTTCATACCTCATGTGGAAGGATTTCTTGGGTATGTACTCATTTTTAACCACCAATTGATGATATGTAGAATGATTAAAAATCATTGAAAATTATTAATCTCCATGTTGTTTATCGAATAAATTATTAACATGGGGTAGATGATAATTATTATTGATTATAATCTGGTCAAGATATTGATAATAAATGTAGAGATAGATTGAACCATATTTCTTTTTAACAAAAATCATAGGTTTACTCCATGGGGAAGCACTAGATAATATAAATACCTTATCGAGATTCTATTTTATTTTCTTCTTCAATTACTATAGGGCCATTTGATAATGAGTATTTTAAATCAATTTATCACTAGGTATAAGTTCTATTGAAATTTCGACAACATAATTTAGGGGAAGATTGTATAACTCATAAAAATATACTTTTTCATATTCCTGAACAATAAGAATATATTCATGAATTAGCATCTCTCCATCAATTTGAGATATATACCCTTCATGAATGGGTAGTAAGACCCATATAATGGAATAAATTTCCATTGTATGTTCGTGTTCATTATCACATTGATAGATGTTCATAGGTTGATTCGAAATATCAAATTTGAATTTCCTTCATTGGTAATTGATATGGGATATGTGTGTAGAAATTAAATTCATTCTCATGATCAGAAAAAATTAGGCTATATTGAGTAAAATAATATTTTTAGGAAGCATATCCTCACAAAATTTTATTAATGAGGAGTTATAAACTTGAGATGCAATCCTCGTACCATTATAATTTTTCACTAAAAAATCAAATATCTAAATATTGAATTTTTGATGTAATACACTTATAAAATTATCCAAATATAAAACAACAGGTAAAAATATATAAAAATAATATATCTTTTGTTCTATAGTGGTTGATAAGTGTTCTTTTCAACACATTGTTTATTGAACAACTTTAGTAGATGTGATTTCATAGGATTTCCTTTTTCTACTTTGGATTATTATAATTTTTAAGGAATATCATCCTCATTGAAACTTGTATTAGTTTATTGATTCTCCTAATCAATAAATATCTTTTATCTAAAACATTGAATTTAATTATCTATAAACTTATTCTCCTTGTTTTTTGGTTTATAAATTTTATATTTCTTCAGAAATCACTTGTACAATGGTCAGCTCTCTAACATTTAAAGCAGTATCCTACCCCTTTGAGTGATTTCTCATAATGATTATTTCAATACATTTGACATCAAGGTAGTTGAGTAATTTTTTCCTTCATGTGATCCATTGTTTATATTCCATTAAATCTCCATTTTCTTTTTCTTTTCACCAAAATCATGAGAATATTGAGATTTTTCAGCTTCCATTTCCACCTTTATAGAACATAAAATGAATTTTTCATGGCCACTAAAGTATCTTATGGAAAACATAATTGATGGAATTGGTTTTAATCCACTAAATAAATTACCAATTTTTCATTCATGTTTTATGATAAAACTAAAATTATGCCTTTAATGTATTGTAATGTTTTATTTATAGGTTTTGGTGGATTCATTATCCTTATACTTTAGCTCCAGAAAATCCCTCACTACATTTGTACGAATGGATAAAGGAAACTATTCATTGAGAAATTCCCTCTTAAACTCTCCCCATTCCATGGATTTTATTTATTCCCCTTTCCTCATGTTCTTGATGTGAGTCCACCATTGACTAGCCTCACCTTCTATGTTATAGATGACTAAAATAACCTTCTCATCATCCAGACACTATAGGGTAGAAAATGTATTTTCCATCTCATTGATCCATTTTCAACAATTAGTGGATCATAATACCCAAAAAATGAAGTTGAGTGTTGTCATATTAAATATTCAATTTCATCTTTTTCATTCCTTTGTGCGTTCGTAAGATCAATATGGTTCACATTGTTATTCATTACATGAGAGTGTTAGGCATGAATGTTCCCAAGGTTATTTTATCATAGATCCCATTTTATATGGATACTCATGAGGTTCATCATTGCACTGCCTATCACATTCATTACTAACATGATTAATCATATTTCATTCCATTTAATACAAAAACAATTGAACATAAGTACTTCAGAAATAGTAATCAAAGGGAGTATTCCAATAATAATAAAATAAATCATGATATGTCTTAAATTATTGTCCCATTACTTCAACATATGAATATTTAGGTTCATCATATATCAATTTTGGTTCAAAATACATTAATGTTGGTTCTATAATCATATTCTTCATAACCTAATCTACAAAAATCATTCAACTATTCTTTAAAACAAACTGAGGTGACCTATGAATTTCATACATAAATATTAAATTATTTTTTATGAATATTCAATACATCACACAATAATGAACACCCCAAAACCATAAAGGATTATTGTATTTGGATACCATATATATAATCAACCTCTTTCATGAAATATATTCAATATATCAAAGAATGTTCTTCTGATTTAATAACTTTCCTAAAATATCCAACCTAGGGAAATGGAAATATAATAAAGGGTGAGATCAGATATCAGTAAGGGAAAACATAGAAGATATCACTCAATGATCATAAGTGAGAATAATATGATCATAAGGTTATAATAATATAATCATTTTGATAAAATAAGTGAATACAACCCATTAGATCATTTCTCAAAATGTAAGGTTCATATTAAAAACCGCTTCATAACCTAAAGCATGGGTTTCAGACAAAATCTGTATCATGAGACAAGAAAAACATAAGAAAACCATGTGGCACAACAAAATAATGTGGTATAACAATAACCATTGGAAATAGTAATATTTTGGATAAAGCATCACTACCAAATTCTCATAACATAATAGATCCTGAATCATCACTAACATTATATATCATAATGGATTTGGCATCATTAATAATCCCTTAATATAATGGATCGGGTATTATTACCACCATCACGTAGTATAATGAATTATGAATTATTACCACTGTCCGTTAGTATATTGGATCATGAATTATTACCATAATCACATAGAAATATCATGAGATATAAAAACGTTAACCTATGAATTAGAGGGATATAATGCACCCCCATCATTGAATTATAAGCTATGCATATTTATTCCACATGAACATAGCATTCATCATTCCATCATCACTTAACTTACCCAAGGAACGAAATAAATTTCCTGATAACTTTAATAATGCATCATAATATGACATGCAGAGAAAGAAGGTATATGGAATAATTAAAGAATATGTCTAGTTAAGTATTAAAATCTGTAAATTCTATTGATATAGATGAAAAATATCTTTAAAAAATCATTAAAATATACTTTGAAAAAAATAAAAATTATACTTTCATTGGAAACATTTTAGAACAAAATCCCCAAAAATTTGGAAAGAGTATTTTATTAGTAAAACCATTGAAATTATAAAGGAATATTCAAAACTAATAACATTAATGATGGTGCTAGCATATGGTAGATCTATATACATTAAAAACATTATTTTCTTACTTTTGTAAAAAAATATAAAAAATGTGATGTGCAGAATTTTTTTGAATATATTACTTATAATAATTTGAAATTACATTTAAAGGTGGTAGAAAATTAATTTAAAAACATTCAAGTATAAATAAAATTTTCCATAAATGGTTTTAAATAAAATGTATATAAAGGGAAAGTATTCATATCCTGAAGGAAAAAATAAGGTTGTCTTTTCTTAAAAACATCATTTTAGTTTTTTAGTAAAAAAGAGGGTAAAATGGAAATAATAATTAAAAATAAATAAAATAACCATTGTAAAATAAAATAATGGTTTTTTATGAGATAAATAACATAAAATTATCCAAAATGGAAATTGAAACATAATCAATATCAATAAAAAATGATATTGTAAAATAAACACTTAACATAATTAATGACGTGAATTAAACACCCTATAAAATCATGTATAAAAAATTTATATTTATTATAAATATATATAAAAAATCTTATTCATAATTATATTACTATATATCATTCCATTAAAATTTATAATTACCAATCTATTTACAATTCATTATTAAAATCCTCATTTTGGGTGTTAATTATTCTGTTTACCATGCATTTTTGTTTAAATGATTCTAGTCCTTCAATCATGGTAATGGATTCATAATATATATATATATATATTATTAATAATGGAAGAAATATCATATTTATTTATTATATAAAAATTTAAAACCATATATATAATGTAGTAATAAAAAATGAATTGCATCACTTATTAGAGGTAGTAGTCTATACATATGCACAGACGACGTTTATATATTTCAATGGATGGAAAAAATAATGGTGAATAATAATTATTCATTATTAATTATGAATTTATCTTAAATATAATATATATTCATTAAATATATCTATATAACATTCATGAATGGAGTTTATGAAAAATAAAACACATTACTTCATGGAGTTGGTCGTTTGTATGTAAGCGTGAATGATGATTTCATTTTCCATGAGATAGAAAGGAGATAAAAATTGTTTGAACCATTAAAATAAAAATAATAATATATTAAATATATTTATTTCATTTTTTAATATGATTATAACATATTTTAGAGGATGAGGAATAAGAAATAAACTAAAAAGAACTTTATTGATATGATTACCACATACTCGGGTATCTTCCTTTGGATTACACCTTACGACATCTTGGGTTTGTCTTTTGGTGGGAAAAGGGCCTCAAGTAATGGTATGTAGAGTTTAAATATTATTTTATTAGATATTATTTAAGTTAATATTATCAAACTGTGTGAATAATTGAAGATATGAGGTTCCCATTTATAAGTGAATGGAGTGACACCCTTATAAATATCAAGAACATTTAAATATAATAAATATCATTCTTATGGTATAGTGAATAGAAATGGATTTATTTTAAATATAGTGTGATTGTAGGATGAAATACACTCAGCAACCAAAAAATAATACAGTTTTTGTGATATTGGAAGCCTTATCTCTTAATTTAACCCCTTTTAATAATTTTATCCTTTATCATGATGACTTAATTATTACCATGGAATCTATTCATTATGACGAAAAATAATATTGATTTTTTTATGAAATTATTAAATTATGATTCCAAATATTGAATCCATTTTATAGACTTCAATTTCTAAATGTGGAATAAGTTAATTCTTATATCCATTCACAAGTCACATAAAAACCAGTTTTAGAAAAAAATGTATTTTTCACATTAAAATGATTATATTACTATTAATTTCCTCATAAAAAAGTTTAGAATAATGTTAATATATTTTAATTTATATCATATCCAGAAATTTAATTAAAATCATTCATAAATAGTGATTAATTCAATTTATTAGGATAAAATACATTTCAAATAATAAACTAGTATTCTGAAGAAAAAAAAAACCATTTCCTTCAAATGATTAAATCTTTATATATAACCAATTAATAATCCATGAATAAATTATTATTAAATTTTTTAATATAAATTATCAATAGATTTCATCATTGATCAGTTGTTAACAATCTTGAAAATAAAATACTTAAAAAATTAGGTATTATATTGTAGTATTATCATTAAAATTTGAGTACATGTTTCCTAAGAATTTGTAAATAAATTTGTTTTACAGAAAAAAAATTTGGGATGTTATGAAGTCTTATTCGTGAGTATGTAAGATGTTTCTAGAAAGGTGATTGCACAGAAGTGGATTATTCTGATCTTATCAATGCCTAGTGATCCTGTTCTAGAAGTCTGGTCGCTACTTCTAAAAGATCTCATATATTCAGTTTGATGTTGGGAGATTTCTTGTTTACTAGAGGAGTAAATAATGGTGAGGAATACTAAAGGATATCATTATTGGATACCGTTGAATGGATAGACTCTTGTATTTTATAGAGGTATGTGAGACTAAATAACCATTTTTTAATATATATAAAATGTTGCGTGGGTCACCTCTACTAATGATTCCAGTGATTTATTATCATAGTAATCAATGTGGCTCATTAGTCACAAGTTGTAATTTTTTCTTTTTAGTGAAATTAATTAATATGGTGTTTCTATTGTAGATGTAGGAATTTTATTCTGAACCATATAAAACAAAAATCTTCTTTCTTTTTTCCATTTCCTTTCTCTATATAAATTTCTTGTGTGTGGTGGAGTGAATATGGTTTAAGATATTCATAATTAGTTTGGATATTTTGGTGAATATAATTCTTCCATGTTTCAATGTACTAATATTTTGTGGGATTCGTTGGAACCCTAATTCCCCCAAAGTGATTTTGGATTTACTATTTTCAATTTTTGGAAGGACATTGGGGGATTATCAATAAGTGGTATCAGAACATGGTTATTAGGTGGCTCAGTTGTATGCTCAATAATTACGGTTGTATTCTGCATCTCAAACATTTTTTTGTTTTTATTGGGATACCTTATTTTTAGAAATATGGTATTGGATGATTGAACGGTCTGAATGAACATATTCAATGTGACATACTTTAGTTTATAAAGAATATATATGGAGGAGTATCTCATTCAGAAATATCTAGAGATTCCATTAAAAGATATAAAATCAGATGTAATAGATAAAGGTGAATATGAAAATTTGGATCAGAGGGAACATGGTGTGATATGAATTCCAGTAGATTAGAATGTGTCTTTGTACATTCCAGAATAGAAGATAATAATATAGTTTATGGAAGCCCATTCCTATATGTTTGAGAATCCTACTGCACTGAATAAATCATGATTTATGTAGAAGCTATTAAACATGTGTTTATGAGAAGGGAGATCTTCATATTATCAAATAAATTATTTCATCATAATTTCAATCAATCTAGGGTCTATGATTTTTATATTTACATATGATTTCTTTGAAAAAAATTTATCATCTATAATAGATCCATGGAAGGATATTAAAATTGTTGTGAGTTGTTCAAGTAGAAATAATGACTTAGTGTTCACTGATTCTCAAAACTTTATTCTTAATGATTATCTCTAATAGAAATAGAGTTTAAATATTTTGGGTGAGGTATTGAGTAAATAAGGAAGGTCATACTCACCTCGTCATTAAAATTGGAAGTAATCCAAATGTAAATCAACAGAGAAAAGAATAGGGATGACTTCCAGAACAATGAATGCTTGTTGCAATTATGATTAAATGTAACCTAAAGAATTTATTTCATGATAAGAAGAAAACATATGGAATGAATATATTAAAATAAATGATTTTAGTAGTAGAGAGTTGAGTAAATCTACTTTTGAGTGTTTTAGCTCAAATTGAATCATTGATAAAATATTTATTCTACTTTTCATTCCATAGGAGAAAAAATACATCTCAAATTATTTATATACAAATTTTGGTAGACATCATCTTTTTAGTGATGAATCTATTGACATTGTGGAAAAAGAAGAAGTGAAATTTTAGTTTATAAGTGCATGTTTACTTGTACAAAAAGAAGTTAATAATGTTATATGTCTCTCAAAGAACCTGATTTAAGTTGGTTTTCAATATGATGCAGGATTTGGAACCATTTTTTGTAGGAGTTTAGATAATTAATTTAGGATCTCATGTCAAAGAAAATAGTGTAAAATATGGGTCACTATATCTAACCATATTGGAAGTGGGAGTTACACTTCCATGAACATTATCTTATGGATGTTTAGAACTTTGGTATAATTAGTTTTGGGACCTCAATGAGAAAATTACAAAAATCCTAGCAGATAGAGGAATATAGAAGTTGGATTATTTAGACATTAGAATATGTATTTCAATATGTCCATAAAAACACCAAAATTATGGATGATGGAAGCTAAATTTATTAGATATATATTTTTGGGGACCTTATCTATTTAATTATTGTAGATAATCATGGTATTTAGTTTCCATCATTGATTATTCCTCATTAAATGTATCGGTATAATTTTTTAAACATAAAATTGATGTGTCTAATATATTTTTTAATGGAAGGATATAGTAGAAATAGAAATTGTAAGAAAAATGAAATTTTTGAGGTTATGAAGTTTTGGTGATTTTACCTGAAAGAATTTCTCTAATTTCTATAGGAACTGTGGGATCTTCCATGTGAAGACTATTCCAGGAAACAACTGATCAAAATATTGTAGTTGAGAGAATAAATAAAAAATTAATAGAAAAAACAAGAAAATTGATTATATATTCTATTATGCAAAATTATTTTTTGGTGGAAATAGTGGGTATAGAAAAATTCTTAATCAACATACATCAATGTACGTAAGTGGGGTAGTAATTTCTGTAAGAACTATGGTTTAGAAAAATTCTGGAAGTTTCTTACATTATAGTTTTTAGATGTCTAGAATAAGAAAATGTGGATTATAATGAATGATATATGTTTGAATTAAAATATTTACAATGATTATTCATAGGATATAGAGATGAGAACTTTTTTTTGGATTTGGGATTATGAAAAGAAAAAAAAATTTAGAATCCAAAATGTTCCCTTTAATGAGTAGAACTTGTGGAAATATATAAAAAATGACGGGAAAAGAGGTTGATATTAGTGATTCAACATCAATTCATGTTTATCTAAGTAAAGGTTATAGAATATCATTTATTCCTAATATTTTAGAAGAATCTAAGTCTATTATAGGATCACATGTTTTGGAGGAAAGCTCATCAATTGGTATAAAAGGTTCAGAAGTTCATGCAACTAAAAACATGCTTGAAATATCAAAAACTAATTATGATCAATCTATATTTCTAGATAGTGACGATTTGAATGTTAAATTTCTAAAGGAAGATGAAACATAGGTTATTTTACATAAAACCTCAAGGGTCTGATGGTCGATGGAGAGGAATGGATATAGCCTTAATTTTTTACTTTTAACGGATGTGGAATAACCAAAATTTAAAGAAGAAGAAGAAACTATAGTTGGTTCTGGAAAGTGGGAGTTAGAAATGCATGAAGAGTTGGATTCACTTACTGTGAATAACACCCAGGTGATAATGGAATTTCCATAAGGCAATAAATCACATGAGAAAATGTGGGTATTTCCATTAAAAGAAGATGTTGATGGATGGATGAGGTATATGGAAAGGTTGATTGTAAATGATTTTTAGTATAACGAAGGCATTTAATTCTCTGATTTATTTATTCTAATAGTTAAACATACTACTACCTAAACTATTTTAAAGTCGGTTTATTCCAAAAATTCATACCATTAATAGGTGTATTTCAGTATAGATTTTGATTTTGTGGACATTTATAATGGAATTAATATAAAGAAACTATTTGGCTTCATCGACAAGAAAAATTTGGGATAGGTGTGAAAACTAAAAATAAGTGTTTATGGGTTGAAATAGGCACCAAGATGTTGTAAGAAGATGTATGTTTTCATTATAGGGTATAAACTTTTTTAATGAATCAACTTGGATCATTTTTACCACCATAAGGGTTTCAGTGAAAATTATTTTATTATATTACTCTTATACATGGATGATAGTTGTTAATGGGTCTAAATGTTTAGATGATTCATAATTTGAAGGAGGAATTTTTTAAAAAGTTTGAAATTAATGATTAGAGATGTGAAGAAGATCATGGTCATCACGTTTAGAAAGTAAAGGAGAACTGAGAGTTGGATTCTATCACAATAAGATTACATTTTGAATATCATTCTGAGATTCACAATGAGTATAAAAAATTCAATTTAAACTCCTCTAATTGGTCACATTAAACATACCAAAGTACATGAACCATGAATGGATGAAGATATTATGTACATGGATAAAGTACTTTAGTAGTTGGAAGTTTCATGTATGTTATGGTGTGCACTCATATGGATACTCATGCAGTGGGAGTTGTCATCTGGTGTATGGAAAATCCAGAGAAAGATAATTGGGAAGTTGTAATGTGAATTATATGGTATCTCAGAGGAATTAAATTTTCAACTCATTGTTTTAGAGATTATGATCTGTTACTCTGGTATGTAGGTGAAGAATTTAGGAATGATTCTCATTCATAAATAATAACAACTTGATACATTTTCAATTTTGGAAAAACTGTGATCAATTGGATGTTCAGGATGAAATTGGTGATTGGAATTTCCATAATATAAGCAGAGTATGTGGATTTGATAAAAGATATAAATCATATGGTTTGGGAGATGATTTTAGTTTAATAGATCATATGCATATGGGGAAAGGTTCACTCTTCTATGACAATCAGAGTGAAATAAATTTGGATACAAATCCAATGATATATTTAATAACAAAACAAATTGATCTGAAGTACATTTACATCTAAATGATTCATAAATATAGATAATTGGATTTAAAAAAGATATATAGGGAAAATAATATAGTGGACATGTTCACCAATATTTTTGGGTCCAAAAAAACCAAGGCAACCTCAAGCCTTAGTTGTTCTTGAGTGAGCATAATAAAATTGAGAAGCAATATACATAGTGGAAGTGGAATGATATTTTTAAAGATGATTAGGGTGGCATGTAAATCCTTCAAGTAGTATTTATGTTGGATATTATTAGTATATATTGATGTATTCATCAAGTGATTAGAAGAATTTACCAGACGGGGGGTTTTTTAGAAGGGTATTCTTACGATATTCACAATGATTGGAGATCTTGTCATGGAAGTTCAACTAGTAATTATAGAATATGGAGTATTTCAATTTTACTATTGAGATATTTCTGGTTTACCAAATGTGTATGTCAGACTGAAGATTTCTATAAGAGAATAGGGGGAAATAGTGGAATGAAGGGACATCCATATTTCATGGAGGTTAGTGAAACCCAGATGATTGGATGAAACTCTCTATAAAAAGGACTGTGGGTTCACCATTAATGAAGTGTTGAGTAATCATGTATCATATTAATCCATGTGTACATTTTTTCAAAAGTAATAATATTTTCTTTCTATTTAAATTAAATGATTCAGTTTTTATCTCATGGATGTATGAATATCAGTATGAACCATGTAAAACCATACAATTATTTATTAAGTTCTTTTAATTTCACTGAATAAATATATTTTGTGTGTTTGAGTGAATAGGGATGAATATATAGTGACTTTATGTAGATTTTTGTGTGAATATAATTATTCAAGTTCCTGAGCACTAATGTTGTGAGGTTTCCTTTCCTAATCTAGTTCCCCCAAAGTGAATTTTGATTGAACACGTTCAATTTTTAAAATGATTATGGAGAATTTTCAACCAGACATTCAGTCATATATTTTTTAAGAGGTTATCCTTTTCATAAAAACAAATTTAATGGTTATTTTATAATGATCTCTTTTAATAACAAAATATATCCTTATTTGTATAAGCTTGGTGTTGCATGTAACGTAATATATGAGACACTTTAAATTTATTTTAATTGTAAATATATTCCAAATTCTTGGGTTATTTTATACATCATGTAATAAATACATGGAAATTATTTTACAACGCAATTTCTAAAAATTTTAGTGTGAAACCATGCAGACTACATGGTCTGTACACAAACTACACGCCATGTAATTGGAAAAACTATTTTCTAGATCAGATGCTTAATATGAAGTCTGTCATTACATACTTTGTTATTATTTTTATTAGGTGGGATATTTATCTTGTAACCTTTCCTATTGTATTGATGTTTGTAACAAGGAGTATACTTTTTAGTTAAATGTTAAATAGGTATAGGCCATCAAAACTATCAAATTTTCAATTTTATCTTCTACTATCACTTGATAATGTTATGTAGGGTCAATCCATAGGGAATGGGTGAGATTAACTAATAGATTTATTGATTCCTAATAAAATAATAATAAAAAATTCCGATGATGAAATATCGATGAACCATGTTTGAGATGAGGTATAGTGTTAATAGGCAATTAATGGAGTTAGTCCTAGACTATGATAGGGGATGCATCATTCCTAAGATATCAAGTGAAGTCTTACTGAGTAGTTTAATTAATAGATGATGTTATAGGAGAAATGATTCAACTGGGAATGGAAACCAGAATACAAGAAATGTCTACAACAACTCTTAATAATTATTATAACCAATGAATTCAAAAATAGGCTTTTTCAGAAAAATTTCATTATACCCCATCGAGAAATGACTAATCATGGTCATTTAACATATTCCCTGTCATTAAAATGATAGGTGTTCATCTTCCCTTATTTCTTATAGTCAATCAGTAGACATGTCTTAGAGGTAAAAAAGACATGAAAATGTCATTGAGAGAGGTATCCAACTTTTGAGATGACTATAATGAAATAAAATGGCTTAGAGAGAATAATTATAGTGGATAAGAAAATAATCATTCACATGAAATGATCTAAAAATTGAATAAAAAGAAAATCCCTTGAGAATTCAAACATGGGAATGATTAAATAGGAAGAAATAAAGAACAAACATAATCCAAATACAGATAAAGAAAAAGGGAAGGATAAGAAGAAAAAATTCTCTGCTATGATAAAATTATCCACTCCCCACTTCATCATCGTCCTTCTCTCCCTCATAGAAGTAAAACTTATACAACTCTCAAAAAGACCCTAGATCTCCCATGGAAGTTTTAGTTTCTCATACTAGAGTGAGTTCATGAATATTTGTCTCCTTCTAATTCTGTAATATAATAAATAACATATATTTTGGAGTCAATTAAAATTATTCACATAGCCTATGGTTTAGGTGGTAGCTCCATGTAAGAATATATCAACTATTAATTTTAGAAGAATGTTGTATTATATTTCTTTTTCAATCTAATGAACACCCACAAAAGATTCTATATCATCTCCAACTCAATAAATATTTGGATTCTCTCCTAACTATATTAACTCCTCATCCACATCAGTAACAAATTCCAAAATGAATTCCTACTCCAATCTTTGTAAATATATGATATCTCATTATATTTAAAATACACATTAGGATGAAAACCGTCCTCATATCCAACTATAAACCATGGACATGTGTCCAATTATATTGCTTTATGTGTAAACCATGTGAACACTCAAAAGTCCTTCACTCTCAAGTCTCAACAGTGTTTATCTAATGAGAATAAAAATTATCTGGATGTATGTTCTCAATCACCACAAGTGACATCAAACTCTATCATGACCCAACTACGCATCATGCCTACCAATTTGAATATTTTACAACGTCAAGCCTCATCCAATTTATCCTTATTTATGAATATTCCATCTTGTACCTAACTTATCTTGGAAATGAATGTCAGGCACATTCCAGCTTTGAAGCTTCCAATTACTCCTTAGGAAAATTCATTAAAAATTTTATATTTATCCTTGTCAAAAAAAGAATCCTTTGTAATTGAATGATTCAAGGACCCCTCCATCACCAATTGAATGATCACATTGGTCATCTTCATGAAATAACTAGATCACATTCATTAAATGTGTCATGGATAATCTTTAGTTCCTTTATCGAGGATAGTAGTTTCATTGATCCCAAACTCAACTTCAACGTTCAATGATTTTAATATACCTATCATCAATCTTCTTGACAATCAAGTTGTCTTCCTCAAATTCCTATAAAAATCATTGGTAGCACTATATCCATGCTTTACATTAAAATATAGACTTAATATTCATTAATCTAATAGGGGATATCTTTGGGTGTGACCAACATATCCCATAATGAGTCCATGGTATCACCCATTTCCCAAAAATCCAAATTTAGTCAAGTATAAGTTTTCTCACCACTCTTTTTCTCCAGATTTTTTTCACCCTTCATAATAAATTTTTCAATATTGGATAAAAAAATTGGATTCCATCAGAAATTGAATGTGAAATTACAACCACTCCATGGTCAGATGCCCCATGAAAACATTCCATTAGGCCAAGTTGTAAAAATTTTCTTCATGGTAGAAATTTCTTGGTAGAAAGGTTACCTTTTCATGGCATAATATATCTTTTCTCATGGTTATACACTAATAGTAATGGCTGAAGGGGGATGAAAACCTCATTTTTCTAGCTTTTACAGTTGTTTGGAAATAAGGCATGGTTTCTTCATCTACCATGACTCCCCCACTATATTCCCTTTGAACATTAATGAAAAACCAAAATAAAATATTTAAATTGTCATTTCAAAAAAAAATTAAATAATTAATTTAATTTTAAAAATAATAATTTAATTATTAACCAACGAAATGAAAAGAAAGAATAAATTTCTAGAAAGATATAGTTCACATAAAATTAATATTTTTAATGAAAATTAAAAATGAAATGAAATAAATATAAATTCAAAGAATGATACATTTGATAATTTAAAGATAAAATAAAACATTTAAAAAGAATATTCAATGATTTAATATTTCAACGATAAATTACCTATAATGTTTCACATAAAAAGTTACAGACATATTTTATCATTAAATAGACAGTTAATAAAATAACAATTATGTGAAAAAATGAATGAAATAAGTGCCACATCAAATTTCCCAACACTGAGCATATCGTTTCCCTACAAAAAATATTTTGTTCAAATTTAGTGGAAAAAAATAAATAAAAAAATTGAAAATTTGAACATAATAAGGAATTTAATTTCAAAGTGAATTTTCCTTTAATTATTTTCTCAAGTAGAAAATGTGGATAACCTCTAAAATTATATTTTTAGTGCAATGTTTCATTGTTTTTTTACAATAAATATTGACATTGAAAATTGATAAAATGATTTAACTCAATTAAATTAACATCCAAAACATATCTTTACCTCTAAGAGGATTGATTTGCATATCTAAATTGGTTAGAATAATTATGACACACTATTGGATGAGTTAAATTAAATAAGAAATAGAAAAAATAATTATATAATATAATAATTAAATTAATAAAGATTAATCAAAAACAAAAATAATGAGTTCATCTTGGATTATAATTTTCATTTCATGTTTCATTTGTATACATATAATATAAATTTAATTAAATTCAAACAATTTAAATTAAATGAAGAATATAATACATACTCCTAAAATTTAAAAAAAAATTTAAGAGGGAAAGAAAAAGATTTACCCAATTGGATGGATAAGGTAATAATGATAAGTATCCATAAAATGGCACAAAGAACCCTCTAAATTAATAAATAATTTCACACAGTAATTATTTCTAAGTGATACATGAAATGTAGAAAATTTAAAAAATCACGGGTTTTGATGGGTTAAAACTGAAGAGTGGATTATCAAAGAGAATACCCTCACCAATAGTTAGAATATAGAAATTTCCTCAATACTAAATATCAATGTTGTATAAAAATTATAAACTATTTGGATTAAAAAATATTTCAAAATGTATTACAGATAAAGACATAAAATTGAGGGGTGACATGAAAGTTCAAAAAAATTTTTTCCGCATAAAAACAATGTCTCATTCATGTCATTAAAAAATTTCCTATAATCCACTCACTAATAGCATTAGTATAGAAAAATAATTTCTTTAATATTTCATACTATAAGTTTATTTGTGAATAATTTTAAAAAGAAACCACAATTAGCATGCATTTGAAATATTTCAATAAATTAAAGTGGATAAAAATTAACAGTTACTAGATGACTATAACATGGATCCATGTATTCATAACATCACATAAAAATAAAAAAAAGCACTAGAATCCACTAAACCAGTAGTAGTGTAACATATGTAGGGAAGTGTACAAAAGTTAAAACAATAAGTCTCATGAATGAAGAAACATTATCTTTATAATTAAAGAATTTGAAGCCTCCCATATAGTCATTTAGATATTTTTCTAGTTGAAATTTATAGATCCTACAAAATAAAAGCATCACAATGAGTTACCAGTACATAAAAATCCCAAGAAGGAAATAACCTATGAAAAAGTATTAGGGAAGTTTAATTGAATAAGTTCTAGCTATAATCATCTTTAAAACCGTCAAATAATATATATTTTCCCCTAGTATGTTGATTTCACGTCCAACCATGTACTCTTCTTTCCATTAATCATCTTTCCAAGCCACCAAATTCACATAATATATCCACATACCTCATGATCATGTAATCTAAGGGTCAGTTGCAAATAGTCATGATCAACATATTAAAATTCATCTCCTTAGCCACTAAAAATCAACTTGGTCTCTCCCATGAAGAACATTCAAGAGTAAAACAAATCATCATTAAATATAAGGATTATCAATCTAAAAGATGAGACTCTCAAAGCTGAGAGTGTGTGAAAGATAGTTAAATACTATTGGAGACCCATATGAACTGTGAAAAGAGTGATCATTGAAAAGGGTGTGATAATGAATAAAGATCTATAATAGGGATTTATTTATTAAAATTAAAAGAAACAAACAAAATAATGACATGTTTTTATCAAACCATGGGTTTCCTCTAAGGAAATGATATATTCATATCCCCCAAATGGAATCCCATATAGAATAAACATGTTTATTTAGAGGGTGTGGTTTCCTATGTCAAAAACCACATATATGTTTCCCCATTTATTTTTAAATGATAATTGAGAGACATGGGCTCTAACCCTTATAAATAAATATCTAATTCCCTTAACAGAAAAATAAAACCCATGGAAACACCCCTTATCATCAATTGACTTCTCAAATTAGTCTCCAATTTGAGTAGAAGAAACATCACCCAATACCACTTCTTTATTAATTTCCAGACAGTCAGATTCAATTGAAAAAGAAGGATACCCTCAAGAACATCCCAGAAACTCTTAAGCTCACAAACAAAAAATAGATCTTCTAATTTACTCTTTCCATGAGTGTCTCTACTTCTATATTTAACATATATTTGAAATAATAATAATTTTATTAAAGTTAAAACAATTAACTCTAATCTCTTAAGGGTGTGAAATTATATTCAAATCTCCATAATTCATTCAAAATGACAATATTATCAAAATTAATGTCTCTGGGTGATAATTTTATACAAACTAGTTGAGTAAGAGGACTCCCAAAAGTATCATTTTTAGATTTATAATTATTATAAATCAAAATAAGTTCACATTAAAATTAATTCTCATCATAAAAATGATGTAAAAACCTTACTCATTTGAAGTGGATTTTTAAAAACTCGGAAGAGTTAGATTTGGTTCATAAAAAATCAAATTTCACTAATATATGATTCCCTTATAGAAACTCCTCATATAAAAATAGACACCCATAAATCACTAATTTTGAAGAATTAATTATTATATAGACTTATTATGTGCATTCAAAAATTCATTGAAGATCAAATTTTATTAATTCATCCAAAAAACAATACCTATTGAGTTTTCCAATTTAATTTCAGGTGGGAAATTGTTTAGTTAAGTAGCAAGAGAAAATATTCCATTTCATATAAATTAAAACATTTTTTTATAATTTAGTCAATATTTATTTTTTTTATTTAAAAAATCCTTTTAGGAATCAGTAATTCAATGAAAAGGATGAGAAAAATCATCAATCAATTTTTCCTCTAAGCATATCCCTTCATTATTATCTTATAAAACCATTGTGAGAATTTTTGGGTTCATATTTTTAGAATAATGAAGTTAAATTTTACCAATATTTCCAAAATTATCAAAATCCATGATTTAAATTATTTTCTCTCTTCCAACATATTCCCAATTTCATGTTTAAGTTCATTACTCAAAATTTCATGAAAACCTGATAAATCTTTTTGACATATATGTTATCATTTTCTTATTTCTCTTAAACTAGAGTAATCACACTATAAAATCTCATATAGTTATAAAACACTTCTTGGATATGAACTAATAAAGAAATGGATAATTCTTTCTCAATATCTCATTAATTTTAAAAATCGTTCAACTCACTTTTCTTTTAAGATCTCTTTAAATTTAAAAGAATTTTTTTATTCATTATATGATTCGGTATTTAAAAATTGAACAGTATTTAACTCAGAGTTTCTGTATCAACTGATTTCTCTATAGTTTCAATATCACATTACATTATACTCTCATTTTCATTTTAATCCATTGATTATCTTCACCACTCATTTAAATTTATTCTTAAATTTCAAATTGATTTTAAAGATCCCTTCTTCCAATTTTTTTTAAAAAATATAGATTCTTCTTTATTCTAATAAAACATATAAATAATTTAAAAAATCATTCAATTATTTTTCATAAAAATCTTCAAGTTAATGTTTATAAAAATAATGGAAATCATTAGTTATAAAGGGTTTTTGTGGCTGGTTATAGACTCACTATTAAGAAGTGTGACTGAATCAACCAAAAAAAGTGCAATATACCTCATTCATGTGGTCCCAAACCCTATAATGGTCCATTTTAAACCAACACTAAAAAATATCAATTAGACACTACAAGAATTAAGATTAAAACAAGAAGAAACAAAATCATGCTCTAACACATACCATATAAAAAGAATATATTAAATATTATGCACAAAGTAGTGAAGATATCAAAAAAAATTTAATGATAATTTTTTAATCTCTATGAAACTTTGCACATGACTTCCCTAATAATGACCCCAAAATTTGAATAGGCTAAAGGTCATCACAACCATCAAATTTACAATTATGTCTCATACTTTTACATGATATTTCTAAGAAGGGTTAGTCCATAGTGAAGGGGATGAGATGTACCAAGGGATTTATTAATATACAATCTACTAAAAACAAGGAATTAAATGATCAAATACGGATAAATAGTGTTTGAAATGAGGGAGAGTGTGAATGAGGAGTTAAAGGAGTTAGTCTTAGACAAATATAGAAGTAGGTGAATGGCTAAGATAACATTGGATTTCCTATTGAATAGTTTCCTAAAGTAATGACCCACAAAGAGAAATGATTGAACTAAGAATACAAAACAGACCACTAGAAATTTCTAAAACCACTATTGATATTTATAGAAACCACTAATATTTGGAAGAGTCTTCTTCAAAACAATGTCCACATGCATTATTGAGAAATGAGTAATCAATGTCATTTAAAATATCCCCTATCGTAAAAAAACAAAATTTTCATCTTTTTATATTCTTTATATTAAATATTTAGATATATTTTAGTTGAAAAAAAATTCAAAATTAAACTTTTGATAGATATTAAATTTTTTATAAGGCTATAATGAATTAAAAATCCAAGTAGAGAATAATTGTGGTGAAGAATGAATGAATATTGCACATGAAATGATTAACAAATTAAATAAAAATGAAATCCTCCAAGAATATAAGTACATTGAATGACTAAACATAATGAAATCATGTGAACACTTAATCCAAATACATATGAAGAAAAAGTAATTGATAAGAATATTATCATCTTTATTGAGAAAAAATCTACCACTCACTTCTTCTCTTCATTCGTCTCTCCCTCAAATAAGTAAAACTCATGTAACTCTTAAAAAATCTCATGTTATCCTATGCAAGAGTTAGTATCCAATACCAGAGTGTGTTCATGAATCATTATATCTTCTTTATCCATTGAGATAATGATGAATTTATATTTTGAGTCATCCAGAATTTTCCTTATAGTCATTAATTGAGGTGGCACCTCCTGGTTGGCTTGTATCAACTCTTCATCTGAAATGAAATTGATAATATATTTCTTATTTAAACTAATTAACACCCACATGTGATTCCATCACATCTATAGTTTAACATGGTATCTTGATTCTATCCCTACTATGTTTACTCCTCGTCTGTCTTGATAATAAATTCTAGAATCTTTTCTTACTCCCAACCTGATAAAGAACTGATTTCTCCTTATATTTAAAATTCTTGTTCGCATAAAAACACTCCACATTTCCAACTATATTTTGAGGAAATGTGGGAAATTCTAAAACATCCGGTGTAACCCATATAATTTCATAAATATCCTTCACTCCCAACTTTCAACAAATGTTCATGGAATGGGAACGAATTCATTTTGAAGCATATTATCAATCTCCTCAAGTTCCATCCAACTTGTTCGGGACCCAATAGATCAAGCCTACCAATTAGCATGTCTATCATATACATGCCTTGTATAATTCATCTCGATTCAAAAAAATTACCTCCTTTTCCCAACTCAGCATAGACATGTAAATCTGGAATGTGCCTTCTTTGAAGCTTATATTCCTCACTAGGACAATTAATCAAACATTTTATATTCATCCCATTTAGAAACACAACCATAGAAATTTTATGTATCAGGGCCCCCCTTCAACAAAAATCTAATGATCACAATGGTCATCTTTGTGGTAGCATTATCTAACCTACTTAAATTTTGTCAAGGTAGATATCTGGTTCCTTTATCAACCATAACTGGTTCATAAATTCTAGACTCATCTTCATCTTCTAATGATTTTAATCCACTCATAATAAGTCTCCAAGACCTTCAAGTCATCTTCCACAACTTCCTTAAAAATTACTGATATCTACAAATACATTATTGACATTAAAATCACAACATCACCTTATATAATCTATTGGAGAAATCTCTAGGAATCAACCCATGTTTTTCATAATGAGTCCTCAAAATCACCCTTCTTCCATAAATTTATATTTAATCATGTATAAGCTTTCCCAAAACTCATATTATCCGAATTTTGGTTCACCCTACACAATGAACATTTAATCCTCAGATCAATCTACAGGATCCCATTAAAAATTGAATGTGAAAAGTCTGATTGTTCCACATTCGGATGCCCTGTAAAAACATTCCACTGTGAATGGTCCTAAAAATTGGGATCATGGAGGCGAAGTCATTGTAGTAAAGATGCCTTTTTGTGGTTTCATGAATACCTTCTCATGATTTTACACTAACAAGAATGGTCAAAAGGGTATAGAGGATTCAATATTCTAGATTTTGTGGTGGATTGGAAATAAGGCATGGTAGCTTCATTTACCATGATCCAATTGGGGAGAATCATAATTCCAGGTCAAATATTTTTTTTAATATATTTGTGAGAAACTCGTTGAAATATTGACTCAATACAAAGTATAATAAAGAAATAATCGTTCAGGATTTTTAATGTGAAACCCCCCCCCCCCCATGCGGAGGACTAAAAAACCATGGAGCAATTCCAAAAAATACCCACTATGAATCAGAGAATACAAAGAATTCAAGTAATGATCGAACATGAATTTTAATGATATAATAGAAAAAATCTATGGGAAAATTATACCCCAATATGACTATAATTTCTCTATAAAAAACATATCGCCAACTCCATTTACTGAAAGATCAATCTGTAATAGATTGTCACCCTTATATTAACCAAACAACACTACCTCAGATAACTTAATCTGAAAATGTGTCATCCTCACAACATCTTATAAAACCCAAAGTATTTCTATCCCATGATCTCGCCATCATGATGTACCATTGATCCTAAACTGGGAAACCCCACTTGATCTATTCAAAAGACATTGAATACACGGCCCTGATCATCGATGGTGGTGCTGCTGCTCCGCACCTGTTAAATGCTGACATGCCAAAAATGATGCCATAGATGTGGTAGCCACTTTCTTGATCTCCGTTGATGTGAACATTAACATATTTCCAAGAACCTCTCCAAACATAAAAGATAATTTCATCATTTTAATTGTGTCCCATAGTCCACCATAGACTAAGTAACCCCTTCTTGGTTCACTCTTATCAGCTAAATTGTATAGATTCACCTTTAGAAAATCTTTTATTTAATCTTATTATATAGAATCCATGTCCAAAATAACCAATTAATGCATTCAACTTCCATTTTCCATCCATTAATATTGATAGTAAATCTCTATTAATGTTGAAAGAAAATACTAAATTAATATTGAGGTAAATATATCCATTATTAATTTTCATTCTCAAAGATTAATGTGATGAATCCAAAAAAACTCTTCCTTTAGTACATTAAGGAGTGGAAACATGCAAAAAACTAGTTGGAAACAAAATTGGTCAGTATCACACCAACCATCATCATTTTCAGAAAATATGACGATTTTCATTTGCACTTATGAAAAAAAATACTAGTTCCCCCTCTAAAAAGATAACAATATACAAAAATATTCATGACATTTGTATCTGCACCATCCTTTTGAACAATAATAGAATAAAAAACAACTTTATCCCCCATAATAGTGATTTCCATATAATCCAAAGAACCTTCTAAAATAAACTACTCATCTTTTCAACATCCAGATGGTAATCATGAGTATCACCTCTCAGAACCTTCTTTGATTTTCAATCCTTATTATACTTTATGAATGAATCAAAGATCATATCCAAAACAACAATAATTATCACATTAAATTACAAGAATTAACCATCACATTCGATACCACTTATTGTGGAGAATCCTGATTTCGGGATGAAAATTTAGCTTCACGATATTTGTGAGAAACCCAATGAAATATTGAAGTGATATAATGAAGAATAAATAAATCCACACATGAGATTTTTAACAAGGAAAAAACCTCTTATGAAGTGGATTAAGAAACCATGGAGAAATTCTGAAAAATTTCCACAATGAATTAGAGAATACAAATAATTCATTTGATTCCTAAAATTGAATGTCAATTAAAATAATATAAAAAATCTGTGTGAAAACCACACTGTATTATTCCTCCGACTTCTCTCTGAAAAACATCTCACCAAAGCCAAGTATCAAAAGATCAATATGTGACAAAACGTCACCCTTTTGTTGAAAAAACGTCACTACCTTACAGATCTTCATCCAAACATCTATCAACCTCACATCATCTTGATGCACACAAAATATTTCTCTCTCATGATATCTCCATCTTGATGTACAACCAATTATAAACTAGGACACACCACCTGAACACTGCTATCCAAAATACAATGGATACGTGGGCCTAATCACCGATTATGTTACTGCTCCTCTGAACCTATAAAACAAAGTCGTGCTACACAGGCTATCATAAATGCGGTTTCCCCCTTCTTGATATTGGTGGATGAAATCTTGAACAACATTCCAATGACCTATCCACACATACAAGATAATTGTGTTGTGGTCCCCATTTCACATGATCCACCACAAACTCAACAACCCATTCTTAGATCTCTCATCTCATCTACATCGTGCTAACAAGCCTTTCCAAAAAATGTTACCACATCATCTTATATAAACACGAAGCCCATAATAACCAAATAATATTGTGAATAACCCTTTAACACCCATTAATATTGAGAATATATCTCCATTAACGATGGTAGAAAATCCCAATTAATATTGAGATAAATCTCGCCATTAATAATTTTCTTTCTAATTAATAAATGTGATGAATCCCAACTGGCTCCACCATGGTAGGTTCTCTGATCGAAAATGAAAAACATCAATAAAAATTATAAATTAGCATTTAAAAATAAAATAACTCTAATGAAAGATTTAAATTAAATTCAAATAGTAATAATTCAATTCTTAAAAAAAGAAAGTAAAGGAATGAATAAATTTCCAGAAAAATAATAAACACTTGAAAATAAAATATTATATGTAAATTAAAAATAAAATAAATTGAAAAGAAATTCTAAAAATAAAATAATTTATAATTTAAACATAAAAACACACAATAAAATGGAATATTCAAGGATTTAATATTTCAATGAAAAATTAACCACAACACCATCTATAACAAATCATAGACACATTTTATCATTAAATACACAATCAATATTAAAAATGATGTGGAAAATGAACAAAATAAATGTCACATCACATGTCATGCAATGGTGTCTTCTAACAAAAATCATTGACATCTCCATAAAGGATATCTAATCATTCTTTACATGTTCTTAATATTTTCATTATCATATAAAACTGAATGAAGCATGTTATTTGATGAAACATGTTAATTTAATTTTGAATTAAAGAATGAATTATCCATAAATGGATATCTAAAAATAATCATCAAATTGATCAATGAATAATAAATAATTATAACTTATTATGTGATTGGTATGATACCAATTTAATGTTTTGGGTGCACTACAGAAACTGTCAAACTTGTGCTCAATAAAACCTTTCATTATCTTCTCTATATTTCCCATTAAAACTATGTGAATAGAGATCCAAAAATCCATGAAGATAAGAACATCACATATAATTTTTAATTAATTTATTTAAATAACACTACCATGGATCAGTTCCAGGGAAGCACCGACCATTATCAGTGCTATGAAAAATGCGCAGATAAAAGCGTGGGCCTCTATCAGCGCTAGCTAAAAGTGTTGATAAATATACCCTTTATGAGTTCTAAAAAAGGGCTCATAATGATATACCCTTTATCAGTTCTTATTTATCACTGAGAAAAGTTTACGATAAAAAATATTATAAATTTATATAATATGATTATATTTATATTCAAAAATAATTTTTATTTATACACTTTAAATAAAAACGCATGTTTATAATTAATATTTTTTTATAATTCAAATATATATATATAATGTTATAAAAATGTATCTATAATATTTTTAATATATATTTAAATAATTATAGGAATATAATAAATTAATTAAATCATAAAAATATTTATTAAATTGGTAGTTATATATTTATAGTTATATATATATAATTATATATAAATATTTTTTTAAATATATATAATTATAATTATAATTATATATATTTAAATAAATATCTGTTTCCAATGAATTTGGTCAATAAATATATTGATGCATGAGTATAATTGACGTTCATATGTTATGTATTCATTGTGAATTAATGATCATTTATACATTACACACTTATTATTATTATTCTTGTTGTCAATATGTGTTGACACATTTTTATTATCTATATACCTTACTAGGTATACGATTCATTCTTGTTATACCCATGAATCTATTCACATAAATACATATAAAATTATAATAAATATATTTAAATGGTAAATATATTTATTATATTTAAAATTATAAAATTTTAATGATATATAATTACTTTTTAAATATATTTATTTGTAAATATAATTATAAATAAATGTATATATATATAAATAATTTTAAAATTACAATAGATACATATATTATAATCATATTTATTTATTTATAATTAGTAGTTGGGGGCTTGTGTAGGTGGTAAAGGCTCCCCATAATTCGACCTCAGACCCAAGTTCAAATCTTGGTGGGAGAGTATTTTTGTTGGCCGACGATGACACAGGTAGGCGGCGACGTTGACATGACGCAGGCATGACGCTGCATAGGGTCTTTGAACCAGTTTGTGGGCCTTTGAGAGATGTAATGGGATTCATTCCCACTAGGCCTTTAGGCCATATATTGAATAAATAAGGCTTGATGTGTACACAATCCCTTGAAGGGGGCTATAGCCTAACTTTATGGTCTCTGTGTGTAGTGTGGGTGCGAGTTTAATGGAATTGTACCCCCATGCACATAATATATATATAAATATATGCAATAAATTATAAATTTATTTACTTATAGTTATAATTATAAATAAATAAATATATTTATTATACTTATAATCTAATAAATATATACAATTAATAAAATATATTTATAAATATATACAACAATTTATTAATAAATACAAAAATTATTAATTACAATTCTAAATAAATATAGATATATTTAAATAAATATAAAATTATAAAATTATAATAATTATATATATTTATAAAATTGTAGATATAATAAATATATTTTTTATAATTTTAGAAATATTTTAATAAATATATATATATATAACTATAAATAAATATATTTGTTTCTTATAATTTTATAATTATGAAAAAATATTTATTTATTTATAGTTATAATTATAAATAAATATAAATTTATTTAAATAACTATAAAATTATAAAAATATATTAATTATTCTTATAATGTTATAACTAAATATAATTAAATAAATATATTAATAAATACATACAAATATTTATAAGTAATTCTAAATATATATAATTATAATTAAAAATAAATATAGATATATTTAAGTAAATATAAAATTATTTTAAAAATATTAATTATTTATTTTAATAAAATTATAAATATAATAAATATATTTTTTATAATTTTACAACTATTTAAATCTGTATATGTTTAATTATTTATAATTATATAAATTAATAAATATACAATTGTTATAATTAATTTATTATAAATAAATAAATATTTATTTATACATATAATTTTAAATAAAAATATATATATAATTAAATAACTATAAAAGTATAATAAAAATATTTATTATAGTTATAATGTTAATTATATATATAATTCAATAAATATATTTATAAATATTTAAAAATATTAGAAATAGATAAAAATATTTATAATTATAATTATAATAAATATATTAATTACATATATTTATAAAATTATATGTATAATAAAAACAGTTCTTATAATTTAATAACTATATATATATATATATAATTTCAATTATACTGAAAAAGTATGGGGTCAATCCCATTTTAATTAAAATAAGGAAAAAAATCACATGAAAGATGGATGGAGTCGAGAAAAGGGAGAAGGGCACATCCATAAGAAATAAAAGAAACTCAAGCCGCAACATAATCATGATAAGTGTTATGGCATGAATCTTCTACATCATCCACAGACTCCCACTCTAATTGTGAATTCCTCTAATTAAAAATTTCAATATACTTCTCCTTAATCTTCTCCTACTCTAGAGTGAGCTTAGCCGATCTAGAAGTCACACCCTCGATTTGAATCATTGTTGGAAACCTGGCCATGACGTTTTTCATGCCTATCCCTTGTATATGTTTTATGATTCATCATTATACAAATTCACCCATTTAATCAAGTGCGTCATTTGATAAATTAATGACATCAGCATTAAGAAAATCAATTTCCCCAAAATTGTTACCCTCTGTGACATTATTGGAATCATCCGATTTCTGATAAAAAATAATAGGTTACTTAGAATGAAATCCATTTTCCCTTTGAACCATTTGGAAACCTTCATTTTCCACAATCCTCTTATATTTAATGCACATCGTGATCATTCCCTCATGCATAACACCCATTGAATGCATATACACTTCCCTCTCGATAGACTCTAATCTGTCTAAGAATGTAGTAGCGTCCATAATCTCCCTAGACTTTTGTTTACCTTTAATGGTTGAGGCAGCCTCAGGTGCAGCTTTCACATCAATCTCTCTGATACCTTGCACACCATGTTTTTCAAGATCAAAAGTACTACCCGCATTCCTGTTAAGGGGAAATCTATCTATGTTCACCATTGAACTTTTCCCATCACCATCATGAGTTACCTCGATAATAATATCCGACCAAAGCCACTACATACGAGATCCCTACACAGAAATATCAATAGACTATTGTGTGCCCAACTCATCAACATGCCCGACAACATTTTCTGGTTGTTCTTTATACTGACCAGCATCATGTCGAACAACATTCTAGAGAGTCTCTAACCGCTCAGCCTTTCGAGTGTTAGCAACACCTGATTTTGTACATATTTTGACTCAAAAATCCTTATCATGACCGTGAGTATGACAAACCTCATAGAAAACTGATCTCCAATAATTGGAATGATCATGCCCAATAATATTAAATTCCATTCATAATTAAAGATCCCTTTTTAAATGAATTTTCAAGTCAAACTCATCTTCATTAGTAGAAAAAAACCCAATCAACAAAAGTTGAACCCAAATCATCCTCAATGTGAAAGATGGAAAAGGGTACAAACCTTGCAATATTGATTTCCTTATCCATTTTAATGGGGAGACTAATAAATATGAAAATCTAATATATGGTTTTTGGATGCTTAATGATCCAAAAGAGACCATATAACTTTACCTAGATTTAAGAAAAACATTTACCAGCATCATGTGGATTGAATTTTTTGTCCCATTCCTTAATGTGGAGAAAACCAAGATTAAGAGATGTCGAACTGAACCCCAATGCACACTTATTCAACTCCTCAGAAGAAAAGAGGATATTATAGATCCCGCATCCTAGTGAGACACATCTCTAATTATAGAAGCCCCTAATTTCCGATAAATAGTCAACCAAATCACAAAAATTCAATGGAGTGGATCCCCTAGGAAAAATAAACAGAGAAATGATAGAGTGTTTACGGGTTTGAAGTATCTTTGACACCACAACCCGATCATCCTTAACATGGGTGATGATTCCATTACGATGAATGTAAAAGGCAGTCGACCCATTACATAGGGATAATGTGTTACCACATCTTCAGCTATTGAACCCTCACAACCTCACTTCTTTATCAAACCATCACCAGTCCTACCTGCATCACTAACCTCGAGTGGAATTCGCCACTTCTCCCCAGTACCAACAACCAAATTGTCAACCATGAGCGGATCACACTTCAATCCAGTGCGACCAACCAAAATATCCTCAAGTGTATCTTGTCGCTTCGATCCAACACCGTCCACATCATCCTCAATCGTATCTCACTGCTTCGGTCTAGTGCCAGCTGCATCATCCTCGAGCGGATCTGAGTTTTTTTATAATTTTTTTCAAAAAAAAATTTTAAAAATTCAACCAGGTTAAAAATAATTTTTTTTACATCCCAAGGGTGACACACCATGTGCCGCTTTCGGTTCAGTTTCCGCCGGGCCAATGGCAGTTCTCCAAAACCCGCCTTGCGCCTTTGTGGAAATGAAAGGCGGCACACCAGTGCCCGCCTTTCGAATTGTTTTCTGCGAAAGGAGGTTGACCAGATGCCGCCTTCACCAAAAAAATCCTTACAAATAGTAGCCTCCCCACCCATCCTCCCTCACTCAAAAATCCCTCTCCTCTCTAAAATTTTGAGAGCTCCACTCTCTTAGTTGAGTTTTCCTTCGTGGTGCTTCCGGAGACGCAAGGAGTACAAGATTTTTGTGTAAAGCTTCATTTATAGGTAATTTTTTATTATTTTAAAGTTATTTATTTATTTAATTGTAATTAGTTAATTTAAAATTTTTAGGTATGTAGTAGTAGTTATTTAAAGAAAATAAATAAATAGATATATTATTAATGTTTTAATTAGTTAATATTTAATGTTAGATTATGGTATATGTAATTTAATATTATTAATGAATGAAGATTAGGGATAATTTATATAATGTTTGATTAAAGTATGTATAACATAATATTATTAATGAATGATATTTAGGGATAATAATAATTTGTTAATATTTTAGGGATAATTATATAATAATTAAATGATGATTAAAGAATATTTAAGTCATGAATAATGGGTAATTAACCATGGATGATTAATTAAGGAATGTTTAAGGGGTGATTAAGTGATGATTAATAGTTGATTAAGGGGTCATTGAGGTAATTAAGGAATGATTAAGTGATGATTAAGGGGTAATTTATGAGTGATTAAGGGGTGATTAACTGACGATTAAAGGGATGATTAAGGGGTAATTAAGGAAGGATTAAGTGATGATTATGGGGTCATTAAGGAGTGATTAATGGGTGATTAAGGGGTAGTTAAAAAATGTTTAAGGGGTGATTAACTAACGATTATGGGGGGATTAAGGAGTCATTAACTAATGATTACGGAATGATTAGGGGATGGTATAGGGGTAATTAAAGAATGTTTAAGGGGTGATTAAGGGGTAATTAAGGAATGTTTAAGGGGTGATTAACTAACGATTAAGGGGGTGATTAAGGGGTCATTAACTAATTAAGGGGTAATTAAGGAGTGATTAAGGGGTTAATGGGATGATTAAGGGGTAATTAAGGAATGATTAAGTGATGATTAAGGGGTAATTAAGGAGTGTTTAAAGGGTGATTGAGGGGTAATTAAGGAATGTTTATGGGGTGATCAACTAATGATTAAGGGGGTGATTAAGGGGCCATTAACTAATTATGGGGTAATTAAGGAATGAATGGGTAATTAAGGAGTGATTAAGGGGTTAAGTGGATGATTAAGGTGTAATTAAGGAATCATTAAGTGATGATTAAGGGGTTATTAAGGAATGATTAAGGGGTGATTAACGAATGATTAAGTGGTGATTAACTAACAATTACGGGGTGATTAAGGGGTCATTAACTAATGGTTAAGGAATGATTAGGGGATGGTTAAGGGGTAATTAAGGAATGTTTAAGTGGTGATTAAGGGGTAATTAAGGAATTTTTAAGGGGTCATTAACTAATGATTGAGGAATGATTAGGGGATGATTAATGGGTAATTAAGGAATGATTAAGGGGTGATTAAGTAACAATTAATGGGTGATTAAGGGGTGATTAACTGACGATTAACGAGTGATTAAAGTGGTGATTAACTATGGAATATTAGGGGATGATTAAGGGTGATTAAGGATTCATTAACTAACAATTATATGGTCATTAACAAACGATTAAGGTATGATTAAGGGGTCATTAAGTGAATATTAAGGGATAATTAAGTGGTGAATGACCGTCTCCTAACTGATTAACCAGCATATAAGTAGTGATTAACCAGCACATAAGTAGTGATTAACCAGCACTTAAGTAGTGACCGACACTTAAGTAGTGATTAACCAACAATGTAATTAATCTTATTTGTTAGAGATCCATGATCATATCTTTCAGAAAGTTAAAAATTATTCTACAAAACATTAGTGGCTTAATTTAGGATGGTTTTAAAATTTTGGTGTCATGAATGTTTATGTCGTTATCTAAGAAATTAAATCCATGTCTGGATACTACAAGTGGATGTGGCTCTGGCATAACTATAACTAGGGGTGAAAGCCCTGACAAGGAGTTTTGGGCCTGACCCGGGGTATCCTGGTACGTGAAAACGGGCCTTGCTGCAGTCCTTGTTTGACACTCCCAGGGGATATGCTTTAGATGATTGATATTTACTTCATGAAGTACTAAAATACCTTTAAGAAGATAAAAATGTTATTTAACATGTAACAAAACATTATTGACATATTCAGTGACTACTAAACATTTTTCATGTAGAGAGACATGTTTTCTTGTGTTTACTGCTATGGAAAGGTTATTCAAACCCAACAGGGAGCTTCTTATAGTATACAACCAACATCTATGGTTAACACATCTGATTGTGTAACCATAACTGATCTTGAAGATATAATTCTTGGTTTCTTAAATCTCGGTCATCATCAAGAGATAAATTCTATTAGTTATCGACATTTTCAATTCCCTGCCACGTTATGGCATCTAGATTGTCCATTGGCTACTGATGAGCATTGGGTCCAAGCGCGAACTTTATTTTCCCAATGGTCTGACGGTGCAATTATGGAGTTATATGTTGAAGTTTCTGATGTACAACAACATCAAAATGTTTGAAGTCATAGACATGCACAAATAGTTGTTGAAGAAGCTTCGTCCCAAGAAATTGAGGATGTTCTCCCTTTTGTAGAGGAGGACAACTTAGATGATCTTCCAGATTTATATATAAATCATTCTACAGATGAGGAATTTAATAATGATGGAACAGATGGGGAAGAAAATGATGATAGGGAGGGAGCTGGAGATGGGGAGGGAGCTGGAGAAGATAGGGTAGTGGTTTCTTGAAATAGAGTAGTTCAAGAACATTCTAGACCAACAATAAATCATCCACCACCCATTGAATCTTGGTCCAAAGCAATGGAACGTGTACATGAATTCAACAACAATGTTCTAACATCTGCAACAGAGTTTCCTGGAGTTATAGTGGACATGTTTAGTGATTTGGATAATACATTATATAATGGAAGGGATTTTCCATGTAAGGATGGGTTAAAGAGATTCTTAAAAAGATTTCATATTGAGAGTATTTGTAGATATGTAGTTGAGGCATCATGTCGAAAAAAAATACATCATACGGTGTGATAAATTTCATGAAGACTGTAGATTCAAGTTGAGGGCGATTCCAGACATTGCATTTGATGGATGGAGAATTTCAAAGATTGAGGCAACTCATTCTTGTGTTCAGCCAAACGTGACACAAGATCACACTGCATTGGATGCTGAATTTGTGTCAACTGTTATCGTCAAGTTGATTAGGACCTGTTAATATGTTCCTATTGCCCTTGTGAAAGAGAGGATACTTCAAATTTTCGGTTATAATATTTATTATAACAAGGCATGGATAGCGAAACAGAAGGCAATTGTGAAGGTCTACGGTGATTGGGATGACTCGTATCGGGTGTTGCCATAATTATTAGAAATTCTGAGCCACAACAACCAAGTTGTCTACCAAATAAATACAAAGGAACATGTGTTTGAAGATAATCGATTGGATCAATCTCGTGTTCAATTTCATCGGTTAATCTGGGCATTCCTCCCATGTATTTCCGCATTTCGTTTCAGTAAACAGTTCATACAAATTGATGGAACATTTCTATCTTGAAAGTATAGGGGAATATTATTGATTGCCGCATCCCATGATGGGAACCGTTAACCCCTTCCTCTTGCATTTTCAATAGTGGAGAAGAAAAACTATGAATCTTTGAGATGGTTTTTGGCATGATCAGCAACCATTTCACACGAATTCGAGGTGTTTGTTTGATATCTGATCGACATAGGGAAATAAATGAGGCAATCAATGCGGATCCTGATTCATGGAGGCCCCCAAATGTACATCATCGATACTTCATCAGACACATTGCTAGTAACGTGCGCAAAACCTTCCATAATGAGGCTATGAAGAATTCAATCACGAGGCTTGGTAAGTAATGCCGTCATTGATGTTTACTATATTAATTTAAATAAAAATATAATTTCTATGACCTGTGATCATATTTATGTAGAATATGAGCCAGATCAATGAAGGTTTGAGGTGCGTTATGAAGAAATCTGCAAGGCTAACCAAGAAGTGTATGATTATATGATGAATATTCCAAAAGAGAAATGGACACTGATTGTTGAGCCCTCTAGAAGATTGTTGAATTCTTCCTATGATTGCTGTTTTAATAATCACAAATCATCAATTAATTAATACAGTTCGATTTCTCATATACATAATCATAATCTCTTAGTAAGTCTATATATATTTGTTGGATCATGTTTTTATCTCTTTGTTATTGATTTACAAGTATTCTGGAAGTCCTCTGGATCAAAGGACAATGGTCACACCGATCCATATCAAAGGAAAACAGTCGCACCGATCCATATCAAAGGACAACGGTCGCACCGATCCATATCACAGGACAACGGTCGCACCGATCCATATCAACGGACAACGGTCTCACCGATGAAGATAAAATGAGTCACCGATCATGACACACCGATGCTGATCAAATGAGTCACCGATCATGACACACGAATGCAGATAAAATGAGTCACCAAAGATGTCTCACCGATGCTGATCAAAGGAGTCACCGATCATGACACACCGATGCTGATCAAATGAGTCACCAATCATGACACACCGATGCAGATCAATTGATTCACTGAATATGTCACACCGATGCTGATCAAATGAGTCACTTATCATGACACACCGATGGTGATCAAATGAGTCACCGATCATGACACCCCAATGCTGATCAAATGAGTCACCGATCATGACACATCGATGCAGATCTAATGAGTCACCGAAGATGTCTCACCGATGCTGATCAAATGAGTCACCGAAGATGACACACCGATGCTGGTCAAATGAGTCACCGAAGATGTCTCATTGATGCTGATGTTGATGACCTACCAAACACTTGACACACCGATAGTCATAAACATCTTTTTGAATTTCTTTATCTTTATTTAATCTAACCAACAGTCATATTAAGAATATTATAATGCTCTATCATTTATTTAATGAAGGTTGTTGAATGTCAAGGAACCGTACCTCGTACCTGAAAAAGAAATCATTTCTTTTACTAGAGCTCGTGCCATAAATACAAGAAGACCCTGCTGGTGCACATATACAAGAGTAACAACGACAAGACAGAAGAACGCAAAAGAATGGTGGATGAGATTGTCGTAGAAAAACACATAACCTCATACACACTCAAGCTTACTCAAGAAAAGTTTTGTACTTCCATGATGACATTGAAGAACTTCATTCACTACATTTCTCACTATCTCTGAGTCTGGATGCCAAGCAGACGACACTCTGTCTTTCAGACAAAAACCAGAAGATGACTCAGAATCATCTCTGATCAAACTCAAAGAGTCCAAAGCTTCATTGCAATCACTAGAGCCATTTCTAAACTCTATATCTCTACTCTGTGATACATTATTTCACATTTTGAGCAGTGTGTGTTATCTACGGCATTTAACACACACACGGTCTACTATACTTTAACTGGAGGATCTGTAAATCCTCACTCAAACTCTCACATCTTCTATTTCCCACTGAGGTAGTGGTAGAGGTCGTGTGTGACCTGGACAGCTGGTTGTTGTTGTTCTGTTTCCCAAGAATAATAGTGGTAGAGGTCTTGGACCTGGATAGTTGTAAACTGTTGTGAACCTCGATCCCGGGTGTGGATCAAATTTATACAAATTGTTGGGAGGACTAGGTCTCATCTTGAGACTGAACCTCTTGGTTATATCTGAAGTGCTATATCTTTCAAAGTTATTCTTTTATTCCACTGCTAATTTCTTTAAAACCAAAACTGTTTTAAAGTCACTTTGTTAATTAAATTTGGAAGTGTTTATATTAGTTGTAAATCAGAAAGTTGGTTTCAAAAGTTAATCAACCTTTCTATTTTGATTAACTGGGAAATAATCAATCCCTTGAGAGCCTAACTGAACCCTTACTTTGATATAAATTCACTACAATTTAATTCAGTATTTTATTTAGGGGTTTTGAAGAGAATGTTTTTAAAACAGAATTTTGAATTGGAACTCAATTCACCCCCCTCTTGAGTATCCACTCTGACCAAAAATTGGTATCAAAGGCTGGATTTAAATATTTTCTAAAAGTACCCCGTTTTCAACTGTGATTTTAGTTGTATTTTAATGTTCTTAAACTTTCTGTTATTTCTAAAATTTTTATCCCTTTAGAGTCATTGCTTTAAGTAAGCTATCATGGATAATAGAATTGAAGGTGTTGATACCAATAGACCACCATTTTTCAATGGCACTAACTATGCTCAGTGGAAAATGAAGATGAAAATTAATTTAGAAAGCATGGGTTTTGATATTTGGACTACTATAGAATCAGAATATAAAATTCCTACTACTGTTAGAACTACTTGGAATAAAGCTACTAAGGCTGCCTACAATAATAACTGCAATGATATGAATGCCTTGTACTGTGCTTTAGGAGATGAGGAATTTAATAGAATATCTTCTTGTAAAACGACTTATGAAATTTGGGATACCATAGCTGTTTCTCATGAAGGAACAACTAATGTTATGGAAATGAGATTGAATACTTAAACTATTAAGTATGATAATTTTATGATGAAGCCTGATGAACCCATTTCTGACATGTATCTCAGGATTAATGAAATTGTCAACACAATGACTTCTCTGGGAAAGGATGTTCCAACAAAGGAACAAATCATGAGAATTCTAAGATGTCTACCTGAAAGATGGAGGGGAACATCTGTCTCAACTAGAGAATCATGTGATATTGGTGAACTTCCAATCAAGGAACTAATTGGAATGTTGATGATGTATGAAGAGGAACTCAAGGTTAACAAAGAAGAAGAAGAAGAACCTAGAAAGAAGTCTGTTGCCTTCAAAACTACAACCTCAAAGAATAAGGATAAGGAAAAGCTTCAAGCTATCAATGAAAGATCAAGCTATGAAGTCAGTGAGAGTGATTATGATAGTGATGTTGAGATGGCTCACATTTCCAGAAGATTTAAAAATTTTTATAGGAAGAAGAAGTTTTTCAGAAAGTCAAACTACAAAGGTAAGTATGACAACAAAGGAAATTGGAAATGGAATTGGAAGAAATCGTACAAATCAGATGAAGTTGTCTGCTATGACTGCAAAAGAAAGGGACAAATAAAAGCAGATTGTCCAATGTTGAAATATAAGAAGAGGTATGATTACAAGGACAGTAAGTAGAAAAAGGTTATGAAGGATACTTGGATGGTTTTGAGGATAGCTCCACTAAATCTGAAGTTTCTTAAACTGAGCACATAAATAAGGAAAACATGTATTTTATGACAAACACTTCTGAGGTAACATCTGAAACTCCTACTTTAAATTCATATTATTCTGAAGGAGATTATGAATCAGAAAACATGTCAAAATCTAAACTATTTGAATATAGTGATATGTTAGAAGATACCTGTAATGAGCTGAAAGAAAAATTCAATGTTTTAAAGAAACTGTATGCTTTAACTGCTAAAAATATATCTGATCTTGATATTGAAGTAGAAAAGAATGCTCAGTTACTTAAAGAGAATATTGAACTACAATTATCCAATGAGAAACTAAAGAAAGACTTAGAGAAATTTACAAATGGTATATATACTCTTACTCAGATTCTAGGTAAGCAAATAGCACCTAGATACACTACTGGTATAGGATACCAACCTGGACAAAGGAAGATTACCAAAACTAAATTCATTCCTAAATCTGGACAGAATGTACCTAGTTCTGAAACTTCATATTCTTCAACTAGATATATTCATAGTTATGGATCTAATAAGGTTTATCTCTCAAATTATATTGATTCTAAAACTTTCATGAGACCCATAAGACAAATTTGGGTACCAAAAGATCTGATTGCTAACCTATCTGGACCCAAGAAGATCTAGGTACCAAAATCATTACCTATCTAAATCTGTTATGTAGGGAACCTGCTTAAATAGCTCCTATAGAAAGCCTTGGTATTTGGATAGTGTTTGTTCAAGACATATGTCTGGAGACTTATCATGCTTTAAAAGCTTAGTCAGAGTTGATGGAGGTTTTGTCACCTTTGGTGATAATTCTAAAGGGAAAATCATTGTCTTAGGCCAAATTGGTAACACTGACTCATTACTAATTTCTAAAGTTTTATTTGTTGATGGACTTAAATTCAATTTGTTAAGTATTTCTCAGTTATGTGATGATGGTTTTTATGTTAAATTTGAAAATGATTCTTGAAATGTTTTTAATTCTAAAAATGCTTTAGTGTTTTCTGCTTTAAGAAATGAAAATGTTTATGTTGTCAATTTAAATTCTTTAGCTAAGAAAAGTATTACTTGTTTAAATGCTTTTCATAAATAGTCTTGGCTTTGGAACAAAAGATTACGACACTGCAATTTACATTCACTTAGAAAACTTGCTAGGATTAACTTAGTTAGAGACCTACCCAAACTTGAATTTCTAGCAGACAAAGTTTGTAATCCCTGTCAAAAGGGAAAGAAACATAAAGTTTCTTTTATATCATAGAAAGAAGTTTCAACTTCTCAACCTCTCGAGTTGGTTCACATGGATTTATTTGGACCTTCTAGAGGTTATTGTTTAAATGGGAAGCATTATGTCTATATTCTTGTAGATGACTTTTCTAGATATACTTGGGTATATTTCTTATCTCACAAAAGTGAAGCATGTTCTTGCTTTGTAAAATACTCCAAGTCTATATAAAACCTTAGTGGACTTAAGATTAAAACTCTGAGAAGTGATCATGGCCATGAGTTTGAATCTTACTGCTCACACAGTGGCTACAGTCACAATTTCTCTGCCCCTAGGACACCTCAACAGAATGGTGTAGTAGAAAGGAGGAATAGAACCCTGCAAGAAATTGCTAGAACTATGATTAATGAGTATGACCTACCTGTTTATTTTTGGGCTGAATATGTAAATACAGCTTGTTATGTTATCAATAGATTCTTGATCAGACCTGTTCTTAAGAGGACCCCTTATGAGTTATGGAACCATAGGAAACCTATGGTTAACTACTTCAATGTTTTTGGCTGCAAAGTCTTTATTATTAATACTAAAGACCATTTCGACAAATTTTCATCCAAGAGGGATGAAGGAATTTTTCTAGGTTACTCAACTTCCAGTAAAGCCTATAGAGTTTTCAATAAAAGAACCAAATGTGTGGAAGAATCTGTTCACATCAAATTTGATGAAACTGATCCACATGAACCTAAGACCACTCTTGAAAATCTAGAAGATGATCTCTCTGGTTTGAACCTTAATGATAAAAATAGTGGACCTGTAGTTAAAACATCCAGTTTTGGAAATTTTCCAGACCCTGCTTCTGTTGAACCTCAACCTTTAGATGAACCTGAAATCTAGAGCCCTACCTTTTCTAGATCAACTAGAATTCTAAAGAATCATCCTGTAGATGCTGTTGTAGGAAATCTTGATAGAGGGATACCGACTAGAGCTTCTCATAGAAATCAGGTTGAACATCAAGCCTTCTTGTAACATATAGAACCTAAAAATATCAATAATTCTATCAGTGATGAATTTTGGGTAATGGCTATGCAAGAGAAACTAAATAAATTTGAAAGAAACAAAGTCTGGAAATTAGTTGAAAGACCTAAGGACACTATAACCATAGGCACCAAGTGGTGTTTAGAAACAATGTTGATGAATCTGGAAACATCATTAGAAACAATGCTAGGCTAGTTGCACAAGGTTACAGTCAAGAAGAAGTAATTGACTATGAGGAAACCTTTTCACCTATAGCTAGATTAGAGGCTATTAGGATCTTACTTGCCTATGCATCACATCTGAATTTCATATTATATCAAATGGATGTGAAAAGTTGTTTTTTAAATGGTTTTATTGATGAAGATGTTTTTGTAGAACAACCACCTGGTTTCACAAATCCTAATTTTCAAAATCATGTCTTTAAACTTTCTAAAGATTTATATGGTTTAAAATAAGCTCTAAGATCGTAGTATGAAAGACTTTAAAACTTTCTTATTTAAAAAGGATTTACAAAAAGAATAGCTGATCCCACTCTTTTTATAAAAAGGATTTCAAAAGATGTGTTAATAGTACAAATCTATGTTGATGATATTATTTTTGGATCTTCTAAAAATTCTTTATTTACTGAATTTTCAAAGGTTATGCAAAATGGGATTGAAATGAGCTTAATGGGAGAGCATAAGCATTTTCATGGATTTAAAATCTTTCAAACTAAAGATGGTATTATTCTAAATCAAAGTAAATATACTAAGGATTTATTAAAACGTTTTGGTTTTGATAGTATTAAGGAAAGTGATATACCTATGAGTACTACCTGTAAATTGGATGTTGATCAAACTGGGAAACCAGTTGATCAAACCTATTACAGAGGCATGATTGGGAGTTTACTTTATCTTACTACTAGTTGACCAGATATTATGTTTAGTGTGTGTATGTGTGCTAGATTTCAAGCTAATCCTAAAGAATCAGTCTAACTGGCTGTTAAAAGGATTTTTAAATATCTTAAGGATACTGTGAATTTAATTTTGTTTTATCCAAAAGGACAATCATTTGACCTAACTAGTTATTCAGATGCTGACATTTCTGGATGCAAGTTAGATAGGAAAATCACATCTGGAACATGTCATTTGCATGGAAAGTCCCTAGTATCATGGTGTAGTAAGAAACAGAACTCAGTTTCATTGTCAACTGCTGAAGCAGAATATATTGATGCTGGTAGTTGCTGTGCACAGATTCTGTGGATGAAACACACTTTATTGGACTATGGATTTGATTTTAAATAGGTTTCAATTAACTGTGACAATACTAGTGAGATCAACAAATCTAAGAACCCTGTGTCTCACTCTAGGACTAAACACATTGATATCAGACATCACTTTCTAAGAGATAATTATTAGAAAGATGATATTTCTCTAGAATGTATTAGTTCTAAACATCAATTAGCTGATATTTTTACAAAGACATTATGTTATGAAAGAATGAATTCTATTAAACCAGAATTGTGTTTGATAGATCTATGAAACTGATCTATGAAACTGATCTGTGAAACTGATCTGTGAAACTGATCTGTGAAACTGATCTGTGAAACTGATCTGTGAAACTGTTCTGTGAAACTCATCTATGAAATTGATCTGTGAAACTGATCTGTGAAACAGATCTGTGAAACAGATCTATGAAACTAATCTGTGAAACTGATCTGTGAAACTGGTCATTCTTTATTTTACTTTTTATTTTGTTGAGATTAATTAACTACTTTTATCTTTATTATGGGAACCCTAAATGATGAAATACATGATACACGACTATTTCTATTCCCCAAACCATCGACCTTTCATTTCTTTCCTACCAAACCTTATTTCTTCTCTTCTCCTCCTCTTCGAACCTTCTAACTTCATCTTTCCCCAGGATCGTCAAATGGCTAAGCATAAGAGACCGAGCAAAGGATCAGAAAGTCATGTAACTTCAAAGCGTGCTCGAGGCGAGTCGAGTAGTACCACTCAAAGATCAGTAAATCCGAACCAGGAAACTCGGATTGTTGCTGTAGAAATGGAAGTGAGCTCCGCCTGGCTTTTGACATGTAAGTCTCTATTGTTACAAGTTTTAGATTCACAAGGATGGAAAGCCTGGTTCTCAGATAACACTTGTGTATACTACCCAAAGCTAGTGGATGAGTTTTATATAAATCTGCAAGTTACATTAGATGGTGTCGAGGCTTCCAGAATGTCTTCTGTAGTGAAATGAATGAAAATATCTTTTTCATCTAAACCATGGGATGAATGTTTGATTGTACCCCATGAGGTTCGGTATGAGGATTATGCTGGAAACATTCCTCCAACCACTGAATACTTCTCTTATGAGTTAGCTTTAGAGCATTTGACTGGAAATAGAGAGTCAAGGAGAATCATAGCATCAGAGTTGGATGGTGAATTTAGACTTCTCTTTAAGTTTATTCATCAACAAATTTGCCCTAGGAAAGTATATTTTGCTGCTGTAAGATACCATGATGTTTTTCTGTTTTTTTTACTAAAGACCCATTAAAAGATCAATTTGTGTAGATATCTAATGGTGCACATAGCTGTAATGGTGAAACCTTCTATGAAAGCCACTTCCCTGTTCTATTCCAAAATGATCTCTGCTATGATAAAGAATCTGGAATGTGTTGATGAAGCTGATGAGATAGCTGAATCTAATAGTGCTTATTGTATTAAAAAAAATTTGTAAACGGATGAAAATAAACTGGAACACATGGAAGAAATGCAGGGTTGCTGATGAGGACAAGTTGTATGAATCTTACAATCCCACTGATCATGGAAAGAGGCCGAAGGGTTTGAGAGACCCTGGTTTGAAATCAGATGAGGATCCAATTTATTCTAATGATGAGGAAGAAGTAGATGTTGAAAGGAATAAAGACACTGAAGAGTCTGGTAAACAAGGGATAGAAGAAGCTAAAACAGAAGAAGGAAGTATGTCACCTTATTATTATAGGAGTGATCCTGATACTGTGAGCCCTAAGACAAGAATAGACATTAGATCTTCCAGTCCACCTTTAACCATAACTGAATCAGAACCAGTTCGTGCTGATGAAGATTCTAGTGACACTGAATTATCTGACAGTGACGTTTCTGTGAAGAATGGAAATGAGAATGTAGATGTTGATGATAATGATGATGATGGTAAAAACTGGCCAGTGGATGTTCTTGAAGTACCACCAACAGAAACACGTCAAACTGTACCAGAAACAGATGCCAATGGCAAGAGAGAATCTCTTTAAATCAGAGGAAAAGCAAGTTATGATAAACTAAAATATACTATGTGTGCTGTTGTCGGGGATGATTACCCTGGTTTTGCTGTTTTGGGTTTAGAGTATTCTGAAGACGAAGAAGAAGAATCAGAATCTACTGCTGTTATGATGGAAAACCAACCGGTTGAGGCAAGGTCTGCTCATGTTGTTGATGCTGCAAGTGATCATCTACCTAGTTCTACTGTCTCTCAGTCTGATTTTGATAAGTTCAAAATGGAGTTTCTTACTGCTGTGAGAGACACAGTCAGTGAAGAAATTTCAAATGCTATTAAACCAGACTTGTCCAATACTGGTGAGTTTATTGGCAGGCACATAGCCTCTCTAAATCAGATTCTGAAGGATCTACAATCTCGGTTAGTTTCTCTATCCAACGAATTTAGATCCACCATCTCTAGTATGATGGAAGTGTTGAGAAATCTGATTGACCATCTTATGAAGTCTGATCTGAGAAAGTTGAATGCTGAGATAACTCAGATAGTTGCTTAAGCCAGTACAGCCAAAGTAACCAAGATCACTACTCTTGAGCTAGAGGATCTAAGGAAGATTGTGCATGATGAATTGTCCGCCATTATGCAAGTTCATGATTTGGACTCGTTGAGGAAGATGAAGGAGCACAGTGATCACATTCATAAGATGGTAATAGTGTATTCAGCAGATGCCATTAAAGCTCAGAGAGAGATCAAGGAAAAGGTTGATCACTAATTTTCAAAAATCTATACCAAGCATGAGATGACCGCGAATTTCAAAGTGTTAGCTGACAATATGAGACTACCTCCAGTCACTCAAGCTTTCAAGACTCATGTTCGACAGTTGCAAGATTTTACTCCAACCTTGGAATACTTCATGAAGAATAAGGATGATTTTGAGAAGGCTATGTAGTATGGTGTAGAAGTTATTCATAATTTCATAAATCTTTTGAAGCCTTATCTGAATGCACAAGCCACCGCCATTGTGCATCCTACTACTGACCCTCTCGGTGCCTCTGATGTTGCTCCAAATCAGATCTCTGTTGCTCATGCTCTCTCTCAACTCCGACCAGTTCCTTAGAAATCTTCTCAACCAGCTCCTACAGCTCCACAGTAAATCCAGGTGGCATCCTCTCCTCCAACCTCCAGAGTCATCTTACCACTGTTTCAAATTCTCCCAGTTCAACCTGCCTCCATGCCTTCCAACTTACCAACCATTGATCCTTATGACAAGGGAAAAGCCCCATTACATCCCCAGAAATAGTAGTGCATTGTTTTTGATAGGGTGAACCCTGTTGTGATTGTACTGTGATGTCTTATAAACTTTATTCTCTTTTATTTTTATTTTCACTGTTGCCTTCTTTTAATCTCTTCTTTATCTGCTTTCCCTCTTTTTTGATTATCCCAAGTGGGGATAAATCTGTACATCAATGGATCTATGGGAGATATGGGGAGATGGGAGAAATCTGTATAACTATGGATCTATGGGGGATATGGGGGAGATTTATATCTTTTTATAGAAATTCTTGCATATGTATTTAATGGCTTAAATTCAGGGGGAGATTTATATCTCATTATGTTTTTATTCTCATTATTTCTTATTATTGATGATATATTATATTTATTTATGGCTAATCTTTGTGATTGGATAAGATTTGTGATTATCAAAAAGGGGGAGATTGTTGAGCCCTCTAGAAGATTGTTGAATTCTACCTATGATTGCTGTTTTAATAATAAAAAATCATCAATTACTTAATCCGGTATGATTTCTCATATACATAATCACAATCTCCTAGTAAATATGTGTATATTGGTTGGATAATGTTTTTATCTCTTTGTTATTGATTTACAAGTATTCTGGAAGTCCTCTGGATCAAAGGAAAACGGTCGCACCAATCCATATCAAAGGACAACGGTTGCACCGATCCATATCAAAGGACAACGGTCGCACCGATCCATATTAAAAGACAACAGTCGCACTGATCCATATCAATGGACAACGGCCTCACCGATGCAGATCAAATGAGTCACCGATCATGACACACTGATGCTGATAAAATGAGTCACCAATCATTACACACCGATGCAGATCAAATGAGTCACCGATGATGTCTCACTGATGCTGATCAAATGATTCACCGATCATGACACACTGATGCTGATCAAATGAGTCACCGATAATGACACACTGATGCAGATCAAATGAGTCACCGAAGATGTCTCACCGATGATGATCAAATGAGTCACCGATCATGACACACCGATGCTGATCAAATGAGTCACCGATCATGACACACCGATGCTGATCAAATGAGTCACTGATCATGACACACCGATGCAGATCAAATGAGTCATCGAATATGTCTCACCGATGCTGATCAAATGAGTCACCGAAGATGACACACCGATTCTGGTCAAATGATTCACCGAAGATTTCTCATCGATGCTGATGCTGATGACCTACCGATCACTTGACACATCGATAGTCATAAACAGCTGTTTGAATTTATTTATCTTTATTTAATCTAACCAAAAGTCATATTAGGAATATATTAATTCTATGTAATTTATTTAATGAATGTTGTTGGATTTCAGGGAACCATACCTCGTACCTGCAAAAAGAAATCATTTCTTTTACTGGAGCTCGTGCCATAAATACTAAAATCCCCTGCTGGTGCACATATACGGGAGTAACAATGACAAGAGAGAAGAGCGCAAAATATTGGTGGATGAGATAGTCGTAGAAAATCATAGAACCTCATACACACTCAAGCTTATACAAGAAAAGTTCTGTACTTCCACGAGGACATTGAAGAACTTCATTCACTACATTTCTCACTATCTCTGAGTCTAGATGCCAAGCAGACGATACTCTGTCTTTCAGAAAAAAACCATAAGAGGACTTAGAATCTTCTATGATCAAACTCAAGGAGTCCAAAGCTTCATTGCAATCACTAGAGCCATTTCTAAACTCTACATCTCTGCTCTGTGATTCATTATTTCACATTTCGAGTAGTGTGTGTTATCTACTGCATTTAACACACACACTGTCTCCTATACTTTAACTAGAGGATCTGTAAATCCTCACCCAGACTCTCACATCTTCTATTTCCCACTGAGATAGTGGTAGAGGTCGTGTGTGGCCTGGACAGCTGGTTGCTATTGTTCTGTTTCCCACGAATAACAGTGGTAGAGGTCTTGGACCTAGACAGTTATAAACTGTTTTGCACCCCGATCCAGGGTGGGGATCAAATTTATTCAAATTGTTGAAAGGACTAGGTCTCAGTTTGAGACTGAACCTCTTAGTTGTATCTGGTGTGCTATATCTTTCAAAGTTATTCTTTTATTCCGCTATTAATTTATTTAAAACCAAAACTGTTTTAAAGTCACTTTGATAATTAAATTCGCAAGTGTTTATATTAGTTGTAAATCAGTAAGTTGGTTTCAAATGTTAATAAACCATTCTATTTTGATTATCTGGGAAATAATCAATCCCTTGAGATCCCAACCAAACCCTTACTTTGATATAAATTCACTATAGTTTAAATCAGTGTTTTATTTGGGGGTTTTTAAGACAATGTTTTTAAAACAGAAATTTTAGTTGGAACTCAATTCACCCCCCTCTTGAGTATCAACTCCGACCAACACTAGCCTATGACGAGGGGAAGAGGTACAAACACATGACCACAAACATTGTGGAGTGTATAAATGGCATCTTCATGGGGCTTTGAAAGTTTCCAATTACTACCCTAGTTCAGGAGACATTTTATCGTTGTGTCAATTACTTCGTTGATAGACAAAAACTAGCCTCATATGGGATTCAATAGGGGAGAAGATTTGGAAAAATACTTTCCACGAGATATTGACAAGAACATTGAAGAATATTCTGGTTATCGAGTGTGTCTATTCCTTTGGGAAGACTCAACATTTGAAGTTCAAGTGTATTGTAACCCCATCACAGGTAACAACGGGGAAAAAGTAGTGGTACTTCTAGAAGAAAAACAATGTCAGTGTGGAATGTTTCAGGCATTAAGGTTTCCATGCGCACATGCCTTCACAACATGTACGTCTGTGAACATATTATGTGAAGCTTATGATGATCTAGTATACCAGTTGAATGCCATTGCTAACTGTTATGCTGCGCCATGGTTGCCTGTTGGGGAGTTTCGATATTTCCCAATGCCTGAATACCAGCCCACACTGATTCCTGACATCAGTAGATTATGACCATGTGGAAGACCGATGACCAACATGATACGAAATGAGATGGATTGGCCTCAAGAACAAGGGAAAAGGTTGAGATGTCATCTATGTCATCAAGAAGGGCATAACCGGAAACGATGTCCTAACATTGCTGGATCGAGTTCACACACTCAACCACAATGATGTGTTGTATCCAACATGATCTTTTCATGTAGTCAGTTATATGTTGTTAATATCAGAGATGAAGTTTTTAATAATTGTTTCACATTTACAAATGGAAATTCTATCCTTCCATTAAAGAACCTCTATATTCAATACTTTTAAATCAACTAATTTGAATATAATCTTAGAAAACAAAAACATTATTAAAAAAATGTTATTTTTCACCGAAGAAAAAAAATTATTAAAAAATTTATCATAAAGGATCTTCAAGAAATCATACATAACCGGGATAAAATGTTTATATATTTAAATTTATGACACCATATATTAAAAAAAATAATTTTCATGGTAATAACATATCTAAAGACACGATAGATAAATGTTCTCCAAAATAGGATGACATTCCCTTAACTTTTTCTAAAAAAAACATCACATATCATTCATTATATGAATCATAACATTATATTAAATTTAACATTTATATTGACATTTTATAGTGAATACTAATTTCCTTTTCTGGCTTCTAGATGGATGATATTCCACTCCTCACCGAGCTGCATAGGCATGTTTCTCGTGATGTGATAGAGGGTCGGGATGTTCGATGGATTAGGGTGCGGCGAGCACACCATTTTCGACACATGGAACCTCCAGCTGCTATTATACCATACTTACGTCGTGCTGGAATCTACGACATTTCTATTTCTGATTTCACTTACCCATTTCATCCCCTTCTTGTTGCCTTGGTCGAGAGATGGAGACAAGAGACTCACACATTCCACTTGCCAGAGGGAGAGATGACTATCACCTTAGAGGATGTGGCAGTGCTACTCAGTCTTCTAATTCAGGTAGATGATGTTATTGGACCCACCAGTGGGGATTGGGCTAAGCTGGCACAAATATTATTAGGTGTCGATCTTTTGGATGATCATACTGCTACAGATGGTGGGTCCATATCTATGCCTTGGCTTGCTTTGTAGTTTTCACATTGACCTACTTAATCTAATGAGCAGAACATCATGTGTTATGATAGGGAATATATCTTACGACTTATTGGATGTACATTTTGTTCAGATCACTTGGGTGTGCATGTGCACATGATATATCTTAGATTACTGGAGGACTTTGATCGGATCGGGAGATATAGTTTGCGATCTGTATGTTTGGCCTACACTTATTGAGCATTATGTACGATATGCCACTCAGATCACACAGATCTTGGAGGATGTGTCGTCCTTATATAGTTGTGGGCATGGGAGTGCATCCCTGTCCTCACCCATGTTACTGTTGGTCAGAGGCTTCCTATTGATGTGCTACAGGACGCTCTACATGGACGATGGTATGATCTATCATATTTATTTGTTTCTGATTGTATTATGATTTATTATATTTAATTTCTGATTATTTATTACTTTCAATGTTGTATTTGATAGGTGGTTCCAGTAACATCGCTTCATCGATGCTCCGACCACAATTTGGCTACATATAGTATAATGTTGGAAAATTTACTACCTGACAGCGTACGTATATATCATCATTTTCGTTTTTTGTTAAAAAATTTCTCTGATGAAATGTCACATGTCATTACAGATTCATTGGATGACATACTGGAGTCTGGTTTAGGAGTTACCTACATACTGTACTGCTGGTCTTCATGAGGTTATGGCTGTAGTGCCACTCATTCACTTTCGTATTATTGATGGGCACAAGCCCGATAGTGTTATGCGTCAGTTTTGCTGTGTTCAGCGGATTCCACCTGTACCACGACAGTTACCAGTGCTTCATGGCTTGAAGATCACGGGGAGATAGCATGTCGATTGGCAATGATGTCATGCCCAGTATGTCGCCATCTGGGACAATAGAGAAGAGCATCGTATCACAGGTGTACGTACGATGTGATTCTACCTATCAGATCTGGTAGAGTATGATCCATGGTATAGAATGAAGTCTATATTGTATTATACTTAGCACAAGAGAGGGATTTAGGATCTGGTATGTCAATAAATTTCACATAATATATTTATTACACTAATTTATAATTCATTTTGAATATTTTTACATCATACCAGACTACGACGACTATGTCGCATGACTGATCTAGAGGAGGAGGAGGTTGCTAGTTTATATGTGATCCTTGCTGATTTGGAGGATACGATGCCAATTTGTCGATCTATTCATGATTGTATCATCCATCCTAGAACCTAGACGTATGATGTTACTGATCAGGAACATGATGCTCTTATCCCAGGAGATGGGGGTCCACCTCAGGAACCAGCAGCAGCAGCTGGTGTTGCTCCCCAGCGACGACAATGGAGACAGAGACAATGTCCTACTGCACGTGAGCCCTCACCTGTTCCAGAGGCACATGTCGGTTCTCTATCAGTCCAGCCTCACTCGTCTGGGTTTGTGCAGAAGGATTCAGTAGGATTCAGCATGGGATCCATCAATTATGACCAGATATCCACTGTATTCGCCAGATATTTATTTTCACGGGATTTATCAGGGTCATCTCCCATGCCGCCATCTTTAACACCGGATCCTTCACAGCTTATATGGTTTCCCAAGGGTATAATGACATCCCCTTCTAATTTTGTAGTGGGAGAAGGATCTCGTGCACACGATGACATCCCTCCAACACCTCCTTCCATGTAGACTATGACAGGGGATCCTGTGATTGATGTTCCATTGCCCGAAGATCATCCCTCTCCAGGTCATCGTACTCCATCCCAGCATGGAACACGTCGCTCTTGATATGGACGTACCATTCACACACCACATTGTGGGACAGAGCCTCACCATAGACACTGACATTACTTCTTCATGTAAATGTTTTCTATTTATTAAAAATAGTGCATTACTTTTACTTTAAAAGAATTTATTAAAAATTATCAATGTCACATAATTTACAATCTTTCAAAAACACCTATGTGGAACATCATAATAGTCCAAGTACGTGACTTTGAAAGCTTATAAAATATAAACTATAAGACCGATATGAATGAAAATTAAAATATGAATTAAACATATAGGAGATAGTTGAAAACAAAATGAATTTCTTAAGAAATGTCCATGATAAATAATTTAAAAGGTTTCAAAACCACATTTTTGAAACTAAAAAATGTTTCGAGTAAGTGACATTGAATGTGCAATGCTATGAAAAACCATTAGATGAAATGTGTCAGTTCCCCACTAGATGTGCATGTTCCTCCAAAATTTTTAGGCTGGAGATAATCCACCATAACTTCCACATAGACTTATGCCTTCCATGGATTAATGTCAAACACTTCATCCCAGTTGTTTACATTATAGGGATGTAATACTTCATTCCTTTGAATATGCACATTACCATGGACATATAAATTCATCATTTTTCAAGAAAAACTACTAATCTCATGTTCACTAAAATACCCCTTAACGTAAGAAAGATACAAATAGTGTAAGTACCCAATAGCAAGCTTCCAATCCATTTTGACTGGGCTATGTGGAAGGATTGGTGTGTTCATCTGATTAAAAATTTAAAAGGTTTCAGAACCACCTTTCTGAAACTCAAAAATGTTTCAAGTAAGTGACTTTGAATGCTTATAAAATATAAACTATAAGATCTATTGAAATGAAAATTAAAACATTGATTAAACAAATAATTATTAAATGAAAATAAAAACCATTTCTTAAAAATTGTTGATGAAATACAATTATAAATTTTCAAAAACACTTCTTGCAACTCAAAAATATTTCAGATATGAGACTTTGAAAGCCTATAAAATATAAACTTAAAGACTCATATAAATGAAACATAGAACATAGATTAAAAATATAAGAAGTAGTAGAAAAGTAATTAGTTAATTCTGGTGAGGGGAAAAACTATTAGACCCTAGAATTGAAGGATAATGAGGATGATAAGGAAACATCAACCCCCACGCCCACCCCTTCCACCCATTCAACCAACTTCGGTAACTCATATAGAAGTAGCTTTTCAAAAAAATAAAATGTCACACCACCACAACTTCCTACATCCATATTAACCCCCCATTTTAGTTTCATTAAATTTGGACAACCCCCATTTTTACCAAAGTCAAAGATGCACTATTAAATCATCACGTTTCATCCCCAGCCTCAATAATACAAAATGCTTTGAGGGATGAGAAATGATTCGGTGCATTTTAGAACATTGAAAATATTTCAATAAGGAGATCCTCAATGAAACAGAATTGGGGGTTGAAAGGCACCCAATGTTATGAGGAGCTCGTTTTTTAAAGGCACCCAATGATATAAAATGCGCTGAATCATTTCTCATCCCTCAATGAATTTTTTATTTTTGAGGTGGGGTTTGAAAGTGGTGGATTAATAGTGCATCTTTGACTTTGGTAAAAATGGGGCTATCCAAATTTAATTAAACTAAATTGGGGGGTTAATATGGATGTAGGAATCTATGGTGGTGTGAAATTTCATTTTTTTGAAAAGCTACTTCTATATGAGTTACTGAGGTAGGTTGAATAGCTGGAAGGGGTGGGCGTGAGGGTTGATGTTTCCCTGGTATCCTCATTATCCTTCAATTCTAAGGGTCTAATAGTTTTCCACCTCACCAGAATTAACTAATTACTTTTCTACTACTTATTATATGTTTAATCTAGGTTCTAAGTTTCATTTTTATGAGTCTTTAAGTTTATATTTTATAGGCTTTCAAAGTCTCATATCTGAAATATTTTTGAGTTGCAAGAAGTGTTTTTGAAATCTTATAATTGTATTTCATCAAAAAAATTTAAGAAATGGTTTTTATTTTCAATTAATTATTATATGTTCAATCCATGTTTTATGTTTCATTTCAATAGATCTTATATTTTATATTTATAGGCTTTCAAAGACACTTACTTGAATCATTTTTGAGTTTTAGAAAGGTGGTTTTGAAACCTTTTAAATTATTAATCAGATTAAAACACCAACGATTCCACATAGCCTAGTCAAAATGGATTGGAAGATTTCTATTGGGTACTTAAACTATTTGTATCATTCTTACGTTAAGTGTTATTTCAGTGAACATGAGATTAGTAGTTTTTCTTGAAAAATGCTGATTGTATATGTCCATGGTAATGTGCATATTCAAAGGAATGTGGTTTTAATTCTCCATAAAGTAAACAAACGTGATGAAGTGTTTGACATTAATACATGGAAGGCATAAGGCTATATGGAACTTAAGGAGGATTATCTTCAGCCTGAAAATGTTGGAAGAACTTGCACATCTAGTGGGGAAGTGACACATTTAATCTAAAGGTTTTTCATAGCATTCCACATTTCTAGAATCGCTCTTTCTGATGGTATAATACCTCCCTTATCATCTCACCTTACCAAGTAAAATTATCTAGAGTTTTTGAGGTAGATTTATACTCAGGGGCATGACAAAATTGCAAAGAAGTTTCTATTTTGTGTAAAGCACAGAAGCTGGTTGAGGTTTTCATTACTGGAATGCATCTGAATGCTACGACAAAGTAAGTAGGACTAAGTTAAAATTAAAATTTTTACTGAATTTTTTTGTCCAAAGGATGCAACTGGTGTGCTGCATTTGTTATTTAATTAAGGGAAAAGTCGGAACACCAGGGGCCTCCTTTCTTCAGCGCTGAAATGCCCCAAAGGTGGCACATGGTGTGCCGCATTTGTGATGTTAAAAAAATATTTTTAACCTGGTCATATTTTTAAAATTATTTTTTTGAAAAAATGTAAAAAAAATCTCAGCGGATCTCGCTACATTGAAACATCCTCGAGCGGATCTCGCCTCTTCATACCCGCGCCAGAAATACTTGTAATGAGCAAACCCTACCGCTGCATTGTTGGTCCAACACTAGTACCAATAACCTGCCGAGCATCCTCTCTTCGTGTAGTGTCCTCACCGTCGACCCACACAACCCCAAAGAAATGAGGGATTGACACGATTGCTAAACAACAACCATCATTGTAGGTCGGGAGTGACTCCTGCAACCCTAGACGCCGTTTATAATTTTTTATATAATTATAACTATAAAAAATTATTTTTATCACAATTTTAAAATTATATATTTATATAAATATATATTTATTGTATATTTATTATATTTATATTCTTTTGAATATATATAATTAATATAATAAGTAAATATATATTAATAAAATTATAAATAAAATAAATTAAATTATTGTAATTTTATAATTATTTAAATAAATATATATAAATTAATAGTTATTAAAAATAATAATAAAAATTATATTTAATATATATATTTATTATATATATTTAATATATATAATTGTAGATATAAAAAATATATTTATTATAATTTTCTAATGATAAATAAATAAATATTTATTAATAATATTTAAAAATTTATAAATATATATATATTTGTATAAATATATTTACTATATATATAAATATAAATATTTATTTATTTATTTATAATTATAATTATAAATAAATATATTTATTATATATATAATTTTCTAAATATATATAATAATAATAAAAAATTATTTTAATTATATCTTTATCAGCGCTTTCTATATTAGCGTTGACAAAACAACCCTTTATCATCAGTTTTTAACAAGCACTGATAAAAGCATTACATGATTTTATAAATGAACCCTAATAGTTGGATTCTACAATCTCACGCCTCAAGGTATCATGGAAGTTGAACTCTATAGCTACTAACTCCTCCTCTACCATCGTCATCCTCTCCACAGCCGCCAACCCCTACTCTACCCTGACGATCCTCTTCTACCCTGAATCCCTCCTCCACCACAAACCCCACCTTAATTCTAAACCCCACCTCTGTCATTTTTCGAACCCCACCTCCACCATAAACCCCACCTCTTCCTCGAACCCACCTCTGTCGTGAACCCCACCTGACACAGAACCCCACCACCACCACGAACCCCACCTCCACTGTGAACCCACCTCTACTATGAAACCCACCTGCTCCGCCAACCCCCACCTCTTCCACAAGCCCCTCCTCAGCCAAAGCCCCTTCTTCGCCACGAACCCCATCACCACCACAAACCCCTCCGCCTCCACTGCCACCACCACCTACCCTATCACCACCACAAACTCATCCCTGACCATCCTCTTCTGCCCCGAATCCAGAGCCCCTCTACTGGTTCCCCGTACCCGGTTCTCCACATGACCTCAAGCGCGTTTCCCCAAACACAAGAGGCGGCCGAATAGCAGCAAGGGCCTTGGTGAGTCAGTGGAGAAACTATTCCCTCATTTGGTAAGGTATTCAATAAAAAAACAACAGTTAACAGTGGAAGAAGTAACAACATTCATAACAGCAGAAACCAAAAAGCAGATGAAATGAATATATAGCAGTGATGACAATGATGCAGTAGGTACAAGTATCTATGTAATGCATAAAACACAACATTGTGCTGGAATAAAACTGAAAACAAGTGTAAGAGAAAAACAAAATAAAGTCCTCAGCATCATGAGCCCTGGCTCGGTCCCATGCTCTCCACCTCCAGTGCAATCAAGAACCTGAAGTAGAAGGGTGCTTGCCCTTATGTATACCTGTAGCAACATATTCTGCTTGGGCCCAAAAGCATGGCCCAAACAAGGTGTGAGACACAATCCCAATAGGAAATCACCAAACGATTTATGCCTAACAGTCAATGAATACAATGCAAGTAATAAAACAAGAAGTAGTAAAAAGGAAAGCACTAGCAGATACAATCCGTAGTTCTAACAAACAAAGTACACAAGTAAGAAGCCAGCAACAGGGAGAAAATAGGTAACCCACTGGGTATCTCTCACAGCCTAACCCCTTTGGTTCAACCTATAAGTACCAGAAAGCCTCTAGGAGGAACACGCAGTCTCAGACCTCTAGTTCAGCTCTGAAAATAATAGACTCTCGGGGGAAGCAGTCACCGTCAATTCCCCCCTATAGTCTCATATCATGATAAAGGCTCTTTGGGGAAACACTCAACATCTATTCCCCTTGTGGCCTGCGTCGAGGAACTACATACACTATGAGGAATTACTCAACGTCAATTCCCTCAGTGGTATCGTATCATAATCAAAAGACACTCTGGAGAAGCCCTTCCATCAATTCTCCATTTGGTCTACTACTCTAGGTTCCCATAGTCCTGAGTGAAACTAAACATGCTCAACGCACATTTACATTGTCCATGTAACCTCAAAAACTACTTGGCTATAAGCTAAGGCTCTACAACAAAATAAGGCAAAATTCAACAATCCTACAACTAGGCATGGAAACTGGAAAAATGTGAAACAGGTAGAACAAGAATAGAAAACCTCCAAGGTACAGTAAAGCTACCATAATCATAGGCAAAACATTTACTCTATCAACCAAGAATATCATGCAATACATCAAGGAAAAAACAGGAACACCCAATACCCCGTTTAAGGGTATTGGTGGAATTTGCACAAAATATTCATCAAATTTCTACATAAAGGAACAAACCACCTACCTAAATCCTAGGAGATTAATATAATTTAACCACGATGACAGATTCCCCTTGGAACGATGTAGATCTGAGAAGACGCACAAAACACTCAACCTACGATAACTTGGAAACCTGGAGGAATAATGAAACAAGACTCAAGCAGAAGGGAGAGATAACCGCTGTGATTCTAACGCAATTGACCACAATCGAATCAGAGAACGGACGAAGAGGTGGGAGCTTGTCGAAGGTCTGGCCATATGGTCTCTCTTAGGCAGACGAAATCTAGAGAAGAAGATATAATTGGGGTTTAGCCATGTCCCCGGTCCGTTTAGTGAAAAAAAAAGAAAGTACACGGTGTGAACTTTTAGAGAACACGACGTGTACTGGGTCCTTTCCGTAATCTGCCAAAATCGGCCTCCACGTCACCCCTACACAATGTTTGTGTGGCCCGGGCACGACCAACACACAGATTCGAGCCGGATCAGAGTACACGGCGTGTACTCAAAAAGTACACGGTGTGTACTTTGAAAATTTCCAAAAAAAAATCATTTTTCTTAAAAACTCCAAAAAATGGAAAAACATACCTGAATGAAGATCCAGGTTCTTACAAACTTCCCCCCTTAAAGATATTTGTCCCCGAATTTCCCCAACGGGGTGTAGAAGAAGAATCCCCGAACAGTTTCGACCACTGCAATCGTACATCGGCCTCCCTCTCCCAGGTCTCATCCTGTACTCACCGGTTCTGCCATAACACTCGTACCAGAGGAACAGTCCTCCCATGTATAACTTTCATAATGCGATCGACAATCTGGATAGGATGCTCCTCGAATGACACATCTGCTTCGGGCTCGACTTCTTCAGGATGATTGACATGAGATGGGTATGAAAAGTAACGCCAGAGCTGAGAGTCATGAAAGACGTCATGCATATCCCAGTACCTCTTAGGTAGCTGCAATCGATAGGCAACCTGCCAAACTCTCTCCAAGACCTCAAACAGCCCGACATACCGCGGTGAAAGCTTAACTTGTCTCCGAATCCTTTTCTGTCCCAACCTCGGTATGACATAGAGGAACACCTGATCTCTGAGCTCAAACTCCAGAGGTCGTCTCTGCTAATCAGTATAAGACTTCTGTCAAGTCTATGCCATAGCCATCCGCTTTCGAATCAGCTCTATCTGCTCTGAAGTCTCCTGAATGAGACGAGATCCCAGCAGAGCTGCCTCTCCGGCCTCCAGCCAGCATAAGGGCGATTAGCATGGCCTACCATACAATTCCTTATATGGAGCCATCTTAATGGTCGCCTGGAAACTATTGTTGTAGAAGAACACCACCAGAGGGATATTCTTCTCCCATGAACCGCCAAAGTCTAGGATGCAAGCTCGGATCATATCCTAAAGCACCTAGATCGTGAGATCGGACTGAACATTAGTCTGGGGATGGTATGCCGTACTCAAAAGTACATGTGTATGCAAGGTCTTCTGAAGTCCCTTCCAGAACTGAGAGGTAAAGCGCTCATCCATGTCTGAAAGAATGGAGTGCGGAACTCCATGCAGACGAATGATCTCCTGGATGTAAAGTCATCCCAGATCATCAACACTGAAGGTCTCCTTAATCGGCATGAAATGCACAACATTTGTAATCCTGTCGACGACAACCCAAACAACATCGTTCCCTCGAGGTGACATCGGCAACCCAGTCACGAAATCCATCACGACATCATTCCACTTCCACTCCGGAATGGGTAAATAATGTAAAAGGCCTGCTGGTCGTTGATGCTCTGCCTTCACCTACTAATATATATTACCTCTCATGATGAAACCAGAAACATCCTTCTTCATACCTGGCCACCATTACTAGTGATGATGATCCTGATACATCTTGGTGACGCCAGGATGAACTGCCCAAACTGAGGAATGAAAATCCTGCATCAGCTCCTCGCGTTTGTCTTCTGCCACCCATACACGTCCCTGGAACCACAAGATCTAATCCTCTCCCACTTCCCATCTAGGAAGAGGGTCCACTCCTGACACACTCTACTGGAGAACTAAGCCTTCAGAGTCTGATAGATGCCTCATCTGTACCCGATCAATAAGTGTAGAGGTAACAACTACAGAAGATAAGAAGGTCTGTCCCTATCTATCGTGCACAACTAGATGCATCTTAGAGAATAGAGTCATCAGCTAACACTCACTATTGGCCTCCTGAACTGCCTGAATCTGAGTTCTCCTGCTCAGCGCATCTTCCACTTCGTTGCCCTTCCCTGGCGTATAGGCGATCATGAAGTCAAAAGACTATAGATACTCAATCCTCCTGCGCTGCCTCAAATTCAGATCACACTGAGTGAAGATGTACTTGAGACTCTTATGGTCAGTGAAGAACAAAATGTTCTCCCCTTGTAGATAGTGTCTCCAAACAGCGTATGGCATGAACAACAGCTGCCTACTCTAGATCATGCGTCAGGTAGTTCCTCTCATGTGGCCTCAACTGTCGAAACCCGTACACAACGACTCCATCCCCCTGCATAAGCACATCTCCCAGCCCGATACCTGAAGCATCATAGTAAATATTGTATATCTTTTATGGATCCGGAAAGACTAGTATCAGTGCTAACGTCAACCTCTATTTCATCTCCTGAAAGGCTGACTCAAAAGAATCTGACCATAAGAACATCGCCCCCTTCTTGTTCAGACCTGTTAAAGGTGCTGTTAGACGAGAAAAGTCCTGAATGAAGCGTCTGTATTATCCAGCCAGCCCTAGGAAACTCCGTTCCTCAAATACATTCTTCAGCTGTAACTAGGAAACTACAGACCTCACTTTCTCTGGGTCCACTGATACTCTTACCTCTGAGATGATGTGACCCAAGAAGTGAATCTGATCCATCCAGCAGTGGCACATCGAGAGTTTTGAATAAAACTGATGCTCTCTCAGTGTACTCAGAACGATCACAAGATGTGTGGCATGGTCGTGTCGAGTGTGAGAGTACACCAAGATATCATCCACGAAGACAATGAAAAAGGAGTCCAAGTAAGTATGGAACACTCGGTTCATCAGTGCCATGAAAATGGCAGGAGTGTTGGTGAGACCGAACGACATGACTGTATACTCGTATAGACCATACCTGCTACTGAAGGTTGTCAGTGGTATATCTGATGGTATAACACACAACTGATGATAACCGGACCTCAATTTGATCTTATAGAACACCCGAGATCCTTGAAACTGACCAAAAAGGTTTTCAATTATTGGAAAAGGATATCTATTCTTGACCGTCAACTGGTTCAGCTTCTGATAATCCACACAAAGCCGAAGGGTACCATCATCCTTCTTTGGAAATAGGACAGACGAACACCAAGGATAAGTACTGGGTTGGATGAAACCCTTAGCCTGTAGCCCCTCCAACTACTTCTTGAGCTCCTACAACTCAGGTGTGGCCACCCTATAGGGAGTAATGGACACCGGTGCCACTCCTGGCACGATATCAATAGAGAAGTATACCTCACGCTCCAGAGGCAAACCTGAAAAGTCTTCGGGAAAGATTTCCATGAAGTGATCCACCACTAGAGGAAAATCCAACTGTGGAGTCCCTTGATCATCTAGATAAATACTAGAAATCTGGGTCGTCACCCCTCATAGCCCAAGATACTCGAGTCATGGATGACTTGCCTGAACGTACCACTCTCCCTTATTAAGAAAAGACTCGACGTCTGGTGAATCGAAACTCACTCTATGGAGATAGCAGTCGACGACTACCTGAAAGGGAATAAGCCAATCCATGCCAAGGAAGAATTCATAGCCTGTCATCTCTATGACATAGAGATCCCATAAAAAGTGATACCCTGCAACCTCAAGAGGGAACTCTCTACACTGTCGTACAATAGATGTCCTCATCCCCAATGGTGTGTCTAGCGTCAACGAGTCAGCAGAAGAAAAGACACAGAGTCCAAGGATCTCCACAACAGCAACATAGATAAATCTATGTGTAGAACCAGTATCAAAAAGGGCTGAAGATAAAACTGAGGCTACTAAAATCGTACCTCGAATAGTAGAAGGGCCAGAATCCTGCTCCTGATGAGTCTGCTCCACGGAAAATGACTAGACGATACCACGACCCTGTGCCCCTGACCGACCACCCTGAGTTGAGCCTCCCTGCTGGTGTTGAGGAATAGGTGGCTGACCGCCACGACCTCGACCTCCACCTCAGCCTGAACAGCCGGAACTACTCCAGTTCCCCGATTGGTGAGAAACTGGTGGTGATGCTCCTAAACGAGGAGTCATGGAAGAACCTCGGTCACCATCTACTGGTGAGAAAACCTGACATAAATGATGAAGGTGACCCATCATGCCGCAATATAGGCACTCCACGGGGTCCCTTTGGCACTGCGGCCTCATGTGCCCTGACTAGCCACACTGGTGGCATATCACCTGACTGTCTGACGATGCATCTCACATCCTCGGATCACCACGTGTAGGCTCTCTACGGCACTTCATGCTGTCATCTAGAGGCAAAATAGCTCTGGAATCAGAACCGCCCTGGCTCAAATCTCCAGAGTCTCTCAGATTGTGATCCGTAATCAGTGCCTGGTTGATGATGGAAGTAATGGAAGTCAGGTGGAAGATGTTCCCTTGTGAGCGGATCTCTCGCCTGAGACCATCCTCAAAATTCCTATATAAGAACATCCCACTCCCATATCGGAGGGGCGTTAAGCGCTATAGCTCAGTTAAACGAGAAAAATACTCCATGACGGAAGAGTGCCCTGCTCTATGCTCAAGAAATCCCGGGCTCGGTTGGCCCTCAGGGTCTCCGAAAAGAAGTAGTCATAGAACACGTGATGGAACTCCTCTAAAACCATTGCCTGCTGCTGACCTACCTGTGAGATCACATCCCACCACCTCTTAGCGGAGTCTCGGAGCATGTAGGTGGTGAGATTGACCCACCTCTCTGGAGGCATCTCCTGATGATCAAATATAGTTATTATGGCTTCCGGCTATGACTCTACAGCCTGTGGTCCTCCTTCCCCCGAGAACGTGGGAGGATGCTACTGCTGAAAACCCGTGTCAAATCTTCCATAGAGGTGGAAGGAGGTGGTTCTCCCTAGAAGGCATGAATCATCCTCATGAAACCTTCCCTGAACTACGCATCAGCACCTGTAACTAGTATAACATCCGGTGCCAAGGCTAGCCCGACTGGAGGATCGGCAGGAAGTCCCGGATCAGCCCTATCGGGCGTCTGATCACTACCTAATGACATACGTACAACCAAAGGACGTCTTGGAGGCATAGCTCAGAAATATCAAAAGCACCTTAGATGAGGAAAACAAGGATAGAGAACACAAGAGTACAAAACGAAAATAGGGGAAAAAACAAACAAGTTTACAAAACTCGACTACACGGCATATATAAAACTACACAGCGTGTATTCTTAACCCCCTGAAATGGGAGTGTACTTATTCCCCACATGTCGTGTACACTTCAAACTGCACAGCGTGTTGCACCCACACATGACGTGTACTTGAAAACTGTTCCCTTGCCTGAGTCTCCTTACACGGCTAACCCACACGGTCCGACTTAACCCGAGACTACACGGTGTGTTCATAACAAACACAGCATGTACTCGAGGACTTTTCCCGACCCGTGTTGTTGGCGACACAGATAAGTGCACGGATGACCCCTACACGGCGTGTTCCGAACAAACACGGCGTGTATAGGCTAAGGTGACACCGTCCTGTGTTGTTCGTGACATGGTCGGGTACCTGGACAGGACTACACATCATGTTCTGAAGATAACACAGCCTGTTGAAGAGAAGTCAATGCCCGCCCGTGTCATTCGTGACACGTCTGGGTACCTGGAAAAGGCTACACGGTGTGTTCCAAACAAACACAGCGTGTGGAAAAAAAGTTAATGTCGACCCGTGTTGTTCGTGACACAGCTGGGTACATGGATCATTACTACACGACGTGTACCTACCATTCACGGCATGTTCCTAAATTTACATTCACAACACCGTGTTCTACTCACACGGTCAGTGACACGGCCTGAAAACTACACGGAGTGTATCCAAAAAGTACACACCATGTATTCTGGGTTTTCCTTGGCAGTAGCTCAGAAACTGCTCAGACTCCCAGAAACACTAAAACTAGGGAAAGGGGTGCCAAATTTTGATTTGGGAGGGCCCATACTCCCCGCGAATCAAAGCTCGACATCTCCTATAGTCACATACAATGGAAAACAACATCTCTCTAACATAAAAACATGAATTTTATCAAGAATCTATAATGAAAACATGCATAATCTACACAAACCCTATCACAACAACATGCAATCACTAATTCACCCTAGATGGCATGGAAAGAATGCATGGCATGTGATTTATAGAAGTGACTATATAATGCATGTGATGGCATACCCTCATCTCATCGGGTTGCGGCAGAAATAGAACCAATATATCAAAACCATAACAGCACAAGTCATGCGAATCACTCTAGGTAAAAACATATCAACCATAAAAACACGAAACTAGCAAACTGCAATGAACGAGGTAGTATGGCCTCTCTCTGTACATGGGTTAGCTACTCCCGAGCACAACTTAATACCAAGTACCGAATCCATCCTATCCCTGGCAAAAGTCTCCAAACAGTAAAGCAAGGGAAAATAACTCCTATGATACCACTTTGTAACAACCCGAATCTGGAGCCCCTCCACTGGTGCCCCATACCCGGTTCGCCACATAACCTCAAGCGTGTTTCCCCGAACGCCAGAGGCTGCCGACTAGTAGCGAGGGCCTTGGTGAGTCTGTGGGGAAACTATGCCCTCATTTGGTAAGGTATACAGTGAAAAAAAACAACAGTCAATAGCGGAAGCAGTAACAACATGCATAACAGTAGAAACCAAACAACCGAAGCAATGAATATATAGAAATGATGACAATGATGCAGAAGGTAAAAGTATCTATGGAAAGCAGAAAACACAACAATGTGTTGGAATACAACTGAAAACTAGTAGAAAAAAAACAAAATAAACTCCTTAGCATCGTGAGCCCCATCTTGGTCGCAGGCTCTCTAGCTCCAGTGCAATCAAGAACCTGAAGTAGAAGGGTGCTTGCCCTTATCTGTACCTGAAGAAACATAGTCAGCTTGGGCCCAAAAGCAAGGCCCAAAGAGGGTGTGAGATACTATCTCAACAGGAAATCACCGAATTATTTGTGCCTAACAGTCAATGAATACAAGGCAGGTCATAAAACAAGAAGCAACAGACAGGAAAGCACTAGCATCTACAATCCTTTGTTCTAACAAATAATGTACACAAGTAAGCAGTTAGCAACAAGAAGAAAACATTTAACGCTCGAGGTAGCTCTCACAGCCTAACCCCTATGGTTCAAACTATAAGTACCAGCAGCCCTCTAAGAGGCACACACAGTCTCACCCCTCTGGTTCAGCTCTGAAATTAATAGACTCTCTGGGGAAGAACTCACCGCCAATTCCCCCTATAGTCTCATATCATGAAAAAGGCTCTATAGGGAAGCACTGAACGTCTATTCTCCCTGTGGCCCGCGTTGAGGAACTACATACTCTCTGAGGAAGCACTCAACGTCAATTCCTCCTGTGGTGAAGTATCATAATTAAAAGACTCTCTAGAGAATACCTTCCGTCAATTATCCCTTTGGTCTACTACTATAGGTTCTCAAAATCCTGAGTGAAACTAAATATTCTCAGCGCACATGTACATCATCCAAGTAACCACAAAAACTACTTGCTATCAACTAAGTCTTAACAGCAAAACAAGGCAACAGTACACAATCATACAACTAGGCATGGAAACTAGAAAAACGCAAAACATGCATAAAAAGCATAGAAAACACCAAAGGTATAGTAAAGCTACCATAATCACAGGAAAAACAGCAACTCTAACAATCTAGAAAAGCAGGCAATACAACAAGGAAAAAACAGAAACACGCAATACCCTGTTCAAGGGTATTGGTAGAATTTGCAGAAAATATTCACCAACTTTCTACAGAAAGGAAAAAACCACCTACCTCGATCCAAGGATATCGATATAGGTGAACGATGATGACAGATTCCCCTTGGAACGACATAGATATAAGAAGACGGGAAAAACTCTCAACATATGATTACATGGAAACCAAGAGGTATCAAGAAACAATACTCAAGTGGAAGGGAGATCTCACAGCTGCGATTCTAACGCAATCAACCTCGATCGAATCGGAGAACGGATGAAGAGGCGGGAGCTCGTCGAAGGTCTGGTCATACGGTCGCTCTCGGGCAGACGAAATCTAGAGAATAATATGAAATTGGGGGTTAGGCGCAACCCCGGTCTGTTTAGTGAAAAAAAAGAAAGTACATGGCATGTACTTTTAGAGTACACGACGTGTACTGGGTCCTTTCCTAACTTCACCAAAATCAGCCTCCACGTCACCCCTACACAACGTTTGTGATTCCCGGGAATGAACAGCACATGGCTTTGACCCAGATCAGAGTACACAGCGTGTACACAAGAAAGTACACGGCGTGTAATTTGAAAATTTCCAGAAAATTTATTTTTCATAAAAACACCCAAAAAAAGAAAAACATAACTGAATGAAGATTCAGGTTAATACAGCTGACTCATCCTCTACCATCGTCGTCCTCTCCACAGCCGCCAACCCCTCCTCCACCCTGACCATCCTCTTCTTCCCCGAATCCCTCCTCCACCGCCAACCCCACCTTTGTTCTGAACCCCACCTCTATCGTTTGTCAGACCCCACCTCCGCCATACACCCCACCTATGCCTCGAACCCAACTCTATCATGAACCCCACCTCTGACACTGAACCCCACCTCCACCACAAACCCCACCTCCACCATGATCCCACCTCTTATATGAAACCCACCTTCTCTGCAAAACCCCACATCTTCCATAATTCCCTCCTTCGCCAGAACCCCTTCTTCGCCACAAACCCCATCACCACCACAAACCCCTCCGCCACCACTTCCACCACCACCTACCCCAACTCCATTACCGCAATACCCTACTGCTAATTCCAGTCCTCCAAATCTAAGGTATGTTACTATTTGATTTGGAATTCTTATATTGTAAATGATTAACTATAGGTTTTTAGTGTTTGAAATCTTTTTGATGTATAAACTATTTTTTTTCTTCGAGTCATTAGTAAATTTTTTGATTTGATTTTTGGGAATATTCAATGAAATGTTTGTTAATTTTCTCTGAATAGTTGTCTACGCCTTTCATACTATTAAAATTTCTAAATTTGGATTGATCTAAATGATAGAAAACATTTGGATGAGGTTTTTTGATATATAATAAACATTATAGGGATAGTTTTTTGACAAAAGTGTCATGATTCGTTTTATAATAGATTTATTTTGGTATATTGTTTAGATAAATTATAATTTTTTAAATGGATAAATTCGATGATACACATTTGAGTTAGAACTTATAATGAACGTGGTATCTGTGTTTGGGTTTTGATTAACATTTTGATGATTGATTTTTGATTAATCGATGAGTTTTCTACGTATGATTTTATAATATGTATTTGAAATTTTAACATGTTTAATTATGGGTTTTTATTTTTATTGAAATGATTCAATGTATGTTATAAAATGTTGAAACAATAGATTTATAAATGTTTTTCATTGATTATTATAGTTGGAAATTTTAGAAAAACATCATGGGAATATTTATGTACGGATGTAGGAATTCAAGAGACACGAGTTACAATATTATGGTCATGCATTTATAGTAACCCTATATTTGGTCTCGCACCCATTATTGGAATTTCTTTTTTGATGAGGCCATTAATAGTGAGTTTATTATGATGAATTTGTATTTAAAAAATATTCTAGTTGGATGGTTCCCTGAGTTTTTCAATGTAGATTATGTCCTTAGGCCATTGGTAGGTACCCATTAATGGTGGATGCGTGATATTTTTTTATTATTTTATCTTTTGGTTTTATCTTGGATAATTATATTTTCTTTAAGTGAAAAATATATGTTTTGTTAGTTTTATTTACTCAACCATATGTTATAAAATTACATTCATTATTTCCCATAAAACTAGAATTTGTTTGGTCTTTAAAATTGAATGGTATAAATTTTTTTATGATATCTTACTAGGAACCTTGCTCACACTATACATATAAACATTGGGGCGTATATTGACATTGTTCTCTATGATATAAGTAAAAGGAATGGGTCACAATTTTATAGTGGTGTTCATAATCACATATTCAATACACAATGATAATTAGATGTAGAGGTCACTATAGGGAATAAAGAGACAATATTAATTTTGTGTTATTTTAATATGTTTAATATAATGTTTCACCGTTGCAAATAAATTTCTTTTTTATTTGCCATTATATTTTCAATCATGTGTAATGCTATTATAGAATTATATTTTATAAAATGTTGGTTATTTTTATTCATGTATCTCTTAAAAGTGCTTCTCATGAAATTTCTGTCTTTGTGGAAATGCCTAAGTGGAACCTTTAAAATTATTCAAGGGTTTTGAAATGTTTCTTAAACAATTATATGTGTTCACCAAAACCTTCTTTGGTTTTAAATATCTTTAAAATGATTTAAACACTTGGAATGGAGTTAGATTGCATGCCAAGTGTTTTTCAACTCACCCAATTGACTCTATAAAGTGATGTGAATGTTTTGAAATCATATTTAATGTTGGTATAATTTTAACAAGGGGTGTGTAATGTTTTAAAAGAAAAAATTTAAAATAGAGGGGGATTTCCAACATTTTAAATGTTTATGACTATGGGATCATGAAGTTGTCATGAATGATTTAAAAAAATAGAACTCTGGTATTGTGAATGGGTTCTTGGAATTGATATTTTTACTTCAAAAAGTTTGTGTTTTTTTAAAGAGCAATTTGTGTAAATGGTTGGTTTTTTTAATGGGATTTATTGTGTGATTTTATAAATAGTTTTCAAAGGATATAAAAAATGTATTTTCTTATAATATTCTATGTTTAGATTTTTATAGAATTCATAAAACCATCACATTATATATGGAAGAAAAGTATATTGATGATAACACAATGGAAAGGTAATGTCACTAAATCTATCCAACCCATAGGATATCCATCAGGGGCTCAATTCAAAAAACTGTGAATTAATTTTTGTATCCATTTCAACTCCAAAACCTACTTTTCATCCAATATCAACTTCATGGATTAAATTTATAGAGTCCCCTACAATTAAATATTATTTTTGTTTTGGTGTTTTCTTATAAGGGGATGTGTCTCAGGCCAAAAAATCAGTAATAACTATATTCAAAATTTTGAGATCCCCATATTTTAAAGGCCCATTTTATTTACTTATTTAGTTAAATATTAATATTATCGAGTCAAATAAGATGGATATTAATAAATAATGGATGAATTGAAATCATCTGATAATAACGTATGATGATGGAGTGAAAGAGTTCATCATGTTTTCAAAAGATCATGTATATTAACTGTCTCAAAGAAAAATTTGGCAAGAGGATTTATAAGAACACATGATATGTTAGGGAATAGAACAAAGTTATATATGTAGGAATAAAAATGGGGTAAAAGAAAATGTAGCTAGTGGCTAGGATAACACTTCCTTTTATGGATCAGCTGATACGATTACAAGTGTGGATAATAAAAAAGACTTTATTGAGTATGTCATTACAAATGTGAATGATGATAAATATTTTTTTAGGAAATGACAAGAATAGTTGAATACAAACTTTATGATGTCCCAAAATTGTTTGATAAGTTAAAATGTTGTGAAAATAAGCCATTTTATTCTAGTTACACTAAATATACTGCATTATCCACCATAATGAAGATGTATAATTTGAAAGAAAGAAACAGATGGAGTGACACTAATTTTATAGAACTTATTTATTGAATGACATGATCCTAGAATATAATGATATCCTGATAGAAAAACATAATGCTAAAATATTTCTATGCTCGATGGGTATGACCACTGATGGAATACACTCCTTTCCAAATTACTATATAATATTTTTAAAGGACCAAAAATCACTTATAGAATTACCAAATTGTTATAATTCTCAATACAAGATAGATGGATTTAGTCCTGTGAATATTGTATTGTTCATTCCAAAACTTCTATGTTTTAAGGAACTATATGGAAGTGAAAGGACTTTAGGGAAATTTATGTGGCACATAGATAAAATAATTAAAGATGGGAAATTATGCCACCCAACTAACTCTCCTCGGTGGAAGAGAATTGATAATGACTATCCTGAATTTGGAAACAAGCTGAGAAAACTTCATCTTGTGTTATCTAAATATGGATTGAATGTACCAACAATACATGAACAATTTTGGTGGTAAATTATATCTTTCCACCATGATAATGCATGAAACCAAAAATAGATCATGCTATCTATGCTTATATCAGGACCAAAATAGTTGGTTAATGATATGGATGTTAATTTGGCTCCATAGATGGAGGATTTGAAATTTTCAAGCGATTTAGGTGTGATGTTGTATAATGCTTATAAAAATGAAGATTTCACTTTAAGATCCATGTTTTATGGGATGATAAACTTCTTTCCTAATTATGAATTTTTTTAGGATATATCATTAATGGAACCCAAGGTTATCCTGCTTGTGAACAAGGTACATAGTCAATTAGGTAGAAAAATTCATTGAAAACTATGTTTCTAGGACATATAATATTTCCACCCCAATGAAATATGTACCGATCATGGATGACATCATTTGATAGAGGTTTAGAAGAACATATAACACCATCTCCACTAACAGGTGATCAACTATTTAAGAAATTAAAAGAATTTGACACTACTTCTGTTAAAATCCTTTTGAACACACTTATGAAAACCAGTTAGAAAATGTGATCACCTTTTTTTAATTACTATATTGGAATTGGGTGTACTTCATACATTTTATAGATGTTTTTCATGATTAAAAAAATTTATGTGATAATGTCATCAGCACGTTAATAAATACACCTGAAATAAACAAATGATTAAATTAAGGCTAGGTTGGACATGGTTGATAAGAGAATACTAAAAGAGTTGGTTCTAGTGAAGGGTGGAAAAAATCATTCCTTCCTCTAGATACATACACTCTTTCTAGTCATGAGAGATATCATTTTTGCAACTTCTTGAATGATGTAAAGTTTCTATAGGGGTATTCATCAAATATCAAGAACATTGTGTTAATAACTATTTTATAGTTAAAGGGTATAAAATCACATGAATTTCATGTTTTGGTTCAATATATAATTCATATATATTTATGTATCATTTTTTCCAAGAATTCTTATCATAAAAAAACCATGCTCAATTTCTTCTTCAAAGTCATATGCCGCAATGTTATAGACCCAACTAAATCTCTATCTATGGAAAGATAAATGTCCACCATATTTTGTGAATTGGAAATGTTCTTATTTCCATTATTATTTGATATGATGGTCCAATTGGTGGGAATTATTTCAATATGTGATCCTGTAAACTAAAAATGGATATACCCTGTTGAAGGGTATATGATGATTTTGAAAGGGTATGTCAAAAATTAAAGTTGGCCAGAGGGTTGTATCGTAGAGATATATATTTTGGAGGATGATTTTTTATTCTATACAAAATACATGTCATGTGTGTAATGACTTGTTTTACACAAATCTCATCACACTGGGTGGATTACAGGTGAAGGAATTTCTGGAACATGTGTTTTTAGAATCATTATTACAGATCAAGAGCAGTCTCACCTTTACATTTTTCATAACAATTTGGAGGTTTCCCTATATGTTGAATCCCAGAAAAAAAATTATTAGGCATTTTTATCCATCATGTGATGAAATATGGATATCAAATACACATAAACAATAGTTTATAGGATGGTTTTAGGACCATATATTTAAGGAGGCAAATGAAATCATGGATTTAATTTTAGAACATCTTTGATGGCTAGATAGAGGACCAAATGTGCATATATATTCTTTAAATTCTAATGTAATTAATGGTTATATGTTCTATACAAATTAACATGTTTAAGACAATAACATGAAAATAGTGGTGTTACACATGTAGCTAAAGCGATGCATGTTTATAGTAATAAGGACATAAATCAAATTTATGTGAATATGTAATACATTGGAATCATAAAGAAATATGGGATATTAATTATATAACATTCCAAGAATAACTAAATACATGGCCTTTAAATGTGCTATAAAATGCCATTTATAGCTCTAAAATGCATTGTTAATCGAGGCACTTATAAAAGGGGTTCCCTTTTATCCGCACTAAGTAAATAACTAATAAATACCCCATCTATCACCGCAATAAAATTAATTGATAAAAGGTTCCTTTATAAGCACTATTTTATCAATGTTGAAAAAAACTTTAATGAGTACTTTTTTAAAAAGTTATGATAAATGTTAATTTTTGTAAAAAAGTATTTAATTTTTTTCAAAATCAGGGGGGTTAATGGAGCTTGACCCCCCTTTAATTGTGTTATGAAGCACCTCACTAATTCAAACACCCCTAAAACCCCTACATACCCCAACCCCACCCCCAACCCTTTAACAATGCCAGCATGTCCTTTAACGGTGCTTAAACATCCCTTCACCACCGCACGCACCCCTGCCTCCCCCAAGATTTGAACTCCAGACCTCCCGCTATGTGTCTAGACCCTTTACCACTCCACTTATTTCTTTTTTTCCATTTAATTATATATTCATTATATATATATATAGTTATAGTTATTCGTATATTAATAAATATTTATATTAACATATATTTTTATATTAAAATATATATTTAGTAATACTAATATATATATATATTTATTTATTTATTCATGTATTAATATATATATATATGAATAGTTATATTTATATATTTATATATTTAAATGTCGATATAATTATTTTTATATTAATATATATTTATATATATCTCTTTATATATATTTAGTTATATTTTTTTAATATTTATTCGTATATTAATATATATTAGTTTGTAAATATAGACATAAACAATTATATATACACACATACAAACCTTATATGAGTATAAAAATATTCATATATTTTATTTTTAACAAAATGGATACTAGTTTTTTATTTAGATATGCCTTATATATTGATAAATTTATTTTATATGTAAAAAAGATTAATTATTTATTTATAAAATTAAATTTTGATGTGTGAATATATAAACAATATTCATTCATTTTTAAATATTTAATTATAAATAAAATTACAATATGAATAATGATAAAATTTAAAATCCATAATATAAATATGAATGTAATATCCCAGAATAAATTCACTCCCCACTGAAAACGGGAAAAGGACCCCCTGAAATGAGGTTGAAATTCCATATAATGTTAAACCATTTGGGTATCCTGACTAAAATTCGGTTTTGGTGGACTTTTTGGCCTTTATTTTTATGAAAAATGTGACATAAGGTTCCATTCTACCACCTGTAGGAAGATCTCATTGTAGGATATTATATGATCTATTGTAGAGCTCAAACGGACACACAGATCAAAAGTTAAAGTCGTTTGAAGTTTGAGTTATTTTGTTAAATTAGTTTAGATCTTTTATTAATTGTTTTATTTTTTGTGGACCCAAATTGTAATTAAATGAATATTAATCAATTATCATTAAAAAATTATTAATTAATAATATTTTTTAAATATTATATCAGCCATTTTCACTAAATATATTTTATATTAATTTTAAATGTATTTTTATTCTTATATGAAACATATTTTAAAAAATATATATTATATTTATATCAGTAGAAATATATTTATATATGTATATTTTATTTTTAATAAAAAAATATATGAATTTTAAATATACCCTTTATTAGTCCAAGTAAAAAAATGCTGATAATGAACACCCTTTACCAACGCTACCAAAAAAGGCATTGATAAAGGGTTACTTTTAACATTTATTTTTTATCATTGTTAAAATAACCACTTTATTAGCAATTTTTTTAGTGTTGTTAATGGGTACCATAGTGAAAACCTATTATTCTGGTGGTGAAGTGCCAATTTTTCAATGCATGGGGGTTGATAACAGGAGTGATGATAAAATAGACAAATTGGGATTCATGAAAGTTGATTTCAATAAAAAAATGTACAAAGATGAACCCTTTATAATGGAATCGCAAGCAATACAAGTATTTTATATTCCAAATCCTGATAACTGAAAGTGGTTAATTATAATGTTATTGACCAAAACCAGTGACGAATTAGATCAAAAGTCAAAAAAGGGTGACCCTTCGTTGGGACATCACAATCATTTCACAGTAGTCCCAATATAGAAGGTGTTTTTTATGCCATAGGATACCATAGTGAAGGGATTTGTATAGTAGATTGAGGGGTCAAACCCATTCATCATTTTAAAAAATAGTTTTCGATAATCAGGTTAGTTATTTTTTATAATATTTACTGTGTTACATAATGTCATTATTTGTTCACTACTACATTTATGTTCTATAAATTAAATGTTAAACTAATTCTTCAGATAATGACTATCATACGTACTGGTTCTCCCAATCCCAAGGAACAATATGTCTTTGATCCAGCTATTTCCCATAGTGTAGAAGAAAAATAACCTTCTGCACCTGTTAGTGCCCCCAATCTGGAGGAAAAACTAGTTTCTAAAATTCTTGTTGCTCCCAATGTAGAGGTACAACAACCATCTTCGCATGCCGATGATACCAAAACATTTGAACATATTGATGATGTTGAATCTAAGGGAATGTTCAGTAACGAAGGACCGATGATGCAGATAATATAGGAGCATTGTTGTTTCATGGTGTTGGTAAAAATCATTAAGGAAAAAATGAAAGGCATCAAAGACAAGGTTGTATGGAATGTGTGGGGCCATCATTTTTTACCTTAATAAGGCCATTTTTAGTAGTTACATATGAGTTTTTACTTGGAATCACGTTCCGATTCATGTAGATTCATGGGACTATATTTTGATCGGGCGGAAGAAATTGATGTGGGAAGATATTACAGTATCAATATGACATCATTTTTTTATTTTACTAAATAATTAAATAATGAAATATTGACTTACTCATCATCATATCTTACATAGTTCATTTATTTTAGATGAATCCCACATTAAATATCAATTAATTATTAATAGAAGGATTCATAGAGGATATCACACAATTCAATGCAACATCATCTTCAATATGCTGAAGGGAAAATAATCTAGCACCCACCGCTTATCTATGCACACCTTATAAACCAAGAAGCGTGGGATTCATCTACTATCCATCATTCAGATGTGTTGTTTTAGGTACGTTGTGGCTAATAATATGTTGTTTGACGATACATGGATTCATCACATTGATTTCATTTTTATTATTTTTGAAACATAAACTAAGTGCTAGAAAAATGGAATAAGATGAAAAACCAACATACCCCTACCGTAAAGCATGGATTGGGTACACTTAATTTGAAAAAAAATAGAATATATTTTAAATCTACTGTAATACATTTATGTGACATGAATCAAGAACATAATTATATTTATCTATTTATATGCAGATTGATGACTCCAAATCCAAATCCACTTACATACCATGCAATGAGCTATATAATGAAGAACATATAAATGAATATGTGAAACTAATAGATGATAACACACAAAAGTGTGGGAAACATATGTATGTATTACATAATAAAAATTTGTTTTTATTTAAATCACTATTACATAACAATGATTACTTATTTTCCTATATTTTCTATCTGAAATAGTCACAAGAATCAGAAACACCTATACCGCATGAACACCTATTATCAGCAGCCTTGAAGCACCCAAAACAGTATGGCCACGTCATAGGTGTGGGTTTTGGGATGACACCCTGAACATATTTTAAGAAAAAAAATTAGGAGGATCAAAGTGAAGAAATGAAATAGACGAGATAATGATAGCTACCCTTAATGTAAAATTCCAATGGCATAGACAGATGCTAGCAAGTTTTATGTGGGATGAAAAGAGAAGAAACAACGTAAGAACAACCATTGCATGATGATCCCCTCCACCCCACCAGCTTTGTGGTGATCCATTCCACTCAAAAAACTATCTTTTATGAGGTAATAAATGTTCTAATAATTTTTTTCCTATGAAATTTGAATTAGATAGACACAAATAACATTTCTTTTTTTATATTCTATAGGCTGATAATGACTGTGATTTATATCTATCAATACCCACCCATCACCTTATATTGAGGGCTATGATGTTCAATATCCAAAAAAACATGCTACACAACAATCCAATTCCAACAGGTCATGTGGGAGCGTCAATTAATATATCCCATGAGCCGAGCACTAATCCACCTATTCCAATTTATTAGTAAGATATTCATAAGTTTGAACAATCTATTGGAACATAAATCACATGGCCATATCATCTTGTAAAATAAAATATCAAGAAGTAGGTATTCATTTCCAATATATTTTTCAAGAAAACCCAAAAAAAGTAAAGAAAAAAGTTATGAACCAATGAATGTCATTACAAATAGACAAAGGGAAGGGGTGAAACAAAATGTAGGCTCAAAACCATCTAAATGATCAACCTACCGATCAAATAGATCTACCAAAAGAACAATACCCCACCAGTTCTATATCCATATTTGCAATCATTGAAGGTTCATATGGATACAATGATAAAAAAATGGTTCTAGTCACATAGATTATTTTGAAGAAAACTTATATGGAGAAGAATTTATAGACTTCATTGTAGTTGAGAATGTAAGTGAAATCCTCGACAAAAATAGGCTTGGTTCCTCAGTTTAAAATGATTAAATGAGGTATTTTTCGTGATTTGATTTTCCAAAAGCTGATATACTATGTTAATTATCAAAAAATTCATTTCATATTTTTGGAAGGTGTATATATAAAAAAAATTAAAATGATTTCCCCATGAATTGTTTTGGACTCTTTAGTCCTCATAACACCTCTACAGAACAACCAAAAATAAATTCCAAAAACGGATGAAATAATTGTTGGCCTGGTCAAATCATTTGAAAGAAAAAATTTAGATGATAGATTATTATTAATACCAATGATGCAGTGGTAAAATTATAAAATTTAATCATATCAAATATATTTTCATTTATTTCATTACTTATTCAATATTTTGTTTTTAGGAAACATTGGATACTTATTGTGATCAACTTGGATACTCCACTGATTTATTTCATGGATTCAATGCATGGATACCTAACAAACTGACCATACATGATGGAATTTTCAAATTTGTAATACACTACATCCAATTTTTTATATCTAAATGTGAATTTATATAATTTAGATTTTGTTTTAATGATGATTGAAACATGATAGGGAGGTGTATTAGTATCATGAAAGACAATGAATGAGGCCCAAGGAAAAGTTTGAGAACCGTGAAAATTTCTATTACTAGAAAAGTATCAAGGTATATAAAATAATATTTTCAATATCCAAACACATATCAAAACAAATTAATTATTATTCTCAATGTTTCTATAATGTTAGAAATAAATAAATAGAAAATATTTGGTTTATTATGTTTCTAAATATAAGAGATATATCATATTTAATTAAAAAACATTCATATTAAAATATGTATTTTTGAAAATAATAAATTTTTAATTTAAATTATTTATTAATCCTTTGTGTAATTATATTATTCCACTACAACTATGAATTTATAAAAAACTCATATTCAAAATAGGATATAGATTTACTTAGAAATGAATGGGAAGCAAACCTGATGAATGAATGTGAAGAAATTGCATGAAGATGTGAATTCTATAGATGTAGTGGATTGTTTTATATTTATGTTTAATTTACATATTTTTGGTATTAATCACATAATAATTGTTTTCTTATAGATTTGGATTCCTTTGTTTCAGTCGTGGGGTTTTTTTCAAAGATTCTCATACCCATGAGAGATAGGACCTCAAGGCTACAACTTAGAATTTGATGACAATGTACAGTTTTTTTAATATACAATGGTATTCCTCCTAATAATATCTACTATCTACTTCATTAAAAAAATCTAAATTAAATTTCTGACTACTCATATAGAAAATTTTCTCAACATACTTCTTCTCCCTCAAAAACATGTCACCCCTGAAGTGTTGACATTTATCACTTTCGTTCAAAGGTAGTGGAGAGAATATGAAGGACAACGATAAATGTTGAGACTGCGGTGATTCTAGTTCGACAAATAATTAAAATTAAATGCATTTTAACCTAGATAGTTCTGTTTTTTTTTGAGATTTGGTGACATTTAAGAATTAACTTCACTTCAATATGATGCCCGGTGTGGCCGATAAAACTCAATATTCTTTTTTATATAAAATTTACATTAATATTAACAAAAATAACTAGTGACATATTTAAACCCAATAAAACACATTCATAATTTTTTTTATACATTATAACAATGATCCATGAGTAATTTTTGATGTGTAGGAGTCAACCACACCTGAATACGACACACTATATGGCAAATAAACTCCATATGTGTCTTTTTATTTTATATTCATAATAATTTATTTAAAAAAGAATAAGTGATATATTGAAACTTGAGAAAAAAATTTGGATTGTTTTTATACTTTAGGGAAATGATAGATGGGTAATGTTTCACTTTTATGACTCAACTAAACCTCAATCTGTTGCATGGTGTGACTGGTATGACTAAAAGATCAATTTTAAGTTTAAAATTGATATTTTAGTTTTAAATGAATTACTAAAAATGAAGAAAACACAATTTTATTGTATTTATATTTTATGAATGTGATTTATAATTCATTCGTTATGTGTATAAAGTAGTTTCACATTAATTTGATGAATGATGAAATTGGTATGACTCAAAATGTGTGTTTCCTCATTGAAATGTCATTTTAGTAAAGAACAACTGACATACTGAAAACCAAACAAACACATTATGATTCTTTTGATACATCAAGATAATGATCTATGAGTCACATTTGATGTGTAAGAGTCAACTACACCTCAACACGATACACAGTGTTACCAGTATCACTCCATGTGTATCTTTTTATTTAAAACTGACAGTAATTTAAGTAAAGATAAAATGTGACAAACTGAAAACTGATAAAACACATTCAGATTATATTAATACTTTACTAAAAATATCCATGATTCATTTTTTATGTGTGCAAATAAACCCCTCCACAATCCGATGCAGAGTGTGACCTATATGACTAAAAGTGTCTATTATTAGTTTAAAATTAACATTTTAGTTCAAAATATTTCATTAAATAAAAATATGAAAACACACTATGACTGTATTGATAATTTAGAAATGTGATACATAAGTCATTTGTGAAATTTATGAAGTAGTATCATATCAAACGGATGCATGATCCGACAAATATAACTCAAATTCTTATTTCTAGTTTGGAATGATGTTTTAGTAAAAAAACACAACCGACACACTGAAAATAGTGAAAATTCATTTTAATATTTTAGATACATTAGGAAAATGTTTTGTGAATCATTTTTGATGTGTATGAGTAGTCCTCACCTTAATAAAAATCATGTTATTACTAGTATGAATCAATGTGCATCTTTTTATTTAATGGTGACATTAATTTATTTAAAAAGAATATGTTACATACTAAAAATTGTGCAAACACATTCATATTGTTATGATATTTTAGAAAAAATGATCCATGATTCATTTGTGACATGTATGAATCAATTACGTCTCAATCAGATGCACGGTGTGATATGCATGACTAAAAGGGTTCATTATCAGTTTAAAATGGAAATTTCTGTTCAAAATGTGTCACTCACTAAAAACCATGAAAACACGCTTTGATTTTTCTGATAATTTTGGAAAATTATTAGTCAGTAATTTTTGTTGTTTATAAAGTATTCCGATGTAAAACTGATGCATGATATGACTAGCATAACTCAAAATATGTTTTTCAAGTTTGAAATGAAATTTTTGTAAGAAAACACAACTGGTATACTGAAAAGATAAAAAATGATTTTAGATTGTTTTGATACATTAGGAAAATGGTCCATGAGTCATTTTTGATGTGGAAGAGTCAACCTCACCTCAATATGATGCATGGATTGACAAGTGTAACTCAAAGTTTGTCTTTTTATTTCAAATTGACATTAAATTTAGTAAAAAGAAAAAATGGCCTACTAAAAACTGGGAAAACACATTCAATATGTTTTTATACATTTGGAAAAAAATACATGAGTCATCTGTGACATGTAGAAATCAACCACACCTCAATCTGACACATAGTGTGACTGGTATATCTCCAAATGTGTATTTTTTATTAAATATTGATGGTTTATTAATGTATTTTGTCATATTAATGTCTAATTTATTTCTCTATAGTATTAATAACATAATATTTGTTTTTTATATAAGAATAATATTTTTCTTAGGATAAGATGAATTTTTTGGCAACTAATACCGTAGGCAAAAATTTTTGAGAGGGGATCGTGGGCGTCAAAATTTGAACCATTAGTATTTTTAAATGTATGTTGTATAATTGTAAATGTAATTAGAAATTTTTTTTGAAATTTATATAGCTGTTTTTTATACCTTGGGTGACCATTTTTTCATTCACTATGTCACATTAAATGTATATATAATTTTTGGAAATAATAGGTTTTTTCTAGGCGTGCTTTATATTAATAGCACATTGCACCGAGATAGGCCTTTATCAATGCTATTTCGAGCACTAATAAAGGGGGTCCTTTATTAGTGTTTTTAGAGGAGATAAAACCACCTTTATTAGTTCCTTTGTATAAATAATTAAGAGGAACCCTGTCACGACCTGACCCTACCGGTCTTGAGCCTCAACTACCCCAATCCCGACTCCATAGGCCAGGGGATGGCGACAAGCGCCGAAGGCATAACAATCTTTGGGAGGCCTTTTACTAAGTACTTGTACACACACACACACATCCCACTCGATGTAGAAGTGCAGAGTAAAAATGAACACCAAAGGAAAACAACCATAACCCAACCACAGTCAAGCATAAAACTCTAAAGCAGAACAAGTAATGTGATGAAAAGTAGACTGAATAGTAAAAAAGGGAAAACATGCGCCCAACTAAAAAAGTGCCACAATCTGGCAACAGGTAAACAAAAGTACAGGTGGTGAGTCTAAAACAGGAATGTTCTGCTATGACCACAGAACACAGCCCAAGCTCTTGTTTCCTCTAAGCTTCTCCATAGTCTCGATCAAGCTGTCTGTTGTCTGCAAGGGGACACCATGTGCAGGAAAAGCCCAAGAAAGGGTGGGCATAAAGATACTCAGTAGGATGGCCTAAAAGCTCGAGGGTGCAATAAAGGATGTACCAAAACGGTGAGAAGTAGAAGGGAAAATGAACAGAGAAAGAGTACGGTAAATCGAGTTCAGCTCAACCCAACAAAATAAAGGAAGTACACCCTTCAAACCAAGTGGAACTAGACACATAAAGCACATGGCATACCCCGCGTGACTTCGCCCCTCCTAGAAGGAGACAAACTAAATCCAAGGAGTGGGAACAAAAGTAGGGTATATATATATACATATATATATATATATAATCTCAACAAGAAACCCGAACGAGTGTGTAAGGGGATATCCATCTCCAATCTCTACCCAGGAAATGTTTTCAACAGTTCTAATGATAACCATCACTGAAGCCCAAAAATCACACACGTCAAAGCTGTCTCATCGCTGAATCGCGCAATCGAGGATCCCGCTCTGGTAATCACGTAGAGAAGTCATTAACCATATTCAATGGAAGGGATGAGTCTAGAAGAAGTTTTTAGGTAACCCACTGCCCAGCCCAGCTAGAGGGTAAACCCGGATATGCTGGTCAGTAACCCACTGCCCATCCCTGCTAGAGGGTAAACCCAAAACTGGTCCAAAAACTCCGCTCTACCCGAACCATCTCTGGGTGCCACTAACATTATGACCGTGCATTTGGATAGAGTTCATCAAAGAACCTCCGAAAAAATCACTTTCATGTTTCCACATTTAATGAGATCCCAAAAGAGGCTCTGCACGCCCGAAAAGATCACACCGTCATAATCATCACGAAAAAACATTTGAGATAGACTATTTACTCACTGGAAACTGACACCAAACTAAAAAGTTATTCAATGCCGATTTATACCCATACGGCATATCATAGGGCCAACATATCTGTCCCAAAAGTGGTCGGGTGAACTGCACCATCGTGATGATCTCGAAAAGACACGCCAAAACAACTACTCATTCGCCCCGAATGGACATCAGATGAAAAAGTCATAAAACACTGATCATAACATAAAAGACGGCCCATGGGGCCCATACCTCAACTCTGTCTTCAATGCTTGAGACCACCCTGGACAACTTCATCTCTATGTTAGGGTCACAATACCCTTTATGGCGCCTTAAACGAACTTCAGATGTGTTCGCGCCATCCGAAGGAAGAATCCCGGCGTAGTACTTAACAAGCGTGTCGTGCCACCAAAACCTCATCTCAAAAATTGAAAAATCCTGAGACCAACTAAAAAACTTCATATCGAGCCAAGGATTTCAATTCTGTAGATGGTACACAAAACGGACACACGTAGTGGAAGTTACTGGTGTCTGAAGTCAAGGGGACGAACCCCTTTGGGCCTGACCAACCCGGCCGGGGCCGACCCGCATCGCCGGCCTGCTGCCCTGCCATGGTCCCATGGGCCACACCCGCTGACCAGCCCCCATGGCTGGTCACTTTCTTGCACGGAGACCCACCGATGGCGGGTCTCGGTCTCCGCACGGGGTCGCGTGCCACGACCCCCCATCTCGCCCCGCACCGGATACCTCTGCCGTCGACGCCCACCGCGCCGCCTGAGAGCCCGCTTGGTTGCCCACCACCGTCTCCTGGGAGTCGTGCCGCGCCACTACCGCACCGGGACCGCTGCCACCACTAGGAGCGCCGCTTCCTGGACCACCCCGCACCACATCTGTTGCCTGGTAGACCTCCCTAGAACCACCTGAAACCGAGGGAAAATGTCCAGAAAACATCCAGGGGCCACCTTGGATGCCCTGGGACTCGAAAATTCAATCCGAAAAGGGTGTCGAAAGGCTAGGATAGATACTAATACATCTATGGACTTTGCTCGGTGATTGAACATCATTTCGAAAAAATTAATTTAATTCAAGGAAGATGAAGAAATAAAAAAAATGAAAACGCATGATCATACCTCGATGGGCGTAGCCCGACGCTTCACCAATGATCCGCCGGAGCCACCACCAACCTTGTAGAGGGAGGGAGAAGCTTGAAGGAGGTTATAACTTGTTGGGAAGAACTTTCACCAGGGAGAAAAAAGGGGGCGAATATGGTGGGTGTGGTGTGTTTAAAAAGAAAAAATAATTGAAAAATATTTAAGTTTTAAAACACCGACCAATAGGCCCGTACCCAGACTCTCGATGGGGTCGAGGTTAGGCCACCACAAGTTTAAAAACCATGCTACGAGCACAAAATTGGTCTCATAATTTTAATCCGATTCTTCCGTTCAAATGTTCTAAAGTTCATGCCTGAGGCAGCTAAATTACAGAAACGGCCCTGGTGGCATTTTCCACAGAAGGACCACGCCCGCGAAAGTTACACCCCTCCTAGGGAAAACGAAACATTCCGGACTCAACGGTTCCCTCAGTTTTCCCATCCAATCACACTTTTAGGAGTTATTATATTTATTTGGTGTTTCTAGTGTGAACGCACTTAAAATGTAATTCTGGCCACACTATGGCTCTGAATCACACACCGTCTGAACGCCCTGCTCTAGAATAATGACAAGAAAATTTTGAAGTCATACAGGCTCAAAACCCAGGTTCTTATATCATTACCTCCTTCGTGTTATTCATCCCCGAAAAATAAACTACCATAAAAACTCGGGATACTGAGCCCGCATCAGGCTCTCCTGTTCCCAGGTGCTCTCCTACACCCTTCCGTGATGCCGCAACACACAAACCAATGGGATGGTCCATCTACGCAGTGTCTCCTCCTGTCGGTCCTCAATCACAACTGGGTGCTCCAAAAAAGTGGCTCCATCCTCAACGTCGATCTCTCCCCAGAAGATAACATGTGTTGGATCGTGCACATATTTCCTCAGCTAGGACACGATGAAGACGTCATGCACCCTCTCTATATTTGGGGGTATATCAAGACAGTAGGCAACCCAACAACCCTACGCACAATCTCAAAGGGCCCAATGAACCTCGAGGAGAGCTTTCCTCCTCATCCGAAACTCCATGTCCCATGCTTTGAGGAGACTCTCAAAAAGACATTCCCCCCTGCTCGAACTCTAAATGCCTACGATGATGATCTGTGTAGGACTTCTGCCTTCTCTGGGCCATCCTCATCTGATCCCATATGAACTGCACCTTCTCCGTCGTTCCCTGTACCAACTCTGGGCCCACGAGGGAGGTCTCTTTAACCTCCATCTAACACAATGGTTACCTGTAGGGTCTCTCGTAGAGGTCCAAAAAAGGATCCATACCGATAGTAGAGTGGTAACTGTTGTTGTGCGCGGACTCCATCAAGGGAAGGTGAATCTTCCAACATAGGTCAAAGTCTGACACGCACGCCCTGAGCATATCCTCCAACACCTGGATAGTGCGCTCTGTCTGCCCATCCATCTGGGGGTGAAAAGTTGTACTCATTCGAAACCGAGTCTGGAATGCCTCTTGTAGGCCTCACCACAATCGCGATGTAAACCGTGCGTCACGGTCAGAGACAATCATCGAGGTTACTCCATGAAGGTGGACGATCTCCTGAACATACAACTGCCCTGGAATCTCCACCTAAATCTACTCCTTGGAGGAAACAAAGTTCACCGACTTCGTATGTCGGTCCACTATCACCTAAATCGAATTGGGGCCCTTCGCTATGCCCGGAAGTCCTGTGACGAAGTCCATAGATATGCCATCCCACGTCCACTCCGGGATATCAAGGGGCTGCAACATCCCTATCGGAACCTGATGCTCTACGTTCACCTGCAGACAGGTAAGACACCTTGAAATGAACACAGCTATGCTTCGCTTCATGCCAGACCACCAAAACTACCGCTGATGGTCTCCGTACATCTTCCCCACACTGGGTTGTACAACCAAGGGAGATGTGTGGAACTCCCACTTCACCTCCTCCCACATCTTCACTGGTAATACAGCTCTCCCCTAGAACAAGATCTCATGATTGTATCCTTCATAATACCCACCGGGTGCGTTGCCTGTGGATATCTAATCACGTAGTACCTCACTGTCGACATCCCCCAGCCGCGACCCTCTCAAACAATCAAGGAGCGAAGGAGTCCACACCATCGACTGCAGAAAAGTCGTACCCTCAAGCTCCACTAAGGTCATCCGTAAGGAAGCCAACTTCTCTAAATCTTCCCATACTAAATGAGCCTATGACTTCCTACTAATGTCATATTCTACTATGTTTCCCTTACCTAGAGTGTATACTATCTCAAAATCATAGTCCAGTAGAAACTCCTACCTGCGCCTCTACCTTAGATTCAAATCCATCTGAGTGAAGATGTACTTGAGGCTCTGGTGGTCTAAATAGACAACAGAACACTCACCCATAAGGTAGTGTCTCCATAACCTCAAGGAGAAGACCACCACTGCCAGCTCCAAATTATGAGTCCCATAATTCTGCTCATGGGTTCTCAACTGCCTCGACCCATATGCAATCACTTCCCATTGTTGCATTAGCATGCACCCAATCCTAGCTCCTGAATCATCACAATACACCACGAACTCAATACCCTCCTCTGGAAGACTTAACACTAGAGCAATAGTCAACCTCTATCTCAACTCCTCGAAGGCCTTCTTGCACAAATCAATACAGGTGAGCAGTCATCCCTTCCGCGTCAATGCGGACAAAGGGGCAGAAATCCTGGAGAAATATTCCAAAAACCTCATGTAGTACCCTGCCAAACCAAGGGAGCTCTGCACCTCTGACACATTCTTGGGTGGATCCCATGCAAGCAATGCCTCTATCATTGCGGGGTCTATGAATAATCCATGATATGTAATATCATGTCGAAGAATTTGAACCTCATGAATCTAGAACTGACACTTCGAGAGCTTTCCATACAGAAGGTGCTCCCAGAGTAAATCTAAGGCCATACTCAAATGCTTCGCATGATCCACTTTCATCGCAGAGTATATGAGTATGTCATCAATAAAGACAACCAAAAACAAGTCCAAGTACATCTAGAAGATCTAGTTCATCAAAGGCATGAAAATGGTGTGGCTATTCATCAAACCAAAGTGAATCACCAGAAACTCGTAATGCCCATATCGACAATGAAAATCCAACTTCGGGATGTATGCATCATGGAACCGCAACTGGTGGCAGCCGGATCGAAGATCAATATTGGAGAACCACTTCGCACCTCTCAACTGGTCAAAGAGGTCGTCAATCCATGAAAAAGGGTACTTCTTCTTTATCGTGTCCTGATTCAGGCGACGATAATCCACACAAAGCTGCAAAATCCCATCTGCCATTTTCACAAACAAAACTGGAGCTACCGATGGGGACACACTGGTCTTGATGAATCCCTTCTCATGAAGGTCCTCCAACTGAAGTCTTAACTCCCGAAGATCTTAGGGTGCCATTTGATAAGCCACACATGATACCAGGGAAGTCCCTGGCTGTATTTCAATGTAGAAATCAATCTCTCACCTCGAAGGTAGTCCCAGGATATCCTCGGGAAAGCCGTCCATGTAGTCCTCTACAATGGTAAAGATCCAGGTGCATGTAGAATCTTCTAATTCAAGAGCCACACTCTCCAATAGGTGAGAAAAGGGTCATGGTATCTTTCTCAATGTACCCGTCTGCTCTTCCATGAGGTCTCATTCACCTTGAATGGTAACCTCATCCCATCAAAAAACACACCTCTGACTCATCTGTGACAACAGTCGATCTGGGTGTGAACCATAGAAATTCAATACATGCCTAGGATGACATCTTAATGTTCCATCGTGATGAAGAGTTGGTCCCACATGAAACACCCTACTCTAAACGATAGTTCGCACTATCTGCAGAAAAAGGTCACTAACGAGGCACTTCCCATAGGAACCTTAAGGCTAAGTGCAGGTGTCAACACCTCTACTAGAAGCTCCAACTCCCGTACCAACAAAAATGACATAAAGGAGTGGCTGACACCTGTGTATACTATTACCGAAGCAAGAGTAGAGTAACTACAATGTGTACCTTGAACCATCTCGTGTTCTGGGGGGGGGGGGGGGTGGGTGGGGGGTCACGAACAACCATAGCCTGAAGCTGCCCGCATCCCCCACCGCTATCTCCCTAAGCCTGGAGTGGGCCGCCCGGTAGTGGCAGTGGAAGGACCTCAAAATGCCATCCCGGACCTCCAAGTCATGCCACTCTGCCTACACCATCACCCTGAGGACCACCCTGTCCTCGCCTAGGGGATCCCGGGTCACAGCGCTGCCTCTGCCACTTCGGTGCACCAACTGCCTGCCAAAGCCACTCGGTACGCCTGGTCAGGCAGTCCTGTGCTAGGTGGTCCCATCTTTCACCTTCATAGAACCATCTCTCTCTTTCCTGCCCCGGTGCTCCACAGCACCACTGCTGTGTATGAACCTACCCTTGGGGCTGCTTATAGAAGGGACTCCTCGACCGAGGCTCTTATCTCTGCCACTTGCCTGTCACCGAAGACACTGCTCTGAAGCGGCCACTGCTAGGCCCTACCAGCTAGCATCCATCAATCAAGAATCTCTCTATGAAGAGCGATCTCTCTATATTTATTGCATAAGTAGGGATGAACATGGGTACCACACTAGCACAGATCTCCCTGCGAAGACCCTACTCAATCTTCCGCACCCAAAAGTAACTATCGCATATCATATCCTGTGAGTAGCATGTCAGATCAGTACACTAGGCCGAGTACGGCACCATGGTCATACCCCTAGTTCATCTCTAGAAGCTCTTAAATCTGAATGGAGCATAAACGAGAGGGGGAGTACTCCTCCCTAAAGAGCTACTAGATGCTATCCCACGAAAGAGATGACTCATCGTGGGTCTGCGTAATCATTCCCCGCCAAAGACCGACCATCCTGTTGAAATGGAAGGAACCTAGGTCTACCATCTAGTTCGCTGGTGTCCATACCAGCCTGAAAATTTGGTCCACGGACTCTAGCCAGACTTCTGCTGTCTGGGGATCTAGGTCCCCATGGAACTTCTACAGTCGCTAACGCTGAAAGTTTCAAAGCGCACTAAGCTTGCGCTCAACCTCGTCCTATGCTTCCGGTACTAACTACTTCTCTCCAAGTGGAGGGGCTACTGCTAAGGCATTGGGTAGAAGGGGATCACGTGAGGGTCGCTAAACTGATGCCTTGTCACTCTCCAGGTCGTCGTCATGAACTGGAGAGGGTAACCTGGCTAGTAGATGTCATCAGGGAATCCTGAAAATTATCAAGGACTACCGTGATCAGATAAGCACACACACACAGATATATATATATATATATAAGTAATAAAAAAGGGGAGCTGACTCAAAAAGGATAGTCAAAGACTCAATCTTACTGGATGCATGTTCCAATGTTCCCTGCAATAAGTGTCTCAGCATGCCGAGTCGACAAACGGGTTATTAGGGTCTTGGTGAATGGATACGTCAGCCGCCCATACCATCACATGACTACCAGATAGAGATCCTCTCTTAAGACACGTCGACACTATTTCTATAAATCACAACCAATTCCTTTTTAGGGACATTCTAACAACGCCTCGAGGAACGTACCTCCTCTGATACCACTTTGTCATGACCCGACCCTACCGGTCTCAAGCCACAACTACCCCATGACTGCCTCCATAGGCCTGGGGCTGGAGATAAGCACTGAAGGAGTAACAATATCAGGGAGACCTTTTCCTAAATACCTATACACACACACAAACACAACCCACTCGATAAAAAAGTGTAGACTAAAAAAGAAAAACAATGGACAACAACCATAACCCAACCACAATCATGCATCAACCTCTAAAGCAGAAAAAATAAAGGGTCAAAAAGTAGTTTGAACAGTAAAAAAGGGAAAAACACATTCCCAACTAGAAAAGTGCCACAACCTGGAAACAGGTAAACAAAAGTACAAATGGTGAGTCTTACACCTAAAAGTTATACTACGACCACTGAACGCAGCCCAAGCTCTTGTATCCTCTACGCTCCTCCGTAGTCTCGATCAACCTGTCCATCGTCTGCAAGGGAACACCAAGTGAGGGAAAAGCCCAAGAAGGGGTGAGTAAAAGATACTCAACAAGATTACCTAAAATATCGAGGGAGAAACAAAGGAGGTATCAAAACGGTGAGCAGTAGATAGGACAAGGAACAGTGAAAAATTACCGTAACAAGAGTGAAGGTTAACCCAACAAAATAAAGGAAGTAGACCAGTCCAACCAAGAGGAGATGGACCTGGAAAGAATGTGGTATACCCCATGTGTCATCGCCCCTCCGATAAGGAGAGTAACTAAACCCAAGGAGTGGAAAAAAATGTAGGGAGTATATATAGATATATGGAGAACAAGAATCCCAAATGAGTGCATTAGGGGGTCTCCATATCTAAGCTCACCCCAAGATAAGTCACCAATAGTTTTAAGGATAACCATCACTGATGCCCAAACGTCCCGCATGTCAAAGCTGTCTCATCGCTGAATCATTCAACCAAGGGTCCCGCTATGGTAATCATGGAGAGAAGTCACTAAACTGCCTTAATGGAAAGGATGAGTCTGAAAGAAATCATCTGGTAATCCACTGCACAGTGTAGCTAGATCATAAACACTGATACGCTGGTCGGTAACCCACTGCCCAGCCCTGCTAGTGGGTAAACCCGGAAATGGTCCGAAAGCTCTGCTCTTCCCGAACCATATCTGGGTGCTGCTAATATCACGACCGTGCATTGGGTCGGAGTGTGTCAAAGGAACCTCCGACCAATGCCTTTTCATGTTTCCTCATTTAATGAGATATCAAAAGAGGCCTATCATTCCCAAAAAGATTACACCATCGTTATCCTTGTGAAAAAAATGTGTGAGATAAACTATTTACTCACTGGAAATAGACTCCTGAAGAAAAAGGTATTCAACACCACTTTATGCCCATATTGGGTCTCATGGGGCCCACACCTCGGTTCCAAATGATGTCGGGTGAATTGTGCCATCACGATGCTCTCAGAAAAACATGCCAAAATGACTACTCATTCGTCCTGAACGGACGTCTGATGAAAAAGTCGCGAAAGATTGCTCACAATTTAAAAGACGGCCTGTGGGGCCCATGCCTCAACTCACGGTTCAATGCCTAAAACCACCTTGGACCATTTCATCTCGACTCCAGGGACACAACAATGCTGACGAAGACTTAAACGGACACCAGATGTGTTCGCGCCATCCGAAGGAAGAATACCAGTGTAGTACTTAACAAGTGTGCCATGCAATAGAACCCCTGTATCAGGAATTGAAAATTCTCAAGACCATATAAAAAACATTGACTCGAGTCGAGGATTCCACTACCGCAGACGTCATATAAAATGGACAACCCTATTGGAAGTTATAGGTGTTTGAAGTCAACGAGATGAACCCCTTTAGGCTTGACCAGTCCGGTCCAGCCGGTCCACCCGACCGGGGTCGGCCCACGCCGGCACGCCAGACCCGCAACGCTGACCCGCAGCCCTGCTGCGCAGCCCGGCCACGGACCCGCGGTCCACACCCACCGACTGGACCTCTTGGCTGGTCGCTGTCTCACACGGAGCCCTTCCGAAGGTGGGTCTCAGTCTCCTCTTGGGGTCACGCTCCACGACCCACGTCTCACCCTGCACCGGCGACCTCCACCGTAGACGCCTGACCCACCGCCTGGGAGCCCACCTGGTAGCCTAACACAGCTGCCTGGGTGCCGCACCGCACCAGCACCGGGCTAGGGACCGCCGCCTCCGCTGGGAGCGCCGCCTCCTAGAACACCCCACGCTGCCGCCGGCGCCCGCCAGACCTCGCTGGAATTGCCATAAACCAAGGGAAAATGAACGGAAAACTTCCTGGGGCCACCTCAGACTCCCATTGGACTCGAAAATTCGAGGCGAAAAGGGTGTCAAAAATCAATGATCATGCCCTACACATATATGGTCTTCTCTTGGTGATTGGAAAACATTTGACAAAATGAATTTAATTCAAGGAACATGCGAAAATAAAAAAAGAAAATGCACGATCCTACCTCGTTGGATGTTTCTCGACGCTTCACCAATGATCCTTCGGAGACACCACCCACATTGGAGAGGGAGGGAGAAGCTTGAAGGAGGTTATCCCTTTTTCGGATGAACTCGTTCCAAGGAGAAAAACCAAGGGGAGTAGAGGGTTGGGGTGGTGTGTATAAATAGAAAAAAGAATAAAAATTTAATTATGTTTTAAAACACCCACCAGTATGCCCGTACCGGGACTCTCGACGAGGTTGAGGTTAAGCTTACTCTAGGGTAAAAACCAAATTCTAAGCGCAATAAATGTCTTGGAATTTTAATCCCACCCTTCTTTCAGAAGATGAAAAGTTCACACCCGAGGACCCTAAATTATGAAAACTCCCCTGGTGGAATTTTCCACAGAAAGGTCATACCTGCGATAGTTACACCCATCCGAGGGTAAAAGACATGTTCCAGACTCAACGGTTCCCCTGGTTTTCCCATCTGAGCTACCTTTTAGGAGTTATTCTGTTTATTTGGCGTGTCTAGTGAGAACGTACTTAAAATTTAATTCCGTCCACACCCGGGTTCGGAATCACATGCCGTCTGAACCCCCTGCTCTGGAATAACATCAAGAAATTTTCAATGTATTACAAGCTCAAAATCCGGGTTCTTACATCCCCCCTTTATCAGCGCTTCAATTAACAATACTTTTTTTCACTGTTAAAATCCCTTTTTGTGCTGTTAAAGTGCATATGTGTGGTAGTGGATAAAAAATTACCTCACTTGCAATTCTTTCTTGCTTGATTAATCGTTTGACCACTGTTGTTGTATCTTCATTGTGATAATGAATCCAAGTTTATAATACTTGTAGAAATAATCTACCCTTGCTCCATAACCTTGGGACATATCAATGGAATCATAGGTTGTTAGCGCAACTAATATAGATCGAATGCATCAATCATTATTGATTGCATAAAGAATATCTCCCTAGATTGAAGGACTCTTGAGGTTTTCTCAAAGACATGTGAGGTAAGATGAGGATCAGGGCACTCAGATATATAGAGTGTTCTGGAGTATTATTTCTTAGATTGAGATCTTAATCTATAGGGATTTTTGTGCACCACCAAACTCATATATTCAAAATGATATAGTTGGAATTATATGGAGTTAGTGTAAGAATAATTAATTACACATATCACCTTATTAATATTTTAACCCAGAGCTAACCACATGTATTTAATAATATAAAAATTATTATTTGTTTGACATGTGAAATACCTATGGAGAAATAATATTTTAAATAAATAAATTCATTTTTATTTAAATAATATTTAATATCTAATATCCACCCAAAACATAACTTTTTCCATTAATCCTCTTTATATTTATCGAACCATGAATAATGATTTTTTATAAACTAAATATTACTACAATATTCTCTAATATATAAACAAATATTATATTCATCAAACATAATAATAAATATTTATTAAATATTTAACTCATAGATTTATCCTCTCAAATAAACGTTGATATAATATTTGTGATCACCATAACCTGAATTTATTATTATCAAACCATGATTATAATATTTATACTAATATATTGAATTAAAGTTGAATTTAGTAGAAGTTATAGATACACATAGTGTGTGGCCCTCTATATTTCTTTCTTAGTGGCATTAATCCCAACATTCTTGATGATTATGGTAAACATTTAATAATATTCCAAGGCACCCATATTGAGAGAAGTTAAATTTCACAATGATAATAACCTCATATGATTTCTTACCGTATACTATAAACTTTTTTACTTGATATTTCCATGTAATTGGGTTTCATACTTTTAGATAGAAACCTATGTGCTCGATTTATCTTCCTTTGACTTTTTAAAAATGAAAGCACTAATATAATCACAATGATCCTATACATAACTAGGAAGTTCCATTCTCATCAAAGGGTATGAGATATCAAATACCATTAAAATATAGAATGGAATTATCCTTTCTTGGCCCATTAATAAATATTATATAACTTTTGGGGACCCAATGTATACTACTTTATAGTGAGAATATGTCATCATGGTTTTCATAAATACATTAAAGTATGTGATACATTATATATATTAATAACAGTTTTAATATATAAAGATCATTTCACATGCTCACAAATTGGAATATCCAATGTCACAAATAACATATGGAATTACTACAATGATTTTGTTCTCATAACCTCATACCTGAGAGATTATCAAGGGTGTAAGAACACAAGATTTTCAATTATTTATTTTTCTTTGAAACAATCTGTGTTTGATGGACTATGACGCACATAACACTGAATGAAAAAAAATCATGAGATATTATATAAAATATAGTCATAGAATTTTTGGGTAAATTAGAGGTAAAAAAATAATCGAAATTTTTAAAATATATAATAATTTTCATTATTAATACTAAGGAATTGATAAAATTCAGTTATTGTATTTAAATAACTTATAATATCATTGGAAGCTTAAAATAAATTCTTCTAAATAAGGCCGTTGGAATGAATTAATTTATGAAATCAAATATATTATGGATAAAATTTATTTTTGGTATCAATAATATATTAACACCACTTTAATAATTAATGTATAGTAAATAATAACGGGAACAGTTGTTATTTTAAATGTTATTTTCCTAGGAAAACGATTTTCATTTTATTCAGATGTTTTCCTTAAAAAGGAAATATTTTAAATTTTAGAATTATAATTTGAAATATTGACTTCATTTTGGGATATATAATATAAATATTTTCCTGATAATTTTTTTTTATCAATTTATGAAATAAATTATTTTTATGTGAATTGTGAAGAATTTTGGTTTTACTAATTTCTTAGTGTTTATAGATATATCAAGATATAAGTATAACTTAAATACCTATTAAATATTTTTCATGGTAAAATATGAATATATTGAATAAAAATATACATTAAAAAATATTTTCACAGATCTATACAACATATTTTTAATATTTTATAAACTAATGTAATATTTCCTAAAAAATAACTTATTTTTGGTCTTTTATTTTAATTAAATATTATTTTAATAAAATTTGGTTTTTTATTTCATTTAAATACATATAATACATTTTATAATAATGAAATTTAGATTATGAAAATATTGAACATTGATAATTTTGTGCTACACATAATGTTTAAGATTAAATATACACTTTCTCAAAGTGAGTTTTTACACATGAAATTCGATGATGTTAAAATTAATTTTTTTTTCAAAAAAAAATTATTTGAAAAAATTAATATACTATTTAGAACAATTATTTCTAAATTATGTAATAATTTTAAATTTTTTAGGTTTTAAATGTAAATTAATTATGTAAAATTTAACTTCCCTAGTAAAAACCCTAAATGGTGAATGTGAACAATCTAAGAGTAAAAGGATTGATAAATTTTTTAAACATATTTCAAAAATATGTCATATAGGATTTATCGACCTTTTCTCACCTAAAAATTCATTTTCCCCCACTTTTGGAGCCACTTTCTCTTGAATAGTGCCATTCCATCACTGGAAAAGTAATAAGTATATACAAAAGTGTCATTTTCTTCACTTTTATAAGGTGTTCACATACACCATATTTATCCAACGATTCCAATTACGCGGATCATCCCAAACTCTACCCTAGTATTTCCTTAACCCTTTCTGCATTTACTAGTATCCTTGGACCTTCCAAAATACAAATCTATAGATCCTTAAGCTGTTACCCATGGGAGAACATCCAAAGTAAAAGGTAATGTTCTCAACCGAGCTATCTTAATTATTTTCTTCTTCAACAAAGAAAAACCTATTCTATACACTAAATTATGATAAAATGTATACTGATAATATGATGAAATATTATTATAGTAATAGAATATCCATTTTTTACCTTGCACTAAAATAAGTGAAAAAATAAAGATGTTGTCATGCATACATTGTGCGTACAACCTCCATGAACGGTGTGATAGAATTTTCATCACAGACATTAAAAAAGGTTCTAAAATTACATTTAAGTCCCATTTATTATATTTATTAAATTAGTAATATTATTTAATTTTAAAAAATTCTTTATCTTTTCAAGGATCTATGAAAAAAAAGTGTTGCCCGTGCATATGTGTAAACTGCCGCCTCTACAAATGTGATTTATTTTGTTTTTCATTATAGTATTTTCTAATTTATGAAAATCTATGATATTATTATTCAATATATTATTAAAATTTATATAATATAATTATACTTCATTAATCTTGATATTATACCTAAATAATCACTTTCTTAACCATACTCACCCTAAGATTATATCTTGTTCTTGTTTAGGATAGTTTAACCACCCACAAGAACAATGATACAAATTTCAATAATGGATTAATATGGAAACATTACTACTAGTGTAATTATAAATTTATAAGAAAATGTTTTTTGGTTTATATTTTTGAAATTTTTATAATAATATTTAATTTCTTATAAATATACCAATAATTTGTGTGTTAAAAATTATAAAAATATGATCATTGCAAACTTCATCATCATGAATCATAAATAATATACTTATAAAATGAAATTAGAACATTAAAAATAATTATAAATCATATATTCTAGTTCCGATAATTATCTCATAATGATGATCTTTTAATCAATAAATATGAATTGGAATCACCATTGCAATTTTAGTACATGACAAACAATCGAGACTGATAACATTCAATGGTGAAAATAAAATAAAACTAACAAATATATTTGTAATAAAAAATTATATATGATGTTAATAAATGGTTATAGGTATGAATATAGTTATTAAACAGGTTATTAATATAGTTAGTTATTTATATTATATGTTATAGTACAATCGACTATGCTCAATTAAATGTAAGGGTTATTTTCATCTACTTTAAATTTTATGAGACATGTTTGATATTAAAAAAAATAATTTTTTTAAATGATCTATTAGCTTCCCTTGTTTCTTATAAGTAAATTAATATCTTTAATTTAATGATATTTTAATGACCATTTCATGGTAACCTTATTATGATCTCTTGATTCTTACATTTCAAATATTGTGAGAGATTTTCATCTCAAATTCCTTTCTATAAAGCATGATTTTTCCTATGCCCATAAATTCATTTTTTGGTATGTAAGTACATATTTTTAAATTATATCTGTAATTATATTTCATTTTTATGGTGTGTATGGTTTCTTCTCCAATCATAATTTCAAAATCAGGATTTCCTTGAAAGATAATCCATTTAGGGTATTTGAATGATCATTATTTTTAAATAACTAATATATTATTTTTATTTGGTAATTTATGATGATTTAAATGTCTTCTGACTATTTAATTTTTTCCCTTTACTCGATATTTATATGATGTAGGGAAACTGAACCTACCACTTCTTTTCTATATAGAATCCTCTTATTTTGTGACCATATTAATTAGATGATTTTTTGAATATCCTTATCTATTAGTACATTTTTGACTAAGGTAATTTTATACCACATTTTAATTATTTGCTAATATTTTAGTAAAATATATATAAGATAATATATCCACCACTTCCATTGTCTTTCCAAATTATTGTATGTTATAGGCATGATTTTTATTCCAATACCTTTCCTATATGAATACCCTATTTTTCAGTACATTGTTTGAATGGAATTCAGCTAAATACCCATGAGTTGATCAATGTGGGAAAATTATTGACTTAACCATATACCATTAAATTGTATGGTGTATGTATTATGATTTTTACGTATAAATCTATTATAATTTTTGATTACGGAAATACAGACAATCATATACTTTTTATTCTGATACAAATGTTTATTGATTACTTAGTCAAGTTGATTATGTATTATGTACCCATCTATATTTTTTATCTAGATGGATTATGATCATTTATTTATTATAAATGTATTGATATTTTTTATGTTTGTATATCAAAACAATTTTTTATGTATTATTAAATAATTTTAATTATGCATTATATTATTATTCATATCATTCATGTGGTTAATGAATTATATTTCAAAAATTAAAGGCATGGATTGAAATTATATAGTCCCTTAACCAATCAACTGGTCTCGTGAGATTAATGGTTTGGATATATTATGTATTCTTACCCAATATAAGGATGATGTCTTGTTTTTGACATTTATAGTAAGAATAATTTCTTGGTTGATGCATTTTTAGTAATGAAAATGATGTCTGACATATGTATCCCACTGTTGTGGGTTCAGTTATTTCTATCCATGTTATTATTTATATTATTATCTCATCAATGAATTTATCTCCAGCTTATGTGATTAGTTATGTGAAATTATTTGATTCTTATTTATTTTTGAAATATTATTCATGCCATGATAGCTTTTGATACATGTTTTTTCTTACTAAGCATTTGATCTCACATTTATTATGTCTCTATTTCACCATATTACAATTAAAATTATTACACATGATATGAATAGTAGAGTATTACGTGAGGAGAATTTTTGGGAGATATTAAAGAGTTATTTTGGATTTAATAGTTTCTAATATGGAGGATTTGTTTTCCTTTTGATGAGAAAAACATAGGATTTAATAGTAAAATATTTATCTTAATTCTCTAAAAATCTAAACCTAAACGGTCCTTGGAATGTATGTTACTCAATATTTTTAGTGATATTGTAATTACTAATGGTTAAAACTCGGTTAATTCGATTTATTTTAAATTTAGTATATAATGAATGTGATTATGATAACTAGATCCTAGGAGTACATATCTGGATAATCATAAATGGAAACATTCATGAGATTATTTCTCAATGTTTTATGATCCTCCTACAGTTTATAACTTGTATCATCTATGTGTTGTGACATGACATCATTCATCCCAAGAACATGTATTTAAGAATATTTTCATAGCACTTTATGGCTCTCATTATATTGGACAACATCTGTGACCTTTTAGTGTGACAAGTACCCTTAGCACATTATCATAATAAATGTCACATAGAAGAAAGGACATTATGTGAAAACATATTTATTAATATTCAACAATTTTAATATAAAATTAATCATAATGTAAAATGTAGTTTTTTAAGAAATTGGTGCCCTGAAAAAATGACCAATTACCAATTATATAAAAAGAAGTTACATGAGTCTAAAATATGGGATCGTATTATAATCATTCACACGAAAGGGGAGTAAGTATTCAGGTAGATCATCCATCCAACTAATATCCAAATTTAATCTTTTATTGGTGAGGCCATATGCAACCATATTATCTTCATGATAGATATGAGTGGTAATATGGTTGATGTCGTAGAGAAAATAGAGACAATATATCCAATGTGTTTTAGTGGATCAAGCGAGATGAATCACACCATTCCAAATCAGTTGCACTATGGTAGTCAAATCACTTCCATTCCATATGTTGTTGCGACCCTGGTGAATGGTGAAATAAATAACATGAATCACATTAATTTTTTTTAGCCTCCAGAGATGAGGTAATACCACAACATCCAAATAAGAACCTGAGGATCAGACCAAGATGATCCTTGAAGATGGTGTCACATCCCGTAGGGCCCATACTGCCTTTAGAAGCACAGTCTATATTACATTTGATCTAGCTAGAGAACGATGGTTCCCAGTTAACATCAAAAGTGTGTTGTGGTTCAAAAAACATACCATCAACCCATAGATGCCTTAGAATAGGGTTTTCATCATCTTAATTATCCTCCTAAGAATTAATGATAAATCCATAGGTGGTAAAGGTGGTTTGTCAAATATGAAGCATGTAGAACCATATCCTCTAATAATGTTTTCTGGTTTTTTAAATAGAGATAAATTGTTTATGCCAGTACCCCCACACCCACATTAAATACACCTTAAAAAATAAAAAAGTAAATAAATGTATGTATATATTAAACTATATAAATTAAATTTATTAATGATATAATATTTATAAATATATTTTATACTTAATAATAACGTTTATAAATTAAACATTATTAGATAAAATTTATATGTTTTAATTTTTATATATTAATTTCTATTACTATATAATCTTTTACAAATATACTTTACACATTATAATAAAAGTTTTATATTTCAAAGATTATATATTAATGATTATTAATATAACATCATCTGTAAATATATAATAAAAATTATGAGAACATTTATATATATTAGTGTTTATATATTAAAATTGATAAATATATATAAATTTTTATATAAATAAACAATTTTATATTTATATTTATATATATTTTACAAAATAAAATTATTATATATTTTGTTAAAATGTTGTTTATATATATATTAACCTTCATATACAAGTTATTATAAAATAAATTCAAATTTTTTTGTTATGATAAATAAAACTTTTGTTATATATAAATACATATATACATTATATATATATATATATATATATTATATATTTACATTTAAATAAGTTATAATACATATATATAAATACACATACAGTGTAAAATTTTCACTATAAATTTACGGTGTAAATTTTTCAATGGAAACTTTATAGTGTAAATTTTGCAATGTAAATTTAGCACTAGAAATTTCAAAAGGGTAAATTAGTCATTATAAATCATTGAGTGTATATTTATAAATCATTACTATAATATAATTTTTTTTAGTAGCTATATTAGTGCATACTTATTTATATATATGTTTGTATGCATGTATGTTCATGTTTTTCTGTATATGCATAAGTATTAACAAATATATATACATTAATATATATATATATAGGTATACATATATATTTTTATGCATGTGTAATAGAAAATAATTTATACTTTTATACATATAAATATGTATTTTTATTCATTATTAATATATATATTTGTATATACGTTTCTATATACTTAGATACATAGATATGTATGTACATAAACAATCATTAATGATTATATTTATATAAATAAAAATATAGGGTTTTGTAAATATATATATTCTTATAAACTTTTAAATATATTTATTTATATGTAAGTATATAAAAATATGGATATACACATCTATATAATAACAATTAATACACCCAAAAACACACACATATAATGTTTTTTTATACACACATTACATAATTAAATAAAAATATAAATATATACACGCATGCATTCCTATATGTATTGGTATATAAAAATATTTATTAGTACATTTTAATACATGAACATACATAAATCAAGATATTATTAAATATACATATTTACAGACATACATATATATATAAATATAAGTACATACATGTAGGTTCTAGGTGCAGTGGAAGAGTGCACCAGGTTGTGGCCATTTTTTTCATTATGTCTTTATAAATGATCAATGTGAGATCTTCATGAAGATAAACACCATGGTCAAAGATGTTGAATGAATGATAACAGAAAATGGATGAAATTCTAGAACCATATGGTGGATCATTACATATTACTTATCATTGATTTAATCAATTAAGAATTACATTTTTGGAATTCATTATTCATTGATGGATCTGATGACTAATTTATGTTGCACCGTTGTTTCGTTGTAGGAATCAAGAGAAGATTCCCTTTATTGGTGATCCAAATGTGTTCCATAAATCTACAGATGTTGTAGTATGAATTTTCACATGCTAACACAACATATCGTGTCATTTGCGCCGTCGACCATTGATAGCCATTAGAATCACTTTCAAAGCATTCTCCTTGATCTCAATTCCCTTTAGAGTGCGAGGTGGTGGAAGATCTCTCTATGTTCATGGGAGCGTTCTTGGATAAGGAATCTCTCCAGGGCATGATAGGATTATCCAAATTCATCATGCACAACCAAACAAATGAATTGCCTCCATTTGAAAATAATATAATTTGGTTTATATATCATTAGGGATAGAAATAAATAATTGAACACCTGTACCTTAGTATTCATTTAATTCTGTGGGGAACCCATGTCTATAATAATACTAATTTTATTATTTCCTTGACATGAAACTAACTTCAGAAATAAAGTAAATATAATTTAATAAAAAATATTCAATATATATTACTTCACATTGAACCTATAAACCCATTCTTCCATTCCGCTATAATATTTGTTAGGCCTTGAATGAATATTTATTTATTAAATAAATATCAATAAATTATTAACCAATAAATGAATAAATTTTGTATTCACTAAATAGAAAATAAATATTTATTAAATATTATGCTCCATTTATGTTCTTTTTAAAACTGGTGATGGAATATATGCGATCAAGAATAATAGATAATTATTAAAAACATCAAATTATAATATTTATTAAACTTTCTAAACAAAAAATAATAATATATATTATTTAACTAAAATTCTCGACAAACATTGTGTGTGACCCTGTAGGCCTCTTTCTCAGTGGAATTAGGTAAAGCTACCAAATGTCTATGGTTAGAATTTTGAAAAATTCCCTAGAACCCATAGAGAGAGAAGTTAATGTTGAAACAACATAAAACCTCATATAGATGCTAGCTTTGTAATATAATCCCTTTACCATGGTATTTCTAATCAAGAAAGTCGTATGCCGATTCCATCAACCTATGTGCTTGATGTCTCTTTTATTGACTTACTAGAAATTGAACTTTCTTATAAAACACCATGACCATGGATTTATTTAGGTTATATCATTTACATAAAAGGGAATGCGATATCAAATTCAATTAAAGAATATAAGGGAAAAACCCTTTCTCACACAATTCATTAATACAATATTACTTAAGAAACCCCAAATGTATCCTACATTGATGTGAACACCTATCATCATCGTTTTTGTCAATAAATCAAAATACGCAACACATAATGCTCATTAATAATAATACTAAATTATAATGATCAACACACACACCCAAATATAAGAACATCCAATGAAACTAATAAATCTGGATTTCCTACAAGCGGGTCTCATTCTGAAAATATTATACATTGGATATTTCCATAGCTGTACACCATGATAAGGTTCTTCAATGCCTTATGTCTATCCACCCCTATTGTTCTGTTTCATTTTTTAAACTCAAATGACATAATCTGGCTAAATAACTTATATTTAAGAATAATGTCATAACACTTATGGGTTCCCATCATTATGGGGAACTGCAATGACCTTTTAGCATTAAAACTACTCTTAGGACATTATCGCATACTATGTTATGAAAAATAACAATAAAGTCATGATAAGGATTATATTAATACTCAATAATATGAATACTGGTTATCATAAAGTACACATAAGATGGTTCTAGCACATCAACTCTAACAGACTCCTACTTTCACTCGGGCCAACTACTAACAACCTCTATTCTGCTAGCTCTCACATGATACTCATTATTTTGCTGAGATAGGACTTTAGTAAAGAGGTCTACAACATTATCTTTTGTGTTTACTCTACTTAATAAAAATTCACCCCTCTGATAGAAATCCCTAACGGTTTGTTACTTTTGGAGTATATTCTTTGACCGTTGGTTTGAAAATGGATCGTTTGTAAGATCAAAAACTATAATATTATAACAATAGAATGTGATAGGGTCATTAATTCTAGAAACGACTTCAAGATCCTAGACAAGGATTCATATCCTAATGGATTACTTGGTTTAATTATAAGCTTCTATATTCGTATAATCCATTATAGAATTAGTGAAAATAGATGGTTTGAACTCTTCCAAATAACAGCTCCATTGAGATAGAATACATATCATAACAATGATTTTAGATCATTCTGATCTATCTAAGAAACATCATCAGTATAACCTATGAAGACCATCTCCTTATGTCCTTCATTCACCAGGAACATATCCTTAGTTCATCTCAAATACTTAAGGATATATTTAATTGTAGACCAATGATGTTATCCTAGATATGCTTAATATCTTCCTACCTTGCTCATTGCATATGATACATCATGTCTAGTACATAACATTGAATACATGATTGATCCTATTACTAAAGCATATGAGATCTTAATCAGTCTATATTTCCTCTATTGTGTCTAAGGACACATTTTCATAGAAATATGTAAAAAATGTGAGCCTTTAACCAATATCCTTTTGGACAATCCATACTAAATCTCTTTAGTATCTGATCAACTTATGTACATTGACATAGTCTAATAATACTATTATATCTTTCATGAATGATTTTGGTCCCTAGAATATAGATTTCTTCCCCTCGTTCCTTCATTGGGAAACAATTGTCTTGCAAGTCCTAAATATATTGTAGGATTGGTATTTCATTTCCAATACATAACATGTCATCAACATATACTACTAGGATAATGATTTCCCTTCAGCTGACCCCCTTGTAATCACATGCCTTGCATTCATTCTCAATGATTCAAAATTCATTTATAGCTTCATTAAATCAAATGTCACATGACTTGGATGATTTCTTCAATCCATAAATTGATCTATGGAACATGAAAATTCTTTTGGAATCACCTGGAGTAAAAAACCCTTCTTTTTATGTCATATATACATTTTCCTGAAGGTTCCCATCAAGGAAATTTATATTTTCATCCATCTTTCAAATTTCATTTTCATGGTAAGGTGCTATATCCTGTTAAATTCTGAAGGACTTAAACATGGATACTGGTGATAATAACTCATCATAGTCAATTCGTTAATTTTTTTAACCCTTTATCCACCTGTTTTTATTTATAGATAATTAATCTATCTTCCATGTCTAATTTCTTATTGAATACCCATTTTCAACAAATAGTCTTTACATCAACTATTGCATCGACCATAAACCAAACATTGTTCTGAGACATGGAATTCATTTTATAATTCATGGATTGTTATCATTTTAATAATTATGATCACTATACTTCCACTTTGTAAGATAGATATTTATCAATGTCAGCCAATAATTATTCACAATCGTTGGTGTCTAGAAAACCATATCTCTTTTGTTCTCTTTACTTATTTTTAATCATACACAGTGCTTATGTATTATGACCTAATTCGTCTATGAGGACCTATGGAATTTTTTCCTATACCAACGATTTTGTATCTTGAGCATTAACATCATCAATGTAAATATTTATCAAACTATAATTTTTGAGTATATCCTCCCTCTAAAAAAATACATCTTGTTTGGTGATAATCACATTTTTTAACGAAGGGTTGTATAGGTATTATCCCTTTGTTTCCTTAAGATATCTCATAAAGATACACTTTCTTCCCCGTGGTTCTAGTTTGATTTCTAATATGGCATAAAAAAATTCCTCACTACCCCAAAAATCTGTATACGAATGAATAGGTTTATTTCCACTCCAAAACATGAAGGTAATCATGTTTTTTTGCTTTAGTTAGTACATAGTTTAATGTATATTCCACATTTTTAAATTCAAATCCCCATATGGATAATGGAAGATCTGCATGACTCATCATCGACCTTACCTTATCTTATAAGGTATGGTTCCCCATTTCACTATAACCATTACACTATTCTATGTAAGGTGGAGTGAGTTGGGATAGAATCCCAAACTCTCAAAGAATGTCAATAAAATCTTTGTTATGATATTCACCACATCATTCTGGTTTAAGTTTCTTTATCTTATTTACAATTTGATTATCTACATCTCTCCAATTCCTTGAATTTATCAATGGACTCATACTTCTAACTCATTTTTTAGAAATATCCATATCAATTTATGTCCTCAGTAAAATATATGAACTAACAATATCTACCTCTAACTTCTATTGGAAATAGTCTTGACACACTAATGTGTACCAATCATAGAATCTCTATAGCCCTTTCAACCTATCCACCCAATGGTGGTTTTGTTAATTTTACTTTTAAATAAGCATGAAATATTTCAAGTGGTTATAGCTCAGAAGACTATAAATAACATTCTTGACAGATATTTTTCAAATGATTTTAATTTACATGACCAAGATGATGAATCAAATGCTAGTTGTTATATGATTTGTGTGAAAATGATTCGTTATCAATTTCTAAAACATATTTTTAATAATTTAATACATAAATACCATTATTCGAATGTACCATATATTTCATATTTATAAAAGAAACAGATTTTATTTCTAAACAAGAAATTAAATACATCTACATTATGGAGTGATATATAAAATATGTTACTGGTAACCATCAAAACAAAATAACAACCTTTTAAAAAAATCATTCCCATTAGAATATATGTAGTAGTAACCAATGGCTAGTGCACCTAGGCTCACACTATAAGTAGATCTCAGATTAACCTATACTATAGAAATATTTTGAAATCTACTAGGTTCTTGAATTTTGATACAAATTTTAGCTACAAAAGCTATATCTAATACCCAATGTATACATATTGAATTATTACACTCGATAACAAATCCACCTTTAGCTTACCCTTTATTCTTCGTGTAGTTCCTCTACCAGTGTCCTCGATTTCCTTATTCAAAACATACTTCCTCTTTTTTCTTTCCTTTCTTTTGTATCATTCTCTTTTTTGAAGGAAGGTTATCAAGAGATTTATACTTTATGTGAGTCTTGGGCCCCTTTTTCGTATTCTTACTTTTCTTATTCACCATATGGACTGGATTATTTTCATTCCTCATGTCCTTATCCACTTGGTGAAACAATGTAAGAAGTTCTGAAAGACTCTTCTCATTATTGATCATATTATAATTAATAATAAAATAGGAGGTGGTCTTGGGAAGTTATGAAATTATGATTTCTATATTCCAATCATCTGAGAATTTGATCAATAAGATGTCTAAGTGTTCAATGTATCAAAAAATATATACTACATGAGGCCTAGATGGTGTAGACTATCAATGATTATTTGTAAGAAAATCATTGTAATTATCATAGATCTCTTGTATTTCTTTATATTGGTAGAGATCCTGATGTTGAGACATCATACTATACATATTCATGTCATCATGTTTATTAAAAATCTCAGTGGCCATGGATGAAAGAAATAAACCATAAAAATATATATAATCATTCAAATTTTTCTCATACAGAGGAATCTTTTCATCACTAGCCTCATTTCCAAGAACATCAAGAATTGTTTCTTCCAAGACATACAATTTACTTTCATGGGGATGGATAATGCAAAAGTTTAATTCCCTCTATTGGAATTTTGTGCTGGTGAGATGGTTATCAATTTAATTTTTTGAATGAATTGATATGTTTGAAGTCACATTAATTATATTTATACAAAATAATATGATTAAGATTTTAGTACTTTAATAGATAAAATTTATACAAAAAATAAATAATATATTTATTAATCTCCCATTATTTTACCGACACCCAATAGCCCTAACCGTTCTCTTCATAATATAATATTTCTTGGACATTCTAGTGGTAAGGATCCATATTACACTTTCCATTAACGAAATTTTGGTTGGTCAATCTATATGAATGGATTTAGGTAGGTATTCCAAATTCCAACTACATTAACTCATATTTCGATGATCTGTTGAGTGGACTCCCCAATCTGGAAATCATTAAATTGGATTTCCTAAAACTTTTCCTCTTAGTTAAACCAATTCCTACTTTAGTGGTAAACCAATGATATGAACTATGACAATTCAACCAAAAACACGAATTTATAATTCCATGATAATTGAATGAACCCCAACATTGGATGGTCAAGCACTTTGAACTATGGTTTGATATTAATTGAGGTAGTGGAGGCAATAATGACCTAATATATATTTTTGATGGATGTTATCATTTTATGTGTAAATTTACAATTATTGTCTTTATCAATTTCATGTTAATATAAAATTGATTTACTTAAGTTATTAAAAATGTATTAGATAATATTTACACATAAGGTTGTTTATTTTATATCAATATTTCTTGCCCATTAATTCATTTTTTGAGAAAGATGAGCTCAAAGGCTATTTATTTGAGTCAAAGAAAAGTTACTTCAGTTAAAATGAAGGAATTTTACATTTATCATGAATAAAAATTGATATCATGTGATAAAGAAGATTTCTAGAGTCTGTGTTCCCCTCTTCAGAGACCCCATTATTTGCAAGTCCATCCATGAGGTAGTTGGATTCCCAATAAAAACGATTGATGATGTAGCTCATAGAAGAAAGCTTGTCTAGAAACTTCACCCATTTTTCTGTTAGCTTCCGTGAGAGGGGTACCTTTCACTTCTATATAACTTACACAATTTTAGTGGAATCACATTCAAACGATATGTTCTACAAGCCTCTATGATAAGAAAAATAAACCACTTTGATAAATCCAATCATTTCCACTTTAGTGGTAGTGAAATTATGACATGGTCAACATAGAAATTACACAATATCATAGTTGAAGTCTCAAATGATGGACACATTCCCAGATGGACCCGGGGATCCCCTTGAAGTTCCATCAATGTTACATATTAGCCAGACATTGAATGGGAAGAAACAGAACACCTCAGGTGTGTCAGAGGGTTTGGGAAAATTACCTTGAATTTTTCTGTATGTTAAGAGAGTAAAATCACTGATTGAGTTTCTATAACCATCGCCATGAATGAATTTTTCGTTTTGAATTTGTTGTAATAAAAGTGGAAATGATGTGTTTAGAGTATAGTCTAGCCTTGGAGTGAATAAAAAGGTTTCATCATTTCCATATTTCATGAAATATCTCAACGCATTCAACTTTAAATAGGTTTCCAAATGGATCTGAGAACAGAAAATGCAAAATGGCATTCATGAATTGATGTAGTGTGACTGCTTGAAGATACACACCTTAAAAATATCTAGCACAAACATCCCTATTACTGTAGTTGTTTTTCAACTACGGAATATTTAATTTATGACTTCCTGGTGTTGATGGAATAGGACACATTTTGAGCATGTAGAAATCCCAGATCAGTGAATGTTTTCATCAAATAGTATTTTTTTGAGAAAAATTCATCATATCAGATTAAATCATGATGGAGTTATCCCTATTTTATTAAATTAGCCAATACTCATTAATTCTACTTATATCAGGTATTTATGAAATTTATTGGAATCATGTTGTTAAATTTTAGACCAATCCCACATAAGTATGTCATCCCGATGTAAAAAATCATAGTTCACAACACATTCAACAGTTCTGTCACGCCACTAGTCAAGATTTTCTGACTATTCCTTGATCAAAATATTTTGGTTAACCACAATAACATAGGGGATAACTCGATCAATGAGTGGTTCTATATTCCAATTGTATTTCTATAAATTGTGCGAAGAATTGGAATTGACTACCCAAGGAGAGTGGCTATGAATTTCTAGAAATATAGTGTTAAGACTATACCAAATTGATGACTCCATGTACCTTGTTTTCACTGTAATGAGCTTTGTAATAGATCCTGATCTAAAGAAGTAAAGGGAGGCATGTATTCTATTGATGAGTCACCAAATGAAATGATCCCAATGTGATTGGATGAATAAAGTCTGTTTTTTAATTATAAGCCCACCAACGGCTTTAGACATATAACATTTCTTCGATGATGTCGTTATGATATTTCCATCCAACACACACCCAGTCTAAACAAAATATCTCCTCATAGAATTTATTTCCTTTATGACACCAGAGGTAAAAAGATACTCTATGAAAGAACATGACTTATTTGAGGTTACCATGTATTTGACCTGGAAAATACGTCCTCCCATTAAGAGTTTCTTGCATTTACAATATGCAAGAGTCCTTTTGAAATGGATCATTTAATTCAAAAAGATTGATTCAAGAAACTTGCCCCAAAATATGGGAACTCCAGGATATATAAAATTAATGTACTCTTATCTGATTCCCATATCATTGATGATACATTTCTTTATTGCAATAGAGAAGTTCTTTTCAAAGTAGAAGAATGGCTTGCATCATTTAGTCTTCTAGCCTAAGACATTCTCAAAGTGAAAGTGTGCATTATTTATGCTACTAAAATTTCTCATGTTTACATGGGTACAATGTATAATGTCATCAGAAAAATAAAATGATATTGGGTGGAGATAACTCTCTCTTCATTGATGGTTTACATTTTTCCTGTATCAACCATGTGAAGGATCGGGAGTCTAAGATAATCCTCTAAAATTGTGAAGATAATAGATGAGAGACAATACCACTATCATAACCCCTTGAACTAATGAAGTACCCATATGGGGATACATTAATAAGTATGGAAATGTGGAAAGATCCCATAAGTGGGATGACCTAATGGATAAACTGCATGCTGAAACAAAAACCTTGCAGCCCATTTCTTATGAAGTTCCAATCCATTGTATCTAATGGATTCCTAATGTAAATATTAAGGGAAATGTTATCACCCCAGTCTAAATTCTATAATAGGTTAACACATTCCAAGGAATTGATCAAGAAATCTTAGATAATCCTTCCTTTCACAAAACCAAATTTATTCCAAGATATGATTTTTTCTAAGACTCAATAATGTTTGTAGACCAAGATCTTTGTGATAATTTAATGACTTGTGTTGAAAAGAGACACAATCCTAATTAAAATATATCACTTGAATTCTCAACTTTTGGGGATTTGAGAAATAAATTTTACATTGAACCCTTGAGTAAAAGTTCCACCCTAGAATAAATGTTTGAAAATTTTACAGATGTAATTCTGAATAACATACCAAAAATATTTGAATAATAAGTTAGTGAATCCTCCCGTCCGAGGTGATTATTCTTTTTTGAGTCCAAAGACAACTTCTATAATTTCCATTTCAAGAAGAATGGATATTTGTAAGGATTTTTACTATTCAGATATCAACTATGGAAATCTATATTCACTTAGCATCCCAATACTTGGTGGCCTATTTAAGAGGTTCATGTATAAAGAGATAATGTAATTAGAGATCTCATGCCTTTCCTTAGGGATTCAGTCTCCATCATTAAGTAACGAGAGTGGTCTATTTTCCCTTCGTGTCCTTTCTAAATCATTGATGAATTTTGTATTTGTATCTCTATCTACAATCTAGTTAATTTTGAATTGAACCTTATGAATGTTGTCTCTTAGAGTGATGAGAATATGATGTTGATATGAAATCCCCAGTTTGTGATCAGAATCCCCAGAGACGTTTCGCATTGTAATTAATTTTTGTGTCTCATGTAAACAGAAGAAAAGGGACTCAATTTTTGTATCAATTGCGTAGTATTGGGTTTTTCTCCATTCCATTAGCATTAACATATGTGTCTTGAGCTTTAATATTCACTCCAGAGGGTTGTTAACATACTCATTCAAGGTCCAAAACTATTCCAAAATTCTTGAGAAATCCAGAAGTGCAACCCATGCATTATTAAATTTTCATATAATGAATTATCTCTTATCACTATCAAAAATAATAACCAATATGGGGTGATCATATGAGTTGTGATTTTCTAGAGTAACACATGTGACTGATTTCAACTTTTCAATCCTGGCATCATTGGGGAATTCCCCATCAATTTTTCAAGCTCTCATTCCATTGAGATTCCTCATGTACCAAGTATACTTGTTCCCATTGAGATGGATTTCCATTAGGCTTGCTTCTTCAATACATGACCTGATGTCCTTGATGAATGTAGAGATGTACAATGGTCCCATTTTATCATCCATGTGAAGAATGGATTTGAAATCACCAATAATAGTCCATGGGTCAATGATATTATTGGACATGTTTTTGATTTTCTCCCATAGTTTGCTCCAATCCATGTAATTGTCGAAATCATTTAAAATTGAGTGTCATATTTTTTTGGATAGAAATATCAATTCCAAAAGTGATGATTTACTTATCTACTTGGATGATGGAAGGATTTTTTATCATACTATGATCTAGAATACAAATTCAATCAAAGATAGATTCTAATAAAATGAATCCCAACCTAGAATACCGCTTATTGTTTAGAAGAGTAGTTTTATTTGATGAAATAACCTTTGTCTCAGAGATTCCAATGATATTAGGTTTATACCAAACTACACGAATCTTGAGGGAACCATCCATTCTAGGGTTTTCTATTCCCGGGAAGTTCCAAAAGAGGGCCTTCTATTTGATTTCCACATTGGGGTTATTCCCACTTTTCCTTTCATGTTCATTGGACTTTGGGATTTCCTAGTAGCATACCTTAATTTCACAAATTTTTTGATATATTATTATTATTTATAGATGTTAATGTGATGGTTTTTATCCACTATTCAACTATCTCCTTTCATGGGCTCTTCCAATATAAGGTCATCGGTGTGGTTTCCAGTTGTATTCAAAACCTGAGTGTCAACTAGACCTTCATTATTCTCCTAACTATGCTAGATTTGTTCACCATTACATGAATCTTATTTTACAAATGGTTGGGTGGAAGTACCTTCACTGGAACTATCATTTTAATATTGAACATGAGATACTATTTTTTATTCTTTAGTTTCATCATTGGCACATGCAGCATCCAGAGTTGTTTTCACTTGAACATACATTTCAACATATTGGTTCTTATTTTAAATTGCCACGTGTATTTCCACAGGAATATACACTTCAAAATCTGAGGATACAATTTCATGAATTAATTCCTTAATAAGATTCAAGAGGACAGTAGAAATGACTTATGAGGACATGTCCAAGAAGCATGTTTCAGAATCACGTTGCATATAGGATTAAGGTGCACCAGTTGCACTCATCGGGTGAACACTTTGTTGCTCCTCCACCTCAGCAAGAGTATCCCATGAGGAACTTGTGGGAACCGATTTATCATTCCTTACTTCTTTCAAAGGGTAAGTATCTTCATTTTTCTTATAAATCACATGGATTCTATTTTCACTTTTAGATACCTCTTTCCATGTAGTGATACTAGATATTGGATTGACCATTTTTGTGACCACACAATAATTAATAATATAATGTATCACCATTTTTCATTTCCAATAAAAGAGTTGGGGGAGCTTCTCAAACTCATAACTTATTTTCAATTTTTGGCCATCTACAACTAGGGATATCTGTGTTGCGGGAGGTAATTCCACATTGATAACAATTATAACTATTTCATTGAGACAAATATCTCCACTAATACTACATTGCTCAATCTTATGTGGGGTAACAATGCTCGATGCATGTTTGTTGAGAATTTTGGGGTGATAGTATATCCATGGAATTCCATGTATCCTTTTACAAAACTGAGCAAGAGAGTTCTTTTGCAAAAATGGTTTGAAATTGGCATCCCATTTGAAAGTCTAAAAAAATATGGTTTTAGTTTGAGATTTCCAACTCACCATACCATATCATGGTATTCCTATTTCTATAAAATGATATGTAAATATCCCTTTCCTATTGGGATAAGTCTCCATTTTAAAATGTTCTAGTAGTTATAAATTCTCCCTTTTAGATTCATATACTCCTATGGTTTTACCACCATATCCTAAGAGACTCAACCAAATGCCGAGTTTTTGAAAAGGACTTACCTTTGTTGAAGGGCATCGGAATTTGAAATCACATCTATGGATCCATCTCCTAATTTATTGATCAATGTAGAATTATATTCGACCACATTCAAGGGGGAATCTAGGGATTTGGGAAAATAATGAGATTAATGATGATTAGAAAATAATTTTGATCTATGATTATTTGAAGACTCGAATGATTTTTCCTAGTTTGGGTTGATGGATTCCATTTATAATCCAGTTATTTTAATATTTCTTCATCATCACTGAGTCAAGGGTCACGACCACCTTTGACATTAATCCTCTTGTTAATTAATTAAATCTTTTAATCATGATAAGACATCCATATTTAAATAACCTTGAAACATGGATGAAATAGAATAATATAGCAGTATGATTATGTGATTTTTTAATGGTTAGTTTATCTAGAGATTCATACACTAACTTTCGACCTAGGGGAAACACCTTGACCTAATTAAGGTTCGTGTTACAACATTCATAAATTACACCTATGTATCTTTTTTGGATTGGTTTTTCCTCATATCTAAGTATGAGACTTCATTTACTAGTTTGGGAGCTCCATCCATTACATATTCCTTTACACATACGTAGATGAGGGAAAAAAGGGATTTACATAAAAGAAAACATTGGCACACATGCCCATACATAATAAGATGAGAGAAGGCACACAAGCCAACAATTAATAATAAATTTCATGAAACTATAGAATATAATGGTCTGGTCTATGATCATGATCATCCTCATGAATGAAGCAAATCACAAATTTAATTTAACTAGCATTCAATTTTTTTTCATTCTTATTTAAGATAAATCATTCATGAATAAAATAATTATCTTCTTTAATTAATCAGTAATTTTAACTTAATTCTCATATGAATTTCCCTAATATTCTCATACGTTGTAATTTTTAAAAAATTAAATAAATTTATTTAAAATTAACTATCTACATAAATGTACCCTGGAGGTAACACAATGAATACCCATCCAAATATACCCTACATGTATTATACTTATATAATAATAACTATTTATAAGGTTTAGATAGTATAATAAATTAATTTTAATTCTTCATAATTCGTTATAAGTACAAGGCATGTACAAGAGAGCTACATGGTGTGTATATATCATACTGTCTTTCTGAGGCACACTACTAGGGACTTGACATATAAATCATGGTTTGGAAAAAATGTATTACACAACATGTACAATTAGATATTTGGTGTGAGGTCTCCAAATTACATAGTCACTAGTTTGGTAGGATGTGTATGGAAATATATAGCCTATTCCTGAATTAAAAGTACTACATGCCATGTACGTGAGAAACAAGGTATGTAATCTAGTTGACCAAGCACTAGAATGGCCTGGTCAACACATGATGTAAGAAATAAATTCACCATGTGTCATCAATACACACAGTTTGAATTATTTAAAAATTAATTGCTAGTACATTTAACACAAGTAAATGGCATGTAACTATGGTATGTAACTATGGTCACACTATGTGTATTCCTGTGTTATCAATCCAAAATCCTCAGCACTCGCAGATGAGTTCTTTGTTTTTATTTCATTAAAAAAATTAATCATATTCCCATGATCTATGAGAAACAAATGAGGAATAAGTAGGTCTCTCAATTAATTTTAAAAGAATGATTAGACATGAATTGAAAAACTAAATAAAAAATGTGTATATCTATCAAATATATTTAAACAATTATTAATGATTATGTGACCGCTCTGATACAACATGTATGTTCTAGACACAAAAGAAGTATTTGATGGTTTATTTCCAACATTTCATTTTTCATTATCGATGGTCAATAAGAGATCTAAATAATGATAAACATCAACAAAAAAATAATTTCACCAATTAAAACAAGAAAATGTATAAAAAATAGAAACCAAAGGGAGGGTCATCACATATTAGTTATACTCAATTAAATCAATTAAATAATTACCTTGTTGGAATTATTTTTTCATTTATGTTTTTGAAAATTGATCTTGGTTTCACCGTCATTACATTGTAGGAATCAATAGAGTATTTCCTCTAATGGTGATCTACTTGTGTTCTACAAATATCTGAATGTCACTATACGAATCTCTATGTGCTATCATGACAGATCCTATCATTTGTGTTCTCCACCTTTGATCACCATGAGAATAACTTCTAAAGCATTCTCCTTGATCTCTATTGACTTGAGAGTTGGAGGTGGTGGAAGATTGCTCTATATTCTTGGGAGTGTTCTTAGAAAAGAGTCCTCTCAAAGGCTTGATTGGATTGACGAAATTCATTTTCCACAACCAAAAAGTTGAATTAGATCTTTTATAAAATATTATAATTGGTTTTATATTTCTATAGGTTTTAAAATAAATAATAGCACATTTCCCCTTATTATTTATTTATTCCATTGCGGAACCCAATTTCTATAATAATAATAATATCATTGTTTCCTTAACATGCGATTAGCTTGAAAATTAAATTAAATATTATTTAATCAAATAATATTCAATAGATATTATTTCTCCCAAAACCTAAAAACATGATCTTCCGTTCCTCCATAATATTTATTGGGCCTTGGATAATGAATATTTATTTATTAAATAAATATGACTCTACTATTCACAAATAAGTAAATAAATAAATCGTTATTAAATATTGCACTCACATTATATTCTCTCGAATAACTAGTGTCTAAATATATATGATCAATAATACACAATTAATTGTTTAAACACATCTAGGAATAATATTTATTAAATTTATTGAATAATAAATAATAATATATATTACTAAACTGAGATTCTAGATACACATAGTGTGTGAACCTCTTAGCCTCTTTCTCAGTGGCGTTAGCCGAAGTAGCCTAAAGTATATGGTTAGCATCTAAAAACATGAAAAGGAGCCTATAATGAATGTATTTAATGTCACAATGACATAAGACCTCATAAAGATTCTTAATATGTAATATATTACCTTTGTCAAGATATCTCTAATCAAGCAGGTTGCATGTCGGTGACATCAACCTATGTTCTAAATGTCTATTTCTTTGACTTCTTAGATATTTAACATTCATATAGAACAAAATGGGGATGAATTTATTTAGGATTTATTATTTTCATCAAATGGAATGACATATAAACATTCATTAAATAACAAAAGAGAAAAAAAATCCTTTTTCTCATTATTCATTAATGCAATATTACTAGTGACACACCCAATGCATCATACCTCACCATGAAAATCTATCATAACAATTTTCATTAATAAATCAAAGTATGAAACTCATAATACTAATTAATAATATGTTTAAGGATCAATACACACATTCAAAGATATGAACATCTAATGAAATAAATAAATATGGATTTCCTACTACTGGGTATTGTTATCATAATATTCAAAATTGGATATTACCAAGGGAATATAACATGAGAAGGTGCCTCAATGTCCTATAAGTCTCCAACCTTGATAGCTTGTATCATTTTTGTCCCTTAAATGATATGAACCAGCTATAGAACATATATTTAAGAATATTATCACAGTACGTCTGGGTTCTCATCATAGTGGGGAATTTGTATAAACTTTTATCATGATATATACTCAAAGAACATTATCACATACTATATTCAGTAATAGAACAATCATGATGTGGTATGAAGTTTATTTAAATTTAATAATTTGAATACATGTTATCATAATGTACACATAAGTTGGTTCTATGGAACCAATTCCAACAATACATGCATGCATTCATGCAAGCATATATATTAATGTAATCACATATAATTATATAAAAATATAATTTTGTAAAAAATAGGTATCATCCTTAATAAATAATGACATCTGTAATGGTATATACTTATATATCAATATAATTATTTACATTCATACAAATATATTACCATAATTATTTTCATACATACATCTATTTGATTATATACAAATATAAGTACCTACATGCATATGTATATACATACATAAATATATATATAAATAATTATAAGTATACTTTACCACATGTTATTAAATATATTCCAATATTATTATATCTAAAATTTTCAGTTGTGATTTCCAGTGTAATTTTTCATCAGAGATTTGTAATTACACATTTCTATAAGAGTATACAAAAATAAGTATATACATTCATAAGTACATAACTATATATAAGTACCTATAAATATTTATAAGTATACTTTATTAAAATTACATACATTAATCTATATAAATATTTATAGATAAATTTTTAGATACATATATATATATGCATGCACCCATTTATATACATACATAGAGTTATGTGTAATTATATATGTACATTTTTAAATAATTACATTAAAATGATTTTTGGTACTTATATTAATATATTTATATATATGTACATAAAAAGATCTTCATGATTAGTGTGGAATCATTGAGTAGTGGTGAATTTGTGATTTTAATTTGTATATAAGTTTCCTATAAAAACAACCTTCACCACATGTGAAAGTTATTATTTAGATCATTGTAACACACACCAACACACTATCATAGAAGAAACAACTAATTTGACATGGATTACCTCAAAAATTGAGAAATTCAATCCATTGAATGATCTAGATTCACCTAAGACTACATAGTCTATTAATATCATTATGAGGATATTAAATGAGATAGGAATATCCTAGAACTTGTGTTTCACATAAGTCTCTCAATTGTGTAATGTTTTACCACTTAAATGAAAACATATACAATCTGTTTGGTAATAATGGGAGTTCCTTCAACCAGATAAGACTACACTCGTGTAGTTTTTGGGTTTCTTCTTTTCTTCTTCTTCTACCTACACTGTCGCATGTCTTCTCTTTCTATGTGAACTATACATCCCACCCTTATTATTCTATATATTGAATAATATTCTCAATATATTTTCTTAAAGGTGTCACATTTATTTTTATGAAAGACCCCTATACATATGTCTAATAATGAATAATCTATTTTATTCCCAATTAATTTTAATTTTAAATTCAAATCCTTACTATTAACGATATTTAACTACTTATTGAAATTATCTCCTTCTACTTAGTTCATTATTCTTCTTCTCAACCATATATGATCCCATAGGTAATTTTGATATTTCAAATCACCTTTGATTAATTTTGGAATCTCCTTGGATAGTTCATGGACCATTCTATGTTTCTGAGTTCACATAGATGTAGTTTCCAATAGTTATTTTTAAACTGCTTGATTTCATGTTAAACTTCAAAATTTTCCTATGTCTAGAACTAAAAAACAACTATAATTCACCACCACCCTAATCCTATCAAATGGTTCCTAGACTATCAGTTTATAATTCTCTATAGGGGTTCCTCCTTGTATGTCAGAGGCTACTGAATTGTAGCGAGGTTCTACAGTGTTACTATGGGGAGATTATACCCCCATATAAATGTAAACATAGCATAAATAACCAAAAAATATCAACAGAAAAGAACAATACGATATTAATCCTAATAAATAAAACAAATCCAATTAAAATAATGAAATTTGGAAGAATATAGTCTTGAAGACTCATGTTCATACCCACATACAATAACTAATCACCCACCAGACTGATCACATATACAATAATAAAAAAATAGTAAATATACATTGAAAATCTTTTAGAATCCAAAATATACATGAATATAGTGATGGTTTCTCAAGTACCCAAGTGTCATGGTCGCCCTAGGAGGGTGTGAGTACAACTTAGTATGAATTCACTAATGGGGTTTCTTACAAAACCACAAAATATGATGCATGTGTATGTGGAAATATCAGAATTAATAAATAAATGTTTTAATAAAAAATCAATAATCACCATAAATTATTGTGTTTGAAAGTGACACCTGAGATGGCATCTACCTAATTCAGCCAGTTGTAGAGTGTCTTTAAGCACATCACCAATGTGTTCCAACTAAAATATAATAGAAAGTATATGAACCAGATCATTGTATGTATCAAATAGAATCCTAATATTGTTAAAAATAAGTGAAAAAAGCCATAGGATGTAATATTAGGAATTACTAAAGTAACATGAATGTATCCAATTCCTTGGGGGATGACCCTAGTAAATCTAGTAGCAACATTAGAGATACAGTTGATTTTTAGGGGGTGACCCTTGGAAATTCAAAAAAATGAGAAAACACACAAGATCCTAATAATTTCTTGTACATCTAATAGTAATCTGGAAACATGAAAAAATCAAAGGTAGTATCCTTGGAATTCCATGTATCAGGTGCATCTACCAAGTTCATGGAAGTATCCTAGGTGTCATATTGAGTGTAATATCATAAATAATATTAGGTCCCAAAAATCATTCATCACAGGAAAATCACTCACTCGAATACATCTCATATAAAATTAGGCCTAATGTTTAAATCCAAGGTGATCCCCACATATTCCGTAGTCCCAAAAAATAATTCATATCCTATGATTTAATACTATCAATTCTTTATGAATTAGGACATACATGTTAATTCCTAGAAATCTTAGTCATCCCATACATGCATTTATTTATCAATACATAACATTGAGGGAAAATCCCATTCCATGATATTTCATCTCAATAATGATTAAGGTACTTACCTGAAACCCATAATCATTACTACCCATTCCCTCAAGAACCTTCTTATGGGGTTTTTATCATTAGTAAACCTACTAGGGTCCCCAAGGTTGCATCATGCATGGAAACCCTAGCTGGGATACTCAGTCTTAGCCATAAATTTTGGGTTATCACCCTTTATTGAAAGGGAATCACATCCCTAAATATATTAATAAACATATCAAGGACTCATAATCCTCATAAGAAAATTCAAATGGGATCCTCTCTATAGAGGAGGCTTAAATCCATTCTCAATACACAATCCATTTTAGGTTGGTCTTCTCAACCAACCAAACACCCATCTACCATGGGAATACCCTCCCAGGTACTCACATCTCAAAGGTAGAGGATCACTATCCCCATGCTCACCTCAACTAACCCAATGGATCTATGTTATCTCGTGGTTACATCATAGACCACTCAGTCCAACCACTATTAATACAATGACCACCTCTGCTAATTGGAATCAAGGACACCAGCCCTAAGGTACACTCTATCTCTTTAATTATATTTAATTTACATGTAACATTAGGATAATATATCCTAAGGCATATTATTATAATTATAAACTTGGAAATTGATGACTGAGACATCTATCCATTGCACAAGGGTCTATTGTGGCCCTTGGAACTTTTTTCATTTGACTCATAGACATTCCATTTTCAATTAAATGATTCACTTATTTTAAAAAATTATATACAACCACATGAAGTATCAAGAATACACATATCAAAAGCCATAGAAATCATTTACCATACCATAGGGAAAATGAATAATGACCACTTACCTCAATCCAATCCAATTCATACTAAAAGCATTCCCAACTATCGTCACTTATACCTGTCCAATTATAATCGATCTTCTCCCATCATCATGAATCTCTAATTCATGCCATTACATTTGTATCAATTAATTATGAATAATTTATAATTAATTATTCAATAAATTTATAATAATTTATAATTAAATTTTAATTTAATTCAAATATGTATAACGCCTATAAACTCACCAAGTGACGTAGTCACCCTCAAATGATAACCAACAAATCATGAAAGGTATAAAGTGCACTCCTAACTCCAGTTCGACCAAAATCACATGAAGGAGATGTGCATTTAATAAGAAATTTAATTTAATTTAATCAAAACTCTTTGAAAAATCATATAGTGACATACCTCCATCAAAAAAAATTTGTGATGGCTTACATTACTTGTCTCGAGACACCCTCTATCCAATTCACAAAAAATCCACAACATAACAAATAATTTAATCTAGGATCTCAAGAAAATAATAACTAAACTCTAATCAAAATCACACTAAATCTGAGAGAGATAGAGTGGGGAAGACAAGGTGGATGAGGTGAAGAATAAGTCACCTTAAAACATTTAAGAAGTACACTAAGAACACCCTATATAAAAGGGAGTTTAAAGAGAGAAAATGGTGATGGAGCCCTTGAAAATCATACATAGGTTAGAATAAGTAGAGTGGTTGGGGTTTATGGAATAATAGAGGGGAATTGAAAAATCCAATTTTTAATGAAATCTTGAGATCTACATTGTTTGTATGCATGGGTTTACAAACATTGAACATACTATGCAACCCTCATTGTCCATGGATACACACCTCATAAGATTTGGATTCATGGTTTACTATACAATGTTCCAACCATGAAACATGACTATGTAACTGAATTGGATATTTTACATGGTATCTATAAAACCATACCCCAACAAAGAACTATATTCTTAGAAAACCAAGATGTATGGTGTACTGACATGATTTCTCCTAGACATTCAGTAACCAAGAATTATGTAAAAACGTTAAATTTTTTTAAAAATTCATCCTGAACCTTTCAATACTCACCCAAGCACCAAAGACACCTCTTAGGTCCTGATACATGTAAAACAAATCACTCTAGGATTCTACAACTCTCTAAATTTAAATATAAATCCAATTTTTCAAAACAAGGCTTACTTCTGAATCCTAGAAAATTAAAAGTCATTATAAAATTAAAAACCTAAAATTATTAGGATTTTATAATCTCCCCACCTAAACAAATACCATCCCAGAGAATCATCAAGGTCTCCTAACAAAAAATCCTGACCTATACCAGTAATCAATTCATAAACAACATTCCATATTCTACCTCGGAACCACAACTAAAGTTCAACTTTAAAACTCCAAACACAATGTGCACAATTAAACAAAAACCAATCCACTAATCATTCTCACCAACAATACACGGAGTCAATACTTACTTACACCCATGTATCCCAAAAAACCATAGTGTCATCGATCAGTTCATATATAGTCTTATGGAATTCCTCACTATAACACATAGATTATAAAGGCTAATTCTGATCCATGATACTGTCTACCAACAAAATCACCTACTAAAATAGAATATTCAATAGTCCAATGACAATATCGGTACCGTTTAAATCAATCCACATCCAATTGTACATGAAAACCGTATTCAATCCTCTTATGTCTCACTTTAACATATACCACTCAGCTTCAACCATGAACATGTTATCACATCTCTTGATCCTGATGCTAAAATCATCATGGGAATCCTAATATCATTCAAACAACCCTGACAAATTCAATACCTAACACCCAGTGTATTTCCATGGTTTAATCCTCATACAACCAAACCATCCATCATGATCTCACATGACCACATGAACACCATTGATATGAAACACCCCTAGATCACCTTAAAATCATCTTTAACCTATGACCAATTTACTAACTGCATATAACAACATATTTATATCCCAATTCTAGTATTTGATATAGTACTAGATAAAATCTGATCCATCTACACACTGGAATTCAAATGTTATCTCATCTGTCTAATGAACAATCACATCACACCCATAACCCTATCCATGAAGGGGGCATACATACATGATTGATAATATAATTCCCACTATCATATTATCGTTATCATCATTCCAAAAAATCAAAACACTAATCTTTGTAGCCCATTCTCCATCCATTACCACACATAATGAATAGAAGTGATCATTCCACTCATAACTAAGCACATCTAAGAAATATCAATTTCCACCCATTGTAGGATCACCATAAATGTATCCAACAAATTTACATCTCTAATATGCTTTAAAACCTCCATAAACTAAGGGTTAACTCCATACCATATGGATTCCCATATACAGCTTTGTGACTGAAACCTCAATAGGCTCTCATGACACACGTGTGTTGCTCCACTCAAACCATACTCATCACATTTCATGAAATTATTATCAAGGATCAATATTTGATTTATTTTCCAGCACACTCAAATAAAATTAAAATGAAAATCCTCACCATAGGGGGAATTTATCATTTCATCAACTTCATTAACCAATATCTCAAGCATATCAACAATTCAATCAGTACATTGGCTTGTACACAACCACCAAATGTTATACAATTCAAATGGCACCACATTTAACTATTAACTTCCTAATATTTTCCAAATTCATTAGATATATTATCCTACAAAACTTGGTTATATTACCAAAATCACACTTCAATGAGTTGTGTATCATCAAACATGGTCTCATGCATCTGAGGAATTGACCATGCTCCTAGAACATTAATCACATTAAAAAATAACATATCCACTAATTTAAAACAATCCATGAATACCACATATATCAAGGCTAATTACAAAATTACCCATCAATTGGGAACCATTCCCAAAATTAAAAATATCTACCCACACTTTCACCATTCCATCGAAACCGTATCTATAATCAATAGGTTCAAACACTCAGCAGGTATTTCTCTCTTAAACCCAGCCTCCATACCAAAGCAGTAGCACTCTAGGTGAATTCCTCATGAAAATGGCAATTCTATACCTATAGGATACATCTGGTATCATGTCACATGCACCAATATCTTAAACAGAATCATTTACCCATGTGTCTAATCTCAAAGACACTTTCTATCTTGATATAACACCTCTCCCTAGTTACCCCCATAAATCACATATCATATTAATTATAATAGTCAACTCACTAATATCCTAAGCTACATCCCAAAAGCACCGGGCTACCCCACATAGCTGAAGTCACACCTTACATACATGACAACTCATGGGAAACATTTCTTTATTCCCATATCAAATAACTCAAAGAAACTCACATGCCAATCACCCACTCAAGGGTTCCCACCTATATTCATTCCATACATCACATTTAAAGTCATCAGTCTACTAGGGAACTACTCAACACTAGGCACGTACATATGATTTTATCCCCTTGAGTAATACAATATAATCTATGTATATTTATGTATAATGGATTACCCTATGATAATCTATAGAGAGTAACACGTAACCACATTATACAGTTAGGTTGAATTACACTAGTAAATTATATAGGAAAACACCATATATGTTATTTTTGACACATTAAATAACAATCCCCCAATTTCTTTTCTAGATCCAGTATCAAAACCACCTATAATGGGGTTTGTTATTAAGGCATAAAATGATCATATTAACATTATAAGGACCATTATACACCCATTACTAGAGGTACTATAAACCCATCATCAAAGAACATCCCTAGGTAAGATTTACAATATATTTAATTAAAATAAATCATAATACGCTTCAATTGAGGAGAAATACACTAAAAAGTTATTTGGGAAAAATTACAAATAATTTTTTGTTTAGATATTACACAACTAAACCCTCGGTTATCAATGATATTAATAATAAAAAAAGAGCATATTGTATGAATCATATGTTCCATGAATGATGCATAAACATAGGCATTTTCCCAACTGTAAATATTAAAAAATCATAATAAATAATAAATATGGAAACTCAAGTACATCATGATAGGTGAAATATTGCATCTATAAAAACATGACAATTAACAACAATCACATTCCCCGGGTTAGTTGGACATCCTATTAGAAAAGGTGTGTGTGATGAACCATCATGTTGTCTATCACAAGCACTAACACATCCATAATTCCATTCTACCATATCTCAAATAGTAGGATAATAGAAATGGATAATTTAACAACACTTTTTAATGATCCACCAAAGAATAACACTCAACCTGTTCCCTAACCAGTGGTTACTACTTGACCTCAAGAATGTCTCCCCATTTTCCAAAGGCTCCTGACTAGAAGTTATGGTCTAGAGTGTTATCGAGGGAATAATATACCATCATATAAATTTTAACATAGAAGAAATAAATAAACAATATACATTCCAATAAATAATTAAATATTGTTTGTAATTAATAAATTAAAATGAATAATAATAATTAAATCTGAAAGAATACATTCATACAAACTCTTGGCCATTCCAACATACAACTTTTGATAACCCTCCAGGATGATTACATATACAGGAATAATAAAAAAATAAAATTACCCAAAGGATATAATTAAATAAAAAAGACTCATATCATCTTGATCTCTAATATTTTATATTCTATATAGTTAAATGATATAATCTTGGGCCACTGCCCAACCTGAACCACTATGTAGTGAAGGATGAATGAGAACCCAAGAATCATAGACACACACCGGGGTATGAGTATAACTCAATAGGGGACCATAAATGTGGTATCATAAATAATAATAAAATATAGTTTATGTGTAAGCTATATACTCAGAAAATATAAATAATTGTACAATGAACAGAAAATTAATCGTTGTCAATCCTCAGGATCTAATGTGACACCTAGTATTAGCTATAACTAGCTTGGCTAGTTCCAGATAGTCATTGAGAACGTAATAAAACCATTCCAATCAATATTAATCCTAAATTAAATATATTAGTAGGTTCAATCATTAAATCCTTGGATGATTCCAAAGTCGTCCCAATAGTGTTATGCATGAATGATGAAATCCATAAGATGTAATATTGAGAATTCATAAGGTAACATGCTGGAAATCGATTCCAAAGGGGGTTATATTAGGAAATCTATTTGTAAAATCAATATTATAGTCAATTATTTGGGGGTTATTCTATGAAATCCAAAAAAATGAGGCATACTCATCTAATCATGGTAAAGATTCGGTCATCCCATAGTAATTGGGCTCCATAACAGAATACTAGGTAGTATCATGGGAATTCCAAGTATTAGGTGCATCCATAAGATCCTAGGGAGTATCAAAGGAATAATATAATGGGGAATATTACCTTCCACTCTATGACTCCTAAATTAGTGTTTGGAGGAAAAGTTTCCTCCTAGATACAACCCCTATAACATCAATCATAACGGCTGATTCTGGGGTGGTCCCCTAGGACTTCTATAGTCATCAAAAATAAACCTTTTCTTAGGTCTTAATCATATTAATTCTAAATTATTTTGGGATAAGCTAGATCCTAAGAGTTAATCCATGGAATTATATATAATCTTGTGCATAAAATTCTGGTCATAGGTATCCCAAGCACCCCATACATGAATATATACATATAACTCCGATGGAAACTCCCCTTCCCTGATACCACATATCACCACCTTTTTTGGTTTTATAGTAAAACCAATAATCACCACTACTCATTCCACATGTAGCCTCTCATAGTTCGTTATATCACCGAGTTACCCACAATCCCCCTATGTCACACCAGGCACAAACACCCCACATTGGATCCCTTCTCATGGTCTTACATCGTGGTTTATCACAAATGGAATAGTCTTACAAATTTCATAGACTTTTTATCTAACTAGAAAATAAATATAGATACCATTATTGAGAGAATTATTAAATCACATTCAAATACACTATTCATCCTTGTATGGTCTACTCACTCAACCTAACATCAATATACCTAGTGAATACACTCTGAGATACTCACATATCAAAGGGGGAGGATCACTTTCCCCATGCTCATCTTACCCAGCCCAATAGCAATGCAGTGTCCCACATTTATATCATGTCCAACATAGGCATATCACTATTAGTCCAATGCTCATCTATAATAGGAAGAAAAATTGAAAACTATGCATTGTTTCTCTATGTCTTACTAATTTTATTTAATTTACCCCCCTCATGGGGTTCAGGTATCCTAAGATATATAAATATAATAATACTCTGGGCCATCGATTGTCGAGACATCTAGTAAGTGCATAATATTCCACCATGGACCTAATAACTTTTTTTATTTCATTAATAGGAATTATATTTTTATTAAACAATTCAATTAATTTTAAATATAATTTATTTTTTAGAGTTGGTGAGACCACACATATTCCATGTGACATAAGTCATGAATAAATCCAAAGGGAAAATATATAAGGACAACCCACCTTAATTTGAATCAATTATTATAAAAATAACTATAGATCATCCTCACCAAGACCCATCTAAGCAAAAAAACCTTCAAAATTCATCACATGTCTAAAATTCATTCCATTTTATTCAAATAATTTAATTATAAACAATTTATAATTAACTCAAAATTTAATAAAAAAAATTATGTCCTATAAAATCACCAAGGGACCATATCACTCCAAAACTGTGACCAACTGGACATGGATGGTTTGTAATGCACTCCGGGAACCATTATAGGGAAAATACATAACCTGAGACATTAATATAATATGAAATTTCATTTTATTTTTATTGAAAATAAATGAAAAATTATATGGTGATGTATCTCCATTGACAAAACATATATGGATGTGTGTTCATTGTCTCAAGATGACCTATATCCATGAATAATGAAATCCCCATCATAATGGAATACATACCCCATGATCTAATTTAAATCATCACCAAAACCGATTCCAAATCACACTAAATTAGATAGGGAGAGAAACAGGAAGACAATTAGGAAGAAGAGTGAAATAACTCAACCTAAAACACCAAAGAATCATACAAATAAGAACCCAAATTGAAGGGGGGAATTGAAGGATATTAAAGGGGGAGGGATCCCTAGACTATCATTTATATTAGAGGATAATGATAGAGGATGGGGTTTAGGAAATCCCAAGGTAAAATGGTAAAATATCATTTTTAATGAAATATAGTAGGTTACATGGTTTTCTAAATCATGAACAAACGATGTTTCCATCATTTTACAAGTATACACACTTCATCTGATTTTGTTTTATGGTTTTAAAAAATTATCTTTAACCTTTAAATATAATACAATTTAATTTTATATTTTTCGTGGTTTCATTACATTTGTACACTAATAGTGCATGACACTATAGAAAACAAATTATGCCACATGGTTTACCCACACAGTTTCTTGTAATGATGCAATAATTGTGTATAGTTAAAAAACATTTGAAATTTTATTAAATTCAACCTAAATAAATTGAGACAGACTGGTAACCCAAACAATCTTGATCCAAAAAACATGTCTAAAAAATAACATCAGGGTACTCGAACTAACAAAATTTAAATCTAAATTAAAATTTTCAAAATAAACACTACTCTAGAAGTCAAAATATTAAAATTCCATACAAAATTAAAACCCTATATAGGATTATTTTTTTATAATAACCCTTTTGGGTTTTGGGTATGACCCATACAATAATTTCAATAAAACTGAAGGAAAAAATTAACCTTACAGTTTTCCCTTTATCCATATAGATAGTCTTAACAATTTTGAATGACCCTTATTGAAAATAATATAACCATAATAGAAATTAAAATAACCCTTAATGTTTTTTCCTTTTTCAAATATTCAGTCTTCATTACATCGAGTGACTCTTAAGGAATGTTTGTGACCCTTAGGGAATTACCAATGACCCTTTTTTGAATGTTAGTGACCCATATAGAATTGCTGATGAACCTTACCAAAAATTAGTGGGTGTCTTTATTTACTAATTTTAAACTCAGTAATGATCCGTATGAAAATAATTTCATACTGAATAAATATAATAAGTATCATTTGTTTGTAAAATTAAACACTCTAAACTATAGAATGAACCTTACATAATAATTTTTCTCTAATACATAGATTTATTTTATCATCGACTCAATAATCATTGAATTATTAAAATTAACTCATAATCCCATCAATTCATTCTAGGACTTCATCATACCTATTTCAAACACCATTGAAAAATAAAATAACATTCACCTCAGTTATTAATCAATATTTTATATTATATTGAATATGATTTATGAATTGATAATAAAATGAACCACAATTAAAATATCCAAGTCATCATTAGTTATCATCACAACAATGTATTCTTGGGTCTCAAAAATATTTCTTAGACCAAATTTACTAGAAATATGATAAATTTCTTTATCTCTGAAAATTATTCCACCATGGTCTTGACAATATCCTCCTTTAGTTTTTTTGGAAACCATTGAAAATAAATCAATTTCAAACTCATCTCATTTAATAATGAAACATTATCCCATAATTCTAAGACCACATAATAAAACACAGTTTTTTTAGTAATAACATTATAAAATAATACCATTTTTCCATAACATTGATTTTCCTCCTCTTATACAGTCCCATTGATACAATTTGTGTTACTGCTTGAGAAAAAAACCCATATTTCACTTATCAAAACTATTCATAGAACTTGTGAAATTTTTTCACTTATATTCATGATCATCGAAACTATTAGAAAAATTCACTAATATAAAAAAATTACACCACCATAAATGATTACCCCATAAAATACCCCTTCAATGTCCTCTATAAATACATTGTCCCTCTAAATAAAAGAACTATCCCCCATTATGAAAAATAATTATCTTTGTATTTTTATCAATTTAGATTTCATCCCAATTTATAAACACATTAAGGAATAAGAATAATGAGAAATTTATGTTATGTTTTCCCCTATTTAAAAAAGACATCCAAGGAAAAATTAATATAGGGGATATAATCACCATACCATAGCCTTTGGAAGAATGAAATAGAACTCCCACTGTCAACCAAAATCTCTGGAATACATATTTTGGTAGTTTTTTACTGAAAACATCATCTATTGGGTCAATTGCTGGAATGAATTCCTTATTTAACAAACTTTTATCTATAATACCTTGATAAATTGGCATTTTATAACAGTGTGATTTGATATTTATTATTGAATATAATTTCTAATAAATTTAGATTACTTCAATATCGTGTACCACAACAAATAGAATATTTCATTTTACCTTAAGATATTCTGTTTAAGTCCTCATAAATTAAAATTTTGTTGTTTCTTGAGTTACCACCATATATTCTACATTATCGGTACTAAAGGTCAAAGAAAATTGCTTCTTTTAGTTCCAACATAGAAATATTTCACTGAAAAAGAATACACTACCATTGGTCTACCTTATATCATCTATAATTATAGACAAATTTATATATGTATTTCAATCATTAGACTACTTTTATACTTCAATACCTATTTAATCCTAACAATTATATACATAATAATTCTCTTTATAACCATAAAATGAGACACCATTTTCACAATTTCATATCTATAACATAATTTAATATCATATATAATACTTAAACGTGATGTTTTCAAATAAAATAATCTAAAAGTAAGATCCATGAATTTCCATGGGTATTTTTTCCCTTTTATAATCCTTTTATAGTTTGGTTCCCACTAAAATAGGTGTAGAAACTGAATTTGAATCCTCCATGACAAATTTCTTAAGATGTTCTAGAGTATAATTCTTTTGGGAAAGAATGATGTGATATTCCACTTGAGAAATTTATAAACCCAAAAAATATAACATTTCTCCAAGAAGATAAATTTAAACCTTCTTCTTAATTTCTAAAAAAATCACAAGAACTTTATTAATTTAAAATAAATATAAAATCATTTGCAAAAATAATAATAATATGTGATTCCTTGATGTCATCTTTAATATAGAACTTGTTTCAAACTCTTTCATTCATGAACTTTAACTATTTTAATTTATTTTCTAACATGGAATATAATACTATTACTAGTTGTTTTAATCCATATAAACCTTTATTTAAACATCAAACACAAGTTTCATCTTCGATAAGTAAGAAACCACTAGGTTTATCAATGTATAAATCCTCTTCCAATTTTAAATTTGGGGAGAAAAACTTGATATCCATTTGTAAAATCAAATTTTAACATTGTGATATAATATAAAAACATAATTATATTATATGTTTTAGAAATTGGTGTAATTTTTTCCACAAAATCAATTCCTTCAACCTTTGTGTACCCTCTACACACACATCTTCCCTTATATCATAATATATATCCTCTTCATTTATGTTTGTTTTAGAAAAACCACTTTATTCTGATAACATTATTATTTTCAAGATTGGATACAAAATCATAGGTTTAATTATTTTATATCTAATATAATTATTCATTCATATCATCGACCTTCTATTGATGCTCCAATGCCTCATTCACATGTCCTAGTATAATATGAAAAAATAATGAGATTTGTGATGTTTCCATCAATGATATTATACTATGAAGATAATATCCTTATTATAAAATAATATTTTAGACATATAACTACTTTATCAGACTTATATGAGTTGATAATGGTTCTATCTATTACTATAAATGGTGTAATCATTATATTTATCCTAAACTTCTTAACTAGCATTAATTTACGATACACCATCTTACTTTTCAATTAAAACTACTTCATAATAATCACTTTTGGAAGCTACCTTTTAATTTGAAATATATTTCATTGAGTTTTCAATAAGTAGTAAATTATAACTATCCACCATAATCCCTATCTATTTGGTGGATAACCAAGAAAGATACCATCAAATATTATTTTCTAAAACTTCCCAACTTTTTACACTTTCACATTGATTATAAAAGGGATTCAAAACATCCATTAATATTTAATACATAAATAATTATTATAATACATATATTAAGGTGAAATATGATAATTTTCTCTATATAAAAAATGGTTTTGAATTTAAACCAATACATCAATTCCTTCTCTCAAAAAATACTTAGTGGTGTTATGATGGATTAGCATAGTATAAGACATCTCCACCGAAATCATGTTATTTAAGTCATCAATATTTTTTTGGTGTTTATGTTTCACTAATTTCATGGTGAATACCATGATTCTTAAGACATTTATTATATATTCCACTAGTATATCCTACACCATTTTCTGTTCAGTTCATTTTAATGTAGAAATGAAACTCCTGCTAAACAGTTCTTCTAAATCGTTTCAAAAAATCCAAAACAATGAGTTAATATATATAAAAATAATAAAATTCATAAAAGTAATTTCATAAATAAATTAAATTAAATAATCATCTATTCTTGTTGATTTCATTCTCATAGTCTCATTAATGTATAACTAAATGAGATCCAATAGATGAAATGTTTTAATTTCATTTTTTTATTAAGAATTTATAATCCTCCATTTTTGACATATAAGGAACATATATATTATATATTTTTTATGTATAGGAAAATCACCAAAATTATCTCCTTGATATGGTTTACCATGTTCTTTTGTACCATATTACCATGTTTGTTTATGCCATGATTTATTTTCTTCTTTTAGGCTTATGTATATGGAATTTCTAACATATCCAATCTGAAATAATTTTCCCAGTGTTAATATTACTCTTTTAAATAAACATAAATCATTTAAAGTATTAACAATCCATCTTTCCAAAAAAAAACTTCATTTCATTCATCACATATCTAAGATACACTTAAAAAATTGTGTTGTGGGACATTAACATATAAAGTGTTGTTAGAATTCAACTTATCATTTCTAATAACTACTAATAAAACTCATTTAATATTATGAGAGACATCATTTAATAAGTCACTAAGGCCAATTTTAAATTTTAAACATCCTTCTGGGTCAATAAAACTCTTTTTAGGTTTTAAGAACATATAAAATCCATAATCCACCAACATTCCCTTTTAGATGCATTAAGGAAATATTCAATAACAAAAGCCTATTCCATTCTCTTATACTTATTTTTAATAGAATTTTTAGTATTGATATTAATTATTAAATATGTTGGTAGGATAATTGGAAACTCTTTAGAAAATTTACATGGATGATATAATCTTTCATAAATATCATCTAATTGATGAAATTTATTTTCAACCTTTAGTTCAATATTTTCAGTCTACATCAAAAATATAATCATTCGAGTGGGATAAATCCCCGCCTAAAATTATATCTGTAATTATTTTTTGGATTATAGAAATATTTTTAATTAAATCAAAAAATTCTAACCATATTCCCATAGCCTCCATATTTCAAATAATATCTTCCATGCGTATTAATCTATGAAAATATCATATTTTCCAGATATTGATAATGGATTTCATTGTTTCTTGTTGTCATTTATTTTTGATCTTTTTTAGGATCCAAAGTAACTTTAGACACCCAATAATTTTTTATTTTATTAAATATTATTTATAGTAATTTACACATCACCTATTCTAGTAATTTTTTCATTCAATTGAAAGATCCTAAAATTATCAAATTTTTTAGAATTACAATTTTTTTACTCAAAATTGGTTTTGTTCACATCTCTCTTAAAATAGGAATTTTCAAACACACTTCCATGATATTTCTCACCCAGTTAGTGTGATAATTTTTTTTAATACTTTAGGCTCATAATTTTGTGAATATTCAACATATTCAACATTTTTATTCTTAAAAATTTCATAACCTTCTAGAATATAATTATAAATATTAGATTTATACTTTTACAATTCCTTTTCAGAATTGATAAAATTCAATTAGAGAGCCCCAATTTCCCTATTATTTATTTTAACCTATTCTTATAGTTAATTTTTTAAATATTTTTCTTCATCATGAAACTTATCCAATTCACCAATCTCCTTCATCATCCTTGACTCTTTCTCAAAATAAGAATAATATTTGGTTCATGATATTTGATTATATTTATATAAATTTTTTATTTGATTCTAATGCATTGATATATTTTAAATACTTTACATGTGTTATAAATTCAATATAAATTCTATTTAAGTTTGTTACTTACTCCCCGCATCACCAATTTCATCCCTTGTTAACTCTTATTTATTAACTTTAGTAATCAAGAGTTTTTCATCAACATCACTGGAATTATCAACTTCCTCATCATCATCACTAATATCATAACAAAATATCTTGGGTAAGATGTTTCTATTTTTGTATTTAGAAAAATTATTATCCTTCCATTTTGAGAAAAACATTTTTTTATCAAAAATATTTCCCTGTTCTTAAGGAATTTTATTGTCCACTCATCCTCATCTTCATTGGATTCTTATTATTTCAACACAGGAAAATATTCTATGGAATTTATAACAAATAGATACTTGAAACACACAAGTGGAATCTTTCCCTTAAACATTCCCATGCCTCTTCACGCACTTTTAGAGATAAGAGACAAAATTTTAATAAACATTTCATCAATATATTCTTCAAAATATGAAAAACCCATCTTTTCCTCATCAAATTTTATATATTATTCTCTTTATTTAAATATTTAAATGAAATTTCCTTATCCACTGTGGAATAATTCTTGAAAATAGTTACCTTAAAGAATTTCATATAAAAAAATGATATTGTATAAATCATACAAAGGAAGTACACCAAGATCACAATTTTCAAGTGTTGAGACTCTCAAAACTCCAAGAAACAAATCATTAGTAATGGGAAATAGGCTTTGATACCACTTGAAAATCACATTGATTTTGGTGTAAAATCATTGAGAGGTGGTGTGAATCAATGATTTCAATTACTTGTCATGGTTCATATTGAAACAACATTTTCCACCTATAAATGTGATTATTTAGATCATTTCCACATACACCAACACAAAATCATAGTTGGAACACATTATTTTTCAAGGTTCACCTCTCAAAACAAGAAGATCTCACCTTATAATTATTTGGATTCAACAAAAACCATAGATTCTACTAGTATTATCACGTGAATTACAAATGACTAGGGAATATAAATAAACTCAAGTTACATATAAATATATTGACAATGTATAGTGATCTAACTCAAATTCAATGATATTATTATCAGGGTAATGAAATGAGTATATTCTATTAGATAAAATGATTTTAAAATTTATTTGTGCTACCACTTTTCTTCTTCTATTACTTTTACATTCCAATCACTCCTATTTTGATAATCACTAAATATCCAACTCTTTTTATTTTGTCTCTTAAATAATCATACCAATATATTTTCATAAAGAGGACACATTTATTTTTATGAAATTCACTTATTCATATGTCACATATAAAAACAACCTCATTCCCCACAATTTAATTTAAATTTTTATTTCAAATTTAAATTGGTAATTATCTATATATGATTCTTTAACTTCTATTCTTCTTATGTAACATATCTTTTTATTTTATAAAAATATCTGAGCCCTTTTATTATTTCAACGTTTTAAATTACATTATATTAAAATATATGACTCATCTGACATGCCTTGATCCTTTTTGAGTTATATAGATCACCCAAAAAATAATTTCCAACATCATTTTGACACATCTTGAATTATCATCAAACATTAAAATTTTATTATGTCCATTACTATTGAATAATACTTACACATTTTGAGAGAGACCATTACATAAATTTAAATGATCTATATGAAAGAAATAACCCTTATGGTTTTCCCCATTAGTAAATATTCAGTAATATTCATTCTTAATGACCCTTATAGAAAATCAAATGACACCACTATAAATTCAAATAACCCTTATGATTTTTACCTTTTCAAAGTGTTTCACCTTCTTCATTTTAAATGAGACTTATAAAAACTAATTTACCCTTATAAAATCAACAATGGACCTTATAGAATGTTAGTGAAAATAATATATTCAGAAATATACATTTTAGGTAGGTCCCTTCCTTTTAAAATTATCAACTCAGTGATGTCCCCTAATGAAATAGATCACCCATAAAGAATTTAGTGACTCTATTCTCTTTCATTGAACCCACGCTCTGAACTCCAAAATTACCCTTAAGGAATATATGGTATTTATTATTTATCAATATATAATGTTGAAATCAATAATTCTTTAATGCATTTAATAAACTCAGAATCTATTCAATTCATTCCCAGACTTCCTCAGACCAATCATAATCACCCTTAAAGAACCAATAATCCTTTACCTCACATATTGAAAATTACTTTATATGATTTTTAATATGATTTATGGATGGATAACAAAAACCAAGAAAATAAACTAATTCCTTTATTCTTTATAATCACGACATAATAAAGTCTTATGGGGTCTCAATAATCTTCTGGAGAACACATTTAATTCATATCATATAAACTTATTCAACCAGATAACCTCTTCAACTCTAGTATCAACAATATGTGCATGTATACATATATATATATATATATATGTGTGTGTGTGTGTGTGTGTGTGTGTGTATACATATATATGTGTGTATAATGTTTTTTTAAATATATTTTTCTATATGTATGTTTCTAAATATATTTCGTCTATATATTAAAATATATTTTAATAGTAAAAAAAGTACACTATTAATTTACAGTGCATATCTATACTTGTATATGATAAAATTGAAGTTCAAAATAAACTATAATATATGGTTCTATAGTTATTAATCTAGATATCATGATAACATTAGTACAAATAGATTGAAATTTTGATATCATTTGAATAAAATATATTAGATCAAATTTTATTAGGGTAACAAAGAAGTTGGGATCAGAGTTCAGGTATTGTGGTTATTTAAATAGATGTATGGGATTTTTTTGGCATGTTTTCACATCCTGAATGAAATTGACATAAAATTGATAATTGAAAATGGAGAGGATATTATTCCACTCACAAAACCATACCTCATTACCCCAAACAATGAGTGTATAGTGGCGTGTTTAGTAATAAAATTGAAAAAATAGGGGTAGAGAGAACTTGGATCAATATCCAATCAATTAATTGAACAAAAATCCTATTGAGAATAAAATATTACTTGATCTTAATGAGGGAGTTTTATGAATTCATTTTTTAGAAAAAATCATCTAGAAATTTCATTCTAATGGCATTTCCACCAAAAAAATGAATAAAATAATTCTTCCAAAACCACTAATTACATGTCATGCTATGTTGGTTGTCAAATTTACCCACAAAAAATATTTTTCCATTTAATACCAATAAAACATTTTAAATTATATAAAATTAATACATTTTATACCCCAATAAAAATAATTTCATGTTTATCAGTAATAGCATTTTTCTAATAATGAAATAAAATAATTTGTATGTTTTTTTTAAATGATATGAATTCTTAAAAAAAAATTATTTTTATATATATTTTAAATATAGATATATTTTATAAGAAATTTACACTATAATAATATATTATTTTTCACATAGAAAAACGTCCCCATGAAAAAGAAAATTTATTAATTTAAAATTATATATAATTACTTTTTGAGGATAATAATTACTTTTATATTAAAATACTAAACATTTGAATGAATGTTTCTTTTGAAAAAAATTAGTCATGATTTCTAAAAGAAAATCTGGTTAAAAAATATGATTGAAATAATTTAATGTATAATTCTTTTTAAATTTTTGCAAAAAAATATTGTTGAAAATTCTAAAGAAAATTTCTTTTAAACATTTTCGATAAAAATTATATTAAAATCACATAATATAAAAAATAATGTGAAATCACACATCATATTTCCATTGGTATATTTTTAACTATCAATTTATGAAATAAAAATGATGAAACATTTAATGTGTTAGGTTACGATAAATGTTTAGATTAGAGGACCCAAATAAATGAGAAAAAACCTATGATACTCTAGGTCCAATGGATAAATATGGTATCCTTTCTCTAAATAAATTATCCCCACCCATTGTAAAAATCCTTGAATCATCTAGAGAAGGTTGAAGATCATGATACTTGTATTATTTATAGGTGACAGAAATCAAATTACAGCGGTATATTTTTCTATCAAAATGAAATTAAATAATGTCATAAATAAAAAAGATATAATACAAGAACAAAAAATAATTATTTCCTTTATTTTGAAGGTAATTTAACTTTTTAAATAAACGAAACAATTTATACTAAAAATAGATTTTTTACGATGATTAAAGAAAATAATATATTCTTTTAAAGGTATAATAATTTTTTTATTGGTCAATTTTTTAAATTCGTTACTTTAAAAAAATATTTAAAATAAAATATATCTTTTAAAAAGATATAAATGTTCTTTTTTAAGGATATAAGATATAAGATATATTTTATATATATTTTAATGTAATTAGTTTTAATATAAATATATTTTTATTAAAAAAATAAATACATTATATATTACAAAATCATATTTTGAGATATATAATTATTATTTAAGTAATATAATATATAAAAAGTTAATACTTTTTTATGACATAAAAAATATTTAATGTTTTTAAAAATTTCAAATTTATAAATTTGAAAAAAAACATAAATATTTTTTATATTTTTCATAAACTAATAAAAAAATTAATTGCATAAAAAATTATTTTTCTAAAGGTATAATAAAAATAACTTTCTTTTCCATGAATTATTTTAACTCCTTTTAATGAAAATAGTTTCAAAATGATTATAAATATATATTTTCCATAAACAAACAATTTATTTTGAATTTTATTTAATTTTTCATTAAAATATTTCATAGGAAAATTTATTGATAAATTTAATAAAAAATTTACAGGGAATTTCATTAAAATTTAAATTATAAAATATAATATAATAACTACATTTGAAAAATTTAGTGAAAAATTTAATTTCAAAATTAAATAAATAATTCCCACTAATATTATCCTCTGAAAGTTTACTATTCCATTGTAATTTAACAGAGAAATTTCCATTATAAATTAACAATGATTTTTTCTATTGGTATTTATGAGTAAAAGTTTATAATGGACTATTTTAGGGAATTTTTATATAGGATTTTCCATTAGAATAATTCTAGATTACAATTTTTTGTGTAATTTTCTTATCAAATTTTACAACAGAATAAAATTCATTGTCAAATTTAATTGAACATTTATAGTGAAATATTCTACTAAAATATTCTAAAAGGTTACTATGTAGGTAATTTTAAATGCGATATTATAATGAAATTTACCATTGAAATATCCTAATGGGCATTTCCAATGAGAAATTAGAATAACTAATCTAATGGATTATTTTATTTAAAATGTTCATTATAAAATTAAATAGAATATTTATGTACAATTTTCTATTAAAATTGTTCCTATAAAATATTTTATTAGAATATCATAATGTAATTATATATTATAATATTTTATTTGATAATTTTGGTGGATAATTCTACTAATAAATCCCTATGGAATGTTATAATGTAATTTTGGATTAAAATTTTCATTTGAAATTTTTTTAAGTATATATTTTAGTGGTTAATTTATGTGTAAAATCGAACTGTGAAATTATTTTTGAATATTTTTTTGTAAATTTCAATTGAAATATTCCCCTTGAATTTTCTAGTAAAAAATTCATTTGAAATTTTTAAAAGGAATAATAATTTATATTTGTCTAGTTAAATTGGGTGTTTCTACTGAAAATTTCGATTTAAATTTTCATGTGAAACCTTTCACAAGAATTTTACCATATAAAGTTTCACTAGCATTTCTTAGTTTATATTTACATTTTAAATATCAAGTGAAATTTCCCACTAATTTTCTTACTTTAATTGTTTTATTTTTTTAATATATTTTTTCTTTTGTAGTTATTTAATATAATATTCTAGTTGATATTATAAGTTTAAATTTTCAATGTGTAATTCATTTATAAAATTCGAGTTTAATATTTCAAATGAAATATTATAGTGAAATTTTCCAATTAAAATATTCCAATGGATATTCTGATGTAGAATTCCACAAAAAAATTATTATGTAATATGAAAGATTAATTTTCAATTCAATGATTATAGTGGAATTTTCAAGTTAAATAAATAAATATTTGACATAAAAAATTCTCTGAAGATTTTCATTGGTTTTTTTTAGTAAATTCTACTAGAAAAAGAGGCAATGACATCTCAAGGAATCGAGAAACCACCAAATGGCCGTCAATGAGGTGATGGTTTCTTGATATTTGATAATTTCCTTCACATTTTGGATTATGATGGGGATATGCATTGCTTTTGGGAGATTCAATGATTTTTTATTGTGGATGATTCTTTTGTTCATGATGTTTCATGGTGAAGGAGGATTTGTTTTGGGGATTTTCTGTGATGGAGGAGCTAGTGATGGAGTTATGGTGATATGGGTTTTGATTTAGTAGTATATTGGTTTGCATCCTTGGATTTTGTTGATTTTTTCATTTGATTTTTGTTGTTTGTGATCTAGCTATGGATTATCATACATTTCCTTCCTATAGTGAATAGTGGCTTCATGGCTATTTCCTATGTTTTAAGATTAGATTGATATGATATAGGTAGTGGAACTACAAGTTTTATACTTTGGTGAAGGAGGAATTTTTCTATGGAGTTTGAATTTTGTGTTATTGTATTTTGGATGGTGGATTGTACCATACATTCTATAATGAAATGCTTCAAACGAGGATTTAGAGTATGAATCTTTTACTGTTTGTTTCTATTTGGATTTGGATTATTGAGAGAGTATGTCCCGACCATCAATACAAGGCCCATGAATTTTTTTGCACGCGATGGATCGGTGAGTATCCATGCATAGATAGAGGCTTTCCATAATGTTATTGATGTTGTGAAGGGGTATTTCTATGTAATATTCTTGGATTATTTCGGACATCAGGACCTCTGGGTAATCTTAATGTCTCTACGTCTTTGAAGTCATTTGATTTTCCCCCTTTACCCTAAAAGGGGCTATTATCCAAAAAATAAATAAAAACGTAGGCCTTTGGCCCATTCTGTCTGTCAGATATTTAGTGTGTTTAATCTTTTGAAATTATTTAATGTAAATCATGTCCTAGGAAAGTATTAGAGATTTCAAAAATTAGAACTATTAAAATTCATTATTGTTGAAGTTCCCCTTAGACTATAAAGGTGTTGATTTTTTAAAATTTTTTTTGGAAGATTGTTGTTTTGTTTTATATTGGAGTTTTACTAGAAGGAGCTCTCCTAGTTTAATTTGGATTATTCTCAGAATTTTTTCATCATAAATACATAACTTTGTTACAAGTCCAAAAGTGATTCTAGCTGAGTTGGTCTAATAATAAATCATAAAATAAGAAGGTTTTGAGGATTCAAATATATGATTTGTGATTTCACTAAATGAATATTTTTAAGTACACTGGAAGACTGTTTTTGTGATCACTAAAAGAAAATTTATTATTCTACTAGAAGATAAAACATAAATATTTGAGACAATCAATTATTTATATTAGAAGTTGTAGAATAATCTCAAACAAAAATATAATTTCCATAGATAAAGATCATCATAAGCATTTGAGTAATGTAAATGTTAGTTGGAAGTAGAGGAAGAACATAATAAATCATATATATTTAATTTTACATTAACTGGAAGATTATTTGATTTTTTATTTGTGTTGTAGTATATAAGGAATCAAAAGGATTAGGATGATTCTTGTTGAAAAAAATTAACTATAAGCTTCTATACAGTCTTCCCATTTGTAATAATTCAAAAAAATTATGATGATGTTATGATATACATTAAAAGTTCACAATTCCTAAATGAATTTTTATGATTAATAACAATTTATATGGATGAGTTAAAGACAATTGATTCCATATTTTGTAGGATATTTGATATATCCAAAAACTGATATATTTGGAAAATATTTAAGGTTTTAATTTTAAGAGTTTTTAATGAAAGAGTTTCAAATCTAATCCCGTATTTTCTCCTCATTTTTGAACAATTATTGGACATTCAAGGTAGAATATATTTTAGAATGGTGTAGGTTTTATTTCTACTTTTCAAATTAATAATATTTGAGTGAATAAGATCATCGAGATTCTAACATACCCTCATTAAAAGATACTATTTTAAAGAATAAGATTACTATGATATGATTTCTGAAAACTGAAAACTGGAAGAATGATGCTCTGGATAAAAAAATTAGGAAGTTGATATTTTTGAGCAGAAGATAATTTTTTGATCAGGATGCATGAAGGATAATTGAAACATTGTAACTTCTAGGAACAAGTATAATCTTTTTATTGGGATACATTTGGGATGGATTCACTCTTAGATAATGTATGATCCCTTAGTATATCACTATTATTATTGATTAATAAAAGTGGAAAAACATTGACTATGAAATTACGAGAATAGAAAAGAGTTGGTTGCCTCATTGAGGTTGAACCTTGTAAAAATATTTGTTCATTAATTTATTTTATACTTTCCTTAATATAGTGATAGTAAGATGTATTTCATAAGTGTATCATAACCTTAACAAGTTGTAGAGGTTAACATCAATATAAGGAATGTTATAAAACTAAACCCCTGATTCATCCCATCGTTCTTAGTGGTTTAGCCCATTACTAGGAATCAAATGTTATCTCAAAGTAGGCTCCCTCTGATTTATCTATTCATCATCATCATCATCATATTTTTTATTATCAAATACAAGTAGGTCCAGATAAAAAGCATGATCAACTTGAATACAAGACACTGGGGAACCCACTATTAGATCTATTTACTATTAATACATTATTTAGATAATGTAAACTTATATATTATTCCTAAATTTGATAGAAAAACATTCATGGATGGAAATATATTATGAGACACCACTCATAGATCTTATTATAGAAGTGGTGGATATTTCTAAAAAATGGTTTCCATAGGGAAAAAATATAACCTATGTCTTATTTTTTTCAAAAGCAACATCTAATTTGATTGAAAGGATCAAAATTCAACACACATACCTTTATTAGAAAAGTTATTTACCAAGGCATTGGGATGTCAAGCCTCCAATGAAACTTAGTATAAGTTGGAACGTATCTTTGAAGGTAGTGTAAAAGTGAAAGAAACAAATCATCAAATTTAGAGAAGTCAATCTAAGGACATGAAGATCGATACTAAGGAAAACATATGATTATTTTAAAATCTTTAATGAAATTTTTTGTTCTACCTTGGGGTTTAGGGACACTCTTTAAGAATCAATCATTGTAAAAAATAATAATTAGATTTTTTTGGATAGATTCAATCCTAAAATATTATCCTTGGTTGATTGAAATTATTTATCCCATAATGGACTTCAAACTATTTTCATGGAATATGAAATAAGGAAAGATATAGAATTTATTCAGTGATCTAATAATGAAATTTATTTTGAATCCAAAAGGAGATTAAAATTTAATGTATTGAATAATGACTCTTCGAGAAATATGGAAGATGAAGGAAATTAGGATTAGAATAAGAAGAGGATAATTTTCATTATCTCTTAAAATTCTATATGGGTAGAGGGATGTAAAAAAGGAAATATTATATAGAAATTATTTAATTATGGATGAGTTATGAAAATTTTTATTAATTATTGAATGAATAAAGATAATGACAGTGAATAAGAATATACTACTGAAAATTGAGGCACCCCAAAACTGCACTACCAGGTCCAGTGCTAAAAACACATTCATTAAATCATGGATTTACTACAAAGTGAGATGAATCCTTTTTTATTTTACCACATTACAATAAGTTAAACATTACATATCACAATAATCACACATAAAAAAAATTGATTTTTTAGTTTTGTTGGGGATAAACTATATAAGTGATTTATATTACGATTCTTATGAATGTTTCTCCATAACCTAACTACACTAAATTCCCTAATAACCTCATCATTGGTTATATTTCCCTTCATAACCTATGGAATGGAAATATATGGAATGGGTGAGCTCAAATGATCTGTAAAGGGAAAAATAAACAACATTTCATCAATGGATAGATCATATGAATATGAAAAAACATGTTAAGTGGATAAACATCCAACTAAAAACAATAATAAACAATAATATTATTTCAAAAGACATGATATAAGGACATGTAATATCAAATTAAAAAGTATATTCCATGGTAAAGGAGTGTGATACAATAATAATGATCATAGGGGACAAACATAATCATATAGAAAATATGTCATGACATTGAAACACAGCATAATAAGTAATTATATCACAAGCATAGGAATGGAAAATATTGTGAACCAAGATACCCACGTCACGTTCATGAAACAGCTGGTGAAAAAATATTCCCACATCACATTCACATGATAAACTAATTAACAAAGATTCTCACATCATATTCACAAAACAAACATTTAAATAAATATTTCATTATAACATTCACACAAAAAAAACTTATAAATAAAATTTCCCACATCACATTCAGTTAATAAATATGTGACCAAATGTTCTTGCATAACATTAACACAAAAAACTTATGAACAACACTTCACTAATCATGTTCATAGAAAAATTCATCATCTCATGTGATATGAAACCATAAAAATTCATTTATGTTCTATATTGGACCTAAAAATTTATATTAACAATCATTCATTCATATGAATTCCATTATAAACCAAAAAAAATCCCGACATCAAATATATCTTCATTAACCCATGGAAGGGTGATCTGTTTCATTAAAACTATTACAGTAAAATTCCATAATTCATCCAAAATAAATAATATTTATGGTGGAATAAATATTTGTCCATTTTGTAACACAAATAAGGCCAAATAATGTTGATATACGTGAATTTTTTTGAGGTTATTGGATAAATAAATTTGAAAAACATGTATCAATCTACGTTTTTAAAATACAGTAAAACTATTCAAAATGGTTTCAATAAAATGAAATACTTTGAGAATGATAAAAAATGTTAAATATTATCCTTTTAATAATATGGTTTTATAAAACAATTTCTTAAAATGTAATATTATTTAAAAAACATTCACTGAGAATTCATAAAAACACCAATTAATTTTTCCTTAAAAACACAAATATTTTAAAATCACTTTTAAAATAAATATTTCCTTTTAAAAATCATAATTTTATTTTGAAAAATATAATATTGTTTCATTTTCTTTTCAAAATCATCAAGGGTTAAAATTATTTGGAAAACCATTTTAAAACATTAGAGGGATTCTTCATAAAGAATAATGTTATGATAATACGGAATATCCAAAATAAAGGGATTCATGGGAAGGACCATTATAATATTCAATCTAGTTCGGTACAAATTATGGTTGTAGTGAAGAATGCAAACCATTTTATGTGTAGTCGATTAAACAACTATGTACAAGAATTAAATATTCTTAGAAAAGTAGGTAAAGTTGTAAATTATCCTCTAACGTATGGAACTATTAAATCGTGTAGTATTATAACTTTATTAGATAAATCAAATGAAAACGTGATGGGGTGTCATGAGGAAACCAATAACCTTCAGGCTCTGTAACAGTCTTCAGAGATAAAAATGGTGTTATCATGGGATGTATTTATGGTCTCTATGTAATTGAAGAACCTATAAGGGTAATATTCTAAGGCTAACTAATGTGGTTGATTTAGAAATATGGATAGGATGGCACACACATTAGTTTAAGTGTGATTGTTCCAATATTGTGAAAACAATTATAAATTTTCTATTTCATCTTTCATGGAATCTCATTGCCCAGTGGATTATATGCTTTGATATACTCTCATCAATCATATATACCCTCCCACATGAATTTTGGGAAGCTAATGTCTTGGATGATGGACTTCTGAACCAAATTATAAGTAGTGATGATCATTTTCTTTATATTTACTTACATATGATCTAATTCCCATTTTTTCAAAAGGTTATTTGTAAAATTTCATACTTCAGATTGTGTTAGATTTGTTTTTATATAATAAAAATGACTTTTATACCTGTGAAATATTTCATCCTTCTTATTATAAAATAATCTTAATGATTTTCAATGAATAAAAATCATTTATTCATGTCAATATGTTGAAGAAGGAATATAATTGATGAATATTTTTGGTCATTATTAGGTATTGATTATTAATAATGAAAATTAAAATCATTGAGTAGAAGGAGATCCTAAGTTTTTTTATTTGTTAGTGATTAATGCTTACATGTCACATTTCTTAGAATATTAGTTTGAATATTTGGAGTTACATGTATGTGATCTTAATATTTCAGTGATGAAAGAGGTTTCACAAGGTTCATCCATGGATATTTTAATGAATTCAAATTAGATGATTCTTAGAAAGTTGCTACTCAGTGAAATAAACCTAATGATTGGTCCATCAAGAGTTTTTCATTTAATGATGTTGTAAGAATATTATATTGTCAATTTAAATTTTATGAGGTGATAAAGGATCTTTGGAGAAAGGAGGGAAAAGTAAGGAAGACCACACCCTTGATGGAGGGTGTGTTAGAGAATCCATGAAAGGACATTACCAAGGTAGAGGGTAATTTGATGGCCATGGGTAATAAAATATGGTCACACGTATTACAATAGGACATAGTTTTGACAATGTTGCAATGGAATAGTGAATTTTTAAAATATATAAAGAAAAAATTGATATGGGGAATTCCATCGCTTGAAGAATATATTTTAGTGAACACCTATGGTAAAAAATATCCTATATGGCCTTAACTATGCTCATGGTTCAATACGAGGTGCTTATAATGTTGTCTTGTGTAAAATGTGCTGCCCAAAATGGGTATGGAAGTGCATGAAGAAAGCTATGTTTGATAGATAGATGTACAATATAAATAGGAAAATAGAAGAGAAAACAACTATGGTATAATAAGTCATGGTCTAAAGGTGACGTATCCGAAAACAAATGGACAGAAGATGGAGGACTACACCTGTAGTTCTTGGTATTTTAGAGGAAAAACATCTAAAAGCATTAAACAAGGTCATGGTGAACGGTCTGTTGTGATTTGGAATGAAAAATTTGGATGTTCTTGTTCAGGAAATGTATAACATATGTGTTTAATGTTTCATAATCACATTCCTTATTTTTTAAGACTTAATTTAATTAACATTAAAGGAGAACCTTTTAAATCATCATGTCACTTTTGTGTGTGTGTTTGGGAGTGTAAATTGAAATAATAAAGAACAAGAGAGAGAGAGAGAGAACAAGATAATCACCACCTAACATTGAAAGTAGTAAAAGTGAGAAGAAGGGATTGAAAAAGTGAAAATTTTTACACCTACACTGATTCACTTGCCTCTCAGTGTAAAGAAAATCCCTAGCAAGTCCTTTTAAGTGGTATCAAAAATATTTTAACCACTATTGGATTCTCAATCTGAATTATTTTTCATTATTGGTCTAAATATTATTTCTTGAAATTATAATTAAGTTCAATTTTTGAGAAGTTATTTCTTCTTTTTATCATAATTCATTTTCTACTAAGTATTTTGTTGAAAATAAAAAATTAAATATAAGAATAATATGAATATTATTTCCCTCTTTTCCATGTAATAAGAAGTTATAGTCCCACCAATAAATGATAAAGTTAGATATGAAATAGTTAGAGCTAAAAAATGGTTGTTTTAGTAACCAAGTATAGCGTTAATATTACAACCATAGTGGTATCAAGGGATTCATGTGATTATGAAACATGTATAAATTCTTGTATAATATATATATATTAAAAATCTATAATAAATGGGAGTGATCATATATTATCACTTATGTGTTTTCATTTTGTTGTATTCTTATATTTATAAATGATTTTGTTGTTACCCAATCGTTTTCCCATGTGTTCTTTGAGAAAACTTGATTTTTTGGGATTGGCAGCATGAGGCACAGGATTGGAACACTGTTATTCAAACCATGCGACCCGACCCAGGAAACCATACTGCCTCTGGCATTTTCTGGATACTGGGAAACTACACCCTTTTTAAACTATGCATCTAACCATGTATCATATCCCTATTGAACAGTGGTTACCACACTGTTTACATGCAGTTTGAAAACTGTGCAGGCTAACCCTATAGCATGTCTAGGCCATTAAATTTTGAGATTTTCCCCTTTTACCCTCATTATATTTAATCCAAAATCACCCATTTTCTTCCCCACTTGTGATTTATAGACATAGGATCCTCCAACCATCCTCATTGATCCCTTAGACCTCCATTTTAGTAGTGATTTTGGTGTGGTTTCTCCAAGATTCTTCAAGTAAGTGTCATTTCTTCCTCACTTTCCCCTCCTTTATAGGGGTTCTCTTCATTTTTTTCTTGGTTTTTCTTATCTACATGGATTTGGGTGACCAATTTCTGGTTTAATCTTGTTCCATAAGGTTCAGTCATTATGTTTATCATTAAATCTTGACTTTATAAGGTTCTGATGAGGTGTTAATTAATTTTTTTCACTAACTTCAATAGGTTTCTATACTTAATGAAGTTGATTCCTTGATAAAACATCATATAGTAACTTTGATATGATTTCTTTAACTTTTTTTATCTTCTATGTACTGTGTATGAGGTGAAATTTTTTTTTAAAGGGATTCATGGCGTGCATGTGCATAAAAATGATTTTATAAAGAAATTTGGTTATGTTTCAAGGGTGTTTAATGTGTGATTGCTTGCATTACACCTTAAGGGAGTTTGAAAACATACATAAGTGGTGAGAAGAAAAATTTGAAAATTTTTTGGGTGTGTTTTATCTTAAAATATGTTTTCCATATAGAATGTGGGGATTTATCACATGTTCTTATTTTTTTGTTTGTTCATGTGAAAGTGTTGATATGTGTGGAATGTTAAATATGAAATAATAATAAAGGGAATACTAGGTGACTAGGTTGGTGGACTAGATCTAGTATGCTTGTTGAATCATAAGTGGCTTGGCCTGAATTTTTATAGAATGATGGATTATTAGAACACCAACTAAATAATGATGATGATTGGAGACCACTATAACTTTGGATTGATTCCCCTCTAGTTGGTCGTGCAAGAGGACACAACTGGTGTTGATTTTGATTCAACATTTCACCGATATATGAGGCTCTAATTTCCTATTAGAGACAGTTCCTATGAGGATTTCCGATGACTTAGTGCTCTTTTGCGGTATCTTACTTATCGTTGAATACAAATCACATTGTTCCTTATTTGAATAGAAAAACATGTTTTCCTCTAAATTTTTTCTATAAAATTGTTTCTAACCTTTTTAATAATACATACATGTTAAGATATATTACGATGTTTTTTGAATGGAATACCTTTATTTGGTGGTATCCTAATGGGCTTTGGATCACACCTTGCACACACCTTTGGTTGTAGGTTGACTTGTTTATACTTGACTCTTGTTAAGGAAAGATGTATGGTGATGGTGGTTTTTGTTACTAGTAGTCATCTTATTGTAGATCTTGGTGGTGGTAGCTCGAGGGTGATGCTCATTTTGTTGCATGATATTTTTGGGATAGTATCATTGCACTCGTTCCATTGTAGTCCATTGGTTTTTTTGTTTAAAAAGGTAAACATTCAGACTGAAGATTTTTATTCCAGGTTGGATTATTATTATTTAGTTATGTAATGTTTATTATTATTTATTGTTGATGATTATGAAATTGGATTAAATCATTCCAAATATATTTTTTATACCCAAGAACTAGTTAATAACTTTTGCTGGATGGTAATTCCCTTCAGGATATTCCACAGACAAGGTCTAGTTTCAGGTTTGATGGCACTCCATCATGGATCATGAAAAAATAGTATAAATGAAATTCGAACACTTTTTGCGTAATGTTATTCATGAAAGTGTCTAGATAGTCTAGATCTATAATTTTTAGGGCATGTGGTTTTGGTGACAAGTAGGGTGGCTGACCATCACAACTCGTGAAAGATCCTGATTCATCCTAGGATGTTGGGATTTTCATTGAATCATCTTCTAGGTGTGACGTACTGGTTGTAGAAAATATATTGAAACTTGATAGGATGGAGTGATTAATCTATTTTATCTTGTTTTTGTGATTGATTTTTTTATGTTATGATTTATGGATGTTTTCATGATTTATTTTTGTTGTAGAAAATTTTTCAGAATATTTTTTTATGGTTATATTGATGAGTTTTTTTTCTTGATCTTATTTCTTCCTGTACAAAACAAATTTCGCATAAACAACCTATGTATCCACACGAAGGGGTCTGATAGGTTTCTCCACCTCTAGTTGATAAAATATTAGTATAAGTTGTGGTTAGTAATGTCAAAGCTTTGGGAAAAGAATCAGGCTTTTTTCTTGCTCAAATTACAGAATCCAAACCATGTCCTAGAAATGACAAGGCTCAGGATTTCTTCAAGAACAAACATCATTCTCTCTGGGCTAGCCCAAAACCCTAAGAAGTGGAGGAATATATTGAGAAATTTTTAGAGGATGTTTGAGTTTCTTTAAACTCCAACTATTTTCTAGGATACGTTTGATTTATTCACGTTGTATGGTCCTAGTCCGAAGTGGTGGGACTCAGTGGTGCAGGATGGAAAGCTCGAGAAGATGGGTTGGAAAGACATTATGGTCATTTTCAATGAGCAGTTTTATCCTGAGGTATTATCCTATGCCAGATCTTGACAGTTTATTGATCTTATCAAGGGAGACCAATCTCTGATAGAATATTCCAACCACTTTTCTGAATTAGTTCAGTACACAACTAATATCATCTCTAATGAGGAAATTGTGGGTCAAATGTTTGAGAGGTAATTGTAGCTAGAAATCGGATAATAGGACTTCATGTTCAAGCTGAAGAACCATGCTAAAGTGGTTGATCATGCCATGATGGTGTAGATTTATCATAGTGAACATCCATCCCTACATGGATTAGTGTCAGGTGTCGGTTTTGGTAGTTCATCCAAGAATACGAGGATGTGGGACGAGCATGGGGATAAGGGAGATGGAATTTTAGGCCATCCTTCTAGGATGTCTTCATCTGTAGATTCTGATGTTGGGTTGGTGGTGTGTCATCAATGTTGTAAGGAAGGGCACATACAACCTATGTTCACATTTCCTCCGAAACCATGTCACCGATGTGGAGATATGGGACACCTGCAATAGTTTTGCAGGGCCACACATTCATATCATAGTGGTGCGGGATCCGTAACTTCTAGAGGAATGTCATCCCAGTCAGAGTTATCCCGAAATATAGGTTCATAGTTTGGAGTTCATGGAAGTAGGGTAGGATTCTAATCTGGTAAAAGTTAGTTTAAGGAAGATATGTAGGTTTGTGTTTGTTGTCAGGCTCAGCCAGAGATGTGGCATCTTCATGTTGTGGATTAGGCACTAGAAGAATCTGATGTAGGACCTATAAAAGTTCAAGGTACCATTTTTATTGAATCATCGTTAGCTGTCATTTTGATTCATATTACTGATCTTGTTTCATTCATCTTTTACTGTATTTTAAATTCTACGGGATTCCAAAATAAACATATTCTATATGAAAGAGAGTTGGTAGAACCCCATGATAAGAAGTGAGAAAATGGTTTCAGGTGTCCTTGTGCACTCAACATCTCAGGGGTCAAGATAAAATTGGATTTTATAATTTGAGAAATGGACCTCTTTGATGTGATCCTCGGTATGGATAGGATGGTGATTTTTCATGAACACAATGATTTTTATAGGTGGTGAGTGAGTTTTGTGGAACCTGATGGGAGTACCCATGTTTTCCATTGTGAATGGGATCCAAGGTCATTACGTGTGGGATCTCCATTTTCAGAATTATGGAATATATATCTTTTTAGATATTTCCATTCACATTGGAGGATGATGGTGGTGCTCCAGAGGGTGGATTAGCTAATGTTGTGGATGTGTTTCCAAGAGATTTTCCATAGGATTTTTCTTATATTCCTCTGTAGTGTGATGTAGAGTTTTCTATAAATTTGGTACCAATAACCTAACTAATATCTCTTCCCTAGTACCGTATGCCCCCTACCATGTTTATGGAATTAAACATACAACTATTTGATTTGGAATACAATGGTTTAATTCCACATGAATCTCTCCTTTGGCCGTTGCAAATCAGTTTTCAAAAAAAGTCTAACAGATATCTCAATTTATGCATTGATTAATGGAATTTGATCAAAGTGACCATCCAGAAAAAGAACACGTTTACCCATATTTATGACCTTTTATATTAACATAAAGGTGAATCATGTTTTTTCAATATTTAATTGTATTCCAGGTATCACCAGGTCAGAATCGGGGAGGCTGATGTTCCAAAAACATCTTTCCAATACTGGTATGACCACATTCAGTATTGTTTGATGCCTTTGATGTTAAAAAATCTCAAACTGTCTTTATTATTATCATGAACAAGGTTTTCCACTAGTATCTCGATTCCTTCGTCGTGGTATTCATGAATGGCATTTTGGTCTACACTGGGACAGAGGAGGATCATGAGTGGCATTTAAGGATACTGTTGGGAACACTTTGATATCATTACCTTGAAGAAAATATTTCCATGTGAACCTTTTAGATCTAGGAAGTAATGTTTTTGGGTCATGTGATCATGGAATGTGATGTTTTGTGGATTATAAAAAGATTATTGTTTTAATGTCATGGGAGTATTTGAAGAATGTTTTTGAGATAACAAGTTTTCTAGGTCTAGCATGATATTACAGGTGATTCATTACAGAATTATCTCAAATTTCTTCCCCCATGATGGGACTCACCAAGAAGGGGGTGATGTTTGAATGGATTTCTGAATTCCAAGATTACTTTTAGTATCATAAGTGGCAGTTGAACAGAACACATATTTTGGAATTTCCCAAATATATAAAAGGATATGAGGTTTCCTATGATACCTCAGGTATGGGCCTTGGATTCATACTGATATAGAATGATCCTATGGCGGTTTATGGTTCTATTTAAATATAGAAACATTAGAATAATTATACAACCCATGACCAGGATCAGGAATCAGTGTTGCATTCTTTAAAGATATGGTTTCACTATCTTATTAGAGAACAATATTTAGTTTATTCTGAACCGAAAAGATTAGCCTACATTTTCTCCAAAATATATTTGAACATGAGGCAGCGTCGTTGGGTTATATAGTGATAGAGTCCAGAAATACATTTATATTAAATCATTTTAGATGAATATTCAGTACATTACAATACCAAATGCCTGAGGACCATAGTATTTTAGTGTCTTTGGAATCATGGTATCAAAATATTTTATCCGAGTGAAATATCATTAACATCTCCCATAAATATCTATACCTTTATTATGTCAACCTAAAATTTTTTTTCATACCCTGGGGAAAGGAAACAGAAGAAAGGGGTGATCTTAGATGCTCAGTAAAGGTAAATAAAAGAAATGGAAAAGCATAACATAAATAAAGGATGTTAAACTTGAGAATAACATCTAAATATCATTCCTTACATATTATATAATATAATAATGAATGTATGTTCATAATACATGACACATAAGGTAATAAAGAACATAGAATAAGAAATAATAACATTAAAATATGACATTAAATTTGTGTCATGCACATTGTCTTATAACATTGGGAACATGTCTAAGTAGAAATAGGTTCACTCATTAAGTTAAGGATATGAAATCAGGACCCATCATCAACGTGTGATCATGCAACTAGGTCCATGCATAACAACGTGACAATGAAATTAGGTTCACTCATAACTATATGGACATGAAACGATGTCCATACATAACACTGTAGATATGTAATCAAGTTCACACATAACCATATGGTCATGAAACCAAGTCCATGCATAACATTGTGAACTTGTGATCAGGTTCACGCATAAACTTATGGACTTGAAACCAAGTCCATGCATAACATTGCCTATATGTAATAAGGTTCACGCATTTCCTAATTGACATGAACCTAGGACCATGCATAACATTGTGAACATGTAATTTGGTTCACATATAAGATTATAGATGTGAAACCTTGTCTATGCATTATATTGTGAACATGTAATCAGGTTTTTACATAACCTTATGGACGGAAAACCAAGTCCATATATAAAAGAGTAAACAAGAAATCATGTTCACTTATTACCTAATGGATATTAAAACTGGTCCATGCATAACATTCTGAACCAGTAATAAGGTTCATGCATAACAATGTGAACATGTAATCAGGTATACACATAAACTTATGGGCATGGAACCAGTTTAATGTATAACATGTGAACATGTAATAATGTTCACTCATAACACTGTGAAAATGTAATAAATTCCATGCATCACCTAATAGACATGAAACTAGGTCCATGCGTAAAATTTATACTCCAGAGTCATCCATAATTACCCAATGAATTGGAGGGAGGTATAGGTCCCACCCATCTCATAATAAAATCATTCATACATGTTCCCCAAGATAATAAAACAATCATCATATCATGACCCATAAAAAGACATAGGTTTTATAGGAGTCAAATCATAACCCTTTAAATGAAATTGGCATCATTAATATCATCACACAAAAATTGTAGAAAATAGATAGGTTTCAAAATCACTTTATTAATGCATAACCCACCAAATATAATTGGAACACATAATCATACAATCCATGGAAGAGAAAAGAGCTTCCAATAGAACCTGAAATTAAGCATAACCCATTCATGTAAAGGATATAAATGGAACCTTTAAATAGTTTTCAAAATGGGGTATGAGTAACATAAAATGATTTCATCTCAGAAGGAAATTAGTTTTGAAATTTATTTTAAAAACATTTCTTGAGTAAAATATCCCTTCTTCATCAATTTTTTATTACATACAACCTTTTGAAAACAATTTTCTTTTAATATAGCTTTGTAAACGTATAGAAAAAGATTTTAAAACAATAAAAATCTTTTAAAATCCATTTTCACTAGAAAATTACCTACAAGGATATTTTGAAAACATTTTTGAAATAATTTTTGAAAACATTGTTTTTGAATAATATATATTTCCAACCGATGAGAGAGACAATCATATTTAAAAAAACATTATATTAATTACAAATAAGTGTAAATGGTATTAAAAAGTGAGGATATCTATAATAAACAGTTTCTAAAGAAACTCATTAATATTGTTTGAGTTATTGATCATAAAATTTTATTAAAGGATGAATAAACATAAATAATCTCGAAAAATGAGGAGATTGTCTCAATAAACTCTTATAACTTGGTAACTTTGTGTCATACTCTCGAATGAGGAAATTAAAATTACATGAAGCATAGAATATTATGAAAATAATTATATTCATGATAAAATAAGAAAAATTGAGTATATACACCTCATAAAAGAGTTTATGTGCATAATAAAACATTTGTCTCAGAGAACAAAAATTGGGACAAAACCGTGATATTGTTTTATAATAAATACATGTTTATTATAAATATTATAAAAAGTGATATTAATATATCTATTATTATCTATGGTTTTATTATGACCATATATTACTCATTTTGTAATGATCCTATTTTAAGGTTTCACTTCGGGTAATATTCTTTTTGTTATTCGCGTGTGTCTTAATTTGTTATATCATTGGTCCTAATATTTATATCATTTTTACAAAGTTTAAATAATTATAGAAATATATTTTATATCCATTATATTTAAATTACAATAATATAAATCATAAATAAGTAAAAAATTGATGACACTGATCCAGGAGATGGTGTGTTGTACTTACGTATGAATTTTGTTTATGTTTTTTATTGTTGTATTGAAAGAAAGTATGTAAATGAAATATGTATATATATGTATGTATATATATATATATCATTATAAATTTATAATTATAATATTATATATATCTTATAAGTACATTAAACCCATCCTTAATACATTTTTTGTGGTTTGTGAACGAATCACATCGCTTTGAGGGGGCGACAGTCCACACTTGCTCAAGTGAGATTATCGTATTAACACCAAATAGAAGGTAAAATATTTTGTGTTTTAAAAGTAATTAATAAGCCTAAATAAATAATATATATAGTATATTACATAAATATATATATATATATTCCATCATAATGGCCACCATGATTTGTGGTAAATGAAAAATGATCAATCCTAATTTCATGAGGGAATAATTCACCATACAAAGAAACATTATGTTCGATATCCATTACATGGAGGTTTCTATAAGTGTAGGTAGAACCCATGTCATAAAAACATCCATGTATATGTATTATTCTATTTTTTTAACACAATAATTAAATAAAGAGAGTGGATGGGTGAAGAAAGAAAAATAAAGGAAAAGATCTTGGTAGAAGACGTTACCTCTAAATCAGGTAACTCCTTTTTTTTTGTGCAAACATGTTTCCTTGAATGGTTTTCTAACCAAAGGAAGGACTCAAGTTATAAGGGAGGATTTTTTAGAAGTGTATTGGTTAGGTATTAGAGGATCTAATGGGGTTTTAGTGGAGTGATGATTGGGTAGAGTTGGTGTCTATTTATAGTAGAGGATGAGTGAAACTTTTGTAGAAATATTAAGAGAGAATTTCACCCACGTTTTTTATGTTTCAAGTGGATCCAATAATGGACCGAGTTCGATAAAATTTATTATAGGGTCTAAATATGGCTATCCAATGGTTTATGGATAAATTTCTAGGTTTTTGGTGCCTTAATGTTAAGGTTTTGTCCCCAATTAAGCATAATTTGGCCTTAATCGCCGTGATTAATATTAATCACATTCGCTATTATTTTTGGTAAAAAATTTGAAATTATTAGAAATTAAATATTAGGTGATACAAATATGGAATACATTTTTTTAAATTATAACCACTTAAGTGGAAGAAATTAATTTAAAATTAATCACACTGTCGGGATGACACTATAGGGTTTTAAATTAAAATAAGTCAATAGTTTGATAAGTTTTTATATCCAATTCTAATGTTAAATTGTTTTAAATGATATAAATTGGATTAATTAGTAAAAATATTATCTTACTAAATAATTAAACCAATTAATAATATAATTCCAACCTTATAAATAAATTAAATAAAAAAAGTAATTTTGAATTAAAATCCATTATTTTTATATATTCATTAAAAGATGAAACCTTACCTAAAAATAACAAAAATTTATACAGTGGTATTTTTTTGTTCTAAAACAAAAGATAATTCATAATTTAAAAATTAAATCAATAAAAGATCCAAAATATTGATTTAAAATGGGTTCTTCACTAAAAGGAGGTAAAAAAAGCCATAATAAAAATATAGTTTTTTAAGCATAAAATTGTGTTTGTTCTTATCTTAGGTCTACATGATCTACTGGATGAATATAAAAAAAATATTTGATTGAATATATAAAATATTTATTACTTTAATATCACTTAAAAATTGTAAATAATTTAAATTACATTTTTGAAATATCATCATGAATATTTTCCTTTATATTCAATCTATTTTCATTTTCATTATTAAGTATCCTATGAATTCATATTATATTTTTTTACACAAATTTGTTTCATAATTATTTTAAAATATTCATATCCATCAACAAAATTTATTTATTATATGTCAATATAATAATGTTTTTTTAATTTAATTTATATAGAAGACACTCAGTCTTGCGTGTTACGCAAGTAATCGTGGAAGGTCAATCTTGCATGTAATGTACAGAAAACTTGTTGATCCATGTAAGGTACTCCATGTTGGGGTTGCAGGTAAAAAACCCAAAGATGTTTCCATGTGAATGATATGTTTCACTTATTGAAAATCAATTTTCAGTGTTGAGTGAAATGAAAGATATCAGTATATTATATTAATTTGAAAAAAATCTCACAAAATCTTGGGGTGTTACATTCTACCCCATTAAAATGAATTTCTCACTAAAAATTTTTCAGGGTTATCAATGGTTAAATATATGAATATTTTATTCATATTAACCAACATCATAAAAATTGATTCTAAAACATCCCTTAAAAAGGGAAATATAGAACCATAACGGTTACCCAAGGTAACATTTTACTTGGTTTCCATATAGGAGAACCTAGGTTGGGTTTGAATATTGGACATGGAGGAAAATCCTAAATATTTTTAGGGAGTGATTGATGTCATCAATCACAAAAAAGTTAATGATAAAATGTATATTGAGGGCCTGAAATTCATAAATCTATAATGAAAAAGGATATCAACTCAAAAAAAAAAGGTATTTGAACAACAATTTTTTATCACTTCCAAAAAGATGAGTAATTATTGATAAACTTCTATAGAAAATTTCATTATTTGGTTTTTCATCAAAAAATTTATAATACATCCATTACTTCAAGGAATGAATGTGCATAAATCACTAAAATACACTTTTACCATATCATAAGGCCCATACAAGAATAAAATGTATAATTAGTTGTCTAAAAAAACATCATGAATTAATCTATAAATAGTAACACTAATAATTCATCATAAATATTTACTCAACAAAAAATAATTATACATTAACCTAGACATTGTGTAGGTCAGCGGTAGGATACAAAACCCCCATCATCCATTGGTCAGGGGTCCCAAACCAGTGGCCTTCCTAGAATTGATTGGTGGTCACCTGAGACACATGATGTCCTTTTCATTAAGAAATTCTAATATAATTTAAAAAATATAAATGATAATAATCATTGAAATATGGTTAATCACTAAATATCCTTTTATCCAAGGTTTTCAATACAAACTCAGTGCCTAAATACTTCCTCATAATCCTAGCTTAATCTTCTCATGAATGGTTAACATTATAACCCCTCTCAAAAATGTAAATCTAAAAGATAAAAATGATATTCATGAAATTATATTAACATTGATTCCCTTGTATATCACAAATTAAGTCATGGTTGTCACATTCCATACATGTGAATAACCTCATCATATATTCTCTTGAAGTATGGTAATAACCTAAGTTTCCATAAATCCATTTGGAAAACATGCATGCTTCCATATTCCAATGTGTATTGGATTTATTCCTTAAATACAAAAATACTATAAACATAATCCATGATAGTGTAAACCACCTATCAACAAGTAAATACTTAGTTCTAAGGTAATAAACACCATCCTATTTACTTGTCCATATCCCACATATTTTTAACCATAAAACATTATCTTAACATAAACAACATATTAAGGGTTACCTTCCCTTAGTCAATATGTAACCTTTCATGAGATAACCTTTAAAGTCAATTAATACCATTCAACATATCCTTGTAAAACCAATGTAAAAACAGAAACCAATAAATCCATATATAATTTAAAAATATTAATTCTATAATCTAGAAACATTAATACTTAAATCCTTAAACATTAATGTTTTTCATGGATGTGGTCATTACATGGTTTATATGTAAATTATTAGTGTGGGCATTGAGTTATGTAATTATTTTGTTATCTATAGACAATACATTGAAATTCTTTAGAATTCATCACTATATGACCCTTTTCCCACACCAATAATATCTTCTTATCTATTTGAGGTATTCCTCAAGGTTCTTCATCCCTTATCCTTGAAATGTTGGAAGTAAAATATTCTTTCCACTATGTTCCTTATCATAAAAGTACATCTTTATATTATTCAACCTGTTAATAAAATCACCAAAGAAAATATTTTTACTCTTATACCATGATAGATGATTCATTATAATTGCAATATCATTTCTCCACTGATCGTCCCATTTTACAACTCATCAGAAAATCATCCATCACATTCAACATTAATCAATTTCTTTTAGGTTCCCACCATTGACTAAATTCAAAAGCATTTTGTGAGCATATCTTAACACAGTAGAAAACCAAATTGTCATGAAATAAATTGCTTATAGGATATCTAAATCATGACACCATCCATAATCTATGACACCATAGGTTATTCATAGAGAAAATATATTTAAATCCTTTATATTTGTTTGTGAAGTGTTTGGGAGTCCTGAAAGAAAATCTATAGAGAGTGTCAAACCAGGTGTGCTGAAAGTCCCATTTTTATGTACTAGAATACCCTGAGTTAGGATGGGATCATATTTTTGGATTTGTTACCCCTTGGTTCATTAGTTCTAGAGCCACATCCACTTGTACTATCTAGACAAGAATGCATTTCATAGAAATAAACCACTCTATCCTTTACCAAAATTCCAATACATTTTCCTAAAGGTTCACTCATCCTTGTACTTATCCTTAGATACATCCCTAGATATATACTTAAAAATATACCTAGGGATCACACTAAGGATTTATCATACTAGATTCCAAAGACTGACTAAACCTTTTCTCTAATATAAACTATAGAAACACAGGATTGACATAAATGGATATTAAATCATTTTAGATGAATATTCTGTACATTACAATAAAACATGCCTAAGGACTATAATAATTTAGTGTCTTTGAAAAATTGGATATAAAATATTCTACCCTGATGAAATATCTTATTCATATTCAATAACGATATCCACCTTTATTAATTCTACCTAAAACTATTATTCATGCCTTGGGGAAAGGAAACATAATAACGAGGTGATCTTAGATTCTCATTAAGGGTAAATAAAGGAAATGCATAATCATAACATAAATGAAAGGGTATGGATCTTGAATATACAATTTGATGATCATTTTGTGCATATTGTAAAACAAAATAAAGAATGGATTTTCACAAGAAATTACTCATAAGGTAACAAAGAACATAGGACAAGGAAAAATGACATAAAAATATGACACGGAATTTGTGGCTTGCACATTGGCTTATAACATTGTGAACATCTATAAGAATAATAATGTTCACTCATTAAGTTAATGAATGACATGAAATCAGGCTCCAACATCAACTTGTAGACATTAAACAAGGTCTATGCATAACATCTAGAACATATAATCATGTTCACACATAAACTTATGTAAATGATACTAAATACATAACATTGTGATATTGTAATCAGGTTCAAACATATGCTTATGAACATGAAACCAATTCCATTCATAACATTGTGAACATGTAATCAGGTTCAAAAAAAACCTTATGGATGTGAAACCAAGTCCATGAATAATATTCTGAACATTTAATTTGGTTCATGCATTACCTAATAGACATGAAATCGGGTCCATGTATGAAATTGTGAACATGAAATAAGGTTCAGAAAAAAACTTATGAATATGAAACCACATCCATGTATAACATTGTGAACATTTAATTACGTTCATTCATAACCTTATGGACATGAAACCAAGTCCATTAATAACATTGTGAACATGTAATCAAGTTCATGACTTACCTAACGGACATTATACCTGGCCCACACATAACATTGGGAATAAGTAATCAGGTTGATGTATAACATTGTGAACATGTAATTAGGTTCACACATTAACTTATGGACTAGAAGATAGGTTGAATCATAACATTGTGAACACGTAATAAGGTTCACTCATAATATTGTGAACATGTAATCAGGTTTACGCATCACCTAATGGACATGAAATTGGGTCCATGAATGAAATTTCTACCCATGATTTATCCAGTTTTATCATTATAAAGAGATATTGGTCCCACCCAGCTCATAATAAAATCATTCATACATGTGCCACAAGATAATAGGACATCCATCTTATCATGACCCATAAAAACATATAGGTTTTATAAACATCAAATAAAAACTCATGAAATGAAATGGGTATCATTAATCTTTAACCACATAAAAAACTTTGGAAAATAGATAGGTTTCATAATCACTTTATGAAATAATGACATGTGAAAGAGAAACACAGTGCATAAACATAATACGAGTTGAAGATAGATGAGTTTTAGAAAGACCATGACAATCAAGATAACCCATTTATAGAAATGATATTAATTTATACTTTAGATAATTTCCTAAAATGGGAATGAGTAACATAAGAAGGTTGTTATCTGAGATGTAGAGTAATTTTTAAATATCACTCAAAAACATTTCTTGAGGAAAATATACTTTCTTCTTTAAAAAATGCTTTATATTACATAAAACCTTTTTAAAACCTTATTCTTTGAAAATTGATTTGAAAATTTATAATGTAAGATTTGAAAACAATAAAACACTTTTAAATCCATTTTACCTTTAAAAATATATTCAAGGATATTTATAAAACATTTTTGAATTTTTTTTGAAAACATGTTCTTTTAAATACAATAGATTTTCAACCGAAGAGATAGACAATCAGATTTTATGGAAAACATTATATTAACTAGCATAGAGTAGAAAATGGTACTAAAAAATGAGGAATATTGAATAAAAATAGGATAAGGAAACTTATTAATATTCTTTCAGAGATAGATCATAATATTTCATCAAAGGAAGCATAAACATATACAATCTTGAAAAATGAGGAGATTATCTCAATATTCTATAATAACTTAGTATCTTTGGGTCATACTATCTATGAAAAAATTTTAATTTAATGAAGTTTATAATATTAGTAAAATAAGTATATTAGTGATATACTATGAAAAATGGATGTATTTACACCTCTTAAAATATTTTATGTGTATAACAAAACATGAGTCTCAAAGAAGGCAAATTGAGACAAAACTATTTTACCGATTTGGTATCTTTTGGAACATAAACCCCATGAACGAAGGGTAATAAAAGGGAAATGTGAATAAACATAAATTTAATTATAAGATTAAAATAATACAATTACCTGAAGTATATACAACATAGAAAAAAAGAGTGGAGAATGTAGCTTCTATCTCACATAAATTTAATGTGAGATGAAATCCCCTTACCTTGTGTCATGACACTCTTTGTACTCGTACAAGCTTCTTATATAATAAATAAAAGTTTATGATAAATATTTTAAGGAATTATATTCTTATATCTATTACCAAATATAATTTTATTATGACCTTATATTACACTCCTGTTAATGATCATATGTTAAAGTTTCATTTCGGCTAATATTCTCTCAGTTTTTCACATGTGTCTTAATTTGTTATATCATTAGTCCTTAAAATTATATCTTGATTACTTAATCAAAATCATGATATAGATATCCTTTCTATCAGTTATATGTATATTAATATAATTTATATCATAAATAAGTACAAAATGGAATACACCGTTCATGGAGATGGTGAGTCGTACGTACCCAAGAACATTGTTTTCTTTTATTATTATCGTATTGAATGAAAGTATTTTAATGACATATACTTATATATGTATGTGTGTATATATATATATATATCATTATTAAATAATAATTATTATATTATATTTATATATATCATATAATGACAGTAATATAATCCTTAATACATTCTATGTGGTGTGTGAACTAATCACATCGCTTTGAGGGGCAGTAGTCTACACATCCTCTAACAAGATTATCATATTAACAAAAAATGGAAAGGAAAAATATGTGTGATTTAAAAGGAATAAAAAATATTAAAGTCATAATAAATATACTATATTAAATATATAAATATAGTGTCTATAATAATATCAACTATGATTGGTGGTCAATGAAAAAATGAACAATCATCGTTTCATGAGGCAATAATTCGCCATATAGAGAAACATTATGTTTGATATCAATTAGAAAAAGGTGTGTGTAAGTGTTGGTCAAAAAATATAGTAAAAAATCCTATTATATGTAGGATATTGTTGTTTCAATATAATAATGGAAAAAAGAGATTGTAGGGTTGATGAAGGAAAGTAGAAGAAATGAGCTTGGGAGAAGATGTTACCACTAAATCCGGTAACTCCTTTTGGTATGTTCCAAAAGGTTTCATTGAGAGGGTTTCCAAAAAAAGGAGGATTTAAGGTAGAAGGTAGGATTTTTGGGATGTTTATTGTGTAGATATTGGATGAACATAATGGGTTTGAGAGGTTCATGTAATGGTTAGAGTTGGTGTCCTTATATAGTGGAGGAGGAGTAGAAATCTTGTAAATATATGAAAAGAGAATTACACCCACATTTTTAATGTTTAAAATGGATCCAATAAAAGACCAAGTTAGATACAATTTATTATAGGTTCTAAATATATCTATACAATAGCTTGATTATAAGTTCTGAGATCATTTTAGCCCTTAATGTTAAGGTTTAGTCCATAATTACGCATAATTTGGCCTAAATTGTTGTGATTAATTTTAATCACTTTCACTAATCATTTTGGTAAAAACATATTCAAACATATTAGACATTAAAAATTATTGTGATTCCAAATACATAATCCATTTTTCCAAATTCAATCCACATAAGTGGTATAAATTATTTTAAAATTTATTCCGTTTTCAGGACGTCACTGCGGGTTTTCAAAGTAAAAATAGGTCAAAAGCTTGCTAAGTTTTTACATCCAACTCCATAGTGAAATTGGTTAACATGACCTGAATTGGATTAATTTGTAAAAATATTATATAACTAAACAATTAACCCAATTAAAAACATAATTTTACCTTATAAATTAATTAGATGAAAATAATGTTTTGAATTAATATCCATTAATTTTAAAAATTCATTAAAAGATGAATCTTACATAAAAATTCCAAAGAATTATCCTATCCCAATATTTATGTACTTCTACCAACTATAATGTTTAATTTGATAAATTAAATCTATAAAAGTTACAAAATTTCTATTTAAAATGGGTTCAGCAATAAAAGGATGTAAAAAGACCTTATTAAAAATATTGGGTTTTTAAGCATAAAAATGGCTTTGTTCTTATCAAATGTATATAGGATATATTGGTTGAATATAAAAATATTTTATTGCATATATAAAAAATTTATTACATTAATTTTACTTACCAATTTTTTTAATTTAATTTACTATGTTAAAAGAGTTTCATGAATATTTTCTTTATGTTCAATCGGTTTCCATATTCATTAATCGGTATCTTATGAATTCATAATATATTTGGTTACAAAACATATTTTCATAATTTATTTTGTACTATTCATATAAATCCACTTAATTTCTATGTTATATTTCAATATAATATTATTCTTAATAAGTTACTATAGTTAGATAACAAGCGGTCTTGCATGTTACACATGTAATCGAGGAAGGTCAATCTTGCATGTAATTTACACTGACCTTGTTATTTCATGTAATGCACACCATTATTGGATTGTGTGTAATATACTCCAACTATTTTCCATGGGAATGAGGTGTTTTACATAGTTAAAATATATTCTCAGTGTTGAGTGAAAGGAATTATATAAAAAGACTAAACTAAATAAAAAATCATAAAATCTCGGAGTGTTATAGGTTGAGTACCTTTAGGAGTTTGACATTGATATATTTTATACACTAGTAAAAGGTAATATAGTTGTTAGTGATTTTAGAAAAAAAACTGGCAGTGCATGATTTTAATGAGGATAGTGATTAGTGGAATTTTATGGGGATCTTTGATTAGAGGCACCAAGAGACCAGGGGTTATAGTGGAGGTGTGTCCTTGGACAGTGTTTAGTTGATAACATCTCCCTAGGAGTTGATTCATCTGGAGAATCCTAGTGATGAGTTGTGATAGTACTATAGAAAGTTTCATCATGGTGGGGGGAAATATAATGATCATTCATTATCTCTTTATGGATTTTTGTTCTTTAAGGGTTGTTTTTTGGTTCTGTTTTCGTTGATGAATGTGGAGATGTTGGATAGACCCCAGTCTCAGCTGTCTGTTCATCCTGGGGATACCAATTTGTTCAATTATGTGCGTCTTCAGTTTATTAGCTGGTTATGTGATGAGATATAGCTGATTATATATTTTGGGGTTATATATGTCATTAGGTGAAAGCATAGCACTAGAGACCCTCTAGTTTGCTTCAGCCATTACCCATTCCAACCTGAATGTGACATAAGCTTTTCATGGATTTAATTATTGGATTTCCTCATACACCTTGAGGAAATAATGATATATGTGTACTGATTGACGATCTACCCAAATCTTCCCATTTCATTCTGACCATAGATTCATCCATGGTGGATGTGTTTGGTCAGATGTATATCTAGAATATTCTGATACTACATGGTGTGAAATCATAAATTGTTTCTGACATGTACCGCCATTTCACTTCATGGATTTGGGAAGGCCATTATAATGAAATGGGACACATTTCAAATTGTGCATGGCATACCATCCTCAAATGGATGGTCAGATAGAGCGTGAAAATCATATTTTGTAAGACATACTCTGGTCATGTGTGAAAGATTTTAGAGGTTCATCGGATAGATATTTGTGATTGGTTGAGTTTTCATATAACAAATTTTAACAATCCTTGATTCAAACGGATCCCATTGAGGTGCTTTATGATAAATTATGTTGGTCACCCTTGTGTTAGTCTAAAGTGGGTGAGACCTCATTGTTGGGTCTGATCCTCTGGTAGAAGACATCTCGAAAAGTTAAGTTGATCATGAAGCATTTTTTGATGACACATAGTCTTCATATGGATTATGCTGATCAAAGGATCCAATAATTAGAATTATTTTCCGGTTGCCTGGTGTTATTGAAAGTGGAAACTCAATTAGGTCATCGTTATTTGGGTATGCATGGGAAACTAACTTTGAGGTATTTCAAACTTTTAATGGTTACTATGTGAGTTGGTATGGTGAAATATAAGTAAGATTTACCATATTAGTAGACATCACTTCATGATGTGTTTGATGTCTCTCAGTTGAATATGTATGATACATATCTATCTCATATGTTGAATTTGGAGGTATTGGAGTTTAGACGAATTTATCTCTATTTGAGTAGACACTGTGTAATATATATTCTTCGGATAATGTGCTTCATAAAATGTCTATTATATTGGTATTAGTTCTTTAGAATCATGAGAATAATGGGAATGAGATGTGGTAGTGGAAATATTAGGCTGAGGTGGAGTATCCATTTTTGATCATTGATCAAGTTCCCAGATGACTTTCCAAGGATTGAAATTTTTCATAGTGGTGATAATTTTCACTTAGGTGTTTTTATGTTGAGGTATTCTTCAATTTATTTATATTTTATAGTTTCCCTATAGTTTTCTGTTGAGTTTTTAAAGAAAAAAATAATTTTTGGGCATGAAAGCTTGAGGCACACAGGTGGGGAACAATTTTTCAAACTATGTGTCCTAACCTAGGAAACCTTGTGGCCTGTGGAATTTTGTGGAAAATGGGTAACCACACAGTTTCTATAGAGTTTGTTAAATTGTGTGTGAAACCGTGTGATATATCCCTGTTGGATAGTGGCTACTACACAGTTTCCAAATGGTTTGCAATCTAAGTGGGATAACGTTGCTGCATGAAAAGGTCATTAAAATTTGATTTTTACCATTTTACCCCCTTTGTATTTAACCCCAAGTCACCCATTTTCATCCCCATTTAGTATTTTCCACCCTAGGTTCTTATAAACCTCCTCCTTTCTCCCTTGGACATCTATTTTGGAAGAAAATTTGTTGTGCTTTCTCCAATATTATTCAAGTTAGTTCCATTTCATCCTCTATTTATCCTCCCTTAAAGGGTTCCTATTCTTATTTCTTGGTATTTCATATATCCACTAGGAAGAGAAACCTATTTCCGGTTGAATCTAGTTCCTTAGGGTTCAATATTAATATTTATGGTTCAATGTTGCCTTTATAGGGTTTTAATGAGGTATGGTTGTAGTTTCAAACAAATTTCTAGAAGATTCTACACATGAGGTAGGTGATTCCATTATTAAGCATTATTTGGTGACTTTGAAATGTTGTATTTTACATTATTTATATAATATGGACAGTTTATGAGGTTCAAAATGTGTTTTTTAAAGGATTCAAGGTGCGCATGTAATGCCCTGGAGTTTTATGAATAAAATTTTGTTTCTTTTAAGGTCTTACGGATATAGAAAACACATGCACTTTTTTTATTCTATCCAATTGAATTTTTCTTACCATTATGTATCATTACCATTGATAATATAGTTTTTGAATAGTGATAACATGACTCGTATAAATATAGTGTTTTAACAAATCCTTTTGACAAAGACAAAGGATGTAATGGCCTCGACCAGTTGGATTATTCCCTATAAAGCCCATTTATTAGAGCTCTTAATGAAGATAACATTTTTGTGATTTTCTCAAGGGAAAACCCAAGTTGAGATACATCAATATAATCATGTGCAAAACCATTAATGAGAGAAGGTCAATCTCATCGAGATCACGGCCCAAAACATGTTCGTCGTACGACCCCATGATAGCCTCACCATCGGACACCTTACTCTTAGAGCATATACTGGTGTAATAAATAGATATGTATCAAGACCCTATAATTATTATAATAAATATTATTTCTGTATATAAAATGAATATACTTTCATTATATAAACGTTACTTTGTAAATGATTTTTAAATCATAAATAGTATTTTTTTTGTTAATTTCAAATTCAAATAGGAAATAATTTTTTTTAAAATTAATGGTTTTTTAATTAAATAATATTTTTAAAAAATATTAATAATTAGTTCCATTTATTAAATATAAATTATAATATAATTTTTATATAGTCAAACCTTGTTTTTATTATGGATTAAAAACTGTTTTGTCCAAACCCATCAATTTTAAATTAATTACGGTTGTCATTTTAAAAGTGTAAATTCACATATTTATAAAATTATATAGATATAAAAAATATTATTTTTGGATTCATTAAATTGAAATTATCCAATGGTTAATTTTTCTATTTTTTTTTGACATTCAAATTTTTGGTTAAAAATTAAATAATATACAAATATAGTGTGTTTTATGACATCATATTGTCCCAATAGTAATGTAATATATACTATAAAATGGTTGTTCAACAAAATCTACAATTTAACATTAAAATAATTTGATTTTGGATTTATTTCAATTATATTATAATTCCATAGTTAATCTTCCAAAATGTATAATATATTTTAGGATATTAAATTCATTTCCTAGAGAGTGTGACTCAACTCCACATAAAAAAAGATAATATTTTAGTATTGTCACCCCTTTTAGTAATAGAATAATGTTTTCCAGTCAACATTTATAGAAAACATTGAAAAATACCATGGTTTGGATTGTGGTTTTGAATATTTTTATGTGTCCTATCCAAAACCTAAATAATAAATAATTTCCCTCCTTTACTATATAAACCCACCCAAGATCCCATTTCTACTCACTCAAACTATTTGGAAATCGACCAAACTCTATCACGTACTCCCTAGATTCCTCCCAAGGCTCCCCCATGCTCCCAATTAGGCATTCACATGCCTTTGGGATAAAACATCCAAGTAAGGGACCTTCTACCCTCTTTTATCACGCATTTTTTTAATGTTAGTTCCTTTAATTTCAGTTATTCCTCTTTTGGTGTATTTTATTAAATATCCTCCTTACTATCCATTTGATGTCTAAATTAGTAGAGCTTTATTTCACTCTCACTAATCCTAGATATAATCATTTATGTACACACATTACTATGCTAAAATTCTGTAAAGGATCTTCCACTCCCATCTTTTATCAAGCACTTATATTGTGACATGTCTTTTCATTTCAATTTTCATATGTTCGGATATGTTCATACATAATTCTCTTAATTTCCATTTGATTTATAAATAATCATATCTTATTTTCACTCTCATTAATCCATCCATGACCCTTTATATTCACTCGTTACCCTGCCAAAATTTCGTAATGGATTCTCACCTTCCTCTCATCGTTTCAATTAAAGAATCTTATTTGAAATTAGTATTTGTAATTTAAATTGTTTACATTTTAATAATTTTTTAATCAAACCCTACTATACATTTTATGTTATTTAGTATAGGGATCATTTATCCTCCCTTATTTAGATCCTTGGCTACCCCATTACTATGCCGAAATTACGTAAGGGATTTCACTCTTCTCATTTCCATTTCAAGAACATCATTTATATTATGAATCAAAAATTCAATTACATATTTTCAGATATTATGTTCCATGATCCCCTTAAATTCCATTTCATGTATAAATTATGAGATTCCACCTTTCACTCTTATGCGCCCATTTTATGAATTTTGATATGATGTCACTATGTTGTTATAATTTCACCATGATTTTCCAAGCCAAAATCATCATGTAGTGAATACCATACCCATTCCTATATCAAGGATATTCACATTTATGCACATGTATTTATTTATTTTGGACTTAAAATTATGTATTACATATTACATGATCATGGAATAAATGATGATGTTGAATTAATCCATGTTATATAAACTATGTGGAACACATAATCATGTTATTGAAATGTTCCTGAAGGGTGTCCCCTAATAGTGATTCAATGCTTTAGGTAATGTAAAATATTGTGATACATCATGTTGGGATTGGGTTTTACCTGATTTCATTATATGTCTTTTTCCACCATGCTGGGACAAGGGTTTACCTGATTCTTCTATGTTTATGATGTAGTGCTTTAAGTTGATACCAAATTTTCATCTTTTATTAATCATGGAATATCATGATTTTAAGTTCATGATTCTTTTATGATACATTGATATGCTAGTTTTCTAACACGTATTGTTTTCCTTATGTTATACCATGTTTATTTCCTTTCTGAGATTTACAGCTCACCCCTTTCTTATGAATTTCCATAGGTTATCCTATGAGATGTTAATTACAAAGGAATGTTATGGTCATTTATAAGAAGTTTTCAAAAAGGATGTTATAATTAATGTTTTAAGTTGTTATGTAATGTTCCCAATTCAGAAATACACTATACCTCTAGATCCTATGAGTTTTATTAACTGTAATTTTATTTAATTAATTCATGTATGAATGTAATAAAAGGAACAGTGTTGATATAGTTGGTATTGGAGGACATGTTTAGTTATTTTGGGTATTAGGATTAGAAAACTATAGATAAAGCCATAGGGGTAAGAGTAAGTATAGGAGAAACATCCCTAAATTTAGTTAAGTATAGATTAAGTGATTTTTGAAGAAAATACAACCTTGTGAGGATACAAATAAGTATAGGTGTCTCTAAAACATATGTATCTAGTGGTAATAACCGAAAAGACCTCTTTGAGATGGACTCGAACAGGAACTGGTGCACGACAATGGGCCTTGTTTCACTCTTGGATTGAAAGTCTTGGAAGTTTTTCTCCGATAAATTCATAAGATATTATGAACCATTATTAAGGATACTAGATAAAATACACATAATAAAATATCTTGTGAAATAGATCTTGGACATCGAAGATTGAAACATAATGTATCAAACTTTAAGATATTATTTTCTATTACAAGTTTTTCCGTTTATGTTTAAAGATTAATTTTATCTTTTCTAGACCACCTAATTTAGTTTTTTCCTTTTTTAGTGAATGTATAGATTTAGGATAAGTACCCTCACCACCTTTAAAATTAGAATTTAATACTAAATTTGAAGGGAAAAATTTCTTAAGGGCGGAAGGATGTATCAACCTAAACATTTATGAATAAAATTTCTTTTCTTTTAATGTCTTATAGATATAGAAAACACATTCACTTTTTTATTATATCGACTTGGATTTAAATGACAATTATGTATCATTACCTTTGCTTATATAGTTGTTTAACAGTGATCACATGACTAGTATAAATATAGGGTTTTAACAAATAATTTTGACACATATAAAAGAAGTAATGGCCTCAACTTGTAGGATTATTCCCTATGCATCCCTTTTATCATAGATCCTATGGGAGATATAATTTCTAGGTTTTTTCTTAGACCAAGACCAAGCCAAGATCCAACAACTTAATCATGAATGAAATCGTTTATGGAAGAAGTTCAAGATCATCGAGATGACGACCCAAACCATGTTCACTGAACGACCCCATGAAATCCCCATGATCACAGACCATACCTGTAGAGAGTATTCTTGTGCAATAGAGTTATATTTTTCAAGACCTATGAATTAGTATTATGAAAGTTATTTTTTATAGAATAATTAAAATACTTTAATTCTATTAATGTAACTTTATAAATGATTTCTAAAGAATAAATAGTGTTTATACTAATATTGAAATTCAATTAAGATATCTATTTCAATAAATTAATGAATTTTTTAATTAAATATTATTTTAATAAAATTTTATTATTAAATTACCATTATTGAATATAAATTACAATAAATTTTTTATGATGTCAAATGTAGTTTTTATTAAGGCTTGAAAACAATTTTTTCAAAACAATCCAATTTTCAATAAATAGAAGATTTTATTTTAAAAGTGAAAATTCAAATATTTATAAAATTATTCTGATAAAATGAATATTATTTTTGGATACAGGACATAAAAATTATCCAATGGTAAATTTATTCGTAATTTTCTAAGACAACCAAATATTTATGTAAAAATTAATTTATATATAAATATATGGTGTGTCTAATGACATCATAATGACCCAAAACTGATTTAATAAATACTATAAAATGTATCCCAGACCCAATATATGTTTCAAATTTAAAAAAATATTATTTTACATTTAGATGTGTTATCTTATAATGCATTACTAAATCCTCCAAAATGTATAATATATTTTATGATTTTAAATTCATTTCCTTGAGAGTGTGACTCGCCTCCACATAAGAAAGGATAATATTTTAATATATTCATCCCTTTTATTAAAAAAAAGTATTTAAAATACATTTTTGGGAAAACCATGGTCATATACCATGAGTTAGTTTGTGGTTTTGAATATTTTAGTGTGTAGTGTTGAAAACCTAAATAATAATGAATTACTTCACATTTCCTATATAAACCCACCCAAGATCCGATTTATCTTCACTTAAATCATTTTGATCATAAAACAATTATTCCATATACTCCCTTGAGTCTTCTCAAGGTTCCAATAAGATCCCAAAATTCCTCTCTCAAGCCCTTGGGATCACACATTGAAGATACCATTCACCCCCTATTTTATTAAGAATTCTTTTCATGTTATGCCATTTAATTTCATTTTTCCTATGTTGGGATATGTTAATAAATATCATAATTATTATCAATTTGATTTATAAATGATTATATCTTCATTTCACTCTCATCAATCCCCAAATAATCTTTTATGTACACCTGTTGCGATACAGAAATTCCATTAGGGATATTCCACTCTCCTATTTTATCAAGCACTTATTTTGAGATATGTATTTTAATTCCAATTTTCATATGTTGGATTATGTTCATAAATACTCCCCTTACTATGAATTTTATTTATAAATAATGATATCATCCTTTCACCCTCATTATTCTGTTCATGATCCTTTATATACAGTCGTTACCATGTCGAAATTTTGTAAGGGATTCTCACCTTCCTCTCTTACTTTCAATTCAAGAGTCTTGTTTCTAATTTATCATTATAATTTCAATTATTTATGTTTTCATAATTTTATAATAAATCCCTAATTTACTTTTTATGTTTTATCCATGATTTATTTTTTATCCTCCCCCATTAAGACCCTTACCTACTCCGTTACAATTCGGAAATTTTGTAAGGGATTTCTCTCATCTCATTTCCATTGCAAGCACTTCATTAGTATTATGAATTTTAAATTCAATTTCATAAGTTGGGATATAATGATAAATGATACCCTTACTTTACATTTTTTGTATAAATTATTAGAGACCACTTATCTCTATCATCATCCCATTTTATGAATTACATATGATGCCCTTTTGCTGTCGAAATTGCATCTTGATTTTCCATGCCAAAATCACCATGTATTGAATACCATACCCATTAATCTATCAAGGGTATTAACCATTATGCACATGTAATTATTTATTGGGTACTTACATTTATGTATTCCTCATTTCAATATTATGGAATAAATAATGATGTTGAATTAATCGGTATTATAAGATATATGTGGCACACTTAAGCATGCGATTGAAATGATAATGAAGGGTGCACCCTAAAAGCGCTCTAATGCATTGGGTTATGTTTAGTATCATGATACACCATGTTGGGATTGGGGTTTACCTGATTACTTTATTTTAATTTTTCCACAATGTTGGGAAATGGGTTTACCTGATTCCTTTAGGTTTATGATGCAATGTTTTAAGTTGATTCCACGTTTTCATGTTATTATAATCATGATATATCATGACTTTATGTTAATATTTCTCTTATGATCCACTAATATTTTAATTATCTAACATTTATTGTTTCCTCATGTTATTCCATTTTTATACCCTTACTGGAATTTATTACTCACCCCTTTCTAATGTAGGTCTTTCGGTTATCATATGCAATGTTAAGTACGAAGGAATGTTGTTGTCATGTAAAATAATTCATCAATAAAGATGTTGTATTTCATGTTTTAAGTTGTCATGTGATGTTCCAAATTCCCAAATACAGTATAAATCTCAATCTTCTTATGTTTAATTAATTGTAATTTTATATAATTAATTTATGTATGAATGTAATAAAAAGAATAGGGTTGTTATAGGGCACGTGTTGAAAAATGTTTTCCCAATGAAAATGTGTACTGTTCCAGGGGTGTTAAATGTGTTCTTGATTTTTTACACATTAAAGGTGTTTTATAAAATGTTTCAGTGGTGAAAACCATATTTTTAACGAGTTATAGGGTGTTTTTTATGTTGAAAAATGTTTTTCTTTTTGAAATCATTGTTTTATCATGTCTGATTATATTTTTTGGCTTGTTGTTGGGAAAGTGGTGATTTATGTGTCATGAGAAATATGAATTGAGAATAATGGAAATACTAGGGCACTACGTTTGTGGATTGGTACTAGTATACTGGTTGACTCTGAAGTGGCTTGGCCCAGATTCTTCTAGCCGGATTGATGATTACAACACTAACTAAACTATGATGATGATTGGATACCACTAGAATTTTGGATGGATTTTTATCTAGTGGATCATGCATGGGGACATGGTTAGTTATGGTTGTAATACCATGTTTCACCAAGATAAGAGGTTATAGTGTCCCATTAGAGATATTACCAATATGGATTTCCAAGGGCTTAGTGTTCTTTTGTGATATCATACTTTATGTCAGCATGCGATGCAGTTTGTTTGTCATTTAAAAATCAAATAATGATTTACTTTAAAATGTTTTGTATATAACAGTTTCTATCCTTTTTAATAAAGAATTCATATTATCTTTTTTATAATGTTTTATAATGAATTATATTTGTTGGGTGGTATCTTTTTGGGCTTTGGCTCACACCCTACATTAACCTATAGGTGTATGTATAATTTTTTATGTTTGACTCATGTATAGGAAAGATATATGATAATGGTGGTTCAGGAATCTAGTGTTCCTTTTTTTAACGATGTTGGTGGTGGTAGCTTGAGGGTGACACTCATATTGTTTCATAGTGGTTTTTTTTATAGTGTCGATGCACTCTATCCATTGGAGACCTTTGGGTTTTGGTTTATTGTTGTAAACTTTGAACCTGAAAATACTTATGCCTTGTTTGGTTGATATTATTCATTTATGTAATTTTTATTTTTAATGGGTTTTTATCATTATGAAATTGGTTAAAATCATTCCCAGGACAATTCTTGCAACCTTCTCATTAATTTTCAGTCCATGGGGATTGGGAACTTCCTTAAATACATGCCATGGACTAGGTATATTTTTGGGTTGGATGACACTTCAGCTTGTTTCATGACATATATAATCAGATATATCAGGTAATGATCCTAAAGACATGCTAGATTGTTTTCCCAAAAAAAATTGTGTTCTATGTTTTGGTATTTTTCAATGAAAATAAAAAAGGGATTAATCTTCTTAAAGATGAGATAGATAACATAGAGAAAACTTTACAAGAATTAGATATGACCAATATAAATCTCTCAAAATAAGTTATATTCAAAGAAGATGAGTTTGAGGAAATTAAAGAAAGATACTTCAAATTTAATGAGATGTGTCTCAACTCAATTTCTAAAAATGATGATTCCACTAATTAATATGATAAGAGGTTCCATACATTGAAGGAAAATCTAATACATGTAATTAATGTCAGCAATGTACAATTGGATATCAAATCCAAGAGGATCAAGGAGCTTGACATATTGTTATAAGGGAATGTTGTAATGCATGAAGAGAAAGTTTAGAAAATAAGGATGGTCTATAGAGATAGAATAAAATTTTTTAATGATCAAAATAATTCTATCAATATGAAGTGTCTTGAATTGGAAATCATGTTTTCTAATTTGTAATTAATAGATATTAAGTATTCACAATGAAAGAAGTATGGAGGTTCTTTCACATAAAATTATAAGGAGGGCTCAAGATTAAAATAAAATTCCTTATGTGATAATAATAGGATTCTATTTTATTGTCTCTCTAAAATAAACATAAAATAAAATGTTTCTATCCAAATCAAAATTTTATGATTATTCTAAATCTGTTTTTTATAAAAATACCGAGTTAATTTCCAAACATATATAAATATGGATGATATGGCGTGATTAGAATACTATCACCATGAATATGGAACATTGAAGAATATGTGAGGATGAAATTTCTCTAATATAATCCAAAAAAGTGGTCAAGGTGGCTAAAAAACAACTTGGCTACAAATTAAAAAAATTTAGAAAACAAGTAGTTTTGAAGAGAAGATCATGATTCAATTGAATTTTCTGGTTCCACAATCAATTTAAACATTATACGTTATATTTGTGGTTCAATACTTTGAATTGTAAAGATCACAATAATATAATTTCAAGGGTGAGAAAGACTAAGAAGATATAATAACCATATTTTAAGAAAATTATATCAATATAAAATTTGGAAAAGGAAAGGATAATCAATGTAGTAAAAGAAAAAAAAAGTGATAAAGGAAGGAGGATGATTCTGAATTTTTATAGACATTACCAAAAAATCAAAACCTATGATTTAAATAAATTATGTGTTAGAGATTAAATAATACATATATTTACAAAGGGTTTTGGACTACACTTTTTATAGATTAAAAAACCATGAAAATAATAAAACCTAAAATGAGAATGACAGTTGATATCTAACACAAGGAATAAGAAGATTTGAATATATATTAGATACCAAAAGAAAATATAGATCCTAAAATTCGATGTTGGATCATAAAGGGTGGAGAAAATTGGTTGACAAAAGCACTTAAATCTCATTATTCACATTTAAGGAGTAAGAAGATACACCTTAGAGCCTTTTATGTTTTATGTGTTTCCTTTGAAATTACAAAGAAATTAATTAATAGTGATTCTTGGTCTCTGGGGAAATTCACAAGGAATGAGAATTGACAAATCAAGAAAATTATAAGAAGAAGATTTTATCTTGTTTCGATCTCTCATTTTTTATTATAGTGAAAAATCTTATGAATGAATCAACTTTGATTATGTTGAAGAATGTGTTGTCAACATTGGATAACTATAGGATGAAGATTCTATACAAGAGTGATCCATCTATTCCCAATAGTATGCATTAAATAAGATCATCCTTGGTGACGATGTAGAAATTTTCAAATAAATATAGCCACGTGAAGGAATACAATTTTTCGTATTCTCAATATTGATTCATCTAGAAATCCATTCTTAAAAATATGTTCCATTTTAATATATTGAGGAGTATTTTCCTTGAGGGGTAAACTAGTGGAGAATGATGAAGAAGCCACCAGAAAATATTATCTATTTAAAATATGAATTTTTTGGGATGTTCATGAAGGTGGTGTCATTCTAAAGGTGTGTTATATAAATATCTCACCCTTTATAATCAAAATAATATTTTGAATATAATGGGGAAAATTTTAATCAATGACAAAAAGAGAAAATTTGATGAAGTTTAAAGGAAATTGTATAATCATTCAATGTTAAAAAATTTCTAATTTTTTTATCCAAGTGATATAGGAAATTCATCATTGGCATATCTTATGAGAATATGTATATCAATTTAAATATATAACTTCTCTCAACCTTAATATATTAGGAACTTCTCTTGAATATATATTTTAAGTGGTTTCATTTATGATTGGTATAGAGTTAAATTTATTATGGATAATATAATTTTCTAAATCAAACCATCCTAGTTTTTATACCCATAATGGCTTAGTAGACTTAGAGTGTAATGATTAATGAATATTTTATAAGTATAAATTGATACCCTTTATGGAATAATTTTTATTTATTATCGTTATGGGGGAGAGAAATTATAATGAAAATACTGATGATAAATGGGAAAATGAATTTAATGTAGATGTGATTGGTAGAGATAAGTGAAAGTTATTTCATGGGAACATATTTACATGTCATTGTAAGATGTTATTAACAATAAATAAAAAGGTGGTTTTTTTATCCCACTTTGTGTGTGTTGTATTTATTTCCAATGAGTGTAAATGATTTTCAACGAACAAATTCAAATCATTTATGTCAATATGTTGATGAAGGAATTCAAGTGAATAAAAATCTTGGTAATTCTGATTTATTGATTATTAATGATGAATATATTATGATTTGAAGAGAGGCATATCCTAAGTGTTGTGTTTCTAATTTAATTATTAATGCTTACATGAAACATGTCATAGAATATTAGTATAAATATTTATAGTACCATAGAGATTATATTAATATCTCAATTATAAAAGAGTTTTTACAAGGTTCATTCATTGATATTTAGATGAAGTCAAATAATATAATCCCAAAAAAGTAGTTCCTCAATGAAATAAACATCATGATTGGTTCCTCATGAATTGGTAATATTATGAAGTTTTAATCATATTATATGGATTATATAAGTACATGAAGTGATTATGACTCTTAGGAGAATGGAGGTCGATGTTTGGAATTACATGCCTATGGTAGACGATGTTTTAATGAATCTTTGTAAGGCCACACACATGGTAATGGGTGTTTTGATGGTCGCGAGTTATGAGAAATAGACACAGACATTACACTTTGATATATTGATGATCCTGGTACAAGGGAAGTGTGCCTATAAAAAATATATAAGGCCAAAATCATCATAGGAAATGCTATGGTTTGAAGAATATATTGCAATGAAGACTTGTATTTGAAAACAACCAACAAGTGCTAAACCATGCTCATTCTATAAGCCATGATTATTATGATATCTCCCTATGAAAACCAGGGAAACCTAAAATAGTTGTTGTGGTTATCAAATCATGATGTGTTTTATAGGTGGTTCTATCATAAAAAATTATCAATATAAGATACCACACATATGATAAAATAATTCTTGGTCGACTGGTGGAGTAGAATGCCAAATAAGCCAGAAGATGGAAGACCATGACTATAGTGGTCATTGACTTGAATGAAAACAATATATAATATTTACACTAGGATGTGGTGTTGGGCGTTTTGGTATTTTTAATAGAAAACCTGGATTTTTTAATTTAGGAAGTTAATAAGATGTGTTTTTATGTTTTATAATCATGTGCCTTAGGTTTTATGACTTAATTCAACTTATTTTGAAAGGAAAACATTGTAAATATATTTTTATCTTGTGTGTGTGTGTTTGGGAGTAAGGTTTGAAAGAACAATGAAAATTATAGAGAGTGATAGAATATGAAAATCATCACCTAAAAGTAAAATATGAAATCATTTGAAGAAGGGATCGAAAATATGACTTATTCACCCCCACCCCACGTCACTGTATAACATAACACAAATCGATCCAATCACCCAAATAAAAAAAGTGATAATAATTTTTTTAAATGACTAAAATGAAATGTGAATATCATAAGAGAAAGAACATTATTTGGATTCTAGATATAAATTAGAACATTAGATTAGAGATAAAATTTATACAAGGATGAAAATGGGTTTATTTAGAGAGGTTGGAAATTATTCTTAACATCATCAACTTTTTAAAGAAACAAATCCATTAATTTAATTCCATTTAAAATATGATGTAAATGAATTATAATAATGTAATATAACATAAGAAATCAATGATTTAAAAAATTATAAAATAGTAAGATTTATGGCATAATAAAATGAGTTGAGTCAAGAAAAGTACATTGCATGTCCATTACAATTTGAATTGAAAAAAACCATTAAAACAAAATCATGATATGGATTTTTAAATCCCATATATTTTTTGAATATTAAGAGAGAAAAATAACTAAAAAATTTATACAACAAAAATGAGATGATTGGTGAATATTATTCATATCTCCATTAATCAAAATTGAGTTGCAAAATCCCTAATTGAAATCGTAATATAAGAATCAAAATAAATTAATAGGGTTACCATAAAATATAAATTAAAATATCATGAAATTTAATATATTAATTATTCTTGAAGGAAATAGTGAAGTTAATTCACCCCATAAATTAAATAGTTGTGCTCAATATCAAACATGTCTCAATGAATTGAAAATAGAGAACAATAACCCTTACCATGGGTCCTAATTCATTCTACGTGTATGAATAACATCCTAAATGTTTAGATTAAGTTAATTAAAAACATTTATATTAAACTATTATATCTATATTATTGAAACCATGGTTGTTTGAGGATAATAATGTAATACGGTTTGTGTTTGTTGTCATTCTGCACATGGATGAATAGGTTGTTTGTATGGAACGTCTCCATATGATTGAGGATGAAATCAGTATTGAAGGTGGTGATGTTTCCTTATGTTTGAAATTTTTTTGGGCCTCCATATTATGATTTTTCTCTAATAAATGTATGGAATGAAAAACGTTGAAAAAATTTGGTAAAAGGAGTGAACCACATACCATGTCTAGGAACGGTTCGCAGACCGAATACGAGACAATGAGAAAGGTACGCAGAGCAGTTCATGGAGATTAAAATGGTTCATGGCGAATAGTTTATGATGGTGGAATGTGATATGTATAAGGAAACCACATGAGGGAAAGTTTTAGGAGAGGTTTGGGGTATCCAGAAGGATTATGGATCATGGTGAGGCTTTCAGTTCGAATGAGATTCATGGTATGTGGCAGAGGCAGTTCCACATCAATGTTTTAGTTAATCTTGGATCAGTGGATTTTTCAAATCCATTTTTTTTGTTATAATGATAATTAATTACCTTAATTAAAGACAAACAAAGATTGATTTTTTATAGAATTCTTGAGAAGTTCAATGTGGTCTGTGAGAAGAAAAATCCATGAAGTGGTAGTGGTTCATATAGGAGAAAATGGTGTACAGAGGAAGAACTCAGTTCACAGATGAAGTAAAGAGTCATGCAGAGTAGGGTAGTACGCATAGGTGATGAATAGTATGTGGAGTAAGAAAGTACACCTAGAAGGGAAGTTTACAGAGGGGATAGACGGTATGTAGAAATAACATTGGTATAGGGAGGAGGTGATCCACATATCAAATTTGATATAGAGTACATATAAGAGGAAAGTGGTACAAAAAACACCCATGGAAGGATGAAAATTAACCAAATCAGTTTGAGAAATTATCATTGATAACCTACCAGTGTGCGGGAAAGTAAATTACATATGTGGGTAAAAATGAGACTTCAAAAGGGCATCCATTTACTGTTCAGGATTCATGATTTCATGCAAAACTATTGAATAGACCTTCAAGTCGATAAACTAAGTACAGATTCTTTAAAGGTAGTGAGCTAGTGGAGTCAGTGTAGGTGATTAGAGGGACAAAGTGAGATATCCATGAACATTTGTAAAGGCAGTGTTCCGGGGACAAAGTTGATGTTCCTGAACTTTTGTACACCATAACAAGTGAAGATTAGTGGACTTTGGTTTGACCAACACACTATTGGTGTATTTTCCATATATGTATCCCATATTGGTGAACCAAGTAAAATTGTTGTGTCTTTTCTTTAAATTTTTTTTTCTTGATACTATTAATTATCTAAAAGGTTTAACAGGTTCTTACTGACATGGGAACATGATCCATCAGGTTTAAACCAAAAAAATGACACCCTGATTCACCCATCCCCTTTCAAGGTCTTACAGGTTCCATTTTGTTGTATCAAAGGGTAAGGGTTGTGGGTGTTATTTATGGCTTGATTTTTAAAAATGGAGAATATAATTAATGTCATGGGACTTTCTCTATTTGATGGAAGTAAATTTTATATATGGAAGAACATGAAGAGATCCCATATAAGATCTCTTGGAATGGATGTCCTTTTCCCCTTCACAAGGAATACATGTCACTAATCCAATAGGTCTATCAATTAATAATACAGATAGGAAATTGATGGATTCTGATTATAATTAAAGAATGTCCATACTACATCCCTTTTTGATCAAATATATGAAAAGGATATGAACTATATGTTTGTAATATCTTTGTGGGAGAAATTGGTAAATATATATGAACGAGAAAACAAAGTGAAGGAGGTGAAACTACAATCCCTGCACAATAAGTTTGATGATCTAATGATTCTTCTTGAAGAGAATTTAGATTCGTTGCTCAGTCGAATTACTAAATTAGTAGGATCAATTTGAGGTCTTGGAGAAGAAATCAATGGCATTGATACTGAAAATAAAATCATGAGAACACTTCTACTTCTCTACAATGAAAAAGGATTTAGCCTTTGATGAACGGGTTCTCTCTAAAAATTATCTAAATGATCTATTGAGTAGTATGTTTTCATATGAAATAAGAGTAAAACCAGAAGATGCAATGACCTGTGTAAGAAATGAAATGGAATTCAAATCAATTGAAAAGATGAAAATTTTAGGAGATAGTGGTGATAAATAGGATGAGGAAAAAAATCATTCTCTAGTTTCCAAGAAACTCAAAAAGGGAACAATAAAATTTGAATAGAAGTTACCTATATCTTGTTTCCATTGTGGGATATTTGGGATCATTGCCTCTAGGTTCCCAAAAATGTTCAATGATGAAGAAATTGAAGTTGGAGGCTTTCAGAAGCCTCAGAAAAGGTTTTTAAAAATAGAGACTTCAAATATGGAAATAAATTTCAACAAAATAGTTTTTTATTTGAATAATAAGATGATTAAATTGAATTATTTAAGAAAGAGGAACATGAATTTAAATATGGGTACCATTCTTCCATGATGGATACAGTTGGAAAATTAGAACCATTAATAATAAGGATTGATATAATCTATTTACCACTAATTATGATCCCATGTTACTACTAAAGGATGCTTTTGGTAAGTATAATAATCAATGTAAGTGATGGAATTAATGGAATGTAATTGTAAAAGAATCCTCTGAAAATGTTGATTAACATTAATTGGAAATTGAATGATTGGTAGAATTATTGAATGTTCAATCAGAAAACCATGAAATCATGGAAGATTTAGTGGAACTGAAGCTCAGAATTGAAGAACATGAAAAGTTTATCAATGAGCATACCTCCAGACTAGACGAGAAGTCCATGAATGTTGAGAGTCTAGAAGAATAAATTATTAGACTTAGAATTAAACATGAATGTGATACAAAGAAGAAAATATATTTTGGAAGGTTCTCAGATACTGAGCTACAAGAGAGAGATAAATGTGGTTCTAATGGAGTTGAAATGATTTTGAATGAACAATGTCCTACACACATATAAAAAATTGTAATAGGTTGTGATGTAAGGACATCAAATTCTAGAAGTAAAATGAGACAACTTAATGGAAAGATGAAAGGTGTTCTTGTTGAAAAGACACCTAAAGTGATGAATCCAAAACCCTAAATTCATTCTGAAGGAGACATGTGGGAGAATTGATATGAGATGACATTTCCATTGAAAAAAATTTCAATTCTATGGCTATTTGGGCCAAACCATGACATATTGTGGAGAGTCAATGTGATATTTTAATGGGGTACAACTATGAGTTTAATAAAAGAGACTAATTGGATATCCTACATCCTATAGATGAAATTATTTTTATGGATATTGGTTCCATTGATCTATATTTGGTCATACATCTTTTTATTATAGGTAGAATAAATCCATGGACAATTTATACTGAAATCAGAGACATGAAAATACTCATCAACTAGGTGGTGTTTCTCTTTCAAATATGTTTTCTCCTATAGAATAAGAGTGTGAATATGAAAAACCAATCGATGAAAAACAATTAATGGAATGTCCATCAATGACCTACACTCAATCCAATATATCATGTAATAAAAAGAAGAAAATTGAAAAATCCAATCGGGAAGAAGTATCTCTCAATGATTCAAAGAAAACAAGACCCTATATTATTGATAGGGTATTCTTGTCTCATATTACCAGTAATGTTGACATATTAATAGATATTAAGAAAAGGGTTGATGGTATGATCAGGTTTTTTATGGTTCCTTGAAGATCAAAGGTAATTAATCAACCTAACTGGACAATGGAATGATACGGAAAACTGAAGTTCTTTATGTGGATGGTTTATGTCACAATCTTCTAAATGTGAGTCAACTCTGTGACTTAGTAGTAGAGTTTCATTAAATAAAAGGGGTGCACTATAAAAAGAAGAACATTTAAATCTATCACGAAAGGATCAATAGTGGAAACATGTATTAGGTTTATAGTTAAAATAATATTTGTAACGTGATAGTTGAAGAGGAGAAAAAATTATTGCATTGAAGGTTGGGTCAAATCCATCAACATGATATGGAAAATATATTAAAACTATATATTTTCATGGATATCCCAAATACAAAGCGTGAATTGGAGAAGTCTTGTTATCCTAGGATATGAGGAAAGTCGGTCTATAGTTTATATCATCCAAAGAAGAAAAAAGAGTCAAATATTCTTGATTTCATTTATACAGACATATGCAGTCTGATTAATGTTGCTGGAACATGTAATGAATGTTAATTTTTCCTCTTCAATGATGACTATAGTAGAATGGCTTGTGAGATGTTTATTCATAGAAAATAATAAGTGCTTGACTATATGAAAACCTATCATTGAATATCTGAGAATGATAATGGATGAACAATAAACGTTATGTGGTCTGAAAATAGTGGGGAATACACATCCATTTAATTTGAAAATTATTTAGAGAAACCTCAAATATTACATGAGGTGGTTGTAGGGAGATCTCCAAAGAAAAATCTAGTTTTTGAACACCAAAATCAATAGGTGAATTATATGGAAAGAACATTGCTAATTAATAGTTGTATCCCATGACATCATTGTAAAGTGTTTTTTCTAGCTACAATGTATATTCAAAACTGAACATATATTTATTTGGGGGGAAATAAAGACACAATATGAGTTATTTCATGGGCAGAATCGATATTTGAAGTATTTTCATGTCTTCGGATGTAAATTCTTTATCTAAAACAAAGAAGGAAATAAAGGTAATTATTTTGATGTGGAAGATGAAGTAATATTCCTTAGATCTTCAAGGAATATCAAAGCATGAAAATGTTTCCATAAAAACAAGGAATGAATTTGGAAAGAAGTGATGTAAATATCCATGAACATAAATCTAAAAATGAATCAAGGAATCCGAATGCAGATGAGATAGAGGATGAGGAAGAATGTGAACATAGAACAATAACAAATACTGAAGTAGATGAAGATGTAAAAAACTATTAGGAGTTGCATCATTATATGGATTCAGAAGAATAATCCGAATAGAAAACAAAGGCTGGATAAAATTCTAATGAACCTCAAAGGAGAAACCAAAGTGCAGAAATTGATCAATCCAATATCATTGGGGATTGGACAGCTCCCACCCAAATGAGTAAAATAAGGAACAATACACTATATGTATTCTTTTATGTTTTGGATCTATCGTCATTTTATGAAATGAAAAGGATGAATCAAAGGATTAGTCTATGAATGAATAGATGGATCTGATTTATGAGAAAAAAACAAGGTATTTTGTTGAGAGACCAGTTATCCACAATGTTATTGGTATAAAGAGTATTTTTGAAAATAAATTTGATGAGCATGGAAATGTGATTATAAATAATTCATGACTGGTGTGAAAGATCTATTCCTAGAATTATTGTGTTGTAGTTGAGGAAACATTAGCTTCAATGGATATATTGGAGTCAATCTGATTTTTTCATGCAATGGAAATTGAATGAAGATATAATGTGTTTCAAATGGATTTCAATATAGATTTCTTAAATGGTGTTCTTGATGAAAATGTCTAAATTGAACAACCAGTGGGTCTTCTACTTGGTAATGATGAAATTAAGGTTTCTAGATTAAAGAAGGATTCATATGGTAAGAATCAGAAACCACAAGCATGGTACTCTCAGATGGATTCTAATCTCTGGAATCTCAAATGTAAAAGAGGATGACCATATCACAATATCTATGGGAATAATTCAAAAAAATATCAATTAATGACATTGTTTTATGTAGATGAAATTATATTTGGAAAAAATAGGCAAGGGTCAGTGGATGAATTTTCTAATCATATGAAATCAAATTTTGGAATTTCTATGATAGGTGAAGTCAAATAATTCTTAGGGATGCAAGTGATTCAAAGGAATAAAATTCACTTCCATTTATTAGGAAAATTATGTAAGATAGTGGATAGAGATATTCAATATAGATGAATCCAAAACGTTGATAACTATTATTGTGGTTGGAACAAAATAGGGAAATCATGAGGATGGGATGTCTGTGGATCCAACCATATACAAGAGAATCATCAGAATCCTATTGTACTTAACTGCAACATGGATAGATATTTTCAATGAAACATGCTTAGCGGCACAATATTAAATTAATATGAAGGAATAAAATATGATGGAAGTTAAGAAAATCATGATGTACATTTGAGGTACTAACAATTTTGGATTATCACTAAATGGAATGATAATGAACTTTTTTCTTTTTTGGATTCTGATTGGGATAGAGATGGGATTGATAGAAATTCCAAAAGTGGTGAAGTATTGTTTATTGGAAGGAAATGTGTAGGCTGTTTGAGTAAGAAATTGGAAGGTACATCTCTCATTACTACTGAAGCTGAGTGTATATATGTTTCAAACTCTTGCACTCAACTACTTTGGATGAAGAAACAACTAACAAATATTGGTGATGAGGTGAAACTGCCAATGGTGACTAACTGTGATAACAAGAGTGCAATTGATCGTAAAATGAATCATGTTTAGAATTCTCATACAAATCACATTGAAATCATATATCACTTCATCAATGAAAATGTTGAAAAATGAATAATTAAAATGGATGATTCTGTAACTGATGATATAGTGGTGTATATAATGTCAAGTCCATTTTCAGCCCATGTGTTTGATAAAAAACAGTTGAACCTTGGTGTTCAATCACCACCCACTACATAATGAGGTCATGAAACTCCCTTCTCTCTAGTTTTTTTAACTATATTAATCTATTTATGGAAGTTATTTAGGTTTATATGTTAGATAATATCCAGGGAGAACATGTTTTTATAATATACAAGCCATGATTCGGTTCATTGGGTTTATTTCCAATGGGAGAGAATGGATAAATTCACCTAGAAAAGGAAGAGATGGATACAGAAAATATAGAGAATTGAGTTAGTAAAAAAATGAATCATTGTGGGAGAAAATATCATCATGAGAAATCAATTCATTTCCACTCTCTTTTTTTTGTTCCTCAAGAATTTCTCACATAGATAAAGTGTGTTGGGTGAATTGTTTCTTAATGCTTCAGGTTTTGAATGTGGCCAGTGATTCAAAGAATTCATCTAGATATTTACAAAAATAACTCAATGGGGGATATTATTGGATCCAAGGTTGTTCAATGATAATAATAGAGTTTGGTTTGTGTTTTTTTTCAATCTACACAAGGATGAATAGTGAGTGATCAAGGAATGCGTTCGTATGATTGAGGCTAAAAGCAGTATTGAAGGTGTCCTAGTTTCCCAGTGATTGACAATTTTTGGGGCCTTAAAATCGAGAATTGGGTCATAGGAATGTATGGAATGATGAAAAAAAAGAAATTTACGAAAGGGGGAGAACTGAACTCCGTGACTGGGAATAGTTCATGGAATGCATACGAGACAACCGAAATGGTACGCGGAGTGGTTAACAAAACCAAAAAATGGTTCATGGAAATTGTTTGTAGTGGTGGAATTAGATATGTGAAATAAATCCACATGAAGAAATGGTTTTCATTGGAGGTGTGCAGTATGAAGAAGGCAGATGGCTCATGGTGAGTCTCGTAGTTCGCAAGAGATGCATGGTATGCGGTGGAGGCATTGGCACATCAATGTTTTCGTTAATCATGGAATATCATATTATTAACTTCTATTGATCCAATATAAGGAGAAGTATTTTCCATCATTAAAGAGAGACTTAGATTAAAAAATTTAGGAGAAATCTGGAGCAGATAAAAGTGGTTCGTGGGTAGACGAATCTGTGAAGAAAGTAGTGGTTCTAAGGGGAGAAAATGGTCTATAGGGTAAGAACTCTGCTCACGGACAAAGTAAGAAGGTACACGGAGTAGGGAAGTACACGTAGTAGCTAAGAAAAATGTGGATTAAGGTACTACATGCAGAATGGAAGTATGTGGTGGGGATGGATGGTACATTGAAATAGTATTGGTATGAGGAGGGGTGATATGCATAACATATCTGGTGCATATTACATGGAAGGGGAAAGCGGAATGATTAACAACCAAGAAAGCATGAAAATTGACCAAATTAGTTTGAAAAATTAATTTCCAAAACCTACAAGTGTACATGAAAGTAAATTACATTTTCGGGTGAAAACGAGACATCAAAAGATAATCCATTTATATTTGAGGATGCCTGATTTAATGCTAAACCATTGAAGTGACCATCAAGTAGAAAAATTGCATAAAAATTCTTCCAAGCCAGTGAGCTATCAGATTCATTGAAGGTGATATGAGGGATGTAGTAAGCTATCCATGAACATTTGTAAATCTAATGTGCTTGGGAAAGAGTGATTGTACCGAAATTTTTTTACTCCACAACTTGTGAAAATTAGTGAATTATGGTATGAATAACACATTTTCACCATATACTTTATGGACATATCCCTTAGTGATAAACCAAGTAAAATTTTTCTGTCTTTTTTTTATTATGATAATTTTCTTGTTGCTTTTACTTATCTGACAATTATAACATGTTCCTACCGACGTGGGAACAAGATCCATTAGGTTTAAAAGAAAAATTTGCCATCCTAATTCACCCCACCCCTCTCAGAGTGTTCTAGAGTCATTCTTATAATTCATTTTGTAAGGTATATTTATTATTATAGGTTATTTATTTATTCAATAGTTTTCGGTTATGTTGGATACATGAGGTGGTTCAATCAATTTCTCATCTACATCTTTGGTATACTGACCTTGGTAAAAAGTGTTATAGAATAGCTTCATAATATACATAATTTTAAATGTGTATATATTTTATTATTCTATTAGAATTTTTTTTATATATTTTCATATTTTTTCCTAAAATGGATGCAAATTAAGTAAGGTTCCAAGATATGTTTAATTAGGCGATTAAGTTTACTATGATCATTTATTTTTTATATCACTTATTGAATTTATAAAATTATATTTATATTATATAAATACTTTCATAAATTTTATTTTTATACAAAAATTACTTTTTTAATGTAATCCATGTTAGGTGGTAATGGAAATAATATTACAAACCATTAATTGAGGTTCTAGATTGCATATACACATGAAGATGTATTACTTTTTGAATGGTTTTATAGGATAGTTTAAAAGTTATATTCCATTATTATAATAACATATAATAATATTATTAATAATATTTCAATCAAAATTTTATTTATAGATTAGTTTTGAGGATGTGGGATAAGAAAAGGAATAAAAGTGTGCACTTGAAAATATTACCTCCCCCTTTAGATGTTCTCCCTTAGGTAAGACCATAATGTTCTTAACTTGGTCTTTTGGAAATGGAAATTCTTCTAGGATATGGGGAGAGTTTTGGGGGGGATAATAGGTAATATTATTAGTAGAATGAAGTCTTTTTAAATGGTGGATAAGTGAGGTGTAAGTGACCATCTTTTACATGTGATGAAAATGTATTTTTTGAAAATTCCTATTAATTTTTCATTGATAGAATGAAATTATTCAAGGGTAAATGGTTCAAAAGTTAGAAATAATAAAAAAATGGTGTTATATAAGGTTGATTAATCTTCTAATACTCATTATAAAACATTTTTTAAACATTTTTGAAGTTTGTTTCCACTATATTTTTATATTTTACTATTTTTGTGTCTTCCATGGTAACTACTTTTTACCCTAGTAATTATATTTTACTCTAAATATAATGTATACCTTCAAAAAAATTAATATTGTCAACATAAATTTAATCTCCATATAATATTACTTTATTTATAAATAATAAAAATTTAAATTTTAAATTAAAATATTTAATATTAAGCAAAAACATTTGTAGAAAAAAATTGTTTTCACTATTATGTTTTCTAAATATTATATAACATTAATTACCAATTATAATAGTGATAATATATTTTTATACATGTTTAAAAATAAACAAGAAGTATTATTATAAAATATATAATTTTAATTTATTATATAAAAATTATACCATATTAAAATATAATTCATTGAAAATAACCCTTTCACTATTATCACGTCCATTAACTATAATCTTTGTAATAATAATAAAATAAAATAGAAACTATTATATAATTTGTAGTTTTTTATATAAAATAGGAAAATTTTTATTATATTTAAATTCAATAAATTATGAAAAATAATTTTTATTATCAGAAAATATAAATAGTTTATAGAGTAAAATATTACACACATTTATGAAACATTAAACATGAGTTTTATATATTCAACATAGTGTTTTTGAATTATTTATTTTTCTATATATATATACATATTGTTTTAAATACTTTTAATTCATTATTTAATTATGATAATTTCATAAAAGTAACAATATTATTGAAATAAATATTTTTTCAATATTCGACTGTAAATCAATTTTTTTTGAAAAAAATCAAAAATTCGCCTAGGCTAATTTAGACATTCTAAATTCGAAAATATATTTAATATTTAAAAATTAAAGTTATAATACTTATATTTTTATATTTTAAATCAAAATACAATATTTAAAAAATAAATTTAACACAAATATTCCATTTTAAAACTTTAAGTGTTCTGAATCCTATTTTGTATGCATTTCTAATTGATGAAAAACTTTTCATTTACTAGATGTTTTAGGATTCTAAAATTTTATTATTAATAATACTATAATATGTTGTATCCTATTTGAGTTCAGTGTAGCATGACAAAAAAAATCTATTGATGCAATATTCCTTTATTGGAAAATATATTTTTAAATCTCTTGGTGTTACATTCTCCCCCCCCAATTAAATAAATTATGTCCAAATAGCTTTAATTATCTCTTAATAAATAAACAATCTAATGGATCCATAATAAACTCAAAATATATTTTCTTATTGGGATATCCTCCTCACAATCATAGATATTAGGATACATTTTATTTCCTACATAATCAAAAAAATTTGATATTTTTATTTTATCGCAATAATTTATACTGAATATGATTCCTTAGTTTGTTATAGAAGTATCATGGGAGATATCGTTAATAGATTAATTTTCCTGATCCTATTTTCTACTAAATACATAAACCAAAATGGATACGATAATATCCACAAAAATAAGAGTAATTGATCATATAAATATTAAAAATCAAACGTAAGATGTCGTCTCTAACAACGAATTCATTTTAACCAATGATACTTTTCCTTCAACTATGATATAATTGGACCAACCTATCACTGATTTTGTTTAACCTAGGTTTCCCATTGTCATTTTACTATTATTTTATTTATAAATACTTTATATATGTTCTAAAATCCTTTATAATGGTTTGTAAAGAGCATATAATAAACCAAATAATATCCCCATGAGTGTCTAGCCATGTGTGTTGTCTTACTGACAGTCATCATACATCAAGAGATGATTGAGTTGATACATAACCAGCCATTTCCGGGGTGATTTTCCATAGGTTCATGTCATGACCCGACCTTACTCATGCTATGAACTATATCATCTGAACCCTTGGATCTCCTATAATACCTCGGTTTCCATCCTTGCACACCATATGCTATTACTCACTCGGGTCGCTATTAATCATTGGGGTATATTATATGAATATTGACTATCTTCATAGGCCAAAAAATGTTCTTTCAGTTTTTTTCCTCACCCACACACACCCTGAGAAAATTCCCATAAGTTCACTCATCATGGTCACTACTCCATGCCAAGCACACTTAATAATGGCGTTCTAATTTGTTGGGATCCTGAAATGAATGGACCACCTTGTTGACATTGGTAGTATCATCTAGACTTTTAATTATCACTTTTCCAGGGGTTTTACACTCTCCACCCCTTTTAAATCACACAACCCTCATTGCGGACTACAAGCCTCAAACCCAGGCCATGACTCTACATTCCAAATGTTTATTGGATATGATAACATTTTCATGAACCATCCATCTCTACCCCATTAACATAGTCATCTAACATCATGGGTCTCTAGTAATACCTATGTTTCATTTTTATCACACCATTGTATTTTACTCACTGGGGTCTCCTAAAAAACTAACAACCTTCCCCATAGTTTATCACATGTAATTTCAATGTGTTCTATCCTCACTCACACACAACCTAGGAATCTTCCTAGAAGGTCACTCATCCTGATCACTACACGAAGACAAGCCAAATTAATTGTGTATTTTTAATTAGGTAGGCTCCAATAAATAATGGTATACCTTGTAGACAAGTGAAGTAAAATTTATCCTTCTACATCTCACTTTTCCTAGGGTGTTACACTAGTATAGACTCCCCATTGTTCCACTTGATACCCTTGCTACTAGTCTGCAACCTCTGGCAGATAGGGAGGCATTCTTGAGGTTATGTGTCATTTTGGCTCAGACCTAGTGGTTAGGGATGAGAAGTTACAAATTGGTATCATATGATCTAGATTTACAATATTTTATTTTCAATTTACATTGATTTTGGAATTACTTGATATATTGGATGGTTGGGAATCAGGTTGGGGAACTATGTTATTGTCTGATCAACACTAAATTGTAGACCTAGGAGTATCCATATTGTGAGAATTTTCTTTTCTTGATATTATCATTGATTAAATTCACCATGGGTAAAAAATGTGATGTTGATACACTCCAAGTATTTTTTTTATAACAAAAAAACATTGAGGTTGAGTGGGGACCACTTAAAAATTATAAAATTAGACATAAAAAACATAGACCATTTAATAAACTATAATCCATCTAGATAGAATTAAATAACTATTAACATTCAAGATTCAGATTTCAAAATTCAAAATCATATCTAATAACCACCACCAGGCCTCCATCTTTCCCAACACAAGATTTGAAATTTTTAAATTCAAAATCAAATAGAAGAAATGATAAACTGGTAATCCATAGCCACTAACTGACCACACCAAAGAAACTAGCTGCATCAAATTCATGACATAAATGAATAAGAATCACCACCATATTTTATGAAATAAGACATGAACTACCAAGAATGTCGTTTTCATCATCATTCACCATCGATCATTAATCCAATGCAAAAAAAGTAACCCACAACATCAACATGGAAGAAGTTCCTAGGTCCACATTTTCAGAAAAACATGAATACGATGGATAAAGGAATCACATTGAATTTCTAAAGTAACGGAGACTTATCATGTCACGCCTTCTAGAGAACCTTCATCCTCTCAAATTAAACATCCCAAAATCTCATATAAGTCCACCACCCCACACTTACTAGGGTGAGTGGTATAATCACGAAGAATGATAATATTTAATAGTAGACAAGGTTCTCAATAGTTAATTGTGAACTTCATGCCTCTGGGAACACTATTCTGATCAAACAAGACATCACAAAACATCATAGAAGTCTATCACACCATGCCAACCAGGGTGTGTAGTAGAATCATGAAGTAAGAGAAATGTTTATAGAAAATAGGTATCTAAACAATGAACCATGTTATACACCAAGAGACAAATACCTTCCTTAAAAAACAACACCTTATGAAACTGAAACCATCAGCATCACCACATCAGGACCCTATAGGAAGGATCGACTGCTTGCTACCCTTTAGAAGGAACCATTTCCTATGGAGAAATCTATATCACCACATGAACCATTCTACCTTCCTTATCAGACCACATAATCATTGATAAATGTATAAAAAAATTCTCCATCGAAGACTACGGGAAATGGATGTCATATGGTAGATTGCTTCTTGACATGTTGATCTATTGACACCAACACCTCTCACCCTATAGAAACTGAATAGCATAGCACATGTACAAACCCACGACCCAAAAAACTCAAAATCACTAAACTAAAAAGAATTAACAGTAGAAAACAACCAAGGGATCCCAACTGGAAGCTCTTGAGGAGTGCTCAGTGCAGATAGGAGACACATGATGGAGAAACCCTATATCACAAACTCACTTGAATACCTTGATGTTAATATACTTATTTATGGGATTTAGTGTGTTTTCAGGCATTATGTTAGGCCCATTGGTTCACATTTCATATATGACCACTGATATCATTATATATTGCCGAAATAATTAAATTCTTATTGAAATTATGATATGTTCCTTGATGAAAAATTTCTAACATTCATTTATTTGAACATGTTTTATACTATTATTAAGTGTATGTATGGTTCCAACTAACATGAAGATATTTGTAACATGGAATCAATCCTTTAATAGGCGATAAGTGTTTTTTGTATTCCTTTAAACGAGCATGAATGGAATTGCGATGCATTGATTTTAAACACCTATGGTGGTTTTAAAAATGTTTAAATTAAATAATTAATTAAAAATTTTAATATAGAAACTCTTATTGTAGAGAGTAGTGGTTTCATGGTCTTAAATTCTTTTTGAGGATGAGAAAAATTATGGTGGGGAGGATTTTAGCATCCTCAATTTTAAATGATATTAAAACTCACTTTGGTTATTAAATTAAAATAATTTTTGGTGTGAAAATATAATTTTAGAATACTTTTATTTATTATTGGTTTCTATAAGGGTAAAATCATGGTTTAACACATTGAAAGGTTCTATGAAATATTTTTGGGGTTAGGTACTGAGTTGTTGTGAGATCATGAGTCCCATAGAGCCTCAATGTTTGATAGAATAAAAATATTAAACATATTTTATTCATAGGCATGTGTGGTTTTTTCAAACCATGATATAACTCCAAAATAGTGCATCATATGTGAAATATAAGACCATCATCAGGTCCAGGATGAGGGGTTTACCCTATGAGCTACATAAGATTTGTGTGTGATGGGTGTTTGGAAATTTTTCATGCAAGTCTAAATTTTCATATTTTTATTTTATTTCATTATAAAAATATAGTAATATATAAAAAATAGTGTCTTTGATGGAAAATAGAAGACTTATATTAGGTCTATAATGGGGGTTTTACCCTACACATGACACATGTATTGTGTGTGTTGGATGTTAAGTTACTTCACATGCAAGAGTAATAATAATTGAAATATAAATATTTTGTGGGGAAACATGTAATAATAATAATAATAATAATATTTATGTTGAACACAAAAAAATGAGACTATAATTTCAAGATTAATAATGGTGTTACGATGGAAATAATGAGTTGAAAAAGTACAAAATATTATATTATTAATTATTCGAATTAAATGAAAATGTATTGTAAATTTTAATTTATTATCTATTTAATAGTTATGGTTTTTTAAATGTTAATGGTGAAATTAACGTGAGATATTTAATAAAAATAAAAATAAAAATTATTATTAAAATTAATTTGGAAAAATAATGAATGTCATAAATATATAGGTATGTATATACTTGTAAGGGTGTATATATTAATATACGGGTGTGTGTGTATATATTACATGTAGATATATGCATTAAATATTTATATATATACATATATAGGTATATATGTGTATATAAAGACATTTATATATATATAATGGTTTAAATATATAAAAATGACTTTGAATTTAGGTTTAAATAAAATTTTATATGGGATTTATTGAAATAAATAATAATTATTAAATGTAATAATATGGATTTAATGGAATTGAACCATGTGGGGGGAGAAACCCATGATGTAAGGAGAAATCAATTCCTAACATTTAGAATAAAAATAAATAAATAATGATTTAATGAGTTAATAAATGGTTAATTAATAAAAATATATAAATATAATAGTGAATGGTAATTATCCAAATGGCATGTACAAGAAAAGTAAAAACTCCCTCATCCCTTATCTCCTCTCCCTATCCCTCTATTATTTTTTATTTTTTATTAATATCTTCAAACTTTTATCCCCAATATCTTCTCAAATATAGACCATATTGACGCACCATTAGTGTCATTATGTTATTCTCAGTGAGATGAATCTTAATAATTTTTTTTTGTTTACAAAGGCAATGAGGTTTTAGTGGTGTAGTAAAAATCAGATTACAACGCTCAGTGTCAGTCATCTTTTCACATAAGTTAGAATTTCATTGAAATTGGACCATATATATATTGGTTATTGTAATGAATTTTCGTATATGTGGGTGGAATTTGTTGACCTATGTTTGAGGATTGATCACATTAAGGGTGCGAGTTTGTGCACCGTTTGAGTTGTTCTTGTGTAGTTTGCAAATGGATTGTGATGACAATTATTAAGATTTTGTTTGACATGATGTAATATTTGATCTCTCATTTTCATTATGTATCGTATATATTAAATTTTATTCTAAGCTAATTTATCATGTTGGTTTTTTCTATTAGTCGCCATGTGAGATATAACATATTCTTGGTCAACATGGATGACATGTGAGATGTGTAAAAATCATGACACTATCCTCTGAGTAGGATATTCCAGACATTTGGTCTGCATGTACATTTGGTCATTTCCAGAAAGTGGGATGTGTCTCATACATCAGGGATATCCTTTGAGTTGTATTTTTTTGATTTTGGTCATTATAGAAAATTTGATGCTTGATTCTAGACTAACCATTGAGATGGATATTCTTGACATTGGTAATTATGTACTTGAGATATACCTACTGTTAAGAATGTGTTTTATAGGATTACAGGTTATTATATAGAGAGAATGTGTTAAGATAGTTATTGATGTTCCATTCAACATTATATCAAATCATGTATTTTTATCCCATCATGGAGCCGATGAAGGTAGAGCTGGTCTATGAGGACTCAACATGTGTTTGGTACATGTGTGATATCTTGTTTTAATATATGTACCCTATTTTTGTACATGGAATGCATTTGTGTATTTTATTCATTGATGGTAAGGGTCCTTGGTCATATCTTACTGAGTTGTGTACTCACAACATACATAGTCATTTCAGTGCACTTGTAGACTCCAACATCAGATACCAGACATCTAGAAAGGGCCCTATGGTGGATGGTTGAGTATGTGATGTAGGAGGATGCAAATAATTGAATGTTGGAGTTAAGATGGGATATTTTATACTACCTTTATTTATTAGATTTACCTATACCAGAGATCCATGTTTTGATTTAGTTATTGTATCAAGTATTCCATGATTCAATGTTTAGATGTATTACTCTAATTATTTATTTTATTTGCATAATGTTATTAGTATTTATCGGTACATTGACATGATATGGATGGTATATTATCCCCATTGTTTCACTTGAGACCCTCATTGCTATGTGAAAACCTTTGGAATATAGAGTGGTTCACCTGAGGTCACGTGGAATTCATACTCAGACCCAGTGGTTTAGTATGAAATGTTATATTGCATATGTGCCAAAGTCATATCATCTTTTCAGTATCCATAAAAAGATGTAATGGTTTGAAAAACAACATGCTCAAAACATTACAAAAATTCCATAATGTTAACCTATACATAGACTTATACTTTTGACTAACAACATGGGTTTTCACTAAAGTTCTTTTTTCCTAAACCCTAAAAATTACTAAACTAATCCTAAAAATTAAACAAAACGTACAATAATATAAATTTAGGTGTACCAGACACTCACTCCCAAGTCTAGTGTGAAAATCACTTCCATTAAACACTATCTTCGATATAAATTTTGATGAACCTATCATTATTTTACAGCATTATCATAAGTTTATCCTTAAATATCATAATAATCACATAATTCCAATAAATATTGTCTTAGTATCTTTGAGGATTAGATAAATAAGAGAATTATTTTATGATAATTGTGAACTTTTATTAATAACTAATTCATACAAGACTCCCTTCTAGACACATCATAGGATATACTTGTGGTCATGACCTGGGGAATAGAATTCTAAGAAATGGTTGATCTCAGATTCTTATTAAGGGAAAAAACTCATCAAAATTTTATCATGGGTCATATAATAGGAATATAAGAAAAAATGAGTATGAGAGAAGAATTTTATTAAAAAGAATAAGGATTAATAATATTTTTTCATGTGTTGTGACATGAAAATATGTAATCTCAAATGAACAATCATATTCCATGGTAAAAGAGTATGAGATGATAAGCATGATCGAAGGATAATAATCATAAGGATATAGAAAATATATATTTATGTTGAATAATAGAAAGATATGTAATTATAGAACAAACATAAATATTAAAATTCATCTTAAACAAGATACATGTATCATGTTCATGCAACAACTTCTAAACAAATATTATTACATCATATTCACCCAAAGAAAATTGGAAAAAAATTAATATATCACATTCAAAAAAAACGTGTGAATAATTCTTCCTTCATCATGTTCACACAAAAAAATTTAAACAATGCTTCTGTATCATTTTCACAGAAAAAACAAGTGAACAAATCTTCTTGTATCCCATTCACACAACACACTTGTTAACAAATATTTCCTCAACACGTCCACACAAAAATTTATCATCTCAAGTGATATGAAACTATAACCAATGCATTGGAAGGATATATAGGACACAAAACTTTATAATAATAATAACCCGTATATATTTGTGCCATTATAACATTAATAAATAAATACTTCCAACAACGATTAATTAACCAATGGAATAGTTATGGGATTTATGAAAAAACATTCATATAACATTTACTAATCCATATAAAGAAGAAATATGAATATTCCCATAAAGAAATATCCCAAGTGTAACATAAGGAAAGGAAAAGGATGTTGACATAAATGAAAAACACCCATTTGAGGATACTGGATACATCACTTTGGAAGACAGGATGAAACAACCCTATTCAAAATCTGGGAAAACTCCACAAAATTATTTCTATAAAACGAAACACATTGATTTTTATTTTCTTACATATTATCTTCAAAAAAATGTTTTTTATATAATAGAATTTATAATTCCAATATAACATAAAAACGTTATCTGAGAATTCATAAAAAAATTAAAAAACATTCTTTAAAAACAAGATTTTATAATCCATTTTAAAATAAATAAATTCTTTTTGAAAATATAATCTTTAAATTGAAAAAATATTAGAATATTTTTCTTACATTTCAAAATCATCTCAAATTAAAAATATTTTGAATTATAATTTAAAAAACAGAAGGTAAGATTCATAAAGATAAGTGTTGATTTTGTGAGAGAAACTGTAAAACAGTTTTCTTAAAATATTTTCAACATACTTGTAAAGTATGAAGTTAGAAGTAGTATTGAAAATTAATTTTAAAAAATATGAAGTGAAAGATTTTTAAAATAATTACATTTGAAAATTATATTCAATAATGGATCTTATAAATGTATATTAGTTTTATAGGAAATGTGGAGTGAAAGATAAAACATACGACCATTAAAGTAGAATCCTCTAGTATTTTTGAAATAACTTTATTAAAAAAACAAATCCTATAAAGGGATAATAAAAATTAATTTTTAAATGTAGAAAATGGAAATTTAAATATCACTTGATATAGTACATTTTTGGGTTTTCTAATATAATTCATAACATTGAAGGGAAGAGAAAATATACTCATTGATGAAAAAGGGTATATTTTTAGAGATTGGGAATTATTCTTAACTTCATCAAATTTTACGAATAATTAAATCCATAAATGTAATTACCAATAAAATCATGATTAATGGAATTATAATATCATCAAATAATAAAATAAATCAATCTTATAAACTCTTATTCAACGAATATGAATTATGACTCAAGGGAACAAGTTGAGTTAAGAAAAACCCCTTACATATTCTTATAGTATTCAAATTGAAAAACCCATGAAAAGTAGAATGTGATATGGATTTTTAAATACCTTATATTGAATTATAATCATTATAAAAAATATATCCATATCAAATATATACACCATAAGGAGGAAAGATGTGATGAATACAAATCATATCTCAATGAAGAAAAATTGAGATGAATTGATCCTTACGATAATTGTAACGTAATAATCATAAGAATATAATATAGTTACCATGAGAAAAACATTAAAATGTAATTAAATAAATTATATTAATTATACATGAAGTTAATGGATCAGTGAATACCCCATATAATAGAAATTATGTTGTGCAATATTAAACATATCTCATGGAATTTAAAATAGAGACAAATTACCCTTACCTCGAGTCATGATTCACTTTGAACATGTTATTAACACACTGAATAATAAAATTATTTTTATGAAATAATTTTTTGTGAAACATAATAATATATATTTAATTTTATATGGTCTATATATTATAATATATTATTTATTTAGTAAATAGTTTTTTACATCAGTTACTTGAAGTGGTATGGTCAATTTCTCTTAAACATCCAAGAAATATTAATTGTGGTAACAATTAGAATATAATAGCCTCATAATATCTATAATTTAATTTTTTAATTTTTTTTATTATATTATCATAATTTTTTTTAAATTTTTATAAATTTTTCCCTAATTAGCTCAAATCAAAATTTTTTTCTTGATATGATTGTTTTAGAAGGTAGTGTTTACTATGACCATTTATTATTAATATCACAGATATAATTCCCAATATTATATTTCCATAATATAAATAGTTTCATAAATATAATATTTATACATTGAATATATTTTTAACATCATCCTTTTTTATAGTTAATGGAAATATAGAACATGTCGTTCATAGAGGTGGTCATCGACACATAAGTAAGATGACATTTTCCTTTTTCAAATAGTTTTGTAGGAATGTAGAAAAGTGATATGAAATTAATAAAATAAAATTTATGAATTGTATTCACAATAATATTATAATAATTTTATGGAAAGAGTATTTTTTTGTAAAATAATAAAAGGAATAAGAGAGCTTGGTTGATAGTAATACCTCTCCCTTTGGATGTTCTCTCATGTGTAACACCATATAGATCCTTATATTGGACTTGTATATTGTATAAAGTAAAACATATTCTAGTATATGGGTTTAGGGTTTCTGAGAAACCATTTTTTGTTAAGGCTGGAGAAATTTGGTGTAAGTGAAATCATTTTATAAGTGATGAAAATGGTTCTTTTGTAAATACTCATTACTTTTTAAATGTTGGCATGAAAATATTCTAGGATAAATTGTTTTAAATTGGAAAATAATTAATTTCTAGCTGAGATAGGATCAACCAAGTCTTTACCACTCATTTTCTCACATATTTTAACAATTTTTCATGTCTTTTAGCCCTAGATTTGTATATTTTACGATTTTAGATTTAACATATGTAACTAGTTTCACAGTTGTAACTTATATGTTATTAAAAATATAACATAACCCCTATAATTAATTTTTTATTTTCTCAATCAAAATTTAATCACCATATAATTTAATTTAATATCTATATAATATAAAATTAAATTTCAAATTGAAACATTAAATATATCAAAAAACCATTTTTTCAAAAAAGGCGTGGTTTCCCACACAATGTGTTCATAATATTATATGATATTAATTTAATTTGGAATGAATGATACTATATTTTTATACGTTTTTATAAATAATCTCAATGTATTTATATAAAATATATTATACATAATTTATTATATAAAAATTTAAAAGTAGAAATAAAAAATTTGTTTAAAAATAACTCTTTCACCATTATTGTGGACATTAAATTTAATCTTAATAATCATACCAAAATGAAATTTAACTTATTAAATATTATAAAAAAGTTAATTTAAAATATGAATTTTTTTTTAAATTTATTTTCAATATGTGATGAAAACAAAATTTTAATATAAGTGAATAAAAATTTTTTTTAGGGTAAAATATTTCTTATGATTCCAAAGCATTAAACCTAGGTTTTAAAAATTCAAAATAGTTTTTTAAATGATTTATTTGAAATTATAATTATAAAATTATATTGATGAAAAGTTTTTAGGAAAACTATGTTGTTCTTGTGTTATGAAAATGTCGTAAAAGTGATTGTGTTGGAAAAATCATTGTTTTTCACTATTTACATAAAATTAAATTATTTGAGAAAAATATCAAACAAAATCCCCCTATGATAATTTTGATATGATGAATTCATAATAAAGATGATTTTAAAAAAATAGAATTAAATAATTTACAAACTCTAATTTTAAATAAAAATAATATATATATAAAACAACTTTTATTTAAAAATTCCCTTTTAAAACAATATGCATTCATAATCATATTTTGTATATATTTTCAATTGATTACAATATGTTTATTTACAATATATTTTCTTATTCTTAAATGTTTTTAATAATATTCAACTAATATATCCTGGAAAATTTTAGATTGGTGTTATGGGTTAACCAATCTATCTACACAAATGTTATTTGAAGAAAAATATATTCTAAAATCTCATGGTGTCACAAATATCCTTCGATAAAGGAGTGAAATAAAGATACAATGTTATAAAATCAACAGTAGGGAATAAAGTGGGATTACCATAAAAAGAAAACTATTTTTCTTTACAAGATGGAATAATGGGAATCATCTGAAGCAGTATCGTCTGATGAAAAAATTCTAGTGGAAATTATAAACATCAAGGCTTATGTAAAATGTAATGAAACCTCAAGTGAAGAATATGAATAAGAATAAGGTTATATAAATGAATTGTAAAACAAGATAAAATTAGAAATTTTATACTATCTTGACCAAAATAAAAAACTCAAAAAGTATCATTTCTTGTTGAAATGAATATAAGTGAAGAATATTGAAAGCGAAGAATGTTATCTCAAAAGGTAAAATTCATATATATAAGAAATTGAAAACCAGAAGCTGAAATTTTTCAAATAGGTCAAACCATTGGGAATAAAAATTACAAGTTTTTTAATATATCATGAAATGAGATTGCAAAAATATTGATATTTTGAAGTGTAAAGAACTTTGATTCAGTTGAAATATGATTTTAATTAGGTAGTGGAAGTTAAAGATACATATTCAAAATATTATGAGATAGATATTTTAGGAAAATTTGTAAATTTTGTTCCTACTAAATATAAATAAATATCAATTTCTATTAAAAATATGGGTAATTAAAAAAAATTAGAAAGCATGGATTCAGAAGAAAAATTGAATTTCTACCTCCAAACCAATTGAAGTCAGGAATAATGTCTCGAATCAAGTGCCTCCTTGAAAAAAGTGAAAGGGAGTTCTATCTATTGATGGACCACCATTATTTTTCTAAAATAATATCTTTTATAAATTGGGATGGTGTTTGTTTAAAAGATATTATTGGTGTTGTGGAAACAATAGGCACAAATTCTATAATTTTTGGGATAGTATGTCTCTACCTAGTAGATGGTATGAGTTGAGAGAGATAATCTCTCAAAGAAATGATAGTGTCATTCAGAAGATTAGAGGATATAAATCAGGGAAGGATGAAAAAAAAGATAAAAACTCATTATTAGGAAACCACTTTGGCTTCCTATATGATAATTATGAATGATATGACAAAACTTTTCACTATGTGGAGGAATTCATGAAAAATCATCTTGTACAGGCTTACTACTACATAAGAAGAAAAGATAAATGAAAAAAGGTTGACTAAAAGTCCCAAATAGTTGATGTTACCATAAAATCTATCCAGAATATGAAACTATAGATTCATGATAGAAAATTCTCTTCATATATGATGGGTGAAGTTAACATTTTGGGAAACATCAAAAAACACAATGGACATGTTGTTACTTTTGGGAGTGGTAATTCCTTAAAAATTAAAGGAAGTAGGAAAACTATCATGTATGATTGTAAGATAAAATCCAAGGAAGTTATATTATTTTATGAAAATAAACATAACTTACCATGTGTATGTCAACTGTAGAATGATCAATAAAAGTACTGTTATAAATATTTTTTTGAATCATTCATCACTTGAATGGTGTAAAATTAGTATTGAAAAGAGTAAGTATTAAAGGAAATCTATTTCATAATATAGATCTAATAAAATCATGTTACCATGGTGGTAATGATATGAACTTGTTGTGACATTGGGTACTTGGTCATATTGGCTAATAAAACATTAGATAAATATCAAATGAAGAAGTTGTAAGAGATTTACCACTACGGAAAAGAGAAATAACATTGTTTCTAATTTTTATCCAAAAGTGATGATGAATGAATGAAAACATAAGAGAGTGTAAATTCAGTCCACCATACCTCTTGAATGTTTATATTTTTATTCTTTTGGACTTATTATGCATCTATCCCCAAAGGGTGATCTACACTATCACATTTATTGATGAATTCACCATCATAATGAGTGTTATATTTATAAAACATAAATATAATTATATATAAATGTTTAATTTTTATAGGCATGAAGCTACAAAAACATGGAGTGCATATCTGGAAGATAAAAATGGACAATAGAAATTATTTTACATATATCTTTTTAGAAACATATTTTTCAAAGAATTGAATAAAACAATAGTATAGTTGTACCTAAACTCCTCAATAAAATAATGTTGCTAAGACGGAGAATAGAGTTTTTTTTGAAATGATAAGAACTAAAATTTTGAAATATAAACTCCCCATGTTCAGTTAGAGGGAATCCATATTTATGAATTTTAATGTTTAGAATAAAAATTTACTTACACCAAAAGTAGGAATTACTTCAAATGAGATATTATACAAGAAGAGACCAATGGTTAAATATTTTATAGTGATTGTAAGTCCTATTCTTATGAAGATCAAAAATAAAAAATTAGTAGTATTTGATGAAAAGGTTAATGAAGGAATTTTCCTAGGTTATTAAACCTAAAAAAGGAGCTATATGTTCTAGAATAAATGATCACACAAAATTTAGGAAACATATGATGTTAATATATTCATCAATGAGTAAAAATAAATGGAAGAAGTTAAAGTTAAATCAAATGAACCAATGGAATATGTCATAGAATATTCAAGAAGAATTATAAAATAATAAGTTATATGTGAGGTAAATATTGAATACACATATTACAATGAATCTAGAAATGAAGAGGGTTTTATGAAATGTAAAAAAATTAAAATTCCAAATATTACCTATGTAGGATGAACTATGTACTATTTCTAGAAACATTAATTCGTCGGTATTGATAATGATAAAGATTATAATAAAGAATAAAATAGTGCTTATCTCTATGGTTGAACCGCACATTATAATAAAAGTATTTTTGGATAAGGAATTTTGAAAATATATAAATGATGAGTGAGATAAAATTGAGAAAAATGAAACCAAGAAATGTGATCCAAGATCGAAAATAAAGAACATTATCAAAACTATATAAGTGTTCAAGAATAAGCTTAATGAAAAGGTATATGATTCATTACATAATGAAATTTTAGATTAAATGGGTATCCATAGGTTTAAGGTGTTTATATTGAAACAATCTAATATTTGAAAATGTGATACCATCTGATTTTTTTTTATATTTTGTTACTCATCAGAAGGATTGGGTCTATTAGATTGATGTTAATTCAATATTATTAAAAGGTGATATTGAAGAATAATTTTTCACGGATCAACCTGATTGGTTCATACTGGATAATAATAAATGATCCATGAAGTGTAAAATAAAGAAATTATTTTATGGGTTCATGTGGGAACCTGGTACATTGTATTCAAAGCATGATAGCTTCCAAAAAAAGATGATATTTTGTAAAGGGAAATTTTAGAGAATCTTTTTTGTGAAATATATGAGTAAAGGTAAACTTATTTCCATTGTTTACATTGATGAAAAAAAAATTCCATTGATATGGATAAATATTATGGAGAATTAAAAAAATTAATTAGAACATTGAGATATCAATTCTCTGTGATTTTTTTTCTTTATTTGTTTACATGTTTAATTGAAAGGAAGATACATATTTCTTTTTGCAATAAAATTATACTAATGAATTATTAGTTATGTATAGAATTTAAATATCAAAATTAGTTTATACAACATTTATAGTTATTTTATAAATGAGATAATATAAAACATGGAAAAGTGTGAATCAAAATTACTTTCAGATGTTAATTGAATGTTTTCATTATCATACTAAATCGAGATTGGACATTTTATAGAATGTATCTTTGTCTGAAATATATCATATTGATCAAAAGGAATCACACATATAGGAAATAAAAATAATCCTTAGGTATGTTAAAGGAACATTAATTTATGTCCTGATATATAGAATAAATAATTAATTGAATTAACTTGGATTCACTAATACTGATTTGGATAGAGATTTCAGTGATCAAAAACAAATATTAGGAGGAATTATTGTTTTTTTTAGAAATTTTTGTGAGTACTCATATTAAAAAAAGGATTTGTGACCTTATGTAAAATAGAATAAGAATATTATTCTACCACCCATTAATGTGTGCATATGATTTAAATTAATGATAAACTCGAATATTTTTTATTTCATGTTAAAAATCCATTGAAAATAATTTTTGGTAGTTATATTGTAATTAAAAATATCTGAAAATTTGGTGCAACACTCGATACCAAAATAAATTGATATTAAGTATCATTTCATTTATGAAAGAGTTTCTACTGGATATTTATGGAATTAGAATATTTCAAAAAAATAACAAATTGAAGATATTTTTAATAAAGTTATTCAAATAGAAATATTTGAGGAACTAATGCTAAAGCAACATGTTCATCAATGTCTTCCACATAATAGAAGTTATAGGATATTTCCACGATGTTTCCTTGAATTATATTAAAAAAGGGGGATAGTACTATATTTGTTTTTAGAAAAGGAGATGTAAAACCATGTCTTATAAATTAATTCAAGGTTAAATTTCTCACTAAAAGGGGGAAAAGGTGGCATTAATGATTTGATGGGGAGTATATCAAGATCACTTATCCAAATTGTCTTGTTATTGATATATGTAATTCTCCCCAAAAATAAATTTATCCTATAGTGTGGTGTTAGAATATTTTTTCCATGATAATTGATATGGTTCTTTAAAAATAAAATCCTAAAATGGTTTGTATTGGAAAAAATATAAAGGGTGTTATTGAAGTCCCCCTTAGACTATAAAGGTGGTGTAATTTTTTTGAACACCATCGAGAATAAAATTTTGTGAGTTGGACTTCGGATGATTACCAGAAGGAGCTCTGGATGTTTAGGTCATATGATGTTTTTATATCTATTTAGTAGATATATATCACTTTGTTAGACATCCAAATGTGTATAATGCTGATTTGGTTGAATAATAAATCAACCATGAAAAAGGTATTGAAGGTTTTAAAAATAGATTTGTGAGTTCAGAAGAAGAATATTTTCAAGATCACTGAAATAAAATTTATGATTTCACTAAATTTGTTTTTGTGATTTCACAAGAAGATGATTCATTAATAGATGATATAATCTAAGGTCATGAACGAATGTTTCAGCTCAAACACAAATACAAATTCAGGTAGAATTCATGAAGATCATCAAATGAAAAATACTGAGGTCTGGGTTTGTTTAAAGAGGAAGAGTAACTAGATAAATCATATTTAATCAGAATTAAATTCACCAAAAGTTACCTATATATTTGAGTTCTGTTGTAGAATAGGTGGTATATTTATCAGGGTGATTTCAATGGGAGAACCTTTATTGAAATATTTCAAATGATATTCAAATTTATAAGAATTCCAAAAATTGTGATCATTATAAGTTGGATTGTAAGAACCTAGTTTTTTATATGATGTATGGATCCTAAAACTTTTGATCAATCCCATTGTCATGAACCTTTTATGGATGCCTAATAAGGTCACATTTGTTTTGAGGATGTCTGGGGCTTGTTCAGAGCTCAGAACCCTAGCGGGTGGAAGAATCATTTGGTCACACAGTTAGTAGAAACTATTCAACCCAGCTAGCATAATTTCTCATAATTGTGTGGGATGTTTCAGAGGGAAAATAAGGTTGATCGGTCTTCCCAAACCATTATCCCAGTGCTTCACACCCATTTAGTTAGTCTACAATATTTCGTATATCCATATTTCATCGTTGTAACATGATTTCATAAATTGTGCAACCTAGCAATGTGGGTCCCCTCTTGTGGTAGTGAGGTGTACATGGATGGTCCACAGTTTGGCCAACCATGTAGCCAAACCACACGACCTACTAATTCTTTGGTAAAATAAATAAAATTACTTTAATTAATTATAACCTCACCCCTCCTCTCATTTAATACTCTATTAGAAAGGAGGCCCCTCATTATTCATTTAAGAGCTCCCAAACTCCTTTTATTCTATGTTCTTTAATTGCATCACTGTAGAGACTTCGATTTGAGATCTGATGGTCACATAGGATAACTCCAGGTAAGCTCTTCAGTCCTTAGGCTTAGTTTATAATTTTTATTCTTCCTGATGATGCTATTTTCATGCTGTTCCATATGACATGTTTTTCATTCATTGATCCTTTCATTCAGTTTTAGCCGATACAAGACAAAATAAGGGTCGATACTAGGAGAGGAGAGTGTTATGGGCTTGAGGTAGGTGGTATATGACTTTTCCCTCAAAGTCTCACTATTTTATAAATTATCATCATTGTGAGCATGCAATTTTTATTGATAATTTCATATTAAAATATTATTACATCATTATAATAATTATGATCATATTCTAGGTCCCTTTTAATATGTTCCCTTCTTGTCTTTGGAGGTAGGAACCCCAATTCCATTCACCACAAGAAGGGTGTTCTCTCTATTATGCCTTTAGTGTATTTTTTATGAATATATGTTCCATAATTTCGGTGTGCTATGACTTGACATTGGAAAGTTAACTTTTCTTATATAATTAATTTATCCTTAATTATAAATGGATAGAACAAGTGCAGCTATCAATTGACCCTTCTAAGGTAAGTGTTCCATATAATTAATGAACCTTTAAAACATTAAATAGATTTTCTTTTTATAGATATCACTTATCCTAGTTAATTATAATGGAATTGATTATGGTTTCATGTCTTTATCCCACCTTGTCATACTTATGAATTTTTATGGAATGAACCAAATACTTGAATATAGAATCAAAGTAATAAATGGTTTCATGTCATTTTTATACCTTGTCTCATTAATTAAAGGTAACAGAATAAACCAACCAACTTATTAAATGTAATGAGTATTAAATTTCCTTAAAAACAATAATAATTAAAAGATGCCTATTAATTTAGACCATTTTATCTTTATAGTAATGGTTAGACTTGATTAATACTTATATTACCAAGGGAATTCCCTGAGAACATAGAGGACACCATTTTGATTCATTAATATAGTTTCTAAGGGATATGCCAACCTCGGAACGTGGTCTTTGTCTTAGTAAGTTAATTTCATGGGGTAGTACAAAAAATTCAACTGATATCATTTCTAGATTATTATGATACCTCTAATACACCCCTTTGATCCATCTTGATGTCTATGTACATGCAAATATAAGGATTTATTACATTTCAACTAGTCATGTGTAGCCAATGTATACCTTGTATGAAGTAGCTAGACACAATTATAATTTTTTAGAGAGTAATCCTTTAGGGATTCCACTTATATTACACTACAACCCTTTATTTCTAGACTACATGAGTTACTACTATGATTTGGAAAACCCCTAAGTTCAAGTATTCTCTAGTAACCCATTGGATCCTATTTTATTATTATCATGATATATTATCAGTGCTCCTTAAACCTCATATGAATTATCTATATAAAATGATCTTAGATGAATAAATAAAATAGTATCATGTTTAGAGAAATTAATAGATTAGGTGGGAGAAAGTATGAGTTACTATTTTGGAATTACATTACATTTATATATACCCACACATTATTAGTTTATATTCATAGAATGTGTTTTTATAGACTTTATTGGTGTTGTCCTACTGAGATTTATCTCACACCCTATCCAATCCACCATTGGTACCGAGGAAAATTATATGTATATAGGTGATTATAAGGGGAATCATCCCTATTTGGACACCAGAAATTCTTGCTTAAGATGGTGTTTAATAGCAGATAAATGATCCAGTGCTTAAGATTCTAGATAGTTTTTCGATTCTCTTTTATTATTTTATATAACATGTATTGTCTACTTACATGTATACCTATTTTCTAGTTTTTTAGATACATGAAATGAGATTATCATTGTTATATGATTTAGTTTCCATTGTTTGTTTATTATTTAGTGCTTGGATGTTTATAATTATTTCTGATTCATGTGAAATTAATATATTATACTCATTCCTCCTATTTATCTCTTATTATATATACTCTATTCTCAATTCTGACTTTAGGGAATAGTCTCCCATGGATCATACCTAGGCCCTTACTACAATATGGCAACCTATGACATACATAGAGGCATTCTTGAGGCCAAGTGGCCCACCGACCTGGGGCACCTCGAATAGAACCTGGGTCAAGACATCACAAAGTGGATTCATAGGATCTTTTCTTTTATTTTTTATTATTTTATGAGAAATATAGGTTGGATATTAAGAACATGATGGAAAATTCCTATATTTTATGTCTGGGAGTAGATAAGTTATTTTTGGGGTAAATGGAATTTTTCCTAGAAATCATAAATTCTTGTTTAGTAAGTTTGTTATTACAGTTGACACACTTTCACCATCGGGTGATGCAGATTTTATTGTGGGTTTTTATAGGATATATGGACGTTTTACCTTTTCCTATTATGACATGTTGTATTGTTACATGCATCATTATTGGTACCTAGAATTCAAATCCCATGCATATTCCATGTCATATATGTGCATTTTACGACATTCATTGTTTGTGTCAATTGAGCGAGCCATGGAGATTATATATTCATTTTATGATAACATCTTCATAAAGGTAATGTAATTGGTTATTTAATGTGACAACATCAATCTAAATATTTTTTTCTTATATAGGTTGATGGTGGAATATTAAATAGCTAATTTCTACCTGTGTCAGCTATGTACCACTAGTTATGTGACATGCTCTTTGGATAAACGTTTTTGACTACCAATTTCAATTCATGAAGTGTTTGTGCCCTTGTTGATTGGAATGGGAAATTTAACAATTTGAGTCATCATATATTACCCATTACATTATGAGATTGAATATATAGGGTTTGGAATGAAATTAAATGGGTTTCTCTTTTAGTTATAAAGTGTAAGGGACTTTATTAGCTGGGAATAATGATCCTTTAGAATGAACCTTAAAATTACTATATATTAAAATGAAAATTCTAAATTAAAATATTGACTTATAAAATTAAATGGAGTCTATTAAATGAATTGTAAAAGTGAAAATGACCCTCCACCTTGTAGAACCACTGTATCAAAAAATTATGCACTTTCTAATACCCTGAACCTCAATGCTGGTTGTTTGGATAGTACCTTGGGTGGTGAGCCATTATTCTTATGTTCTACTTCTACTAGTTCTTCAATCATCTTTCAAATATTGTTCCAAAATGTTTTCTTGGAATTTTTAGAGATATTTCACAATTATTTCCTCCAGTCATGCTCTAGGAGTGTGGAGATGACCATACTCTAGAGGTGGTGATCCCTTAGCCACCACTAATCCATCATGTAGTTCCACTTGATGAACCACATTATATACCCAAACTAGGTACTAATTATAAGTATCGAGAGTGCTCTTTACGTCTAATGCAGTTCATATAGGGTGATCCATGACCTCCACCTACCATGGATGACCAAACTCATGAGATCCGGTAGAAGTATCCTCTCATATTTTTAGGGGTATGGTGGTCCACAACCTTCATAGTCTTAAATAGAGGTAAATTTTTCTCTCTTTGATCATCTTGATAAACCGTTATAGATGAGGTTAAATATTTCAAACTAAATTATTATTGATTCCACCAAACACTGGTTGGATGTGATTACTCATGTTGGTCATCATTAGGGAATGGTCTGGGTGGACTTCCAAACTTCCGTCTATGATTACTTTTTTCCTCAAATGTTGTGATCAAACTAAGCCTGAGAGTTATTACACTTATAGTATGGTTTTATATCTACCATGGAATACACATCAAGTTTTACCGAGTTACGACACTTTGCATCACTTTTAGTTAGTCAATTTGCAATTGTAGGAACTCCATTGTGAGGATGGGACCTAGTATTCCATATGCATGTAGATGGATTTATTTCTCTTACATACCTTTTCTGATATCTTCAATCAATATCTTATCACTGATCCCAACTTATTATAAGTTGATAGTACCAGGCACAATGGTTCAATGATGACATAGGGAAGTAGTTGTTCTGGTAACATGAAGTATATCCTTGAGGTTTGTCATTAGAGAAACTACAATAAGAGTATTAACAATAATGGAGCTATTAAATTCCACAAGTGTGGATGGTTGGTAAATATAAAGAATCATTATGGTAAAAACCCTCTTGATTACCATGATTATTCTCATATGGTAAATATTCTTAGAATTCGATATTCCTTCCCACATATTACTAGTGGAATAGAATGCACACCAGCTCTACCATCAGAGGAAGGATCAGTTTCACCGCATCATATAGGGATTTAGAGTATCACTAGTAGGATAGGATAGAGAAGAGTTCATGGTCGTGGTAGCCATAATTATGATTATCAGCACCTATAGAGAAGACCTGCTTATGGTAGTCCATTTTTATCACAGGGTCGTTGATTAGTCGAGTTTCTTGGATTATAGTCAATACTTGAGGATCATAGTAATGGACCATCAACTATATGAGGTAATATTCTAGTATCCTCTAATATTGTATCTTATTTACTCAATAAAGGTGATTATCACTACTTTATCTCTTTATCAACCATGGAATGTCTCAGAACTTAGATTTCATATTTATGTGGTGTGATGACCTGGAACACACTATTAGGTGCACAGTCCAAGGGATATTCCAATTCAAGGAATGTCCCCTTGATATAGGAAGTTATCCCTTCTTATGGGACCTCTTCATACATGAGATGACATGATTTTATATCACTATAATGATGGATTGGTTGGTTCCCTATCACACCTATGTGGACTGCTATTTCCATAGGGTATTTTTTACATCACCAGAGGGTATCATCTATCTTCACAAGGGTAACTGGAATGTCCAGGCCAGTAGATCTATAATAGATCATCATGAGTAAGGTGGAGTTTCTAACATTGTGTCTAGTATTTAAATGGACAGTCAGGGAATATTTCTGACATATTTTTCCCCAATAGTAGATCTTTTTTGGGATGTATTTAACAAAACTTTTTCTAGATTATCTCTTAAGATAGAGGTAGTGTTAATGATTGAAATTGTTTTAGGAGAAGCTCCAGTGTCCATTCCCCCACACATTATGTAACCTACAAAGGTCCAGGACCTCAACTGACAATAGGATCATTTAAAATCAAAGGGTTTTATCATACCCCACACTTAATTTTAGGGTTCAGCCATTATTTTCTCCAAGGTAGTAGATGAGACGCTTAGTCTATGCATGGACTAATAACATTCGAACAAAATTATTGTTAATAAATGGTATCCATTTCCTAGGATAGATGATCTGTTTGACTAGCTATGATGTGATTTGGTATTCTCTAAGATCATCCTGGGATCGAGCAATCATAATGTGTGAGTTAGGTATCAAAATATACCATGTAGAAATTATCACAGTCAGTTATGTTTGTATGTGTATCTTGTTATGAAATTCGTTATTACATGAGTTCCCTCCATTTTCATGGATTTTATTAATAGTTTTCCACCCCTATCTAGATTCATTTTTCATTGTTTTTAAGTACGACAACATAGTGTATTATCATACTCATAGATACCATTACAGATAACTTAAAATGATTATGAGTACACTATGTGAGTATTGTCTATATGATAATACTTATAAGTTCCACTTATGGAAAAAACAATTTCACTTTTTCGTCATATTATCTTGAACTGAAGAGTATTTGTTTAACAAGAGAACGTGAGCATTGTGGTTTCCTAGGAGCAGACCAAGAATGTATTAGATATATGGACATTCTTAGGGATATATTTATATTACTAGTGTTTCATGGAGGAATTATCACTCTTTTATATACCTATTTCTTTTGTTACAAATAAGGGAGTGAATTTCTTGCAGATGGAATCATGTTAGAAATCCTTTCAAGAGATGAAAGGAAGGATTACTTCGACATTGAATCTGATTCTTAGAGAACCTGAATGAAGTTATACAATTATTTGTGATGCATTTGGCATCATAATAGGTGTAGTACTGATGAAAGAGGATATATTCATTTCATATAGGTCATTCTAGTTGAGACCTCATTAGATTAATTAATAGACACATGACCTTGAGCTTGAAAAATCTATCCATGCCTTATGATGATAGTGATACTATCAAATTTCTGAGAACTTTGTGTTGTATATAGAACACAAGGTCCTCAAATATATCTTTATACATCATGAATTGAATCTTAGATAGTGAATATGTATTTAATACCTTATTTCATTTTACTTGGACCTTGCTTTTATGCTCGGAATGGACAATGTGGTAGCGAATTCAATGAGTTGACAAACTCAGGAACATGAAATACAAAAATCTAGTTGTGAGTTGAAATTTATGGACCTACATTATGGGATGCATGTAGAATTTCATGAGAGTCATGATCAGTATTATTTATCATACATGGGAGTAATCAGTTCACATCATAATACGGGGAATATCATGCAGTTTTTAGATCCTAAAGGCTTGTTTCTTCGGGAGAGTATTTCTGATGAAAACCCACCTTCAGATTGGTCTGTTTATAGAGACAAGATCCCTATGTATACATGGGCATGTCTGGGTTACTATATAGATAAGAGTGGAACTGATGTAAGGTTCCTACACTTCTCATAGTCAATTCATCCTGCAATCTCCATGATATATCATGATATGTGTTGCTAGTTTTGCTGTCTTTGGATGGACCATCAGATAATAGGTTTTATTACTAGGTGTTCCACCTATCAGTAGGTAAAGGTGGAGCACCAAAAATATACTATCTCATATAGTCGTTACTATTTATGTAATGGAAATGGGAGGACATGGAAATTTATTTTTAGTCGTCTTACTGAATACACCTCAATATAGATACGTGGTCTGGGTAGTCATGGATCGAATGATAGAGAAATCACACATTCATCCTCTCTTAGAGACTTTCTTAATTATAGATCTGGGAAGACTACTTTTCCATGCGATTATATGACTGCACAAGATCCCTCATACTACAATTTCATATAGGCACACTTATTTTACATTTATGTTTTGGTAGGGATTATAGAGAGCATTCATAATATAGCTACTTCTGAGATTATATTTTCACCATCAGACCACTGGCTAGTCGAAATAGATGATATAGGTGTTAAAGTAAATGCTTTGAGAATATGTCCTTGATTTCAGAGGTTCATGGGAGAAGCATATCTATTTCATTTAATTTTCCTATAATAATAACTTTTAGGTGATGATTCAAATGTCTCCTTTTGAATCCTTGTATGTTAGATCATTTTTTTCACCCCTCTACTGGTTAGAGGCTAGAGAGGTTGTTCTAATTGTCCCTTCACTCATACTGGAGACATTGGAGATGGTTTAAATGGTTAGGAAATGTGTGTCAACTACTCATTCTAGACATTAATCTTATGTCAAATATTGTAGATGGACTCCAGTGTTTGAGGTCAACGATCATGTTTTACTGCAGGTATCAGCTAGGCATTGGCATATATGGATATATAGGCACGTATGTCATTCTATTTGAGGTATTAGATAGAGTCATATTGGTAGCCAATCAGTTGTTATTAACCTTAGAGGTACCATTACATGAATGATAACTTCTAGGTTTCATAGACTTATCATTATCATGCCATCCTGTCTTATACTATTGATCCTAAGGAGGTTGAGTTGGATATTGATGCTTCATTTGAGAAATATCCAATATGCATCGTTGGCTGGAGCATGAAGGCTCTATTAGGTGATTCAATCAATTTAGTGTGGGTGTTATGGAATCTAAACCCTGTACAAGATGAGACATGGGAGTGGGATTCCTACCTATGGGCTTAGTGGCTGGAGGTTTTATAGGACATCATTTCACAACCCATGTAAGAGAACTCAGGGATGATTTCTTTTAATGGAGGAAGACTTGAAGAACATAGTTTTTTTCTATGAGGTATGGATCAATTAAAGTCATCAAAATAATTATATTATACATTTGATGGATGCATAATAAGGTCATATAATTTGAGGTGTCTGACGATTTTTTGATGTTCGGAACCCTGGCCGGTGGAAGAACCACTGCGCCACATAGTTACTAGAAACATTATGGCTCAAACAGCACAACTTATCTTAATAATGTGGATAGTTTTAGAAGTAAAAATAAGCGTGTAAAGTCTTATCTAACCATTCTCCTAGGGAAAAATTCACCTAAGGGTGGTCTACAAAATTTATCTGATCTATATACAAGTTTGGTGCATAGTTTCTCAAATCGTGCAGCCTAATCTTGAAGTCCCCTATTTCATCAAATTAGAGCTCCAAAACTCCCTTCAAGTTAGGTTCTTCAATTGTTTTACTATACAAACTCTAATTCGATATCCAATCAACCCATTGTATTCCTGTAGGTTTGATTTTTAGTTTGTAGTCTCAGTTCATCCATTGTCTTCCTCTCGATGAGACAGTTTTTATTTAAGATCATATTCTCTATTTTCAGGGTGTTCAACTATTATTGTATTTTATTATGATCCATGAAAAAATATTGGACGATACTATATGATGAGATTGTTATATGATTTAAGTAGGTGTTCTATGAATTTTCACTCAATGTCTCATCATTTTGAAAGTATCATCCTTCTTCACATTCAGTATCATCGGTTGTTTCTTATTAAATTCATATTCCATCAGTATAATTATTATTCCTATATTATAGATCCATTTTTATATATTCTATTCATTCAGTTGAATTTATAAACCTCAATGCCATTCACCCCAAGCATGATGTTCTCTCGATTATTCCATTAGTGTATTTTTTAAGACAATCTACGCTAATATTTAGTTGTGTTATGACTTGACCGTGATAAGGTAAGTGTTCTTATATAATTAATAGATTTTTAATTGTTAATAGACATAATAGGTATAGTTATGACTTAACCCTTCTATGTTATGTGTTCCAAATAAGTAATGATACTTTTAAATGATAAATGGAAAGTATATTTGTAGATATCACTTGGACTGGTTAACTATAATTTAATTTCTTATGGTTTTATTTCATCATTAGGCCTTTTCATGCATTTTAATGGTAAAAAATTGAACACAATAATTTAATATGGAATCATTGTAATAAATTGTTGGATTTCTTTATTGTAAATTTTCATACTAGTGAAAGACAATGGAATGTGATAGTTCACTTAGTAAATGGAATTTGTATTACATGGCCTTAAATAAAAAATGATAATTTTAAGGTTCCTATAACTTGGAACCTTTTTTTATTTATATGAATGGTCATTCATGAGACATCAAATTTACTATACACTAGGAAGAAGTTTGATATTGGAAGAATTTGAGGTTGAGCGTAGGATTTGAGGTCCAGAAATCACAACATATCCCATGTAATATGAATCAAACCACATATATTTCATAGATACATGGTATTGTTTTATATATTTCTAGCTAGTAAATGAGGGAATGGAACATCCACCAAGAATTCTTACATAGATCTAACTCTCATGTAAAGATAGGTGGTCTCACTAATAGACCAGACTAATTAGTTTGATAGTTTAAGTGTGGTGGATAATTTATAATAGTTCATAAAATTATGATACAATGATTCACGTGTTCTAAAATTTATATCCATATAGCTAGTACATTGAAACTGTAGTTTAATGTCTTACCAAAAGGACAAATCCCCCAATGTAAGGCATATATCGTGGGATAATCATAATATCAAATCAGAACATCTAATATCACGTGAATAGTTCTTGGTGTGAGTTTTATGATCCCATTATAAGATCACCTATATCACTTGATAGAGCATTTAAGTGGTGAGAACAAGTCCTATAGTTTAAAATCTTACAGATATGGCATATCATAATGATTATGTTCATGAAATTATAACATGCATGAAGTAGTTTAATTTCTTGTGAAGTGGATGTTATTCAATGTATATTTATTGTTAATGGTAAGTTTCATCTAGCATGTAGTGTGTATATATTATAGTGTGTGAAATTTTTTTACACACCATAACATTATATTTATAATATACTACCCAAATGAAACAATACAAGCTCATTTATATCTAATTTATTTACTCATATATGTTTGGGACTTATTCCCATACATGTCCCCTCTCATTACTATAAACAAAACATGTTCACTTCTAATCGGGTCATTATCTCATTATGTTAGTAAATATTATCTTTAAAAATAGAACATGCTCACTTCATAGATAGTACTATATAAAAGTTAAAATGAACTGATTATTGAAGCAGTATGATAAAATAAAAAATCTGTATACTAACCTACTGAAATGAGAGATCATGTACTATTTCTATCTAATGAATATTTTAAATGAGACAAGTGATTTTGTAAATGTTAACTTAAGAAACATTCCTGTTTAGTAGTGATCATGAACTGATTGATGAATAAGTATCCTACAACAATGCCATCTTCATAACAAACAGTATAAACTATTCAATTAATTTCCGATTTCTATTTTATATTGGAAACAGATTTTATTTACAGATTTAATGTTTAGGTATATAGATTTACATATTTAATGTTTATAATTTTCCATGTTTTATGGTTTTTAGGTATTCAGGTGTCCATGTTTTCTGGTTTTTTGGTTGGAGGTTAGTTATATTGATTAGAGTTATGAATGTTTTTTTAGTTATGCATTATTCAGATTTATAGATTAATGTTTACTGGTTTCCATGTTTTATGGTTTTTCTGTATGAAAGTTTTCTGGTTTTTTTCATTGGAATGTTTGTTGATATTATAGGTATGCATGTATTTTTAGGTATTCATTATATAGGTTTCCATGTTGGTGCATATAATTATTTTCTGGTTTTTTTCCTATTTAACTTTTTTTATGGAGTTGTTTTTTTATCCTGAAACTTCAAATTATAGCTAGCGTCCCCTGTATTCAAGATATGGTGTGTCCACAAGTTTTCATCTTGGGTTGTAATTATGTTTCTACTTTTATGATAGTGTTATTTAACATTTTTATTATCAATTTCAATCAACATCCCTTACTAGAGGTCTATATATTCTGGGTACAACTGTGCATGCCAAAATTTTCTGGGGGTTTTTTTCATGAAACCAAATCATATATCCACGGTTTTAAACCTTTTCTTTATATCTATTTCCACAATTTAAAACTATGGTTGCATGTCTAAAGCCACATTTTATAATTTTAGATGTAATTTTCAATTGAATTAGTTATATCCATGGTATAAAACTATGGCTATTTTCATGGCCCTATAGCTAGATCAATAGGATCAACAGTTCCCCAAACTATAGTTATTACAAATATCCATTGTTTTAGGGCATATAGACACAGTTTTGAACCATATATATAGCCATAATTTCTAGTAGTGATATAAATATAATAATAAAATATATTTAAATTTTATAAATTTTCTTACCCATATCTCATCCCATGCATTCAAATTATTTTGATTATTTATAGGCCTCATTGAGACTGGTTGAACTAGAATGATATCACTATACATGGATAACATTTCCATGAAACGCCTAAATTTTCTATCATTTTTTCTTATAATTTAGTTACCCTCATTGTAATATACAATGGTTTTGGTTTAACGGTTCCCATATTCATGCATATGGATGCACCCACATTTTCAAATAGATGATCTCATTAAATAAGGTAAAAGAAAAAAGTAGAATCAACACACATTATAATTGAAAAATAATGATGTCATATGATTTAATGCACTTTTTAAAAAACTTGATCCAGTCTTATTATTAGGCTCTGATAGACCGGTTGGATATTCTATATCAGTTTCCTATGAAATATTTCTTATTCCAATGCAATCTCTATCTCATCTACATTTTTTTGAGTAGAAGTTGACGAAGCATGATTATTAGATCATTGATGGATAAGAGTAAGAAAAGGATGTGGAAAAAGCATTGATAGATAATGATATAGGGGATGAGGATACAACATAAGATATAGAAATAGTACATGAGATTTGGAGATTAAACAACTTGACGATGGATGGATAGGTGAGAAAATCCCAAAAGACTCATGTGGAGGACAGAAAAGTGTGGTAGATGGGATGTCTACTGGTGGTCCTAGTTGTGAATGGGTAAAATAGATGCTTAGTGTTTCTCTAGTAGCACCACCACTTTATTGTCCATATAGTTAACCCCTATTAGTAGGCTCAATAGAGTTCAACTAAATTTCAAATGAATATCCCTAAAATAAATTTTATAAATAATAAGATAATAATATTAAACGTAACGTGGAAGAAAATTATTACAATTATTATACTCACTAGGGGAACTGGATGAGACAGTTTTAGGTCGTGTAATCATTGATCATTTTCAAACAATATCATCCATTAAAATTATTCAGTATAATTCATATAATAGTTAAATTATGAAATTTACATTTTAAAAATATTAAATATAATGTAAACCAATTAGATGTCAAAAAAGACATTAATGATAATATAAAAGTCTATTGTATATACCTAGTTTAATATAGTTTTAAAAACTCAATTTAATCCATTTATAAAAATACTGTTTTAAAATATTATTAAATTACATTTTTAAAAGTTTTTATTTAGTAACATGTTTTATAAACTATTATTTAAGTCATTTTTTATCATTTTATATTTCAAATTAAACACTGTTTTAACTAAAATAAATCTTATTAAATGGAATTAAAGAAAAAAAAACTAAAACAATCATACCATTAAAAAATAAAAACAACTTATAGTAATTATAATAGAACATTAAAAAAACCAACATCAAGTAAAACATAATGAACTAAGAATATTTATAGTTTCTTAAATATATTACCCACCACAACCTCATGTTCAACATTAATTCTAATAATTTTAGAATTTGAGTTATCAAATGTAATATTTTGGTCCTCACTAATGGAGGCATCAATGCAAATGATTTCATCCCCATGACCATCATAAAATATCTTGGGATTGCTTCAATAATGACACAGTAATCAGTTCTCGGATGATATTTCACATAAAACACTTGTTTCTTCATTGTTGAAAAATATATAGTTCATCAGTATCCATAGAGATAGTTATTTCAATAACTCTAAATCAATAGTCATAAATAAATTTATCATATCAATTCATTGAATCAAACCATTTTTATCATAGTAAAATGACCATGAGAGAAGTAATCTAATAACATTATTTTCTCAAAAAATCCATAATAAGACTCAATTTATTATCAAGGACTACTATATGAGTTAATTCATATTAGTATATTATTGGAGTTAACAAAAAACCATTTGGTTGAGTTCTAATGTTGACCACTTGATCAGTTGTACCAAATTTCTACCCATATATTATTAATGATGTTCATTCCTGAAATGAATAATTGAGTCAAAAATACAACGTTATTAAATATAGATAGTCTGAGTCAAAAGTTAAACTCAAAAGATAAAATAAATATAAATAATGAAATTAAATGAATATTTACATTTTATGTTGATTAATATAATGGCACAAACATAGATTTCAACCATGTAGGAAAATATTTGCTAGGAAAATTCAAACTCATTCTCAAAGAAAAAAAATGAACTCTGATTATAATTTTATTATGTTCCCCATATTAAATGATAAAAAAATTAATATATATGTGAAATTGTGTGGTATGATATGACATATGCATATTCAAATTTCATACTATCGAATTTGGTTCCCTATAACAATCTTATTTGTAATTTATGATAATATGTATTCATAGTTTTGAATATTAATAAATAACTTGTCACATTATTATTATTATTATTCATAAAATTGTACATGATAATGTGTTATGTGTAGTTGTCATGCTAAAATGTCATAGTATTTCCCCACTAAGATGAGAACACAAAAGTGCTACAACTCTATTCTTGAATAAATTTTCTATAGATGGACGATATCATTTTAGTGACACAAATGATATAGTCTATTAGGGGTATAATATCATTGGACTTTGAGGTACCTTCTCATGGTGCATGCACATGGTAATATCCAGTAGGATATTACGAGAATGAGACCTGCCAATAGGAAATCCACATTTATATGTGTCATTTTATATTCCTTTTTTTGGATGTGTGTATTTTACCATATACATTATGATTATTATTAAAGTGTATTATGATTCACTTAATATGATGTATTGCTGAAAATCATGATGATTGATGTTTGCGGTGAGGTATGATACATTGGGTACATCATGATTAATATTCAATTAATAAATAATGCGAGAAAGGATTCATCTCTTCTATTATTTAATGGAAGTAGATATCTCATACCTTTGATGAAATTGATATAGACTAAATAAATCCATGGCCATGGTGTTCTTTAGGAAAGTTCAATTTTCAAGAACTCAAAGAAGGATACATCGAGCACCTTGGTTGACAGCACCATCGTGAAACCTTATTTAAATATCATTAATTGATTTACACATTTTTGATTTTGTTTTTCAATTCATGTTTAATAATTATTTTAATTTTAACTGTTTGATATTATTCTTACTCCTTCATTTCTCATGGATTTAATCAATATGATTAATTTTATGAATGAAATAAAATAGAGGAATTGATCTGATGGTTCCATGGATTATGGCCGGATAACACAAGAGTACAACCATATAATCAACATTACAAACCATGTACTTGTTTTTAATGCATCATAAATTAATTCAGAAATTAGTTTAAAGTGTTTGCATTTATTACATGCAGTATAGTTAATTCTTAAACCATGTGTCGACCGGGTTAGCCTAGTTCATGGTCAACTAATATAAACATTGTGAAGCCCGTGTACATGGAATTTAGTCCCTTTGAGTCACAGATGGGCCATATATTAGCAAACACGACATACCATTCTAGTGACAGTGTAACTCAGAGACTAAACATCATGTGTTTACTCAAACATGTCGTGTACTCCAATTTTTTCATGGAAGGGTACACATGTCAATTCACTAGTTGTGTTCTTCAAATATATTGTGAGAGACATACAATCCATGTAGCTCCATGTATACACTATGTACTTATATAAAATTGCATAGACATAAAATTTATTTATTATACTATGTAAACATTGAGACATGTGCTTGTGGGTGGCTATTAAGTTGATAGGAAATTCCATGTGAAGTGTTATAATATATATACATATATATATTTAATTAATATCATCATAATGTTCAGATCTACATATCAGATATAATCCACATTACAAGTTATTAATCTATGTGCATTGAACCATAACACGTGACTGAAAAATAATGTAATTCGTGGAATCATTAGTAATGTACACATCATGAAAGTACTTGATAAGTATTGTATTTCATATGTCACTTGTGTAAACAATATATATGTATAATACATGTTGTGTAGAATTGGATAGGAATTCACCCTATTTTCTCCAATGCACAGCTATATACATAGTAAATTTTAAATAAATTTATTTAATTTGTTTAAAATTATGATGGATGTGATTCTCAAGGAAATTAGAATGATAATGAAGATAAAATAATTGTTCAATTAAAGATAATAATTAATTTATTTGAGCAATATTTATCTTAAATAAGAGTGATTAAAAATTGAATACTATATTTATTAAATGTGTAATTATTTTCATTCATATGGGTGATAATGATCATATACCCTTCCTCTGTATGTGGCTAGTTTAATTTAATTTTTTATTAAATTAATATGTGGTTATGTGTTCCTTCTCTCCACTTATTATGTAAGGGAGTGCATGGCCATGGTTTTTTATTTAAACCCATTTATCCTCAAATACATGTGAGTAATATAATTTATAATGGATGAATCTCCCATTCTAGTGGAGGCGGTTCAAGTTTGGATCTAAGAAAAAACCTATCCAAGAGATATACATTGGCAGATATGAGTAATGTTGTAAAAATACCTTAATTTGTTCAAGGTTTTCCCCCTAAGTGAATGATTATTTTACCAAAATCTATATAATCTAACCTATTGTAAAAGATCATTATCACACTGCTTTATTATTTTATTTCATTCATGATTCATGGTTATTTAATTAGGGATGTTTTGTCTTGGTCATAAGAATTAACGAATTCACAATCATGATTGATCGAACTAAAATAAATTTTCTTATGTTTAAATATTATCTATGATTTGGTTAATCACTTATATAAATCCACTTAATAATAAAATTCATCTGATAAAGATAATAATTGTAAATTTATGCATAAAATGATAAAATCCCACAATTATATATATTATGTTGGTATAACCTTTAACTACTACAGTTAAAATCAAAAAATAGTTCAAAGTGTACCCCCATCCAATGTTGCAGTAATTTAAATTATTTTGGAATTATATCTTGAAGTTTTAGGATGACTTACCATAGTTCAAATCAATGGTTGACTTACAAAGAAGAACTTGTTATAACTAAGAGGAAAATGTTGAGGAAATAAAATATAAGGATTTTAGGATTGGGGAGTCTACTCAACAGATCAATGAATTGTTGGTTAATGTAGTTATCATTTGGAATGCCTACCTAAAACCACTAAAGTTTGTTGGCCATCAAATGTTGTGGTAATTAGAAGGGGAATATGGATCCATTCCACTTGAATGTCTCAGCAATGGGATATTCTGAAGCTATAGGTGAGGGCTATTTAGCTTCGATAAAATAGTTGGAGATTAATAGATATAATATATACATATTTTTCTAAATATTATTAGATAATTTTATACAATAATACTTATTTTATTTTGTAGAAAACATTAAATTGATACCAAAAATATCATTTTTATGCATACATGAGAAGGTAAATCTTCTCACCAGCACAAATTTACAAGAATGGAAAAGGTATATATATGTTATGCTTCTCCATGAAAGAAACTTATATATGTCGATAAGACATTTTCCTAATGTTCTTAGAAATGAGGTTGGTGATAATGATATAAAACGTTTTGAGAAATATTTGAATGATTCCACAAACATTCAAAGTTTTATTCTATCATCCATGTGCAATGAAGTTTTGAAGTAACATGAGGACATGGACACGTATTAGATGATGTATCACCATTGGGATCTTTATCAATATAAGGCTAGACAAAAGTTGTATGATATCGATGACTTGTTAAACAAAAGCATGGAGAGTCTGCACCAGCAGGTCCTCATGTTGTAAGGATTATTAGCTAAATTGAATGCTTAGATCTATTAGGGATTAAATTCCCAGGTGACTTTCATACAGATCTCATACGTTCATCACATTCATAGACATTATAAGTTTTTATTGGTAATTACAATATGATAAAGAATGAGATTAATATTTTTGAACATCATACTTTGATTCTTTATGTGGATAAGGACATGAGGCATGATAACCCCACAATCCATATGGTGAATAATAAAAGTAAGAACAAGGAAAAGGGACCCAAGACTCGTAATAAGTCTAAAGCTCCTGAGAATCCTCCTACCAAAAAGTGGAATATATGGAGATAGGGAGAAAAGTAGGAAGTATGTTTTTCATGTGGAAAATCAGCCCATTGGAAGAGGAACATCACCCAGATGTAATGGGAAGCTAATGTTTCATTTGTTATCGAGTGTAATCTTTCAATATAAAAAATTAGTTATTAGATACATCATGCAGGGCTCACATTATTATTCAAATGTAGGAACCATGTAAATTATGAAAGGCGTCTATAGAATATGTTGATATAAGAGCTTGGAATTGTGTAAGACTGCCTACTACAGACATGGGTGACTAACACCTTTCATTTCATATGGGAATGATTTTGGTTTTGAAATATTTTATTAGGTACATAATGTTACCAAAAACATAATTTCATGATCATTATTAGATACAAATGGGATTATTTAATGTTTAGAAATAAATGATTTTTCCTCTATAAATAAAACATATTTTATTGTATGTCACATTTAAATAATATTTATATGAAATAAATTACAAAAAAAATGTTTTTTAAATCAATAATGAATCATCTTCACACGACTCATATGACACCCAACTATGGAATCACCGTCATGGTCATGTAATTGAGAAGTGTATGACAAATATCTACCAAGATAGTTATTTAGACTCTTTTGATGTAAAACAACATGAAATATTTCATGCTTATTTACATTAAAAAAATTCCTGAAATGACATTTGGGGGATAGGGTGACAGGGCCACATAAATTCTATGATTGGAACACACTAATGTGTGTTGACCATTTTCAGTGGAAGCTTGAGGGGGATATTCTTACTTAACAACTTTTACTCATGAACTGAGTAGATACTGATATGACTACTTGATGAAGTATAAGTTATATTCCTTTGATAAATTCATGGAATTCAAGAATTAAGTATATAATAAACATGGTAAAGAGATAAAAAAGATTTGATTGGGTCGTGATGGTGAATATCTTAAACAAGAGTTTATCAAATTTCTATGAGATTTTTAGATTCTATCTCATCTCACTCCACCTTACACGCCATATTGTAATGGTGTTACTGAAAGGAGGAATCATGAGTTATTATACATGCTAGGTTTGATAATTATTCACATATATCTTCCATTATTATTTTTGGGATATGTAGTAAAAAAGAAGACATACACTTTAATCCAAGTTCAAACTAAACATGAATATATAATTCCCTTCGAGTTATAGAGTGTAATGAAACTCGTTTTGTCCTATACACATGTATGGGGCTCTGAGAAATTTGTTAAGGACTTCTCCTTCAACAAACAAGCACCCTGGGGCACAAAGTGGATATTTATTGGGAATCCTAAGGAAACACATGGATACTACCTTTACATGAACTTATATCTGAAATTAATTGTTTTCATACAATTAATATTTCTATATATTGACAAATTCTTCATTAAAGGATAGTGGGAGAATGATTTAATATGATGCTGTTGACTCTCAAAATATATTGGAGTTGTTATAGGAATAGGTTACATAAGACCTCGTAGAAGAAGTGGTTACTGAAAACCATGTACTATATGGGAGTGCAAGAGAGGTAAGAGAACCAGAAAGATATGGTTTTATAGTCATCAAAGATTCTTACTCATTGTGGGTTGACAATGATGAACCTCTCACCTATAAAAATGTTTTAGAGAGCTTTGAAGCAACAAAATGGAAGAAACCATGAATTCTAAAATGGGTTCCATGTATCATAAACAAATTTGTGTTCATTTTATGTGTTAGTTTATGTAAAGCAAGTTTGATGAAAATGGCCATTCAAGAGGAAAATGGACATGGAAGGTAAAGTAAATAACTATAAAGCAAGGATAGTGAATAAAGGGTTTAAACAACTTCAAGTAATTGACTACGATGAAACCTTCTTAATAATTTCCCTATTTAAATCCATTATATTTCTACCTTCTATATCTACTTACCATGACTATGATATTTGGTAGATGAATGTCAAAATAAAATTCTTAATGGGAACCTTTAAGAAGATGTATATATGACACAACCAGTAGGGTTTGTGACTCTGGGTTATTTAAAAAGGAATTCTAATTTTTATAGATCCATTTATTGATTGAAGAAAATGTCAAGGTCATAGAAAATTAAATTTGATGAATCCATTAAATAATATGATTTTATCAATAATGAATACGAGCCATGTTTTTACAAGAATTTTAGTTGGAAATCAATTGTTTTCCTAGTAGTATATGTTGATGACATATTACTTATTGGATATGATATACCAGTAAAATAGTCTATTAAAGACTGGTTAAACATGTGTTTATCTATGAAGGACTTAGGTGAATCAACCTATATTCTAGGGATCAGTATAATTTATTATATATCCAACATGTTTCTTAGACTATGTCAAATTAAATATGTTGACCAGATACTAGAGATATTTACTATGGAAAAATCCAAGAAGGGATTGGTTTTAGTTTCATATCGTTTACATCTTTTTAATAAAATGTGTCCACAAACATAAAAAGATTAATATTGAATGAGTAAGATCTCATACACTTCAGTGATAGGATCAATCATGTATGCCATGTTTTTCACTAGACATAATGTCGACAATGCATTGACCATGGTAGGGAGATATCAAATAGATCCAAGAGAAAAACATTGTTCTTCAGTTAAGGATATCCATAAGTATATAAGAAGGACTAAAGATGTGTTCTTGATGTATGGAAGAGATGAGGATTTGGCCATCATGGGTTATACTGATGCTAGTTTTTAGATAGATTATAATGATTTCAAGTCATGGTTAGGATATGTATGTTGTCTCAAAAGAGAAGATATGAGTTGGAAGAGTTCAAAGAAGCTAGTGGTTTTTGATTCTATAGAAGATTCTTGAGTATATAGTGGATTCTAATGAAACCTAGGAAGCCATTTTGATTTTTAACACTATTCAGGCTCTTGATATGTTACATAGAAGTAAAGACCATATCTTATTATATTGTGATAATACTATAGCAGTGTCTCTTATAAAAGATTCTGGGTCACACCAAAAAATAATTAATATACTATGGATGTATAACCTCTTGAAGATTTTTATTAAATGTGTGAAGTTTTATTAAGAAGAGTACCCACAAAAGAGAATGTTATGGAACCCTTGACCAAAGTACTATCTCTGTAGAAGCATGAGTATCATGTGCGAGCTAGTGAATTGAAGGTTGTTAACAATTGTCTCTAGTGTTAGTGAGAGTCTTGTGGAGTTGGTTCCCTAGAACAAACTACTTTGTACTTTATGATGACATGTATTAATAGTTTTTAATATTAACAGAATACTTATCACATCACGATGGTTATTATGGATAACATAGTATGTGATTCTGTACTAAGTGTATTTGTCTCACTAAAAGGTCATATCGGTTCCCCACTATGATGAGAACCTGAAAGTGCTACGACGCTATTCTTGAATAAATTTTCTATAGCTAGATGATGTCTTCTTAGGGTAAAAAATAAAACATCCTATCAAGGGTGTAGACTTTTAGGACATTGAGTCACCATATAATGGGGACATTTCTTGGTAATATCCACTAGTATATTATGTGAACGAGAACCACCAGTAGGAAATCCGCATTTATATGATTCATTAGATGATCTTATCTATACATGCATGTATTGGTCCATAAACTTTAATATTATTATTAATTAGTATTATGAGTCATGTACTTTGATATATTTATGAAAACTGTGACAACATATGTTCGTTATGAGGTAGGATATGTTGGGTGTGTCATGTGTAATATCACATTAATGAAATATGAATGAATGTATTTTCCACTCATATATTTAATAGAGGTAGATATCTTAGGCCATTTTATAGTAATAATACAAACTAAATTAATTTTTATTTCCATGGAATTCTATAGGCAAGTTAAATTTTTGAGAAGTCAATGAAAAAGACATCGGGCACATAGGTTGAAAGTACCAACTTGAAACCAGATTGATTTGAAATATCGTGATAAATGGATTATATTACACTATAAGTATTCGTAAGAGGTATCATGTCATTGCCATGTTAACTAGTTCTATATAGGTGTCTTGTTTTGTAGCTAGATGCTATCATTGGACATTATATTGTTTCTCGTAATGTCACTGAGAAAGAGACCTTGAGGGTCATACACAAAGTGTATCCAGAATTTCAATTAAATAATATATTATTATTTATAATTTAACAAGTAGAATAAAAATTATTCCCGCATTTGGTTTAATAAATAATCATGTTTTTTATCTCATATATTCCATAACCTGTTATTTGAGAGAATATAATATCAACATAATATTTAGTAACTGTTTATTTTCTCTTTAGGGAATATAATATTTATTTATTTATTGATGAATAATGCAGTGGTATTTATTTAATAGATAAATATTCATTATTCAATGCCCAATAAATATTATGGGGGGAATGTTGGACTAATATTTAAAGCCTGGTGAGAAATAATAAATATTGTATGTTGTTTTATGAAATTAAACTTAATTTAATTAAGATATTTAGTACATATAAAGAAATAATAATAATATTATCAGTATTTGGCATGGGGTTCGGCAGGGATTAAATAAATAATAAATGTATCTTGTGAAATTATTATTTTAAACCTACTCATATATAAACCTAATAATATATATTTTCTTATATAGCCAATTCATATGTTTGGTTGTGCAAAGTGGATTTAGAGAATCCCCTCAAGCCCTTCAGGTATCCCATATAAAAAACGCTTCCATGAATGGAGAGATATCATCCTACACATTCAATTCTAAATTCAAGAGTGATCAAGGAGAATTATTTGGAAGTAGTTTTTATAGAGATCAAAGGCGGATGATGCCCATGATAGGATCATCCATGATAGAACCCAGAGATTCCTATAGTGACATTCGAATATTTTAGGAACACATGTGGATCAATGAGAGAGGGAATATTTTTTGATTCCTACAATTGTAATAACTATACAACAAATTTTGGTTGTCATATTCATAAATGAAGAAGGAATTCCAAGAAGGTGATTCTTGAATTAATTAAATTAATTATAAATAATATGGGATTATCTTACCTCTGGTTCCAGTGATATTTCCATTGTGAGTTTTATTTAATTCAATTCCATTGTTAACAAAATTTATCATCATGTAGATCTCATATTGATCATAAAATGTGAAAATCAGAAAAGATAGGCACAACCCCTCACATGCTTCCTCTGCACTTAGAACCATCACATACATGATATAGTTATCGAATAATCCATAGTTAAATATGATGTGTGTTATTTCATATCTCACTCTTTAAGGCACAATGTATTCGATGTATATCACAGAAGAATTCCTCAATTTATAGGGAATAGATGTAAATGAGGGATCAATTTGACTCATACTACTCATCTTTATTTCTCATCGGTCAATTACGTCTTGTGATCACATCATACAAATACATTTAACAAATAACCATACATTCTTAATCCTGATAACATCTCACAATGGGACCTTTAAGATGATTCTTATTCTGAACAAAAGAAATCATAATGCACATATTTATTTTAGTCGAATACATCCACTAAAAATCAATGTGTCCCACAATAAGTATTTTAGTTTGAATATGGAACTTTAGATGCATCATGTAATTGAAAAGTTATGGATTAAATTTTTTCACTAAATCACACAAAATTGATGGTGCCTCTTCCTATGATTTTATCAAGAACGACTTGTGTAACATTTTAGAATAAGTGATATATAAAAATTTCACAATCGGGTCACCATTATCCATATATTTTTAGATACTAAATGAAGGATTAATATTGTAAAAAATTCATGAAGAAGGATTATATAATCATGAATTTTTAGAGTGTTTAGTTTCAACTGTTTTCTATTAACGTATCTAGATACATGGCATGAATATCCATAAGGAACTTTTATATTCTACCATAATTCTAGAAATTGATTTTCCTCTGATTTTTTCATCTCATAGAATCATAGGGACCTTTCAATTTATTTTCTCTAATACAAATATGATACTGTTCTAGTCAAATATGCTAATCCAACAAGTCACAATGAGATAGTAAGTCATCTTTGGTATTCACCATGATATTTAGATGAATTGAAAGTATAATTTCACATAAACAATTTTAAATGTGAATTGCATATAATAAATGATGTATTATATTGGTAAAACAATATTTCAACTAAAAAATATACTTTTATTTTTCTAATTGTAGGTGGATTCAGTGCCTACATTCTTCATCTTTCTATATTTTATCTGACCATTCCCTAATAAGTAATTTAAATCTTTTAATTCATTAATATCAAACATTTCTATCATATGTTGAGGTGGATTATTATTGTCAATTGTATTAAAAAACCATCGATGATTCATTCTATATAGATGATCCATTGCCATGTATTGTCAGTGCCCCAATGAAATTAATACAATGATACTATTTAAGTCTTCTAGATAAATTATTATTCATACAAATAAGAAAAGATAATTTTCCCTCGGTTATCTAAACATACATCACAACATATGTAAGGTAATAATTGATAGTCCATTGAAGTGTAGCATGCATTTGAAATATATTTTTCAAAGATGCATCAAATGTGCACACACCCACATCTTGAAGAAACATCAACTCTGTTATTATAGGATCCAAGTAGAAATCTATATCATTATCTGATATGTATATGGTCAATAAATTGATTGTTTTTTCATACACATCTATAGACAAAGATTATAAACGTGAATAAAACTTGAAATGTTCTATGAGAAGTAAGCTTCTGAAAAAGTTGATTAAAACCATCATAAGACAAACCCATCTTATTATTACACACCTCACCTAAAAAATAATGATTCCATTCATCAAATTCTCACCATGCTAATACATCTACAGAATAAAAAACTCATCATTATCTTTAATTATCTTATTATCATGGCATCACATATTTGTTAAGACTTCAGCGGACATGAATTGATTTTGAAGCCTTGGAATCAATATAAAGTACAACATGACATTAAGTTGAACATGATATATTTTTCCATATATATTTGTATTCTATCAAGAAATACCACATTATTTATATTAATTTAGGCCTCCTTCTACAATATTTTAGATAAGAATAAATTTTAATTGTAAAAAATCCAAGATGGTTAATTAACTTTTATCCTATGCAGATTTTAGAGAATATTTACAGTATCAGGAATTAATTCCTTAAAAAGAGTGAAAATATAATCAGTGGAGGTATTATAAATTCTATAAGTGGTTTTCCATGATATATTCACATTAAATATTCTAATTTTGTTATTTAAGCACATTAATTATAAACATGAGTCCTATCATCATTTGTTAACTTTTTGACTCTCTTGACAAAAATCATTTCTATTATTTTACTCATGTGTATTAATATCACTATCTTCTTAAATTGTAATACTATATTTATTATGATGATGAAAAAATAGAAACTGATCAGATATCAAATTATCCACATCAATCCTTTCATTTCATTCATGAATAATAGAATATTCTATCATCTACCCATTGTGATACCAAACACAGTAGTTTGTTTGAAATACCATATCTGTTAAATGGTATCTAACTTCTTCTAAACAAAACCAAGGTCTTTAAAAACAATTATAACATAGTAAATTTATAAGACCTCTATTCGAAGCATTTCTAAATGAAAAATCTAAAAAAAAAAAATTCCTTTGAAACTCGATTGAGATTTGATCAGTATGATATTTCCAACATTTAATCCTTTATAATATAGGAAAGGAGTTATATTAATATAAAAATAGTAAAAAATGAATACAAAATTCATTATAACAAATATTATATTGAATAAATAGAGTAAAAAATAGATAATACATAAAATTAGATTTTGTAGCAGTAGCGAGTGAATATTTAATGAACTTTTATTAATAAGAAAAATGAATATTATTGAATTTTAAAACATGATTAATTTAAATTAATTATAAAAAAATTTAATCTTTAAAATATTAAAATAAAACATTGCAATTTATAATTTTTTAACCCCTTAATATATTAACAAAATAATAAAATAAATAGAATAGTTAATTAAATGATTAATATATATACCTGGTTTAAAATAATAGCTTGACATTTAATAAAATAGTGTTTAGGACATAATTTTTTTCTCCCCACTTGTCTAACCTATGAATTTTATCCTCACTTATACATTCACATAACAATGCCCCACCCAACAAGAAAACTCATCTCATTGATACATTTTATTCTGTGAAACATTCATAATATAATCAAAAAATAATTTACGCTCACATTTATACAGAACTTATCCAATAATATAATTCAACTGCCAATTTTAATATGATAATCATCAATTAATACTATTTATTATACAAAAAAGGAACAAGAGAGATGAAATATGTGATAATTGATGCATAAAAGTAACAAAACAAAGTATAAAACCTAAAATAGGTAATAACTATAAAATAACCTAAAAAAATATATATGTATTTTTGTAGCATTTATTTTTTAAAACAAATTCCTTGTTTTAAATTTGACATAAATACAATTAAATACATATACCTTTAACATGGAAAATATTTACACAAAAATAATAATAATGCCTCACCGAAAATCAAAACTCTTGTCTTTAATAAATATGTTTTTATCAAGGAAGAATTCATAATAGAACCAAGAAATTATTTAGTATCACATTTCTAAAAAAGTTCCAACAAGATAATCCAATTATCAATTTTAATATAAAAGACATCAAACCATACTAGTATTTATGTAGAGAAAGAATAAGTGATGACATATGATATAATCAATGCATACTATAAATAGCCCAAATATAGTTTAAGACATGGAATATAAAACATATAATACATAATATTTGATTGAAATTAGTTATATGGAAATTTTTACATTCAATTATGAAAATGAAATAATTAAATGAAGAACTTCCTAACCCTCTAACTGATTTGCAAAATAAAAAAAATTAATAATTATATTCATAATAAGATAATATATGATACACAAAAAGTAACTTTAGGTTGTATTTATTTAAATTATAAAATAATTAAATAATATATATATATATATCAATTAAAATCACATTTATTATACTATGATATAAAAAATATAATCTAAATGGGCCTTTGTTCAATGAATCTGAATGAATTGTGAGCTAACAGGATCTCAGATAAGTTTTGATATGTAGATAATCATGAAAATTAATTTTGATGGAAGATATGATATATTTTTAACTCACAAATTTTATGTTAAATAATAGTTGAATTAAAAAATGGAATAATTAGGGGAGATCTTCAGGGAAGAAGAGAGGGGAGGTTGTCACTTGGGTAGGGAGAATTTGGAATCCTAGGGGGTGTGGATGGTCATGGATATTATTAATTCTCCATATATAAATTGTTTTTATAAACCATTGGTATATATTTATGGATTTAACTCTATACCAATGGTTCTATAAAACCATTCGTATAGTGGTGTGGGTATATCCTTAAATTTTAGTAGTGCTTTTATCAGGTAAACCACTTTTCATCACATTTTAACATTTAATTTTAAATTAAATTATTCCACAACAATAAAATTAATTTAATGAAATAGATTTCATTTTTTTAATTATAATAATTAATATTAGGTATTAAAGGAAACATAACATTTGGTCTTAATTAATACTAAAAACTATAAAATTTTGTTACCACTCTCAAAGTTATAATATGTTTATTGGCGGTTAAACATAAAACAAAAGGGTTTAAATTACATTTAAAATTATATAAATTCTAATTCTTTCCTATATTTAAAACATATATCATATAATATTTGTAAATGGTTCATTTTTGTTCCATTTTCCTTGGGATATACAATAATATATATTAAGATTTTAAAAATTCCAAGTGTGTCCTCTCCCCTAATTATAAATGGAAATCCCCTCTCCACTTTCTCCAAACTCAAAAAAGAATTTTTTTTCATCCAAGATATAAAAAATACCTCCCCTAAATCCATTAAAACATTATATAGGCCCTATCATGATTATAAAACACACCATGGAAATATTTAGGTATTCGCCTAAAGAGGTTGTCCGATTATGTGGTATGGTTCTAAAGAGATCATTTTTTATTTCTTCTTCTAAGTATTTAAAATATTATTCAAATATGATGAAATAATAACACCATTATATTACATACACTTATATGTTGTTACATTAATTTCATAAACTATATCTTTCTCCACATTTATCAAATGGGAAATGAAACCATCATTTGTACGTTCAGTGGACTACATCCTCGTAAATCAATGTGATTCATTTTCCATCACCACTTATCACTACTTGTTATATTAAAGGTATATCTATATATATATTATTAATGAAATATTTATTAGTCTTCAATGATTTTATATCAGATATTTTCTTACCTTTCTATCCCCAAAAAATGATTACATTGTTCATTTGTATGTGTGGATTACCACCTAAGAAGAAGTGTTGTGATTCATTTTTCTTAAATGTATCACATGGATGATATATATATATATATATGTGTATATCAATATATAATATGATTTTTATTGTTTAATAATAACTCTAGAAATATTAATTAATAATATCCTCATTACCCTCATGTTCTTTGAAAATAAAAATGTTACTCATCCGTGTGTACAACCTACTTCCTCCATGGTTGTATTCTAATTCACATTTCTTTACAAAATTTCTTGTATGGTTTTAAAAGTATTATTAATGAATAAAAATTATAAATATTTCATTATTATTATTATTCAATATATGATGGAATAATTAACTATTTGACCACTGTCAATATATCAAAGCCATTTAGATATATAAGATGAATGATCTCAAGACAACCAACGAGGACATAATAAAGTAATTAATTATAACATGGATATAAGTGATAAAAAAGGAATAATAAACTACTATTTTTTAATGATCTAAATATATAACATTATTTTATTATTTAAGAATATAATGGATGTATGAGACAAGTTATAATCTAGGTAAGAGATTTGTCATTTCAATTTTCTTTCATTTGGAATTATGTAATTTTCTCTACCTTATGTATATATTTAACAAATTTTTTATTAAATTTTTTCTAAGAATCAAAATCGTGTTATGTTCTTAAACATTATTTTGTTTAAAAAATTATGAATGTATTAAGTGAAACATTATCTAAAAAACATTCTTTTAAATTTTTTAAAGATTTAATTTACAAAGATTTTTTTCCTTATCAATCATATTAAAATTATTTCATGAATGTATTTATATGGATATAAATGAATAATACAAAAGAGACAAAGTGAAATGTTCTATTTTAATGTGTATTATTTTGAAATAGATCCCCCAAATATATCATTGTTATTTGATTTTTAGATTTCATTATAATAAAGTATGTTTTATTCAAATAATAACATTACATATCCTTGATCTGTGTATTTTAGTTTTGGAAAATGGGTTTTAAAATATAAATGATATATCAATATTATAAAATGTTTTGGTTATTGGTTTAAAAGGGTATTTTTTATGATTTTTATTGTTTGAATGATATATTTTCTGTGTTTCATGCATTTTAGGGTCCTTTTACATTGTTTAGGATAATGTATCTCATTATATATCTTCAATTCATTGGGTAATTATTACGGTCTCCCTTGAATTATTTTTTAAGTCAGCCATAATGGTTATTCAATTTATAAGGATTCTTATAATGGTTCTGTTATGATGATTTCCCAAGTAACCTACATTATTTGTTTATGATTTATAATGAGTATCATTGAAATATTTTGTTTTTAAAAGTTATGATAATTATCTTTTTCTTAAGAGTAAATATTAATCCCCTTTTTAAAAAAAGTTATGTTTTAATAAAATATTTTTCATTGGTTCTCATGCTTTCTAAGAAACCTTCATGATTAGCATTTTCATTTTATGTTTTCTTATAATTGTAATATGAAATACGTTGGGAAGTAAATTTTCTATCATCTGTTAGTAAACAATTATTTTATATCAAATTATATTATGTTAAATTAAAACCCCCTTTTATGTTCTTATGGTTTTGAAATGGACTAACCAGTATCTTTATTCTTGTCTATATGTTCCTTATTGTGATTTTTTATCATCTAATGTTTTAGAAAAACGCACTGGGTTTATGGGTGATTAGGAATAATGATGAAGTCATTTTTACAACCATGGATATTTTTCAGGAAAAGAAAACATACAAACAATGTATTGTTTTTTAGGATAAATAGATACTAAGAGGAAGTGTCTAACTACAAATTATTGGGTTCGTTATATAAGATATGTGAAGTAATTATCTATATCTATAAACTAGAAAAGATCATTGGGGTGAAAGATAATGAATTCTTGTTTAAAAATGAAAAAATGGGTTGAATAAGGATCATGTACATATATTTTTTATCAATGAAAAGGTTTAGGTAACTTTATATATTAGGATATTATTTGAGCATAAGTTAAAAGTCCTATATAATAACTATATTTATTAGACTAGTAATAAATATGATTATTTTTGAAAAAAAAATGATTGATTTGAAAACAATATGACACGGTTAAGGATATATTAGTGTTTATCCTCCTCATAGGATAGTTTATTATTATTTTATTGACATACTCACGCTGCCTTTTTTAGTAAATGGAAGGATATATTTGGAACCAAATTAAAAATGGATGTAATGGAAAATGTGGTGGTGGTCTTAATGATAAACTAAATAGAATGGGAGTTTTAGTAAAAATTAATTATAGTTATTCTAACCGTATATCACTATTTATGATTAATTACCTAAACATATGTGAGTTTCCAAACACAAAAAATAATTGAAAAAGGGTTTCTATAGAATATCGTGTGATAAATATAGGAAAGGTAAAAAGATTCAATATCCCAGGTCTCTAGAATTTGGGATGAATCAATTAAGGAAATTCCCTAAAATAATGGGAAGATGTTTTGTGTGTTGTATAATTGGGAATAAAGAAATAATCTTCCAAGTAAAAAATGAAGAGTTTGGTTAACACCATGAAGATAAATAAGTTCTTCCCAAGACAAAAATTGAATTCGTTAAATGTGGGGATTATGGGTTTTATAAAAATAAATTTACAATTATTGAAGATCACAAATGGGATCCAAAAGATCATACATATAAATGTATAATAATGTCTATTGACATTATATTTCATGATTAGGAACTTTTGGATGACATGTAAAATTTATTGATTATATTTTGGATTATGTTTAGATATTGATGAATTTTATTAAATTATTCATATTTTTATTATAGGAATTATAAAGTAATTATATGTAAATTGTAGTTAAGTGATATGAGGAATTTTGAATGATTTAGGTTACTACATATAGAGATTCAAGAGTTGTAACACAGTGGTAAATTTAAAAATGATCATAATTTTATAAAAATCTGTACTCCTTTGAAGATTTATATGATGGGGGTACCATGGAGACATTTATTGAGTCTTAATAGATTTTAAGGTATACATGATCGTTAATATTAACCTGTGAATTTTTTTTGAGGTATATTTCAATTATATTTTTTGGGAAAAAATAGAAAGGTACTAATGTCTTTTTTGGTTAACATGATCTTTTATGTTGAGTTAATTATAGATAATTTTGACAAAAGGTTTAATACATTTTGGTAACATATGTTTTATTGCATCGATAACCCTGCGATGGAAAAGGTATTTAGTGATAAATTGACTAATGTTATTTCAAAATAAGATCACTGTTTATTTTTTAAACATTAAATGATTAATTTGAGTTGAATCAATTTTTTGTAAGATGGGATTTTATTTTAGGAATAAAATTATAATTATCATTCAGAAGTATATATGATTTTATTTTGGTTTAATGTTGATTAGGTTTATTTATTGAAAACATTAGAAAATTTTATAGATTATATGATTAGTATATAATTTTTTGGGTACATAACTTTATGAGTTAATAATTTTGTATGGAGATAAATGTTTAATTGATCTAAAAAAATATGTGATCTAATACGTATGATTTTTGGGTTTCAAACTTTTTCATTAATATTTTATATAATTTTAAGACTTGTAATTTATTGGATGATTTCTGTTGAACTTTGAGAGTTATTATGGAGGCATTGAAGATTTTTTTTTTAAATTAATGTTATATTCATATTGGATATTATTTTATCTTGTAATAAATGTTTTTGGTTTTGATCAATGTATAAAGATATTAATATTTATTTTTTAACCTTTTATTCATCATGTGATTAATTAAATGTTAATTTTAATTCATTGGTCCTAAAAAATTATTTTCAATATTCATTTCTTTGATAATGAAATGATATTGAATTGTAAATTTATCAAAGAATAACCAATGGATGAAATAGTTCTTCTGAAATTGAAAGAAATAAATTATGTGTATTTTATAATTTACTCTATATTGATGGTAAAATAATCCCTCAACTCAAGGAAACTTTTCTTGAAATAATAATTTATCCAATTTCCATCATTTCTAATGAATATTTGGTCTCCTTTCTTCATAATGAATATATAACATTATATCTTAAATGGGTGTTCATTCCAAGTCCATTCTTTCACTTGTATAAAATGGTCTCCTTATGTAGAAACATATTTATGTGTTATTCTAGATGAACATCATATTTACTTTTCCCTAATTTTAAAATGATTTTTTATTAACCCTTTTTTTAGGCTGTGTGTTTATAGCAAATGCATTTTTAAATATTAAAATGGTTTTCCTTTCATGATCATATGGTTTATCTTCCACTCTTTGTAATTGATTTTATTGTTTTTCTAAATCCTTTCTATTGGGTATGAGATAAAATTTTGATGATGTAATTTAACACCCCAATATTTTGGAATTTACATTATTTAGATAATATATTGTAAATCTTTTGGTATGGATAACATCAACCTTAAAAATCCATGATACACTGTTATAATTTAAATAAAATGATTATAACCTATTTTTTGGTATGAATGGTATGAATAGGAATAAAAAAATTTCAAATATATATAGCATTTTTTAAAAAAATAACATTAAAAATTGATTATGAAATGACAATAATTTTTTTAGAAATGAAGATAAAATATTTTAAAGGTAAAAGATATGCTTTTCATAAAATTATTTTATGGACACAATGTATTTTAATCATAATATATTAAATTTAAGACTTTTGATAAATGATTATAATGAAAAAAATAGATTATATATTAAACATAATGTATTTACATTCAGTTAATTATGTTTATTAGAAAAATATTGAGAATACCGTCATTGTACACTTTGAAAATACTTTTTCTTCAAAAATGGTTTTAATTTCAATTTACATGTAGATATTGAAATTAATTTTTCCACTATTAGATGTTTTATTTTATAAAAAATGATATTATTTTTTATTCATCATGTCAAAATTTTTATAGGATAGATTTATTATATTTTTTTTGAAAAGTTTGATTTTTCAATTAATATTGAAAATTACTATTTTTTGTTCAAAATTGACTTTTCATTTCAAGAATTTAAAAGAATTAAAATTGTTCATAAAATAGATTAAAAGTAACATAAGTAAATTTATATTATTAATAATTTAATCATGGTCTTTCGAAAAAAATTTATACCGGATTTTTGTTATAATAGGTTTTGTACGTAAAAATATATTTTTTCAGGAATCCAACATTTAATTATGTTTGGTGGATTTAATTTTAAATTAAATTTGGCATATTATATGAATTGAATTTGATAAAATATATTATATATTTATAATCAGAGTAATTTATATTAGTTAATAATATAAACATGCTTTTTTGTTATAATGAATATTAAAAATCTATTGCCATGGTTATAGTAAAAAGGGTTTATTGGGGAATTAAACATAAGAGAGAAGTGTTAAAATTACATAGAAACTTATCTAAATTGTATTTTATGGAAATATTTAGACACTATCTCATATAATATTCATAAATAGACTATTTCTTATTCATTTTAATTGAGCATGAAAATAATATATTTTAATATTTTTAAAAATTCCAAGTGTGTCCTCTCCCCCACTTATAAATGGACACTCCCTCTCCTATTTTCTCCAAACATCAAAAAGACATTTTGTTTGGAAAATACCAACCAAAATATATTCCCTAAATATATAAATATTAATTTAGTTATTTTTTTGACCATAAAACCAACCTAGGAAGGATTTAGGAATAAAATTAAATAGGTTGTCAGATGATAATGTATAATTCCAAACCGAGCATTTTTGTTTTATTTCTTATTATACCTCAATAAATATTATTCAGAAATAATGAAATAATTACACTATTTTATTACATATACACTGATTAAATTATGTTAATTTAATAACCTCTATCCATCTGCACTTCCATCAATTGGGATACGAAACCATCATTCATATATACGACGGACTACCACCATATGAACCAATATAATATTTTTTTATCAACACCTCTCATGGATCGTTATAATGATGGATTTAATATAAATATAAAATATAGGGTATTTATTAAATATTTATCATTTTAGAAATATAATATATAATCCAATTTCTTATGTTCTATCCATTGAATAATGATAATTTCATTTGTGCAGACATGTGAATTACCATCTCCACGAAGCATTGTCATTCATTTTTCATCACTGCATCACATTGACTATATATATAATTGTATATAAATATATAATATTAAATTTATATAATATTAATCATTATATAATTATAAAATAATATTTAACTTCATTCCCTCATCTTCTTTGAAAAATGGAAGCATTACTCTTGCCAATATACAACCAACCAACTCCATGAGTGTAATGTAATTAATATTTCATAATAAAATTTAATTGTTGGTTTTAAAATTATAATTAATGTATAAAAATTATAATTATATAATTATTATTAAATTTTATATGACGGAAAAATGAATACATTGACCACAATCCGTATAGAGAAGTCATTTTGGACATATAAGCCAAATGTTATGTGAATATCTGATGGGAACATAATAGATTAGGTAATTAAATATCTCATGGATATAAGTGAATTAAAAGGAATAGTAAAATCTAAAATTATATTAATAAATAAAATAATTCACATAATTTAATTCATTAGTAACATAAATACTATTTTGGATAAGTCATAGTTGAGGTAAAGGATTTCTCATCTCAATTTCCTTTCATTAAGACTTATACCATTTTCACCACATGTTTTATTTTGTGTTATGTATGAACTACCACATGGATATATTTTATCATTACATTTAAAAAAAATTTATTTAAAATCCATTTCATGTAATTTTCTTCATCAACCTTTTTATTCAAATTTTTTTTAAATTCGTATGTGGAACTTTATTTAATTAATATCATTTTAAATATTTAGAAGATTTAGTTTATAATTCATTTTCTTCTATTTAAATATTCATAAAAATATTTTATGAATTTATTTATATGGAAAGAAATGAATTATAAATAACATTTCATGTTACTTTTTTACTTTCCTTCAATGTTTTTCAAAATTAATATTTTTTATTTATTTTATACGAAATATTTTGAGTTTCCTTAAAAAATGAATGTTATGTTTTAATATATATGATGTCGATAGACATATACCATACCAAATACATTATTTTATGTTTGTATTTATTCGTAATATTTTTTTTCTTCAAATAAAATGTATTATTCCTTTTTTGTGTATTTTAGTTTTGAAAAGATAGTTTTAAAAGAGAAAGGACATATCAATATTGGAATATGTTTTTCTTATGGTTTCAAAAGGATATTTTATATGAGATTGATGATGGAAATGAAATATTTTATGCGTTTCATATATATTATGGTTATTTTAAATTTTTTATAATTTTTTTATCGTGGTATATATCTCCAATACATTGGGTACAGATTTTGTTCTCTCAAAATTTATGTTGTAAGTCCATTGTAATGGTTATTAAAAATGTAATATTTCAAATAAATGTTCTATGATGATGATTTCATAAGGTTCATACATGATTTTTTATTTTTTATAATGATTTTAAATTGGTTTTTTATTTCAAAAGGATATCTAATGATCGTTTACATTAAAAAAATTATTGTTCCTTTTTGGGTAAAAAACATATGTTTTTTGGAAAAAAAATTTCATGGTTTCTCATGTTTTCTATGAAACTGTAATGATTATTATTTTTCCTTTATGCTTTCTTATAAGCTATTTTATGAAACAATTTGAGCAATAAAGATGATTTCCTTTGTAATTAAATCAATTTTTGAGCATTAAGTTTATTATGTTAAAGGAAAACATTCTTTTATGATCTCATGGTTTTGAAATAGGAAAAAAGGAATTCGTTATTCCCTTTTATATGTCCCATACAAAGTGTTTTTTAATCATCCTTAGTTTTTAAACGTTTTTAAAATTATTATTTATGGTTAGGAAAAATGGTGATGTCATGTTTAAAATCATGAATATTTTTTCTGAAAATAAAACATAATTCAAAAGTATTTTGTTATGGAAAAAATGGATGCTAAGAGGAAGTGTCTCATTTATAATGCATGGGATTTTTATGTAAGAGATTTAACCTAATTATCTAAAATTGAAAACCTGAAAATATCATCTAGAATATAAAAAAAATTAATTCATTTTTTAAAATGAAATTATGTATTGAATTAGGATCGGTTCCTTATAATCCTTTTATTATTATCATAGCCACTAACATTAAAAAAAAACAGGATAATTAAACATCTTCTTTAGATGAGTTTTGGTGAGTGTTCATTTCCAAATTGATAAATTTACAGAAATATTTATTGTTATTGATGAATATAGATCATTGTGAACCTTTTTGGGTGTTCTATAGATTGTATAGCAAGTCCCAATAGGTGTTCTTCCTACCTGGTGGTAAGATTTGGTTGCGATTTGGTCAAGTGAGCCGGTGATGGTTACATTTATTTATTTTAGTATATATAACATAGTGATTTATAATATGTTTAATGATTTAATATGTTGAATTTAAACCATATATGTTCATCATTCACATAACTAGATTCTACAGGGTATGCCTTCAAGACTTTTCACTCAGCATGTGTTGTAGCTTAAACATAATGTAAGTTTAGAATTCATTTCCCATTTATAAATTTAAAATATTTTAGAATAACAATAATAAAGATATGTAATTCGTAGTCACCTTTATTATAGATACACCAATGTGGTGGGATCAATGATCTTATTTTGTTATGAATGAGGAATTATCTAGCAGGTGATCCCAATGTTTCAAGAATTATAATATGAAAATCATATACTAAACATGTAATTTTTTATTATAAAAATTATTCACATTGTTTAATTAATTCATTATATATATTAAATATGATTATATTGATGTTGAGATAGTAGAGGTTCATTGACATAGTACTATGCTAATAGTTGAGATATTTTATATTTTCAGGGGGTATGATACTCATAGTTAATCATTAACATATGGAACAAAATCCCCATAATGTGATGTTTTTTCAGTGGTGGTGATAGGTGAATGTACAGATATAGGGATGAGAATACAAGATGAGGTAGATATTATAGTGTATATTGTGGAGCTCAATATGGATTATCAATTTCAATTGCTATGTGAATAGTAGGAGGAGAGATTATCATATATGTTTGAACATATATATGAGATGATATCATTGTGTCCTATTGATGGTTCACAGATGTCAAAGAAATGAGTAAAAAAGGAAATAAATTATACTCATAATGTTTTTTGTGAAAACGGTTGTAATCTATATATTTATATATGTTATTGGCTCCAGATGTAGATAGTGAGCATAATCTTGAGTCCATAGGTGATCTGGATGTAGATGCCTCAGATGGATGAGGTATTACCTATTATTTTTATTATTTTTATTTTCATTTGTAAGGAATAATTTTTTTTATTTCTAAATAATTTTTGTAATGTAAAAAAATGTTTCTCATATTGTAGTGTCAAAGTCAAAACATAACAGAAAATCATTAATTTTAATGGAATAATAAGACAACAACTGTAGATTAATTTGTGAAATATAAGATCTTATCCCACATCAATCCAGGTTATTGTCATCTTGGGTTGATTAAATATTTATTATTTGGCATTTGGAAATACTAAAATGAATTTTTAATAGAAGAAACCAATTAAAATGACCATACATTGGTGAGAAATCATAGGAAAACTATCTATAAATTATTTTTGATGTGCATGAGTAGAAAACATGTCAATCTAATGTGAAGTTTTCTTGGAACAACCCAACAAGTAGTTTTTATATATTTGAATTTCTTTAAAAACATTTATTAGGGTGTCACAAGAAACAAAATTTCATTTACTTATTGTTAAATAATAGTACAATAATCATAAATTTATTTTTGAAATTGAGGATCTTTTAGTGTATTAATTTGTGTATCCATTTCCCTGGAATGAAAAAAATCATTTTTAGTGTTCTAAAACATTACATGGTGTGTATAATGCTCAAATCAATAAAAAAGACCTTTTATTAATAATAAATCATTGTAAAATGTATTTGAGTTATTCTTTACATGTATAAGTATATGACACATCAATATGATGTGTCGTGTTCTCATAATGACTAAATAAGTTGTTTCTAAATATTTAACGATCTTTAAAAAATTAATCCAAGGGAAAAAATAGTGAAAATTACCATTTATTATGATGAAATCATAGTAAATTAACTATATTATAATTTTTGAATTCTAGATATTGAATTTATATAAATATGAATTTTTATTTTCCATGGATGACTAAAAATGTATTTGTGGTGTTTTTAAAAACAAAAACATGCATTTAATGGTCAAAACATAAAAAATGACTCTGAATTAGTATAAAATCATTGAAAAAATAGTATTTTAATTATTTAATAACCTCTATGAGTAGATGAAATATCAATCCAACAAGTGGTGTGCTTAGAATGACAGAGTAAGTAGTTTTTAATGATTTAACATCATTTAAAAACATTTTTTAGGGGGTCAATACCATGAAAATGGCCAATGATTTTTATAAAATCATAGAAAAATAATTGTAATCTTATTTTTGAAATTTAATAACTGAGTCTTTATCAATCCAAGTTCATATATTCTTAATATGAACAAAAACAAATTTTTAGTATTTTAAAACACAAAGACATGTGTATATCAATCAAAACCACAAAAAAATATATTATATTGGTTTGAAATAATAGGTAAACTATATTTGAATTATTTTTTAAATTTATATGTAGATAAAGCATCAATCCAATAATTAGTGTGCTCAAACTGACAGAATATGTAGATTTTAAACATTTGGAAGTCTTTAAAAACATGGTTATGTGAGTTAAAAATTAAAAAACAACCTATAATTATTGTGAAATCATAAGACAACATCCATAAAATTATTTTTAAATTATAAAAATTAAATTTTTCTCAATATAGGTACTTGTTTTCAAAAGTTGAATAAAAATATTGTTTTAGTGTTTTAAAAGACTAAAATGTCTGTGTAATAGTAAAAAAATAGAAAAAAACCTCATATTTTGGTGAAATCATAAAAAATATACATTTGAATTATTTTTGACATGTAAGATTAGACATCACATCAATTAGATATGTAGTGTGATAAAAAACAAACTGAATTATTTGTTTTTAAATATTTCAGTCATTAAAAATATGTCTGATGTTTAAAACTATGAAAAAACATTTGGTTGTAGTTAATTAATAGAACAACAATAATACATTGAGCATTAATATATATAAACTAACTATAAATATATATGAGTTTTTTTTCACATAATGACAAAAAACATTTTTATTGCTTTAAAACACTAAAAGGTATATGGAATGATAAAAACCATAAAAATAATATTTATGATAAAAAATTAGATTCTTATCTTTTAATTATTTAAATGTGTACGAGAATACTCGATATCAATTTGTAACGAATTATATCAGACTAACTAAATATACATTATTTAATGCTCAAACAAACTTTCAAAACATATGTTAGAGGGTATAAACCAATTAAATGGCCTCTTATTATTGTGAAATCATAGGACAATAACCATAGATTGATTCTTGAAATGTTGTTAATTATGTTTCATCAATATGAGTTATAATTTTATTAGGAAGAACAAGAACACATTTTTAGTGATTTTAAACACTAAAGTGTTAGTGTAATGGTCAAAAACAGAGAAAAGGAAATTATAATGATGTTAATTCGTTGTGAAATAGTTTTTGAATTATATTTGATGTATAAAATTAAAAAGGGCATCAATAAGACATGCGATGTGGTCTGAGTGTCTAATTAAGAAACTTTTAATGTCTTGGTAGTTTTTAAAAGCATGTATCATGAACTCTAAAACAGGAATAATTCCTATGATTACCATTAAATTATAGTAAAAAACCATAGATTTCTTTTCGATATGTTGTAACTGACACTACATCAACTTGATTTTTCATTCTCTCATAATGATATAAATCAAATTTTTAGTGTTTTAAAACACTAAATCATCAATGTAACAGTCAAAAATATATCAAATGACCTAAAATTGATGTAAGTTTATATAAAAATATCATTTAATTATCTGTGACATATACGGGTAGACATCAATCTGAGGTACAGTGTGTTCAGACTAACTGAATAAGTAGTTTTTAATGATTTAGCATTCTTTAAAAACATAAATCGGGGTCAGAACCAAGAAAATAGACTCCAATTATGTTTATAAGAAAAGAAAAAATAGTATTTTTATATTTTAAATGTTGGATCTAAAGGTGCGTCAATCTCAGTTGTTTCCATAGATGATCAAAACCCATTTTTTGTATTTTAAAATAATAAAATGTGTGTGGAAGGATCAAATACATAGAAAATGAACCTATATTGGCATGAAGACATAGTATATATGGATTTGGTTTTTTTGACATGTATGAGTAGACATCACATCAATCATAAGTTTGGTGTGCTCATACTAACTGAATAAGTTGTTTTTATTAATTTTACAGTCTTTAAAAACATGTGTTGGGGGTCAAAATAATGATACTAACCATTAAATTACAAAAAACCATAACAAAAAATGGTGATTTATTTTTTATTAGAACTCGCATTATATAGATCTGAGTTCTCATTTTCTTGGAATGACCAAGATTTTATTTTTACTCTTTAAGAATGCTAAAATGTTTTTATAACAGTAAAAAATATTGAAAAAAAACATTTGTTGATGTGAAATCGTACGAAAATTTTATATTAATTAATTTTTAATTGTATGTAAAAATGGAATGTTAGTATGATTGTTGATGTAATGAATCATGTTTTGGAACTGAATAAAAATCAAAATTAATTTGAATTATATGGGATTATTCGATGGTTTATTTTTAAAACTGATCTTTAGAGCATAATTGTGGGAGTTGGAACACATTAAAGTGTTTTTTTGGGATTGGGTAAAGTCTTGAAAGATCTCTTAGAGGTTTTGTTGAGTTTTGGGAGTGATGGAATCTAAAACCATATGGTTTCGGTGGTTTGATAGAGGTGTATGTACTGTCTAAAACCTTACGATGCTTTACAACAAACTATGCGGCCCTGTTTAGGGGAACATAAGGTGTCACATAGGCGAAAAACATTTTACACATTTGTGCCCCCAGTCTTCACAGTTAGTGGATTTTGTAGAGTAACTCAATAATATTCACCACATGGTTGGTGCACAGTTTTCATAACTATGTGGGTTGCAAGTACGAGGTGCCTCAGGTGACCAATAGAGGGCATCTAATTGGCTCATAGTTTTCCAAACCATGTATCCCAAACCATGCGTCATGTGTCTATTTTATAAATAATATTAATAAAAATTAGAATTAAAATTAAAAAATGTTAAATTAGATTAAATGGGAAATGAAAATAAATAAATGTTGTAATAATAATATTATATTATTATTTTTATTTTTATGGTTATAATTAATATTTATATTATTATCACTCTTATTATTATTATTAAGTATGGTTTTAAGAAGAACCCTAAAGGTATATCTTCTTCTTGTGATCTTCAAGGGACATCCCACCCTTTCATATCTAGTGCACGATGCACCACCATCCTTTAGCATCATCTCCTTTGGTGATTTCCACTGGATTTATCCTCATCTTTCATCAATCTATTGAGGTAGGACTGCAGGTTTCTTCTCCATCTCATTTACAGTGGTTTCCCCAACTAGGATACCCATTCATTTATGTTTAACCCTAGATTTAGAGTTTAACATTATTTTTTGGTTTTCTTCGGGTGTTTGGGCATGAGAAGGCTCTCTTAGGACTCCATTGTTCATATTCCAGAAACAACTGCCAAAGGGGAAGTGGTTTGGATCATCTCGATCCTCCATCATCAATTTGTGTGTAGGTTTTTCCTTCGTTCTTTTTGTTTCTCAATTTCTATTCAGAGTTTTCATAGTCTCTAAGTTGCCTTTAATTTTTTCTTTAGTGTGTTTTGATATTCTGTTCATAAGGATGACTTATACCCATGTTTAGGGGTAATATATATATATATATATATATATATATATTTGATTGGTGTATATATTCCCTCATTATGAGGGGAATATGTGAAATGTAGTTATGGGTATTATATATATATATATATATATATTCTTGTGTTTGTAATAATAAAGACCATATTTGAGTAATCTTCAACCAAATCGTCATGTGAAAAGTGTTCTTCACTGTCTACTTTTGAGGAATGGCCTCATTCTTTTGCCCCTTAAATTTAATAATGCATTAATTAATTGATTTCTCACATTACTTTCATTTAATTAGTGATGAATTGTTTTTATAATAATTGCATAAATTTTATTAAATGAATTATTAATAAGAAATGTCATAATATTGTAATAAAACCTCTCCAATGGAGGTTCATTGTCTTCTAATCTAAAAAATAATGATTGAACAATTATGATTGATTGTATTATTTCTTTGATCATTCTACATGCTTTGATGTCTTGATTATATTTGTATCATGCTTGTAAATGGACATCATTCATGTTAGTAAATAGAGCATTACTTTATTAAATTGTCTCATTGACCATTTTACCTTGTAAGTGAATGTTTGACACATTCTTACTTAAATAAATATCGAACCAAAATCCATATAAGGTTTTTGTTGAATTATAAATGGATTTCCCCAAGTAGGTAAATTCCCCTTTTTTCATGGTTTCTCTATCTAACCTTTGAATCTTTATAGGTGACCTTCCTTGTTTTATTAACTGAATGTCATGTACTATAATAGTTTAATTTCTTGTTTTAGATGGCTTGTGTACTTTTCCAATGTTACATGTTTAGTCTGAAATGTAATGGAATAGGGTGGTATGACCATGCCTATGGGTAATTTAATATTCATGACTTATGATAATTCAATTGTATAAAAGTTTGACATATATATAGGATGATTAATCCTTTCCCTTTTTATGTGTTTTTTTCGTATGGCTATCTTCATACGGGCCGAGAGAGAACATGGATTCCATATGAAGGACTAATGGATGGACTCTACATGCTTGGTGGGTTATGACCTGGTGCATCGGGAGTGAAACAATGGATTTCCAGGCATGGGATACCCGAGTAGTTTTATATACTCCTATGTGATACTGGTTACCTCATAGAGAAACCATTAATTGATCCCTTGGAAGGACGATTATGCCATTCTATGGGTGATACTCAGTCCATATTGTGAGATACCTGGGATAGACTGCGAGTTACCATGACTCCAATGATACAAGGGACGCTATATGGGTCACCTTGGAAAGACTGGATTGTAATTGGTTATTAGATGGTCCCATATCAATACATTGGATTCTATTTAGATAACCTTGGATAGGCATGAGACTCCGCTAATGGATTTGATGGATTCCTTGTTTTTCTTGTGCATTGAAATTTTTATTTGAAGGCTTTTGATTATTATATATCTATCTTGCCTTGTGATATGACTTATTGATATGGTTCACTATTACATGCTAGGAGAGAACATGGGATCTATATTAAGCACATGGGGATGGACTCACTGTGCTCCATGGGTTATGACCAGATAATCCAAGAGTGATGATTTGCCTTTATAGGCGAGGGCTTCCTTGACTATTTATTATACATCAACGTGATACTGACTACGTATGGGAGAAACCATTGATGGACCCTTTTGAAAGATGGATACTCTATGACTTTGGTGATACTCGGTCCCCTATGTGAGATACTTGGGACATACTCAGAGTCACCATTCCTTGAGTGATACAAGGGACTCTATATAGAGAGGGTTGGATATACTTAGTGGTATTGGATTATATTGGGATTTTTTATTGAGGTACATTCGATTCATTTTAGAGTACCTTGGATGGGCATGAGACTCCACCGTTATATTTGATGAATTTATTGGATTGCATCGATAGATTACATTTGTTGACTTTTTACTCGTATGATTTTCATCCATTATTGTTTTTTTGTTGTCTTGCTTATGCACTGGTGATACTCTTACCCTAACATTCTAGAATACTTGTATGCTGAAATGTGAATTAGACCTCAAAACTAAGAACAATCATGGAGGGTTTTCCTTTTCAGTCTTCCTTCTTTACTTTGGGATTTGTATATATAGTATTCCTTGCATGGGTACTCCTTCAGTCACCCGGCTTAGGTCGAAGCAGGTGGTATGGGACGAGTGTTCATCTAGGAATGCAGACCAAGTTGATATTATTTTATTTTTTGTCAATATGAATTTATTATATATAAAAAAACATCTTAAATTATATTTCATTTATGGGATTGGGCATTAAACCATGGGTTCTGGAATACTAAGATTTATATCTCACACCCATCTTGGGTGCCATTTGGCACCCATGTATATCTTCTTGCTTGCAGGTCCTTGGATTCTTTTATTGTGTGGTTCTATATACATGGGAGCTAAGGATCATATAACTGGGATCATTCTTTAGATATTCATGGAGGTTACCATTGGGTTTTATTTTATTTGGTTATATTTTAATGCTTGTACCGTATATCAATACCTGGAGTACATGCATCATTATATAGAATTGGTAGTGGACATTTTACATTAATTTCGTCATTATATTATTCTTCTATTGTTGTTTATTCTTTACTTACTAATTCTACTATTTAATGATCTTTATTCTATTATAAATTGTGTTACTCTTATATGTGAGTATAGTCTCCCCACTATCATCTCCTGATACTATGATGCTAGTCGGAAAACTCTAGCATACATGGAGACAAGCCTGGGGCCATGTGATCCCTAAATCTGGATACCAATTTAATAGTATGTTGGGTCAGGATGTTACATGTGTTGTTATTATTCTGAATAAGTATCTTATAATGATTTCCCACTCATTAAAAATGTGTTTTTTGGGGTAAAAACCAATAAATCATCCTCTAGTGGCAATGAAATGATATGAAAATAATCGTCTATTGATTTTTGAAATGTAGAAACTAACGATACATCAGTTAGAGTTCTTATTTAAGAAGGAGGATTGAAACCATGACAAAATACTTCGGATTGATATGAAATCATAGGATAACTATCTTTGAATTATTTTTGATCTATACAAGAAGAAGACATGTCAATTTGACTTAAAGTGTGGTCAGACTAATAAAATAAGTAGTTTTTGAATATTTGACTATCCAAAAAAATTTTCATTAGGGGATTCAATCCAGAAAAATGAACAGTATTTTTAGCTAAATAAAAATTTATTTTTAAAATATAAGTACTGAATTTTTTTAAACCTAATTTTTCATTTCCTTGAGATGACTAAGAACACATTTTTAGTATTTTCAAACACTAAAACAGGATTGTAATGGTCAAAAGAATAAAAAAACAACCAACAGTTGAGGTCAAATTGTTGGAAAAGAGAACTTGAATTATTTTTTATGTGAATAAGTAGAAGAGACATTAATCTAATAAGTAGTGTTCTCAGACTGGCTGAATAAGATGTTTTTCAAAAATGTGAATTTTGTGGTAAAAAATAATAAAATGACCTATTATTTCCATGAAATCATATGACAATAATCATAGTTTTATTTTTTAAATTGTATTAACTTGTGATGTGTAAATCCTTGTTCTCATTTACTCAAGAATACCAAAAATTTATTTTTATTGTTCTAAAATACCAAAACATGTGTGTAACAGTCAAAACCATAAAAAAATTTCACTGTTTGATGTCAAATGATAGAAAAATATTTTTTAATTATTTTTCAAATTTATGAGTTTAAAACCCATCAATATAGGTGTGGTGTTCCTAGAAAAATTGAATATACAGTTTTTAAAGAATTAACAGTTTTTAAAAACATGAGCTAGGCGGTTAAAACAAAGAAAATATCCTCCAATTATGGTGAAATCATATATATTCGACCACATATTTATTTTTGAAATGTATGAATTGGTGAATCATAAATCATAGTTGTTTTTTTCTTAAGATGACTGAAAACACATTTTTAGCATTTTAAAATACTAAAACATGCATGAAATGGTCATAACCATAAAAAGAACATCCTTTGATTAAATAAAAATCATTGGAAATGTATTTTTTAATCATGTGTGACATGTAATTTTTCAGGGTATGTCAATCCAACTTGTGATGTGCAAGTAATTTCTGAATAATAAGTTTTATAATATTTAAATGTATTCAAACACATACTTTGGGGAGTCAATACCAAAAAAATGGACTATAATTGTGGTGAAATCATAAGAAAACTATTATAGATTGATTCGATAAATATAACAACTAAAACCATTTCAATACAAGTTTTTGTTTGCATGGGCTGGCTCGAAACCAATTTTTTATGTGCTAAAACACTAAAAAGTGCATCTAAATTTCCAAACCATAGTAAATGACTTCAGATTTGTGTGAAATCATAGGAAATATATAAATGAATTATTTATGATGTGGAAAAGTAGATGAAATATTCATCTAATATGTGGTTTTATTTTTCTTGAAGAATAAGATGTTGTTATATATTTGATAGTCATTAAAAATGATTGTCGGTGGGCCAAAACAAGGAAAAATACCTCCAATTACAGTAAAATAATATATAAATAACCATAGATTGATTTTTTAAATTTATAAACTAAAATTACATCAATATGAGTTATATTTTTATTGGGATGACCAAATATATATATTTAATTTTTTGAAACACTAAAACATGAATTTAATGGTCAAAACCATATAATAGTACATCATATTGATGTGAAATCATGGTATAATGGACATTGAATTATTTTTTATGTGCATGAGTATAAAATAAATTAGTCCAATGTTTGGTGTGCTTCATCTTATTGAATAAGAAGTTTTCCAATATTTTATAGACTTTAAAAACAAGAGATTGGGGTCACAACCATGAAAAAAACCTCTAATTAACATGAGATCACAAAAAACCATATATTAAATTTTGTAACTAAAACTATATCAATCTATGTTCTCATTTCTTAGAGATGAACAAAAACATCACTTTTATTATTTTAAAACATTAAAACATGTTTGTAATGGTCAAAATCATATAAAATGAACTAGGATTTAAGTGAAATCATGGGGAAAATTTATTTATATTATTTATGATGAGTATTAATAGACTATATGTCTATCTAATATGTAGTGTACTCAAACTGACTGAATCAACAGTTTTTGAAAATTTTATTATCTTTAAAGACATATGTTATGTGTTCAAAACCAAGAAAATGGCCTCTAATTCCTATAAAATCAAAGGAAAATAACCATAGATTTATTTTTTAAATTTATGTATTTACGCCACGTAAATCCATGTTTTAATTTTCTTGAGATTTCCAAAAACACAATTTTATGGTTTTAAAAGACTAAAAGGTGAGTGAAATGTTCAAACCCATAGAAAACAACCGCATATTGATGTGAAATAATAATAAAATTGGATTTGAATTACTTTTGACATATATGATAAAATTTCATGTCAATATAATGTGTGGTGTGCTCAGACTGGATGAAAAGGATGTATTTAATGATTTGGAAATTTTTAAATATTCGGGTATCCTTAAAAACATACATTTTGGGGTCAAGATCAAGAGAAATACCTATAATTTTCATGAAATCAGGGTAAAATAACCATATATTTATTTTTGAAATGTAGTTACTAATGTTACATGAATCTAAGTTCTCATTTACTTAAGATGATCTAAAATTCATTTTTTGTGCTTTAAAAAATGAAAATGTGTTTGTAATGGTATGAACAATAGAAAAATACCTCATATTGATGTAAAATAATTTTAATGAATTTTATAAACTATTCTTGATGTGTATGATGAGTCATCAGGCAAATAGGATTTGTGGTGAGCTTATACTGACAGAATAAGCAGTTTATAGATTTAATTTTTTTTTAAATGTGTGTCAGGTTGTCAAAGAAAATTAAACCACCTATGATGTGACACCCTATTATTTTAGGGATAACCTAGTGTTGGTTTCAATTGATAAAGAGGTAAGTTAAACTGATTTTTCAAATTGTACATGATTCTATGATATGGATCAATTTTATGGAATAGAGTATTCAATGAGTTCGGAAAACTTGGACGGTACAACTCAGGTAGTTTTTCCAAATTTGGTATTGTTGTTCCATGGAGCGTGCTTATGGCATGATGTCTATTTGAGGGATTTTAGGTTGTGGTCTGGTGATTACCATTTCAATATAGTCCATTTCCCTGGTTTATTGAATCTATTCATTGACCATGACACAGATTTTGAGCATGTTTTTTTTACTAAAAACCGTTATAGTTGGGACATCTCCTTTTCATAATGGGCTCTTCCGATTTGGGACCCATTGTAGTGTGGTTCTATATACTATGTCATGATTATTGATTTCACAAATTTCCTATAAATTCTTGAGGCCCCTCAAACCCTATATTTTCCTAGCCATTCCTCTTGAATCTTGGGTGGATCTAGGGAATCTTCAAGAGAACCTCAGCCATAAAACTATGGAATTCATCTCCGACATAGGAGAATAAACTATGAGGGATTCTAGGAGAATTCATCTCTAGATTTTTTTCATCCCTTCTTCTTGGGTTTTCTCTCCATACTTCACTCAGAATGGGGATGTTGTTGTGGAATATAGATGATTCATGCAATATATGGAGAGTTACTATTGAATAGAAGTTGGTTCTAGTATTCTTTATGTACTAACATGATCTGATTTTTCAATAATTGTAATTTTGGTTTCAGATCTTAATAATATTGGAAACTGAGATCAATGTTCTAAAGGTAAGAAGTTATTTACCTTGTAAATCCCTTGTATAAACTGGTTTTCTTGATATTGATCATGTTTGTGTGTATCATTGAAACCCATGTTTAATTATTATCGCATTTTTTATGTGTGTGACTATTGAGATTCATACTTGATATGATATGTTTTTTCATATACATGTTTTTTCATGTTGTCTATGAATATATAGCATGTGGGGTTTTTTCCTCTAGACGAAATTGATAGGTAGACCATCATGACTTTGTAGGACTTTAGAGGGGGATCATGTGTGTCATGTGATGTTGACGACCACATACCAATATATGGGGTACGGTTTTTAAGTCTTTGAGGCATAAACCATTGTAATGGTGGGATATGATGGCCTAGCAGCCCAACTCATAGCAGAGATGGGGTATAAAGGCCATGAGGCATAACCCATGATAGTGATGTGGCTCAATAATCTTATGGTCTAACCCAAGACTTGTTGTCCAAATGGATACTTAAGGATATAATGTTTCATTGTATCCAACTGATGATCATGACTTCTATTATGACTTTTCTATTTACATGAACATAAAGAAAGTAAATCTCGGGTTTATTATGTCATGGTTAGCACATGACCAATAGATACATTATTTGAATGTTTTTTTTCTTGTTCATTTACTTATTTCCCTGGAATACACCTCTTATACATATTCACTTGTGTTAAGGGATCATTGGTGGTGTCCTACTAGGTTTATACTCGCACCATGAATGACCATATCTATGAATTTGAAGACATTATGGTCCAAAATATACAATAAAGGGAAAGGTCCCAATGATAGAGAGTCAAGAAAATGATGTTTTCTGCTTAAATGTATTACTAGAATAGAATATGGAGTGACTCCATGGTATCTTTATTTATTTATTTTTTCTTCTTTATATTCTGATTTGTTCATCCACATTGGGGGTCCTTGCTTTTTCACATTGTGTGATTTTAGATACCTACCATGTCATCTATTATAACATTATTATTATCCACTTATGTTGTACACTTTTGTGTTATTATTATTTTCATGATATGATTCTAATGTATACCTTTTGATATTGATGGTAAAGTATCCCCACCACATTTTCTAGATCCTCACTATAGGTCAAAAACCTCATTAATATGGGAAGGCACACATGAGGACTTGTGGAACTCTATCCCATACTAGGTAATTTGCGTCAGGTTGTTAAAAATCCATATCAAAGGAGGGTTTCATTTTATTTTCTTCTCATATATGTTTTAGGTAAGGTATAAAGCTGTTAGGAAATGTGGATCTTGGTTAGAGGAGTTACGTATGTGCCCGGCCAGCTCTTATGTGATGGAGCAATGAGTTAATAGAGATTAGATATTTGTTCTAGTTATCGCATTATGGTTTCACAAAAATCCAAGGTATGTTGAGTTGTAATAGTTTTATTGGATTTTGGTCCATTCATTCATCATGACTAGAAATATATGATAACAAGTCATATATACTTGTTTATTTCTATGCATGGTAGTTCATTTGATTAAATGTCATGATTTTTTCATTATGATTCTATGATATATTATTCTGAAATTTGGATTATTTGGAATTGATCATACTTTTTATTATATATATATATTTCTATGACATTGAATAACATGCATGTATGGAAAATGAGGTGTATACATTAAAATATTTTTCAATTTTATGAATAAGTGACTTGTCAACCCGATGTTCAATGTACATGGAGTGATTGAATAATAAATTTTTTAAAGATTTTTCAATCATTAAAGGGTACATCGAAGTGTAAACTCCTAGAAAACAACCTTCGACTATGGTGAAATCATAATACAACAACCATATATTTATTTATAAACTATAGGAACAAAAATGAAATCAATTCATGTTTTTATTCATAGGATGACCAAAAAACATTTATAGTATTTTAAAACACTAATTGGTGCATGTAATGGTCAAAATAATACAAAATGTCCATTAATTGATTTGAAATCATAGGAAATGGTATTTGAATTATTTTGGATGATTATGATAATAAGACATGTCGATCTTACATGGATCATGCATGGAATGACTAAATTTGTAGTATTGATTGATTTAAAATTATTTCAAATTGTTTTTCAAGGGGACAAAACCAAAAAATACCTATGATTTCTATGAAATCATATGAATACTAACACATGTTGATTTTTGAAATTTTTTAATTGATTTCATGTAAATCAGATTTGTTGTTTTCTAATGGTGATAATACATGTATTTTTAGTGTTTTAAATCACTGAAACATGGACGTAAAGATCAAAACATAAAAACCCCACAAATAGATGTGAAATCCTAGAATAAATGTCTTTGAGTTATTTTCTACTGTTAAGATTAAATTCCACATCAATATGACATTTTTTGTGCTCAGAAGGATTGAATAAGTTGTTATAAAATATTTTAAAATATGTAAAAATGTGTTTCATGGGGCTAAAACCAAGAAATTGACCACAAATTAAATTTAGATCATTGGAAGAAACCCTATAATTATTTTTGAATTTTATGATATAGTTTTGTGTCAATCTGATTTCTTATTTGTTCGAGATGACTGAAAATGCATTTTTTCTGTTTTAAAACACTAAAAAGTGCGTGTAATGATAAAAAACATAACTAATGACCTAGTATTGATTTCTAAATAATTTGGAAAATTTATTATAATTATTTTTTACATGTAAAAGTTGAAAACAAGTTCATATGAAGTGTGGTGTGCTCGAACTGACTGGATATGCAGTTTTTAATTATTTGACAGTCTTTAAAAATGTATAGTAGAGAGTCAAAACGGAGGAAAAACATTATATTTTGATGAAATGATAGGGAAAAACAATTTATGTGTTTATGGTATTTAAGAACTATATCCACATCAATCTATGTTATTTTTTTCTCGGGATGAATAAAAATGCATTTATTGTCTTTTAAAACACTATAAAGTTTGTGTTATGGTCAGAAACCTATTAAAAAATATTGTATTGACATGAAATAATATGAAAATAGTTTTTAAATTATTTTTGATGTTTATAAAATATTCTCATCAATCCAATGTGTGGTGTGATCGAACTAACTGAATTAGTAGTTTTTAAATATTTGAAAGTCATTAAAAATGTATGTCATTGGGTAAAAACTAAGAAAACGACCACTTGTATTGGTGAAATCATGGGAAAAAAACCATGAGTAGATTTGTGAAATGTAAGAACTAACATCACATCTGTTTGAATTATTTCTTTTAAAACACTAATAGGTTTGTTTAATATTCAAAAACTACAAAAAACAACCTTAGATTCAAGTGAAATCATAGGACAATGATTTTTTGAATTTTTTTCAACATATACAAGAAAACAATTATTAAATATGACATGAAGCATACTTGGACTGACTGAAAATGAATTTTTAGATAAAAAATGATTATAAACAAGTAATATGTTGAAAAAAAATGGCAACTGGTTTTTTATTATTCTATCATTTAATTTAAATAATCTAATGTGTTTTAATTATTATTATTTTTGTTATTTTTATACAATACCAACATTTATTTTCAATTTATTCAATTTTAAATTATATACTATAATTATTATGGTTCTTGAAAAATTAATTGATGAGTTTTTTTATTATTAATTAATATATGATGAATCCATAAACTTAATTTCTGAATTACTGTTGTTTTTTTTAAATACCCATTTTGAAGTGTATTTTTTTGAAAAAAAAATTACCAATGGTGACTATTGTTTGGCATTCATTGAAAAACATTTTGTGGTTTTTTTCTTCATTTACTAGTCATTGGGTGGCTAATAGAGATCCTGTGTTACCACTTTTAGTGGTCTTTAATGGCCTTTTCTCTAGTAGTGAAAATATTCAACAAGACCTACTTAGTGAAAATATTCAGTATAACTTCTCAATAAAATTTTTAATTGAATGCTTTTACTAAAATTTTCAAACTAAAATTTTACATAGAAGTTATCAATTTTTATATTCATACCTATTTATAGTCACTATAAAAAGATTTAATTTTGCGATGTGTTTTTAGAGACATTTTTTAAAAACATCACTAATTTTTAATTTTTGTGACATTTTTTAGGAAGAAAATCTCAATCAAGATGTTTCTTATCATCACATAAGTATAATCATATCTACCAAGGAAAGATGGATCCACACTATGAATATTAAAATTTAGATACCCTATCCTAGGACCTCATCCTGAAATGTCTCTCATTCCTGGATCCCTGAGGATGATGTTAGCTTCATGCTGTCGAAGTCTCTACACTTGATCATCCACTACTGACTGTCACCAGTTGTCTCTACTCTTACCAAAAGCTCTCCACCACTAAATCCCACTCAATAACCCTAGAATATGTAGGAATTCTCTAAGTGATAATACTATCTCTGATGTCTCTATGCATACCTTTCTCAATGGTTCTAACATAATAGTAAAGATCCATGACCATATCCATCATATACCTTGAAATATTGTTGAATGTCAATGAACAATCAGCTATTTTTCATACTACCCTATTGGAGATTAAGAAGCTCCTATATATTCACAACTCATGGTGTATGTGGAAAAAACTCCTCTATAAAGAGGATATCGTACTCTGTCCATGAAAGATTCACCTCTTTATTAGTCTATATAGCCAAACTCCACCACCACCCTATTGAGCCATGCATAAGGATCGCCGCCAAGATCACCATCGGATCAGATGGTGTCCTGAATATTTGGAAAACCCATGTCACTACCTCAATCTAGTATCCAACCACCTGAAAGGTTGGGATCACCTCACAACCCGAGGGTTCCCAATCCCTAGATCTCATTAAGTGCACTCAGTATGCACTCCTTGTATTTGGATACTTTAGGAACCACTGGTATCTCCACAGGTGGTGGTACAACTGGGGAACCACCTAGAGGTAACATCTTAGAAACCATTCCATACACTAAAGACTCATTACTGAGGGGGTCATACACATGATCGAGCTGTTATATCCTATCTAGTATGTGTCACTGAGGCATCCTATAAGGAAACAATACGTACCATAGTCAATTAGTATATATGGATAGTTGGATCTAGAAGGATATGGAACCAAAACCCATTCCTATATGATGCATTTACCATTGATTTCCCTACAACCAGTGCTCTCATGTACCTAGTGAAAAATAAATTTATCAGAGTCCTGGTGTATGTATATATAAGCCACCTCACCAATACTAGAGTCCCTGACCTAAAAGATGAACTCAAAACCCTCAACATTGTTTTCCCTAAACCAATCTCACATACTCCTAGTCCTAATGTAGAACCAACAACCTCTGATTCTAATCTTTCACATCCCACCCCAGTAAGGACCATACCGGGACTACCTCAAGCCCCCCTCCAATAGGCCAGGGGCAAGTGACTATCACTGAGTAGTAATATCACACAAATGGGAGGAATTATCCTAAAGTTCATGTATGCACGCACACATCTCCAAGACACAAATGATGAAATGTAAAAAAACACAATGTAAAAAATAATGAAAACCACTATATCTCAAAATCAATGTATGGCTGGATAGTAATGTATAGAAAGGTGAATCGTGAATGAATAAAATCATACCAAAAGAAATACTATAATAAAGTTCCTAATACTCATCCATAGAAAACCCTACTCGATCTGCTATGAAGGTGAGGTATTGGGACTACTATCTTAATCTGTAGGGATACCTCATCATGCATGGTCCCACTAAGCTTTGCCAAGTCCTGATCCACCATGGAATCTGTCAAAAGGTCGCTCCTTCGCACATTACATAACACGTGTAGTCAAATATTGTACAATGGTAAGTATAACTATACACAGTAGTACACCACAAACCCACAACGAAATTTGAAAAAGGAAAAGGTATAGCTATCAATACAAAATTATATGTCTACAATATAAAATAGGGATATACATATATACTCATCCAATACCGATAGTCGATAGATAAACCCCATCTAATGCATACCGCCATTTGGGATTCAATCTAAAGATTCCATGAAGAACTCATCTGAGGGAACATAATTCTGAGTCTGATATCCCTAATGACATATGTCTAATAGGTTCTTGTCATTAGGAACATCCAAATAGAGAAAGAGAGACACACTAAAAGATATGAATATAATACAATTAATTAGTGTAGGATCATAGGTTGGGCCATGGTGTATACCAAGAACACAATTTAGAATAACATGCTGAGTAGGGTATCTCCATTCTGATTGGACTGGTCATGTAAATACCAATTACTATACTTAGGTTAGTGAGCTGAATAGAGGATACTGCACTGGTCCTCTTGGGGGATTCCAACAACTCTATAAAAAAGTTCTACTGAAGGGATCATACTCCAATGAATAGTAAATGATACCAAAAAACTTTCAAGGGAACGATAATGTGAAAAAAAACACTGCCTCTCATATATGATACATTGGGTGAGAGAATCAATTCACGTAGATAAGAATGTGGATGGTGTATATTATTCACACATGTCGTGTCCCTTGACCTCGATTACTACACATGTAAATTTAATATCTTACTAAAAAGTATATGATAATACACCCCATTGGTCTCAAAAGGTCTATCTCATTGTAAATGTTTGAACGCTGAAGATGGATAACCAATCAGACACATGGTTTGAATGATATGACCATTTTATAGAAAAATTATGACCTGAGTCTAGTTCGAGTCCGACCTGACCCACCGGACCAAGCCTGGCCCATCTCGGTCTGGTCAACCCAACCCAGTATGGCCTGGTCTATCCTGTGCTAGCCCGAACTTCTAGGATACTTGTTCCAGCCCGTTGGGCCACTAGAGTGGCCCAGCCCTCCTAGTCCATCCCAAAACATGTGGTCCAGCTTCCTCTGATGCACACAGTCCACCCCGACTACATTCCCAACCTAGTGCCATGGTGTCGCTGCATCCCATGGGATTGACCCCTACCTCTACAAGTTCCCCACACACTCTACCTTCCTGCAGCCTTGTTACCACCATGGGCTCCCATGAGACCCCGTAATACAGTATTCTAACTCTGTTGCCTATCACCCCATCACTGGTCAGCCGTACTGCTCCCTGTCATCCTTGACTGTCCCCCCTTATGGATCTGTGCCACAACCTTGACCAACTAGAGACACCACTCTCGGCCGCTGTCATGTAAAGACCCGTAAAATTCAAGGGAAATTTTTTTTTCTTAATTTTCTTTAGAATTTTACAAGAGCGCGGTTTCTGACGGCACCTGATTCCGAGGCCCGGAGTGCCCGGAATTAATTTCCGAAGTTTGGCTCGGGTACGTTCAGTGAACGAACGAGCGGGAATTTCTAACTTTTGATCCAGTGCTCGGAATTGAAATCCGAGGGCACCGATGAACTCGCAGCGCCGATATTCGCTTAAAGAGACCTTTTCGAGAGTTGCGTTTGTTGCGGGTTGTAAGTTAGTTTTTGGGAGGTTTATAAAAAAGTTGAATAAAAAGTGTAATTCTTTTTATTTTACTTTTTGTAGGTTAACTCCTCTCAAAGGAGGTTGGAAGTGGGACCCACACCCACATAACCTCCCTTGGGAGGATTAAGTGTGGTGGGGCCCACACGAACCCCCCACCTTTTCAACTCCCCACTCTCCCTCTTAATGGTTTGACAAGTTAACTTATATTTAATTATACAATTCATGTATATTAAATAAGTGAGTTAATTTTTGAGTTATCCATTTTGAATTTCAAACCTTTGAAATTCTTTTTGTGAATAAAATAAGACTTTGTCTTATTTTGTTGGGTTATAACTCTTAGTCACCTTGGGAGGATTTCTTGAGAGGATTTGAGAGCTTTCTCTTCTTCTTCAAACCTCAACGAAGAACGCGAAGAACGCCGTTCTTCAACGAAGAACTTCTTCCGCGTCATCTCTTCCGCGACGGTTTTCCGCGACGAACGCCTTCAACAACGACTCTTCCTTCGACGTCAAAGGAATCGAGTGCGACTATCGAGGTAGAGATTCTTGAGTTCGTTATTTTCTTTATTATTTGACTTTCCGCAAGACTTGACGAGGAACGCTCTTTTTCCGACGAAGAACGCCGCTCCGCTCTTCTTCGTCTTCGGTGTCAACGAGAGAGAACACCGCACCTTCCTCGGAAAAACCTTCGTCGGCGTACAAGGATTCGCCAACGACGTGCTTCTTCGGACGCGCCTCTTCGTCAACGGATTTGACGAACGACGACCGCGACGCCCGACTTCCGCGACGCCGTCTTCCGCGGACATAGTCGAATCCTCGATCTTGTACCCAAGGTAGGGGTGGTTGATTTAATATTTAATTATTTCATTCTTCTCATGGTTCGTATAACTAACATGGGATGTTGATTATTTTAAGATGCGTTATTAATTTAACGTGAGGGGGGCCGGTCCGTACGAACACGACCGAACCCCTCCAACATTCTTGTTGTTCTTGCGGGTGGAAGCAAGTGGCGTGGTGCCGTCGCACCACGCGGATGATTGTGCGTTTAATTTTACGCAACGCCGTCGCGTTACGCCAAGGAGAATCTTCAAGAACGCGACGCCGTCGCGCCGCGTTGGAAGGAATCATGGCACGGCGAAAGGGGCGCGGTGCCGTCGCACCGCGCCGGACGACGAATACCGCGGCCGGTTCCGGGCCGCGGCGGGACGTGGAGACCGCGGCCGGTTCCGGGCCGCGGCGGGACGAGAAGACCGCGGCCGGTTCCGGGCCGCGGCGGAAGAGCAGACCGGCGGCCGGGCCGCCGGCGTCGAAAGCCGAAGGGGACCGGAAATTTCCGGTCCCGTTAGAGAAAACCGGCCGGCCAGCTGGCCGGCCGGATATCATTAAAACCGGGGAATTTAATTCCCCGGCCACCTAATAAAAACCCCCCTCTTAAAGAGGGGGGGGGGGGGGCGGTTCTTGAGGGAAGGGGGCAGCCGCCCCCTTGGTTCACCGCCAGCAGGCCCCCACGTGGTTGGGGGCGGTTTTAAAAAAAAAATAAACGGCGCGGCCAGATTGCCGCGCCGCCCTTCAATCAAGCCCCCCACGTTGGGGGGGCGGTTCTTACAAACCGGCGCGGCTAATTGCCGCGCCGCCTTCCAGCAAAGCGGGAGCTTTGCTCCCCGCTAGCCGACCGCCAGCGCGGCCTCCCGCCGCCGCCACGCGGCCCGCCGCCGCCGCCTCGCGGCCAGCCGCCGCCGCCGTCCGCCGCCGCCGTCTGCCGCCGCCGCGCGGCCGCGCCGCCGCCCGGCGCCGCCGTCCGCCGCCGCCGGCCGCCGCGCCGTCCAGAAGGGGGGGGGGGGTCGGGCCGGGTCGGCCCGGACCCGGACCCCCCGTTTCGGACCAGATTCGGTTCTTGGCTCATAACTTGAGCCTCGGACCTCCGAATGACGAACCGTCTGCGGCAACGCGATCCTTGCATCGAGACGGTCGTTTCGATATATCGCACTCAAGGTTTCGGGTTACTTTGAGTTCGGCCGGGTTGGTTCGTTCACGAAACCAACCGGGCCTTCGGAGCGGAAACGCTCATATCTCGAGCCACGAACGTCCGATTGACGCGCCGTCAGTCGCGTTGTGTTCCTCTTAGTGAATCGGATCTTTTGGCATACTCCGCCCGAGGTTTGGACGCAGGTGGAGTACGGTCGGGTTGGTTTTTCCTTAAAAACCAACCGGGCCCCGGAGACGAAAATGCCAATAACTCACAGACCGGGCGTCCGATTGACGCGCCGTCTGTTCGTTGACTTCCTCTTGATGAGACGGAACTTTTGACATACTCCGCCCGAGTTTTGGATACAGTCGGAGTATGGCCGGGTTGGATTGTACCCGAAATCCAACCGGGCCCCTGGAACGGGAAAGCTAATATCTTTCAGACAGGACGTCCGCTTGACGAACCGTCAGCGGCGTTGGTGGTTACGTTGAGTAACGGTCCCTTTGAGTATACCCTATGGGAGTTCGGGGTGCAGTTGAGATACGGCCGGGATTGGTTTCGCTCACGAAACCAACCGGGCCCCTGGGACGAAAAGGCTAATAACTCACAGACCGGGCGTCCGATCGACGCGCCGTCTGTTGCGTTGAGACCCCTGTGACGAGACGGGCCTTTGAGACACTTCTTCGCGGGACCTTGTGATACTTGGAGTATCGACCAGTAGCTCGTGGAGCGGACCCGTGGTACTTGACAGTGGTGGTGCGCTTGGATGCAGCAGCAGACCCTTGGCGGTGGAGAGCTTAGTTGTAGCGGCGGACCCGCGATACTCTACTGAGTGTGTGCGCTTGGTTGTAGCGACAGACCTGCGACGGTGGAGACGAGCGTGCAGAGTACGGAGACCGTGTAGCCGGCTGAGACCTGACGACTGCTTGACCGACTCGACTTGGAGTGAGTCGACTAGCCCAGTGGACGGAGCGCCCGGTATTTGGCGGCAGACCCACGGCGGACGGAGCGCCTGGTAGTTGGCAGCAGACCCGCGGTACTCGACGGGAGGAGTACCTCAGCAGGCTATCTGGGTAGCGCCCGGTATTTGGCGACAGACCCTCAGCGGACGGAGCGCCCGGTAGTTGGCCGCAAACCCGCAGTACTCGACAGGAGGAGTACCTCAGCAGTCATAGGTTAGTGAGCAGTACCTCAGAGTCGTGATAGGACTACTACACACTTCAGAGACGGGGCTCTTCAGCAGTTACGGTTTCGATAATGAAAATCCTGGTTTGAGCTGAGACTTTTGACCTTGTGTTTACTTCATGATTGAGATGGGTCACTTGCTAACTATGGTATATGTATGGGCATATACCCGGGTAGTGGTTATCCGTCGATTTCACAATCCTTGTGTTTCCTCATGACTGAGTTGGGTTACTTGATAACTTAGGTATATGTATGGGCATATACCTAAGTAGAGTTTATCTGTTGAGATCTTCTTGTGTTTAACCTTGTTGGTTTAGTGAGACCTTGAGGGTCTCGGGGTCCCTACTGAGTATCGTTATACTCACCCCTGCACGGGCTATGCCCGCACCTCGTTGTGTTGGTTGCAGACGACGGACAGTGCTGATAGAAGCCGAAGGTTCGAGGACTGGACGGTACCTGGAGGTGGACTATACGACGAGGCGGTACCCGGAGGTGGACCACTGGGCGGGACTTACTCGGAGCGGATGGCGGGACCCGAGGAGCAGAGGAGCTATCTGTACCCACCCTTCAGGTGGGATTTCCAGTGGACTTCTCAGCGTAGCAGCTTTACTTTTCAGTCGCTGTTTTCCCTTTCGAGTTGTACTTTACAGTTGGGCTTGTATTTCCGGCCCCTTTTTCTTTTCAGCTCTTCTTTTTGTACTTAGTGTTTTACTTCCGCTTGTACTCTGTGGTGCTTGTTTTCTTTATAAAGGCAATGCCTTCCCAGTTATCGGGATTTTACGCCTTTGGTGCTAGTCGCCAACCCCTGGCCTATGGAAGGCGGGCTTGGGGTAGTCACGGCACGGGCCCCGAGGACGGGTCGTGACAAATTGGTATCAGAGGAGTTCGGTTCTACCGCAGAACTTATAACTCTGATCTTTTCTTTCTGTGAAGCGATAGTGTTAAGGGTACCGAGTGTGGTTTTCAGTCCAGGGAGTCCAGTGTTGGTGCGGGCGGCCGACGTATCCATACACCAGGACCCTGACAACTGATTTCCGACTTTGTGCACGAAAACACTGATTGCGTATGCGTTTTCAAAGGTTTTTCCCCTTAAAACAGCTCAAACCAGGTCAGCTCACCAGGTATAATCGTTTGATCGTGTTACGTTGTTTCTTTCAGGATGGCCCCACGACGGCAGCCAGCTAGGGTTCCGAGAATCGAACGTGACGACAGCCCACCGAGCGACGAGGCCTCGGTGCAGGGCCCTTTGTCAGCAGTGGCACCGGCGGTAGCTCTACCCGCCGAGCCCTCGATGCTTCCAGCAGCAGCCGCTGACGATGCACGTCGCCTCAGCGCACTGCATGAGTTTCAGCGCCAGCGACCGCCCAGGTTTCGCGGGGAGACGGATCCCCAGGCTGCAGAGGACTGGCTGGAGGCAGTGGTACGAGTGTTTAGGCTAGTGAGGACACCAGCAGACCTCATGGTGATCCTCGCTGCGAGCCTACTACACGCAGCAGCAGGACGATTGTGGAGCTTGATGCTCCAGGTGCACGATGAGGCATCTCTACTTTGGACGGACTTTGAGAGCCTCTTCCGCTCGGAGTTCATCCCGGCCACCCTCCGAGCGGTGCGCATCCAGGAGCTTCTTCAGCTGCGGCAGGGCAGCATGACGGTCGCTCAGTACTCGGCGAGATTTACCGATCTCTCGCGCTACTCGACCGACATGGTACGGGACCCATTCTTCCGGGCCCGGACCTTCGAGCAGGGTTTGAGACACGAGATCAGGGCATCGCTGATCTCCCTCAGTTTACCGACTCAGACTGGAGTACTGGAGCGAGCCCTTCTGATTGAGAGCTTCCTTGCTGAGTCTTCACCAGCGCAGCGACCCACCGCAGGGTGGCACGTAGCGGAGTCTTCGGTAGCAGGTAGCCGACAGATGACTCAGGGGTCCAGACAGACCAGACCTTCAGGCAGACGACCTCAGGGCACTGGCTCAGCAGTGCAGGGCACACAGCGCGGAGTCAGTCTTTTGAGTGGAAGACAGTGCTTTGCATGCGGCGGGCAAGGCCACATGGCTCGTGACTGCCCGACCCGCCATGCGGAGGAGCAGCAGACGGTTGAGGGACCACCTAGGCAGAGGCAGAGGTTCGACCGTGGCGGTCCGCAGGGAGGAGGCGGACGAGGCAGAGGAGCTGGCCGAGCAGCAGGTGGTGGACGACGCTTTGAGGTACTGCCACCACCACCACCAGGAGGTCCACCCCGACCACAGGGAGTAGGTGGACATGCGAGAGCACAGCTTCAGGCAGCTGAAGCTTACGATCATGGAGCTCTGGGAGCAGGTGGACAGGAGCAGAACTAGTGGATACATCCTTGTACTTCTGGTTCCTTGCTGCTTTTGTGTAGCGTCTTGTATTATGAGCTGTAATAATAAAAGACGCATCCTTTGTGATGTTTTCATTCCTGTCCTCTTTTGTAATGTTACTAAGAGGTTCCAGTTGACTGTTGACTTGACCCTCACTTGTGAGACATCTACTGGAGGAGACCCAGTTACCACACACTGATGCCGACAGTGTGACTCAACCCTTGGAGGCGAGAGTAACGGTTGGATCTCTTAGTAGTAGCGTCGAGGCCTTACGACGTCATCCTTGGTATGGATTAATATCATCCATGTTAGGATTGACTGTTTTAGGCAAAGAATGTGGTTCATCCAGGGGATGAGACCAGGTTTCTCTTATCGGCAAAGAAGAAATCTCGCAGCTCTTATGGGACCAGAGATGGTCCGGGCCACGTCAGAAGAGGTCCATGTCATCTAGGAGCGGGCCCTACATGGGCGATCGATTCCTCTTGTGCGCAACAGATGGCGGCACGGGAATCTCCAGGAGAGCACTTGGGAACGGGAGGCTCAGATGCGTGCTCAGTATCCTCTTTTGTTTCCCTAGTTTTTGATGTAGCTTTACGGGGACGTAAAGCCATGAGGTGGGAGTAATGTAAAGACCCGTAAAATTCAAGGGAAATTTTTTTTCTTAATTTTCTTTAGAATTTTACAAGAGCGCGGTTTCTGACGGCACCTGATTCCGAGGCACGGAGTGCCCAGAATTAATTTCCGAAGTTTGGCTCGGGTACGTTCAGTGAACGAACGAGCGGGAATTTCTAACTTTTGATCCGGTGCTCGGAATTGAAATCCGAGGGCACCGATGAACTCGCAGCGCCGATATTCGCTTAAAGAGACCTTTTCGGGAGTTGCGTTTGTTGCGGGTTGTAAGTTAGTTTTTGGGAGGTTTATAAAAAAGTTGAATAAAAAGTGTAATTCTTTTTATTTTACTTTTTGTAGGTTAACTCCTCTCAAAGGAGGTTGGAAGTGGGACCCACACCCACATAACCTCCCTTGGGAGGATTAAGTGTGGTGGGGCCCACACGAACCCCCCACCTTTTCAACTCCCCACTCTCCCTCTTAATGGTTTGACAAGTTAACTTATATTTAATTATACAATTCATGTATATTAAATAAGTGAGTTAATTTTTGAGTTATCCATTTTGAATTTCAAACCTTTGAAATTCTTTTTGTGAAGAAAATAAGACTTTGTCTTATTTTGTTGGGTTAGAACTCTTAGTCACCTTGGGAGGATTTCTTGAGAGGATTTGAGAGATTTCTCTTCTTCTTCAAACCTCAACGAAGAACGCGAAGAACGCCGTTCTTCAACGAAGAACTTCTTCCGCGTCATCTCTTCCGCGACGGTTTTCCGCGACGAACGCCTTCAACAACGACTCTTCCTTCGACGTCAAAGGAATCGAGTGCGACTATCGAGGTAGAGATTCTTGAGTTCGTTATTTTCTTTATTATTTGACTTTCCGCAAGACTTGACGAGGAACGCTCTTTTTCCGACGAAGAACGCCGCTCCGCTCTTCTTCGTCTTCGGTGTCAACGAGAGAGAACACCGCACCTTCCTCGGAAAAACCTTCGTCGGCGTACAAGGATTCGCCAACGACGTGCTTCTTCGGACGCGCCTCTTCGTCAACGGATTTGACGAACGACGACCGCGACGCCCGACTTCCGCGACGCCGTCTTCCGCGGACATAGTCGAATCCTCGATCTTGTACCCAAGGTAGGGGTGGTTGATTTAATATTTAATTATTTCATTCTTCTCATGGTTCGTATAACTAACATGGGATGTTGATTATTTTAAGATGCGTTATTAATTTAACGTGAGGGGGGCCGGTCCGTACGAACACGACCGAACCCCTCCAACATTCTTGTTGTTCTTGCGGGTGGAAGCAAGTGGCGTGGTGCCGTCGCACCACGCGGATGATTGTGCGTTTAATTTTACGCAACGCCGTCGCGTTACGCCAAGGAGAATCTTCAAGAACGCGACGCCGTCGCGCCGCGTTGGAAGGAATCATGGCACGGCGAAAGGGGCGCGGTGCCGTCGCACCGCGCCGGACGACGAATACCGCGGCCGGTTCCGGGCCGCGGCGGGACGTGGAGACCGCGGCCGGTTCCGGGCCGCGGCGGGACGAGAAGACCGCGGCCGGTTCCGGGCCGCGGCGGAAGAGCAGACCGGCGGCCGGGCCGCCGGCGTCGAAAGCCGAAGGGGACCGGAAATTTCCGGTCCCGTTAGAGAAAACCGGCCGGCCAGCTGGCCGGCCGGATATCATTAAAACCGGGGAATTTAATTCCCCAGCCACCTAATAAAAACCCCCCTCTTAAAGAGGGGGGGGGGGGGGGGGGTTCTTGAGGGAAGGGGGAAGCCGCCCCCTTGGTTCACCGCCAGCAGGCCCCCACGTGGTTGGGGGCGGTTTTAAAAAAAAAATAAACGGCGCGGCCAGATTGCCGCGCCGCCCTTCAATCAAGCCCCCCACGTTGGGGGGGCGGTTCTTACAAACCGGCGCGGCTAATTGCCGCGCCGCCTTCCAGCAAAGCGGGAGCTTTGCTCCCCGCTAGCCGACCGCCAGCGCGGCCTCCCGCCGCCGCCACGCGGCCCGCCGCCGCCACGCGGCCCGCCGCCGCCGCCACGCGGCCCGCCGCCGCCGCCGTCCGCCGCCGCCGTCCGCCGCCGCCGTCCGCCGCCGCCGCGCCACCGCGCCGCCGCCCGGCGCCGCCGTCCGCCGCCGCCGTCCGCCGCCGCCGGCCGCCGCGCCGTCCAGAAGGGGGGGGGGGGGGGGGGTCGGGCCGGGTCGGCCCGGACCCGGACCCCCCGTTTCGGACCAGATTCGGTTCTTGGCTCATAACTTGAGCCTCGGACCTCCGAATGACGAACCGTCTGCGGCAACGCGATCCTTGCATCGAGACGGTCGTTTCGATATATCGCACTCAAGGTTTCGGGTTACTTTGAGTTCGGCCGGGTTGGTTCGTTCACGAAACCAACCGGGCCTTCGGAGCGGAAACGCTCATATCTCGAGCCACGAACGTCCGATTGACGCGCTGTCAGTCGCGTTGTGTTCCTCTTAGTGAATCGGATCTTTTGGCATACTCCGCCCGAGGTTTGGACGCAGGTGGAGTACGGTCGGGTTGGTTTTTCCTTAAAAACCAACCGGGCCCCGGAGACGAAAATGCCAATAACTCACAGACCGGGCGTCCGATTGACGCGCCGTCTGTTCGTTGACTTCCTCTTGATGAGACGGAACTTTTGACATACTCCGCCCGAGTTTTGGATACAGTCGGAGTATGGCCGGGTTGGATTGTACCCGAAATCCAACCGGGCCCCTGGAACGGGAAAGCTAATATCTTTCAGACAGGACGTCCGCTTGACGAACCGTCAGCGGCGTTGGTGGTTACGTTGAGTAACGGTCCCTTTGAGTATACCCTATGGGAGTTCGGGGTGCAGTTGAAATACGGCCGGGATTGGTTTCGCTCACGAAACCAACCGGGCCCCTGGGACGAAAAGGCTAATAACTCACAGACCGGGCGTCCGATCGACGCGCCGTCTGTTGCGTTGAGACCCCTGTGACGAGACGGGCCTTTGAGACACTTCTTCGCGGGACCTTGTGATACTTGGAGTATCGACCAGTAGCTCGTGGAGCGGACCCGTGGTACTTGACAGTGGTGGTGCGCTTGGATGCAGCAGCAGACCCTTGGCGGTGGAGAGCTTAGTTGTAGCGGCGGACCCACGATACTCTACTGAGTGTGTGCGCTTGGTTGTAGCGACAGACCTGCGACGGTGGAGACGAGCGTGCAGAGTACGGAGACCGTGTAGCCGGCTGAGACCTGACGACTGCTTGACCGACTCGACTTGGAGTGAGTCGACTAGCCCAGTGGACGGAGCGCCCGGTATTTGGCGGCAGACCCACGGCGGACGGAGCGCCTGGTAGTTGGCAGCAGACCCGCGGTACTCGACGGGAGGAGTACCTCAGCAGGCTATCTGGGTAGCGCCCGGTATTTGGCGACAGACCCTCAGCGGACGGAGCGCCCGGTAGTTGGCCGCAAACCCGCAGTACTCGACAGGAGGAGTACCTCAGCAGTCATAGGTTAGTGAGCAGTACCTCGGAGTCGTGATAGGACTACTACACACTTCAGAGACGGGGCTCTTCAGCAGTTACAGTTTCGATAATGAAAATCCTGGTTTGAGCTGAGACTTTTGACCTTGTGTTTACTTCATGATTGAGATGGGTCACTTGCTAACTATGGTATATGTATGGGCATATACCCGGGTAGTGGTTATCCGTCGATTTCACAATCCTTGTGTTTCCTCATGACTGAGTTGGGTTACTTGATAACTTAGGTATATGTATGGGCATATACCTAAGTAGAGTTTATCTGTTGAGATCTTCTTGTGTTTAACCTTGTTGGTTTAGTGAGACCTTGAGGGTCTCGGGGTCCCTACTGAGTATCGTTATACTCACTCCTGCACGGGCTATGCCCGCACCTCGTTGTGTTGGTTGCAGACGACGGACAGTGCTGATAGAAGCCGAAGGTTCGAGGACTGGACGGTACCTGGAGGTGGACTATACGACGAGGCGGTACCCGGAGGTGGACCACTGGGCGGGACTTACTCGGAGCGGATGGCGGGACCCGAGGAGCAGAGGAGCTATCATTACCCACCCTTCAGGTGGGATTTCCAGTGGACTTCTCAGCGTAGCAGCTTTACTTTTCAGTCGCTGTTTTCCCTTTCGAGTTGTACTTTACAGTTGGGCTTGTATTTCCGGCCCCTTTTTCTTTTCAGCTCTTCTTTTTGTACTTAGTGTTTTACTTCCGCTTGTACTCTGTGGTGCTTGTTTTCTTTATAAAGGCAATGCCTTCCCAGTTATCCATTTTGAATTTCAAACCTTTGAAATTCTTTTTGTGAAGAAAATAAGACTTTGTCTTATTTTGTTGGGTTAGAACTCTTAGTCACCTTGGGAGGATTTCTTGAGAGGATTTGAGAGCTTTCTCTTCTTCTTCAAACCTCAACGAAGAACGCGAAGAACGCCGTTCTTCAACGAAGAACTTCTTCCGCGTCATCTCTTCCGCGACGGTTTTCCGCGACGAACACCTTCAACAACGACTCTTCCTTCGACGTCAAAGGAATCGAGTGCGACTATCGAGGTAGAGATTCTTGAGTTCGTTATTTTCTTTATTATTTGACTTTCCGCAAGACTTGACGAGGAACGCTCTTTTTCCGACGAAGAACGCCGCTCCGCTCTTCTTCGTCTTCGGTGTCAACGAGAGAGAACACCGCACCTTCCTCGGAAAAACCTTCGTCGGCGTACAAGGATTCGCCAACGACGTGCTTCTTCGGACGCGCCTCTTCGTCAACGGATTTGACGAACGACGACCGCGACGCCCGACTTCCGCGACGCCGTCTTCCGCGGACATAGTCGAATCCTCGATCTTGTACCCAAGGTAGGGGTGGTTGATTTAATATTTAATTATTTCATTCTTCTCATGGTTCGTATAACTAACATGGGATGTTGATTATTTTAAGATGCGTTATTAATTTAACGTGAGGGGGGCCGGTCCGTACGAACACGACCGAACCCCTCCAACATTCTTGTTGTTCTTGCGGGTGGAAGCAAGTGGCGTGGTGCCGTCGCACCACGCGGATGATTGTGCGTTTAATTTTACGCAACGCCGTCGCGTTACGCCAAGGAGAATCTTCAAGAACGCGACGCCGTCGCGCCGCGTTGGAAGGAATCATGGCACGGCGAAAGGGGCGCGGTGCCGTCGCACCGCGCCGGACGACGAATACCGCGGCCGGTTCCGGGCCGCGGCGGGACGTGGAGACCGCGGCCGGTTCCGGGCCGCGGCGGGACGAGAAGACCGCGGCCGGTTCCGGGCCGCAGCGGAAGAGCAGACCGGCGGCCGGGCCGCCGGCGTCGAAAGCCGAAGGGGACCGGAAATTTCCGGTCCCGTTAGAGAAAACCGGCCGGCCAGCTGGCCGGCCGGATATCATTAAAACCGGGGAATTTAATTCCCCGGCCACCTAATAAAAACCCCCCTCTTAAAGAGGGGGGGGGGGCGGTTCTTGAGGGAAGGGGGCAGCTGCCCCCTTGGTTCACCGCCAACAGGCCCCCACGTGGTTGGGGGCGGTTTTAAAAAAAAAATAAACGGCGCGGCCAGATTGCCGCGCCGCCCTTCAATCAAGCCCCCCACGTTGGGGGGGCGGTTCTTACAAACCGGCGCGGTTAATTGCCGCGCCGCCTTCCAGCAAAGCGGGAGCTTTGCTCCCCGCTAGCCGACCGCCAGCGCGGCCTCCCGCCGCCGCCGCCGTCCGCCGCCGCCGTCTGCCGCCGCCGCGCCGCCGCGCCGCCGCCCGGCGCCGCCGTCCAGAAGGGGGGGGTCGGGCCGGGTCGGCCCTGACCCGGACCCCCCGTTTCGGACCAGATTCGGTTCTTGGCTCATAACTTGAGCCTCGGACCTCCGAATGACGAACCGTCTGCGGCAACGCGATCCTTGCATCGAGACGGTCGTTTCGATATATCGCACTCAAGGTTTCGGGTTACTTTGAGTTCGGCCGGGTTGGTTCGTTCACGAAACCAACCGGGCCTTCGGAGCGGAAACGCTCATATCTCGAGCCACGAACGTCCGATTGACGCGCCGTCAGTCGCGTTGTGTTCCTCTTAGTGAATCGGATCTTTTGGCATACTCCGCCCGAGGTTTGGACACAGGTGGAGTACGGTCGGGTTGGTTTTTCCTTAAAAACCAACCGGGCCCCGGAGACGAAAATGCCAATAACTCACAGACCGGGCGTCCGATTGACGCGCCGTCTGTTCGTTGACTTCCTCTTGATGAGACGGAACTTTTGACATACTCCGCCCGAGTTTTGGATACAGTCGGAGTATGGCCGGGTTGGATTGTACCTGAAATCCAACCGGGCCCCTGGAACGGGAAAGCTAATATCTTTCAGACAGGACGTCCGCTTGACGAACCGTCAGCGGCGTTGGTGGTTACGTTGAGTAACGGTCCCTTTGAGTATACCCTATGGGAGTTCGGGGTGCAGTTGAGATACGGCCGGGATTGGTTTCGCTCACGAAACCAACCGGGCCCCTGGGACGAAAAGGCTAATAACTCACAGACCGGGCGTCCGATCGACGCGCCGTCTGTTGCGTTGAGACCCCTGTGACGAGACGGGCCTTTGAGACACTTCTTCGCGGGACCTTGTGATACTTGGAGTATCGACCAGTAGCTCGTGGAGCGGACCCGTGGTACTTGACAGTGGTGGTGCGCTTGGATGCAGCAGCAGACCCTTGGCGGTGGAGAGCTTAGTTGTAGCGGCGGACCCGCGATACTCTACTGAGTGTGTGCGCTTGGTTGTAGCGACAGACCTGCGACGGTGGAGACGAGCGTGCAGAGTACGGAGACCGTGTAGCCGGCTGAGACCTGACGACTGCTTGACCGACTCGACTTGGAGTGAGTCGACTAGCCCAGTGGACGGAGCGCCCGGTATTTGGCGGCAGACCCACGGCGGACGGAGCGCCTGGTAGTTGGCAGCAGACCCGCGGTACTCGACGGGAGGAGTACCTCAGCAGGCTATCTGGGTAGCGCCCGGTATTTGGCGACAGACCCTCAGCGGACGGAGCGCCCGATAGTTGGCTGCAAACCCGCAGTACTCGACAGGAGGAGTACCTCAGCAGTCATAGGTTAGTGAGCAGTACCTCGGAGTCGTGATAGGACTACTACACACTTCAGAGACGGGGCTCTTCAGCAGTTACGGTTTCGATAATGAAAATCCTGGTTTGAGCTGAGACTTTTGACCTTGTGTTTACTTCATGATTGAGATGGGTCACTTTCTAACTATGGTATATGTATGGGCATATACCCGGGTAGTGGTTATCCGTCGATTTCACAATCCTTGTGTTTCCTCATGACTGAGTTGGGTTACTTGATAACTTAGGTATATGTATGGGCATATACCTAAGTAGAGTTTATCTGTTGAGATCTTCTTGTGTTTAACCTTGTTGGTTTAGTGAGACCTTGAGGGTCTCGGGGTCCCTACTGAGTATCGTTATACTCACCCCTGCACGGGCTATGCCCGCACCTCGTTGTGTTGGTTGCAGACGACGGACAGTGCTGATAGAAGCCGAAGGTTCGAGGACTGGACGGTACCTGGAGGTGGACTATACGACGAGGCGGTACCCGGAGGTGGACCACTGGGCGGGACTTACTCGGAGCGGATGGCGGGACCCGAGGAGCAGAGGAGCTATCTGTACCCACCCTTCAGGTGGGATTTCCAGTGGACTTCTCAGCGTAGCAGCTTTACTTTTCAGTCGCTGTTTTCCCTTTCGAGTTGTACTTTACAGTTGGGCTTGTATTTCCGGCCCCTTTTTCTTTTCAGCTCTTCTTTTTGTACTTAGTGTTTTACTTCCGCTTGTACTCTGTGGTGCTTGTTTTCTTTATAAAGGCAATGCCTTCCCAGTTATCGGGATTTTACGCCTTTGGTGCTAGTCGCCAACCCCTGGCCTATGGAAGGCGGGCTTGGGGTAGTCACGGCACGGGCCCCGAGGACGGGTCGTGACATGTCATGTCCCACCAACTTCACCACCATTCACCATCATTCCATCCCAAACCATTTAGCACTATCATTGTTTTGTCTCATCTACGTTGTGTCGAACTCGGTTCTTCGTTCTCAGATTGTTGCACCATGAATCGAAGGTGTGACGATCCTTTGTTCAGATCCTATGTAGAATGAAGAATACAAGAAAATTGGGGGATAGAGAAAAAAATTTACAATAACACCCGAATAAAATATCTTGGCCTTGTTCATGTCAGCATCATTGTTTTCCCATTAGAATGATAAATGATGAGGAACAATTCCAATTTCTGAACAAAAATCAACACAAAAATCCTTCCACAAATAAAATCCCAAATCCTATAATATACATGACCCATGAATCAATCAATTCATTGATTGATTCATTTTCATCATTGTAAATAAACAGAAGAGAAGGAATAAAATTAAGACACATTCCATACCTTGGGGTTGGATCGTTCTATAAAGAGGATTGATTGTTGTGTCACTATCGTTGGTGAGATTCGTCGAGGAAACATGCATCAATCCCGTTCCGCATTCCTGTCATCGTTCATCACTAAGAGAATCCTCCAAGTTCCTCTCTCTAGATTCTCCATGAAATTAAATGGTTATGATTCTAACTCAGAATCCCTGTTTTAAAATTGAAAATTAGAAAAAACAACATGTCATTGAATAAAAATATTTATAACAAAATATTTATATTCTCGTTATTTTCAAAATCTATTTTTTATAGTTTACCCATGACAGTCAATGATAGGCTGTGAATTGGGTAAAATTTATTCTATGAATGCAACGGTGCCCGCATATTTTTGATCTAGGAACATATTTGTATGTTATCCCACTTTTTAAGAAAAACTGACCACGCATGATATTAAAAACTGAACATTTTTCAATGAATTGTTCCATGCACACCGGGCCTCGGAATCTGACATCTTCTCAGTATATGGTGTTATAATTTTTTCATTTAATTTATAAAAATAAAATCATATAAATATGACTAATTACAAGTCAGAAACATATGACCTTACCCATGTGATCTATCACTAGTGGGGTATGATGAGACACTTCTGGAGACAGTTCCCCAGGCCAACAGAAGAGTGTTAAGACATTGGAAATATAGGATATCTATAAATGTTCTGCAGGAACCCATGTAAGACAATTAGTGCTGGAGGAGCTAGATCGAACCAGACTGTGTGATGGGGATCTTCTACACTATATCAGTTTGGTATCTAGAGTTATATTAGCTATGGAGGTAGAGGCAGTGTACATGGAGTTTTGGGGCATGATCACAAATATCAGCAGAGTAGTGTAGTAGAGGGGACTCAGACAACATCACTGAGAAGATGGGTAAGAAAATTTCATGAAGTTCAGCCTACATTATGGGATAGTGTGGCTGGAACTTTGACAATGAGAGGTAATATTCTTGTAGATTTTTTGTTAGATTGTTCCATGTTTGGTACTAGTTAATATCATTCATATATTTCAATACAACTTGTTAATGGTGTGATCATGGTGTTGGTGTTCTTGAGAATAGTTATAATCATAGATACACTATTGGTAGTATAGTCTAGAGACATATGCATGTGCAAGGGGTGTTCTCTCGATGTTGGGGAGTTTCTTTTTTTGGGGAATCTTTACATCTTGACATGACACGATTCCACCTAATTTTACATATAGACTGGTTAGTATCATACTTAGCAAACATTTATTGTTACATTAGAAGAGTTACTTTTACAAATATTAAGGGTGACAACTACATCCACCGTGGAGTGTGGGATATCTAGGAGAGATGAGTAGGGCCAATTAATCAGCAACTAGGATAGATCATAGCCAATGATTCAAGTTTATTTCTAGATGATAGAGGTGTAATGTAGGATGTATTTCCACTGGTAGTGGAGAGATTTCAATATGTGTTTCTTGATGATTTCTTAGGGCTTCTACCTAAGAGAGATGTGTAGTTTACTATTGAACTCATTCCAGTATATGAGTTAATTTCTATTCTACCATATATAATTATGCTCATAGAGATTCAAGAGCTCAAGGTATAGATGGAAGATTCTGAGGATAAGGGATTTATCTACCCCAGTATGTTTCCATGGGGTTCATTGGTGTTTTTTTCAACAAGGATTATGGGACTCTGCAGTTGTGTGTTGATTACTAGAAGTTGAACTAGATGAAAGTGAAGAACCAATATTCTCTTCCGTATATCGATGATGTATTTGACTAGTTGAGAGGATCTTGTGTATTATTTAATAATGACATATGATTAGGGTATCATCAATTGAGAGTTATAACTTCTTATATTCCAAGGACATCATTTAGAATTAGGTATGGCCTTTATGAACTCATCGTAATTCCATATGGATTGAAGAATGTAGAAATAGTGTTTATGGACTTGAAGAACATAATATTTTATATGTACCTGGACCAGTTAGTGGTATTGTTTGTGCATGGATTCTTGGTGTACTCTGAGACTCATTAAGATCATACACAACATATGGAAATATTCTTGAGTACACAAAGAAAGTATCAGTAATACACAAATCATTCTAAGTGAAAGATTTGGATTGATCAGTTACACTCCTAGGGTCACATCATCTCAAAGGAAGGTGTGTTAGTGGACCCATAGAAGGTTCATGCAGTTGTATCTTGGGAGAATCCCAAGAATTGTTTCAATATCTATATAATTCTAGGGTTATTATGATATTATGGAAGATTCATCCAGGCATTTTCCAATTTGGAAGCACCAATTTTGTGCTTCAACCAGAAGAGGGTAAATTTTGAATGGTCGAAATCATGTGAGAATGCCTTCAAGGAGATGAATATGCATTTAACATTGACACCGATCTTCATTATACCCAAGCTAGGTTCTGAGTATACGATGTTTTGTGACATTTTGGGGATCATACATGGAGAATTGTTGACACAAGGATATTTCTTTTTGGAGTATAGTTCACAAATATTGGGGCCACATGAATGGAACTACCCTACACATGACTATGAGTTGGAACTGGTTGTATATGCCATGAAGTTTTGATGACAATATTTAATGGGTGAAAAATTTTACATTGTATACAGACTAATAGATCTTGAAGTATATATTTTCACAACAAGATTTGAATCTATGGTAGTGGAGGTGGGTTGAGAATATGTAGTTATTTGATTTTGAACGAGCATATATGTCTGGAATGTGAAAATGTGTTTCTTTTTCTTTAAGAATGAAAACAGAGACTCTGATAGTTTGGGAGTCTAGTTCATAGTGGAAGATAATGACTTTACTGGTTGAGATGTATGATGTGGTATAGGAGAGTCATGAGAAGATGACTCTCGTATTTGTTTTAGGGAATTCTACAATCTTGAGACATATCAAGGATGGATATTATGAGTATTAAAAATACATGACCTTGAGGGAAATCTTTGAATGTGGTCAGACACCTTCATATTGAACCATAGATGAGGATATAGACATCAATATCAGGAATCAGTTTGTTGTACCTATGACCATGAGGGATGAGTTGATGTGGGAATTTCATACCTCAAAGTGGACAGTGCATCCAAGTATAACAAAAATATATTATGACCTGTGTTGATAGTTTTTGTGGTCGGGAATGAAAAAGGGTATATTAGGGTTTGTGACATGAAGCTACACCTATCAGTAGGTTAAGCTCGAGAATCAACCACCAGTAGGTTTACTACAGCTGTTTACCGTTTTAGATTGTAAGTAGGATGATGTGACCACAAATTTTATGGTGGGTGTCGCAAGGATATAACGGAATAATGATGATATTTGGGTGATTTTAGACCTTCTGACAAAGGTTGTTCAATTCCAACATATACAGCTATGAGAGTTATATATTTGTGGGGGTATTCAGTCTGATCTAGGTGCAACAGTCTATAGTTTCATATTGTGACTCACCTTTTACTTCATGATTCTATTAGATCTTATTAAAGTTTTGGGGTACACTGGTTTTGTTGAGTGTGAAATTCCAACCACAGATAGAGAGGTAGTCAAAGCATAAAATTTAGGTTCTTGATGATATGTTTCACGCATATTTCCATGAATACGGTGGATTTTGGGGGATGATCATAGATTGGTGGAGTTCTCCTATAATAACATTTATGAGGAAACTAATCCTATTCCACTATACGAGGCTCTTTATGGTAGTCCATGTATATTAATTCTATGCTGGATGGAGGAAGGTGAGTAAAAGTTATTAAGACTGAGTCTTGTGCAGGAAATGTCGGAGCATGTTTGGCTAATTCGATGTGTATGGATACTTCTCAAAGTAGAAAAAGTCAAATGATGATAGATAAAGATGACCCCTAGATTTTATAGATTGTGATCACATATTCATTTAGGTGTTTCCTGGATTGGTTCATCGCCGGTTACTAATACAGGGAAAGTCAGCACCCAGGTTCACTGGACCATTTGAGGTTGTGGAGAGAATTGGTTTGGTGTCATATCGACAGTCTCTATCATAGAAATCTAGTGTTATGCATAAGTTTTTCTATGGTTCAATACATAGTAAGTATCATCAAAAATAATATCATTTGATATATGTGTATGATGTTCATCTTGAGATATTTGTGTTCCTTGAAGAGAATCCAATACATGTGTTGGATCACAGTGATAAAGTGTTGAGGGGAAAGACAATGCAGATTGTTTGTATATTGTAGAAACATGGGCATGTAAAATTGGAAATCATGGTCGATATATAAGAATATGTGGTCTTAGTGTCCCGATATTTTTGACTCAGAATCAATAGAGATTCATGGGAGTATAACTGGGGGATGAGCAACTATAAGGCTGTGATATTGTAAAACCCTGACCTTTTCTGGAGATGTTGGGGGATATTTTTCAATTACACTTTTGATTATTTTTTCGTACTTTTCTTATGGGTTTTACCATGGGGTGTGTTTGGGTGAAAATTTTAAATTTTGGAATAAAATAAGGCACTACCTGATTGGCGCACTGTTTTCTCAAAACATGCACCCTATCCCAACAAACAATACAATCCTAAAAAGAGAAGTTTTGTATGGCTAGTGCATGTTTCTTCAAACTGCGCCAATTAAAATGAGAAACTGTGCACCCCCATGGAACTGGTGGATGGTTGAGGAACACTATTAGGGAAAAGTGTGTGCCCTGGCCCAACAAACCATGCATGAGAATTAAATTGATCTAAAAATTAGTCATTAACTTCCTGTAACCTCCATTTAAAACCCAAATCGACCCTAGTTTAACCCTAAGATCTATTTCATGTTTTTTGATGCTCCCAGTCATATTCCAAGACATCTCAACCTCTATTTAAGGTGAATGGACGGCCAAATACATAATTGGATCTCCATACGGTAAGAGGATCTAATCCCGCGTGGTTTCTTTCATTGCACCATCTCTCCCTCGTCTATTTGTTGGAATATAACCTCTATTTTTTTGGATGAAGATATTTTATTCCTATATGTAGAGATATAATTTAGCTGTCTTTATAGTTCAATCATGAAATAGGGTCTCAAATCCAGATCTCTTTCTACATCATTGTTTTTGTGAAATTTTGGATTTTCATAGGTGAGTGTTCTTCGTCAATGTTTAGGTATGTGGCCTATAATTAAAATCCCAAAGTCTTGAATTCATTAGATTCTTTTAATTTTAAAACATAAATTGGATGATTATAAATTTATTTTACCTACATTTATTTAATTAGTAGGTTATATTAATTAATTAAGGGATTTGTGATATTGGGAATTTTTAATTGTATAATTAATTGTTAAATTAATAATGATATGTCCACATTGTTTAATAGAGGTAATTAATTGTTGAATTTATTTTAGAGATATTGTGATTATTAAATCGAATGATTAATTGGTCAATTAATTCTTGGATATTATAATTGTGGATTCTTGAATAATTAATTATTGAATTAATTAAGGGAGATTATAGTGTTTATTAAATTGATTTAATTGGATTAATTTATTGTTGAGTTAATTAATGGAAGTGATGTGAATAATTAATTATTGAATTAATTCATGGTATTGATATGATTCATTAATTGTTGAATTAAATAATGAAATTGGTATGATTAACTAATTTTTGAACTAGAAATGGAAATTATGTAGTTAATTCATTATTGAATTAATTATGAAATGATGAATGGTAACATGTACATTAAGACATGTATTATGAAATTATGAATGGTAAAATTGTCATTAAATTATTCAACTATTAAATGGTGAATTGTAACATGATCATTTATTTATGAAATTGATGAATGGTAACATGGTCATTCAATTATGAAATTATGAAATGTTGATAGGCAACATGGTCATTTAATTGGGAAATTATTAATGGTAAGATAGTCATTTAATTATGAAATTATGAATAGTAACATGGTAATTCAGTAATGAAATTATTAATGGTAAAAATGCAATTCAGTCTTGTATTATATAAATATGGATAGTGAAATGGGAATTCAAATATGAATTATGAATGGTGATAATGAAATTACGATATATGATATTTTTTAGTTGTCCTAGGGAACCCAGAAGTGTTATGTGGATAAATAAAGAGTATTTGAATAATGTAGATTATTTAATTCATTTCTTGTATTTTAGTCCTTATACAACTGCATACACTGTTTGAATAAATATTGTTTTAGATTTCATTAGTGTTGACCGACTGAATTGTACTTACTTCTAAATGAGGATGCATGATCAATACCCAAATAGATTATTTGATTCCATTATAGATTAAGGGAAAATGCAATGTGTTAGATGGATGATGTTGGAATGAGGATGGATGAGGGAACCAGACATTGTTCAGGACCCTCTTGGAAGTTGTTAATGTCTTTACTTTTTGGTTCCATTTTGAATCATGGAATTTACATTGGCATGACATATATAATGTTTAATTTTTAAATTGTATTTCATGCTTTGTTTATAACGAGAAATTGGTTTTGTTTTAGTTATGTCATATTATCTTTTTATTTTTATTATTTTGACTACTTTATTACTCTAATAAAAGGAGGTCGTAGTGTCCCCATATTCCATATTAGACACTCAAATTTAGTAAGTGGCCTATGGTATATGGGGAGGTGTGCTTGTGGTCACATAGTAGGCTTTCTTGGGGCACCGATGTGTCACACCTTGGTCGGGACATTACACTATAGAATGACAAAATACCCATAAATAGACTTTAGTTGATGTTCAAAACCTTATACCATTAATATTTCTAAATCTAAAAGTGTTTTTAAATATTTAATAAAATATTTTTTTATTTAAAATAACAGTAATTTAATTTATAGCACTATTCATTTAATTTGAATTTAAATAGATCAGGATAATGGGAAAATTAAATTATAAAACATTATCAGTAGCTAAAATTTCAAATAGATCTATAGAAATATTGGGACACATTAACCCGTTCAAATTATATAATTTTTTATATGCTTAAATCCATTTATTTTATTTTTTGTTAATTAGAAAAATATTATATTAACATTGTACAAGAATTTTAAGTAATTATTTAATAACTCCAAATTATGAAACAATTACCATGATGAATATAATTTCATATGAGCAAAATTTCCATTAATATTCGTTCACCACTTAATTTTTTCTCTATGTGAACACATCATATATATTTAAAACTAAGAGAGTGATATTTGGTAATGTCCATAGATTTAAATATTATAAAGGTTGTCTTCATGGAAAATGTCCATTAAAAAATAAATTTTAAGTATAATATTATAATTCTTGAATTTTCATAATCCAATAATAATTAATTTAAAATATTTTGACCCTATCACATAGTTTTTACTAATATTAACTTGATTTACCCTTTATAGATGTAATAAATTTACTATGGTTACTATTAATATTGACCAAAAATAAAAGGAGTAATCATACCAAATTAGAACATATTATTTCCAAATATGGAAGCTATTTTTCAAGATTCAACTTATTAAAGTGGTAGAAATTAATTTTCAATTATGTTCTCAAAATGCGACCAAACCCATTTTTAAAAAAATACAAATTTTAAACCAAAAATTGGATTTCTTCTTACCTCATATCTAAAAATATTATAAAATAATGTTACTAAATTTGATTTAATAATATATATATATATATTCATTAAAATCACTCAATAATAGTAATTAATTTATTTTATTAATATACATACACATTGAGCGTATATAAAATGTTTTTTGATAAAAATATCTCTTTTACCTTAAAATGATTTTTATTTTTAATTATAATTAATTTATAACCTCTAAATATATTCTATACACATGTAATTAATAACTTTTTATTAATTTGGTTTGAATTATTCATATACATCAATCTAACGGTTAAGTGGTAATTATCATGTGATAATATTTTAATAGTATATCATAGATCTTTTAAATTTGATGTTGAGTGTAACACAAGATTTTGAAGAAATAAAATTATTTAAATAGAAATAGTTTACAAACTATTAAGGTGTCACATTATACCCCCATTAAAATATATGTTTCCCTTGATATTCCATTATTCTAATACAAAAAATGAGTATATATCTATTTTATTACATCCTCAAGTCCGCAAGTATCTTCTTTTAATTTCTAATTTCTCTAGGGAACTTTAACTAGGCGAGTAGTCTTATTCCATAGCACATTTTCTTCAAAATAAACGATCAATATTATTTTCCCTTATAAGCAATATCTTTCTCCAATGGTATGACCTCTATGATCAGTACATCTGATAGTTCAGGTACATACTTCCTCGAGAGAAATACATAGAACATATTGTGAACCTAAGAGCAGTTCGATGGAAGTACAAATTGATATGCTACCATCCCCACTCAGTAAATAATATTGAATGGGAAAATATACCTAGGTATCAGATATACCTAAATTTTGAATCCGATAACCTAATTCCATGGCTAAATTCATAGAAAATAATTCTCACTAACTTTAAATTTCATATCTCATTGATGATTGCCACCATAACTTCTCTACTGACTCTGAGCTGCATTGATATGTTGTTTTATGCCCTTAACATTCTATATCATTTTCTTAAATAAAATTATCCCTAATATATTTATTTCTCTAAATTTAACTTATGAGGTTTGAGTCCTACACTTATTTTCCTAGAATAAGGAGCCATCTAAATGATCTAGTGGAATATATGTTGTAAGAAAACTAGACCTGGGAATTTTGTTGATCCAAATTTACATTTAAATATATGAAAGAAGATATTAATATATCCAATATAGTTTCAATAGTTCTCTAAGACTAACCATTTTTCTGAGGATTGTTTATTATACAAAAATTCAAATCAATATCTATAGCTCACTGAAGACTTTTCCATAACATTGAGGTAAACCATAGATCCCAATTAGATAGAATAGAAAGTGTTAATCCATGTAACCATTCCAATTCCTTAATGTATATCTTGAAAATTTGATCAAGATGGTGTTATTATCTGGTATTAATGATGTGTTCCGACTTTGTAAGGTGATCGAATACAACCCAAATAGCATTATATCATTTAGAATTTTTAGGAGTCCAATGGAAAAATACATGGTGAAAATATTCCATTTCCATTATGTTATTATTAATTTATGAATCATTCCCTTAGACTTATATAACTCATAATTAAATTTTTGACATTACGATCATTGAGATACATATTCAATAATATATCTCTCCATGTTTTCCCACTAAAAATACCCTTTGAGATATGTATACATATTTTTAGTTCTATGTTGAATAATATATAGTTAATTGTGAGACGAGTCCAACAGATCCTTCTTAAAATCAGGTATGGAAAAATCACATACATAGTTCCTAAGCCTTATCAATCCATTATAATCAATTTTGAACTCATGAAAATTTCTGACCATCTTCTATAGTTACACATCTTCCTTATGTTCCTCTTTATTCCTCACATGGATAGATAGTTGAAAAATCATTTGAGATATATAATATTTCTCACCTTCCATGACCATTTCTGTATCCATCCATTGAAAATCCATAAATATTGGATATTTTATGATCCTCTTAAGAGATAATCTGTCATAATTTTTTTCAAATTATAGTTTCTACCAACCTATTCACCTTCCCAGAGTTGTAATGTATTTAGTATTTATAATCATTAATAACCATCAACCATCTTCTCTAGTGTGTATTCATCACTTTCTAAGTGTATATTTAATTTAAACATTAATGAATTGTATATATATATATATCACATTTCTATGTATAGATAATGGATTCTTGTTTTTAATGAAATGTCCCCACATCTTTACTCTAAAACATGATTTGGATAATTTTTCTCATGAAACATCTGTTGTTATGTAAAATAATATATAATTGTATCATTATACATGTGGATTCATCCTAGTCACTTCTTTTATGCATCACTATAAATCTCAAAACCGTATCCACTATATTTTTGTGTAAGCATAGTAATACTGAGTAACATTTTCTTCAGTTCTTTGAAACCCTTTCCAAATTAATCTATCTAAAATAACTTAACCCCCTTCCATGACAAATATGTGATTAGGTTAGATAGTCATGATAAATCTTTCCCAAATAATTGGTAGTATCTATCGAACCCAAGATAACTACATGTTTTAGTTATTGTGGTTGGTTTAGGCCATTTCTCAATAACTTATATCTTTAAAAAATCCATTGATAATCCTCCACTTGATATTATATAACCCAATAATAAAACTTTTTGAATCCAAAATTCACACTTGATAAATTTATCATATAAATTTTCCTTCCTCAAGGCCCTCATCAAAATTCTAAAATGTTATTCATAACATTCCTTACTCTTTTAATATATAATAATATCAATCTATAAAGACATCCAAAATCTAATCAAGGTAATCTATAAATACTCTATCAATTAAATTCTTGAAGATAAAAGGATAATTGGTAAGTCCAAATGGAATTAATATGAATTTATAATGACTCCACCTCATATGGATGGACCAATTGGGTATGTCCTCCTTCTTGATATTTATTTGATTATACCTAGTTTGAAGGTCAATATTGGAAAATATAGAGATCCTTGATATTGATGAAATTGGTCTTCAATATTGGTTTGAGGATTCTTATTCTTAATAATAATTTTTTATGTTCATGACAATAAATGGAATGATATATTGAACCATATTTATTCTTAGTAAAAATAATAAGTGCACCCCATGGTGAAGCACTTTGCTGAATGAATACCTTATCAAGTTTATCCTAGTGTTTTTTCTTCAATACCTACAACTCAATTAGGGAAATTTTATATGGAGTCTTTATGATAGGTGTAACAGTCGGTATGGATTCTATTTAAAACACAGCATCAATATTTGGGGGAAGACTATGAAATTACTTCAATTGAACATTAGTATATTCCCAAACAATTGGATATAACCCATCAATTATATGTTCAGTCTTATTCATTGGATTACATATATAGTCTTCAATATTCCTTGCTAACCATGAAAAGTTATCTTCATAATTGGAATCATTTTACTCTTCCTTTTATCTAAATCTCAATGATTTTATCTCCATATCTACGCATTATTTATGATGAAATTATTTTCCCAACAAAATTTCCTTTAAATACTTCTATTATTTGATTTATATATCTTCCTCATCCTTAGTGTTTTGAATCAATGACCACTATTGATCTAAATCCCATAAGAGACGATAAACCAACAAGAGAACCTTTTTCCATTCATTACATCCCAAGGTGAAAAACTTATTCTCTAAGGAACTTATCTATTTCTCTGCTAAAATTTCTAGTCCCATTAAATAATGTAGGATGATAAATAATGCAGCAGTATAAAATTGTTAATTACACTATATTTTGGACTAGTAGGTTTCTTCATACAGGAAAAGTTATTAGTCATAACCAGAGTTAGATTCCCCAATATAGTTATAATTTTTTTAGATCGAACTATATATCTAGCATTATTATCTTTACTATGAAGGAAACCCCAACATGGATTACATGCATTGATATTATTTCTATTCCTTCCACTAGTTTCCATTTCTATACAATGCCAAACACTAGATTATATCATATCATTATGGATCATAATGTGTTATTTAAAAACCACTAAAACACTTTAATATATATTTAAAATTAAAGCATAACTAATATTAAAATCATATGCTTGGATTCTATGGGATAATTCTCAAGGTTCCTCATAAGGTTAAGTTCCTTAATATATGTTTTATCAAATCTAGTTTCCAAGGATTATACTATAATTTATTTTATACCAACATTAAATACCCCCTATCTTGTATCCCATAGTCGATGGTTACTTAATTACATTTGTACTATATACAATTTATCACATCTTAAAGGAACACATAATTTTGTAGTCTTGGTATACTAGATACAAGATTAAATCCCAAATTACAATTGAAAATCTGAAATAAAATGTAGTATTTTAATTGGGATAATAATTATTCCCTATAGAATATCCTTTCACATCCATCATAAAACATTTCTTGGAAACCTTTAGAATGGAAACATAAAAATGGGTGATCTAATATGCTAAATAAGGGAATTCATACAATATAAGCTAAATTAAGGAATGAATAATATAGAATGAATAACTAATGATAAAATTATGTCATATAAATAATATCATGATATTGAAACATATCCCTAGATATAAAAACTATTCTAAAAAAATCATGGGAATTAATAACTGATTTCATAATGATGAACATTTGATCTTAACGATGAGGCCTTATACCAAGGCGTCTAAAAATACTATCAAGGCTTCATGCTAATACATATATATAAATGGTTAAGGCCTCATCCAAATAATCAATCTATTATATATTGTGATAACTAATAATTCATTAAGGGATTATGTAATTTTGGGCCCCATGCACCTCTTAATTAGACCACCACATTCATCATATGAATAAACAACATAACATAATCAACAATCTTTAAAAATCATAACTATCCATATTGAAGGAAATAATATATGGAATATCAATAATTTCCTAGTAAGAATTAGTATACACCATGTAACAAAATATAGTGTATATTATCATATGAATATAAACATAGTAAATCATATGATTCGATAAATGATGTTGATATAGATGAAAATACTTGCAAAAACTCATTGAAAATTTTCATGAGTACAATACCCTTTTCACTTTGAAAATACAAAATTAAAATAAATAAAAATTCCCAAATATTTAAGAAAACATATTATATGATAATAAAATTATAAAATTGTAAATTATTCATCAAATAAAATAGTGTTCATGATGGTGCTCAATTTTTTTCATGTCATATAAGTTAAAAATACATTTCCCTCACACTTTAGTAAAATGGTGAATGTGTACTTCATTTAAAAAATGAAAAGAATATTCTATTGAAACAATTTTGTAAAAAAATATACATGGGTTAAAATTTCTTTAAATAATTATTGATTAATTGTGAAAATAATATTAAAAAAATATGAATATGGAATAAAATGATTCCCGATCAAGTAAAAAAACAATGTTGATTTCCATTAAAAACATGGTTACAGTATCATGACTATTTAAAGAGTGGAAAATAAAAGGAAGGATTTTTATAAATAATAATTAGAGAATTAAATATAATCATTTTAATATATAAATATCAAATAATTCCCCTAGTGTATACTTTAACATAAATAATCTCGAACAACGATGGGATTGTGAAATAAACCCTACCTCGGGTTTGACTTCCTTCATATGTGTCTGAACCTATAGTATAATAAATATAGATTTATTATGAATATATTATAGAACTATATTCTTATATATCAAAACATATGTGATTTATTTAAAATCTTTTATCATACATTAATTAACATTTCTTTTTTAAAATAACTATTTTAGGTAATAATTGCTTCGTTTTTCATGTATTTTTTGGTTTGGTAGTTTCGTTCCATATACTTAGATAATATAATCATCCTTTAAATTTTTTTAATATTGATATAAAAAATATATATTCACTATAAACATATTTATAGGAATTTATAAAATTTATATATAGAAAAATGTATTACACAATTCATGGAAATAGTGGGCCATATATGCGCAAGAACATTGTTTTCACCTTTCGATAGATGGAATGAAAGAAAGATAAATAATAATTCACCTTCATAAAAAAATTATTATATAATTTAAATTATTTATAATTTATAATCCTATCCTTATTATAGTAGAATTAAAAGAGAAATTAAAAACAAATCACATCGCTTTATAGAGGTGGTAGTCCACACGTGCAAACAAGTGACGTTATTATTTTCCCAAAAATTTCTAGGTAAGAAGCTAGATGTGATACTATTATTATATAAGAATAATTATTTCATGATTATCATATGTAAACATTAAATCCATCATAAAACTCATTTATAAACTATGGTGATGAAAAATGAATTGTATCATTGTGTGGAGATTATAATTCATACGTACAAACGAATAATAATTTCACTTTTCATTTAATGGAAAAGAGGATAGATAATGTTGGTTTCATAATAATATTGTTTAATTATTTTTTTAAATAAATAAATTAATATTTTATGATAAATACAACATATTTATAGTAGGTAGAGTAATAAATAAATTTATAGGGGTTGGGTAAGACAATTACCTCTTCTGCAGAAGACCTCCATTAGATCCTCGATGACCTGACTCATGAGCCACTAAACTGTTCCCTGATATAGTTGTCCACTTTTCCTTAATAATTCATTCAAGTATGATAGAGGATTCTAACAAGAATCTTAGGCATATGGATGTGTCTATGGGAAGGTTATGGCTTCTGGTCAGAGTCAAAAAATAGAATACTAATAAATGTTTGATGAACAAACAACCAAAGAATCAATAATAATCTTAGACAATAGAATTAAATCATCATAATATATATATATATATATATATATATAACTAAAGATAAAAAAGTATCTATATAAAATATAGATGTGGAAGATTACATGATTCTATAAAATATTGGAAGCAAACATATATCAAATCAGGCTATATGAAAATAAAAAAATGACTAAGAGGATAATGTAAAAAAGCATCCCAAGACTATGATCAGTACTATAATATCATATACCATCATGTCAAATAAATGGAAATGTTGAACCCATACTCTTTCCCTCTTTATAACCTACAACCATGAAGTCTTTATACGTACCAATCAGCAACCCCAACATGGTGTAAGTTAAACTCAGTAGGTCACCACCAATGGTTTCTATAAAAAATTCATTCTATGAGTAAAAATATAGTAGTGTGTAGTTAAATGATAATCATATGAATAAGGAACTGATATAAAAACCATGTTGGGAGTTCGTTTCTCATGCGAATCTCATATAATTATACCCATTGTCGCCTCAACCAGATGTCTCTAAATAGTTAACCTATAAATATTCATGGACTGTGGATATCATCAGGGTAATCATGTAATAATAATGATTATAATGATGGAGGACCAAGGAGAAAATAAGGAATACATGACATTATAAGGTCGGTCTAGCTCAGGATAATAACTATGTATCCTAGCTAATGTTTCGAAGAGTATTTTGAGGGATACACCCTTGGCATTATACTGGTGAAATATCTCTAACTAATTTCTTTGATTATATCCAAACCAAATACTAGGATAATCCTGATTGGAGCCCAAGGTGATGATACAAGGCATCATATGTTTGAATACATCAAGATGAATTCAAGGATATAATCCATTTACTTTCAATTTAAGTATATAAATAGAATTAATTTTTGGTACCATGATGAAGAATTCATGTACTAAGATAAAGGCCAAATCTCAAGGTGGGTATCTCCATTGGGAACAAGCCCAATGAATCAGGGTGGAATCCTCTAAGTGTGTAAGGATTTCTCTTGGGAATCCAAGGATGGATCTATTCTAACCACTACATTAATAAGAAGATGTTCTATAATCAATTAGAACCATTTATAAATAATCAAAGGTCATGTGATAATCCTTGTGTCTTTACTATTCTATTTTATTCAAAATATTTCCTTTTAATTAATAAATGACAAACCTGTAAAATTGGTGTCAAACCATTAAATTGTTTATTAAAATTTCATAATCCAGGTGAAAATTCTTTTAATATCATAATGTAATTGTTCATACATTGAAATTAATTAAATTCCATTATGGAAGACAAACCAAACACATTGAAGGGTGTGTTGGTTAATATTATTCATGATGGAATTGTAGGAATATAGAGGGCTTATCAAAGGGAGGATCATTTTGAGTTCATTGAACATCAATAATAACCAATGGTTTATTATGTAATTTGGGTGTCAAATAATGAATCAAATTTAAGGTAGTTTAATTTTAGAAGGAAAGTGCGGGTAAAACCGATCTGTGACATAACAAAAACATTTATAAATGGTAGCACTTTGAGGTAAATAGTATAGAACACCAACATTATGGATTTATAGGAATACTCATCAAGTATCAGTTTATTATTTGGCCTAGAATAGATGAAATCATCTATCATTACAAATGCCCTAAAAATAGTGAAAAAGAAATTTCTTAAGGATCTAATAAATGATGGAAATATAAATAGAGAAAAGAAGAAAATCCGTTGAATCTATTACAAATAAGAATCCAATGATATGAATAGTAGGAGAAATGTATGTTAAATAGTGTATTGGATTTAATTCTTAGCTTGGATGGGGAGGAGGTTCTCTCAACATGTGGAAGGCTACTGAAGAATAAATGATGAAAGAGGGATATGTGTTTTTAATAATTAGAGTGAAAAAGATAAATTCACCAATAATTAATGAGGCGAATTATAAAATAATTAATGAATAATAGATATTTTTATCTATGTCTATTAATGAATTAGATTGTGTTTTAGAGTCTTAAAATGAAAATAAATCCAATATTAATCACGTAATACACTAATATATTTAAAAGATTGTTTTACTGCCTTTTGATGGAAAACCCTTTTTAAATCACACTTTTGACAATTTTATAATCTCTATTTGTCAAAATAATCATATTCATTATGATTGGGACATTGAAATTTACATTGGATAAATTTTTGGTATTTTTCTAACCATGTTCATTTTTTAATGAATAGTGAAAAATACTGCATTTTACATCAAAACTACTTTTTCATTTAATTTAATTATATGGATAGATTATATTGTTAATTGGTATTACTGTTTAATCTGAATATATTTTTACCATTTAATCCAATGGTGGACATTATGATTAATTTAACTATGAAATTGGTCATAAACTAATGCCAAACTTTTCATAGATATTGTTTCAAAAAAACCCGCTATTTGTTTTGACAATGAGAATTATTTTTAAATCAATTATTTCAATTTATGTGTTTTGAATTTGGTAAAATGTCTTACATATTTGGAATCAGAAGGTCCAAAATATGTAATTAAGACTCTTTTGTTTTTGAACATTATGAATAGTGACGTCGGTAATTATCTTTAATTATCTTGATTAATGAGTAATCGGGTAGTTAAGGATAATAATATAATATCATAATAATAATAAATGACACAAAAATGTGTCCTAAGTCTACCCGTTGTCTCATGGCCGACCATGGGATGTTTTGTGCCAAACTTGGGGGTCCCATGAAATCACTTTTGTGAGAAAGTGACTTTTTATCTTTTTATTTTTTAAAGAATGTTAAATTTAACAATGAATGTATCACCTGATTTATTTATTTTTAATTTTGTCTACATAAATTATATTTTGGACTATAAATAGTCATCTTAATTATAAAAAGATTTTCTACATCATATTATTTTTTTTATAATTTTTATACATTAAATAAATTATATTCTTTATGACATCATAATGATGCAGCGACGACCTCATTATTTGACGATTTAAATAAAATGTAATGAAAATGTAATATCTAAGACCTACACATGTCCAAAACCTATTGGGTGGGTATATTTCGAACCCATATCACCTTATCCTCGAATTATATCAACGTGGGACCTTTTGAATCCGAAAATCATTTTCAAATAAAGTAATATTTCATTACATTCCAAGAGTACCCCTCCTCTCCTCTTATAAAAGGCCCCCAGCTCTACCTCCTTACCCACACTCCCATAGCCTTTGGCTCGGCCAACCCCTACCCATTTTGTCTCTTCACATCCCTCTCTTACTCCTTGAAGCCTCACTTTGGGAATAAGTATTCCCAAGGAATCCTTTGAGCTCAAACCAAAGGGAGTTACCCGATTTTAAGATTAAAGAACGGCCAAGTCAAGTCGGACCCGAGGTATGGGACTTCGTATCAATCTCCTTTCATTGAGGCATATTTTGTTTTATACACAACCTTCTTTTATATGGTGTATAAACCCCTTTTACTTTTACGTTTATTCAAAAGGAATCTTTTCTATACGAAGCATTTATTAAACGACAAAAGGGAAAGTTTTTGTCGTACGTATGCAGCGACAATGACTTCTCCACCGCTGTGACGATTATTTGAGTTTCGGCTTCCTCTACAAGCCATACCTTCTTTTTAAAAGAAAAATAAATACCATGTTTTACTTTTCTTTTATTGTGGTATTGAAAATGGTTTTCATAATGTTTTTATATCAATGTGTTGTTTTGATATCTTGTGATTGAAAGGTCGGAATGTTATGTTTCCTTTATGCATGTTTTATGTGATACGATTATGTTGAGGTTCTTGTGCATTATTATAAAGATGGGTGGTTCTGTGATAAACTAAGGGCAGGTGATCCTGATATAGCTCTCCAATGCATTGGGTAACACGAAGGAGTGAAACGTTATGGTTTCTCTGAAGAGATTTAGGGGATATACTGTGATGGGTATTCCAAACGTAACCAAGAGGGTTACTCCCAACGTAAGAATGTTATGAATGCCTCAATTTACCTTTATGTCTTATGATTTCTATGATTTATTCATGATTTTATGAGGTATGTTAAAGTTCTTATGTTTTATGGGTAAAGTATGATTTCATTCTTATGTATATATGTACCCATGTTTCCTTTCCGTATATTTTTATATCCCTTACTGAGCTTTTTATTCTCATACCAAGTTTTTTGGAAATGTTTTTCACAGGTCAAGGGAAAGGTACATGATATGAAGATAGTGTCAAGGAAGTGTCAAGAAAGAATCCATGTTTTATTTTAATTATGTTTCCACTGATGGGAAAGAAGAATTCTATCTTTATGTAACCACTTTGTTTATAGGTGGAATTTAATGCAAGTTTTATGATCTAATTCTCTTAAACTCTAAACCCGAAAAGATCCCCAATTTGTAATCTTGTAATAAATAAATATTAAGTATGGTTTAAGGCTGTGACCTTATAGTTGGTATCATAGGTCAGTTTAGAAAACTTTAGGAGTTGGAATTCTATTAAATGATTATCCAAAGATATTTTTTTATGGTCAAATTGAAATGATATAGAATTTTAAGATTACCATGTTGCTTCATCTAATACATATTTGTTCATAATGGTTTTCCATAGAGGAAACAGGGAAGCAGTGCTAGGAAGGCATGCAAAAGAATATAACCTTCCGAATCATCATCTTGAGATGGTCGGAATTGGAACTAAATAGTTTGTTGTAGTAATGGCGCAGTTGACTAAAGCGACAAATGGTGGTGGTATCCATGCACGAGATCTTCCAGATCAACCGCAAAGGAATATGTCAGTGGTGGAACATTTCCTGAGGAAACATCCCCCATCATTCAGAGGATCATCTCACCCTGTGTTATATGTAGGGTGGATTAAAGCACTGGAGAAATTTTTTGATGTCATGGGGTGTTCAGAAAATCAATAGGTTAGTCTTGCTATTTACCATTTGGAGGGTGAGGCAGATCAGTGGTGGTCTATGGTTAAAAATATCAGGGACGCCGATGAGATTGATGCTCTTGATAGGGATGAATTCAAAGGTATGTATCTTGAGATGTATTTTCCTAAGGCTGTTCGACTTAGGATGGAAAAGCAATTCATGGAATTGAGGAAAGAGGAAGACTCAGTGGCTACCTATGAAGAATGGCTCACTTGATTGGAAAGGTATGCTCCAAATTTTATCCAAGACCTTGATAGAAAATTCAATCATTTTTACTCAGGAATAAAGCCAAAATACCGAAGTGAATTAGCTTCTCGTGAGTTTAAAATTTTTGAATAGCTTGTTCGATGTGCGGAGAAGGTGGAAATGGAGTTTGCCGATGATCAAGTTTTCTATAACAACCAACAAAAGAAGAGATCTAGGTGGCATGAGAAAGGTAAGAATTCTACAAAAAAGTCTAATGGTAAGAAAACTAAGTTTCCAGTTTGTGATAAATGTGGCAAAAGGCATGTTGTGGAATGTCTTCTGAATTCTGGAAAGTGCTACCGATGTTGTAAGATGGAACCTAAGGCTATTGATTGCACTAAAAAATATCAAGGTGAAGGTAAGACCAAATTTTATTTACAGTTAGTGAAATGTTTTAAGTGCAATGAGATGGGTCACTATGCAAACGAGTGTCCGACAAAGAGCTTGAGTGATGGGAAGCAGTTAGAATACAAGCAGAAAGGGGTGGTGAAATCCTTTGCAACTACTTCAGCAGATGTCGGGCCATCAAAGGATGTTGTATCAGTTATTTTGTTTGTTTTTTCAGATTATGTCAGTGTGTTGTTTGATTCGGGGTCTACACATTCTTTCATCTCTGAAACCTTTTCTAGTAAAATGGGAATACCATCTCAAGAAATGACTCCTGAACTTTTGGTAAAAACACCTGGGGGAAATGTTGAGGAAAAAAGAATTTATAAGAATCTTCTTATCCTTATTTGTGGAAAGAACCTACTTGCAAAACTTATTGTTCTACATCTAGTATATTTTGATGTTATCCTGGGTATGGATTGGATCTCTATTTACCATGCTAAGATTGACTGTAGAGATATAGAAGTTTTATTTCAGAAATACTTTCAGTTTGTGTACAAGAATGAACCCATACTATTGATAACTTATCAAGAGGCCAAGAAACTTGTAAAATATGGAAATGAATGTTACCTTGCACACATCGTTGAAAATAAAGGAACTGTTCAGATTAATGATGTGCCAGTGGTAAATGAGTATCCTGATGTTTTTCCTGATGAGTTTTCTCGAATATACCAGATCGGGAAGTTGAGTTTACTGTTGACTTAGTTCCTGATGCTAATCCAATTTCAAAACCCCCTTATCAAATGTCTCAAATTGATCTTTTAGAGTTTAAGGAGCAATTGCAATATTTATTAGGGAAAGGTTTCATTCGACCTAGCACATCACCATGGGGTGATCCTGTCATGTTTGTTAAAAAGAAAGATGGCTCAATGAGACTTTGAATTTATTATAGTGCCTTGAATAATATCACTGTTAAGAACAAATATCCTTTTCCTCATATCGATGATTTGTTTGATCAGCTCCAGGGAGCTCATTATTTTTCAAAGATTGACCTGAGATCGGGGTACCATCAGCTGAAGGTAAAGGAAGAATATGTTCTGAAGACCGCGTTCCATACAAGATATGGCCATTATGAATTTTTGGAAATGCCTTTTGGGCTAACCAATTCACCTTCTATATTCATGGACATAATTAATAGAATTTTCCATGAGTTCTTGGATAAGTTTGTGGTGGTTTTCATTAATGATATTTTGGAGTTTTCAAAATGTAAAGAGGAGCATGAAAGACATTTAAGGGTTATTTTTCAAACCTTAAAAGAAAATAAATTGTATGGGATATCCAGCATGTGTGAGTTTTGGTTGCCACAAATTTCTTTCCTTGGTCACATTGTTTCTAAAGATGGGATAACTGTTGATCCTGGAAAAACAATGGTTGTGGAATACTATCCAAGTCCCACAAATGTAACTGAGATTCGTAGGTTCCTTGGTTTGGCAGGCTATTACCGAAGGTTTGTTAGTCATTTTTCACGGTTATCTAGTCCAATGACTAAGCTAACTCGGAAGGGTGTTAAGTTTATCTGGTCAAAATAATTTGATGTTCGTTTTCAGGAATTGAAAAGAAGATTGGTGAATTCTCCAGTTTTGGCACTACATTCCCGGAATGGTGAGTTTGTTATATACAGTGATGCTTCATTGAAAGTACTTGCTTGTGTCCTAATGTAGAATGATCAGGTAATTTCTTATTCTTCACATCAGTTGAAAACTCATGAGGTAAATTACCCTACACATGATTTGGAATTAGCTGCTGTTGTTTTTGCTTTAAAAATTTGGAGGCTTCATTTGTATGGAGTAAAGTGTGAAATATATACTGATCACAAAAGTTTAAAGTATATATTCACTCAGAAAGAATTGAACATGAGACAAAGGAGATGGATAGAATTAATCAAGGATTATGACTGTATAATTCATTACCATCTGGGAAAATCAAATAAAGTGGATGATGCTTTGAGTCGAAAAAGTAATGCTTCATTAGCAATGTTGCATTTGGAACATGATCATTTGGTTAAGGATTTGATGAACTTTGGAATAGATGTTGTTGGTGCAGGAAGTTCTTATGTTTTGTTTCAGGTATCAGTGAGATCATCTCTATTAGATAGAATCATGCAAGCACAGAAGCAAGACAGTGAGTTGCAGAAAAAGGTAGAGCTGGTTCAGAAAGGTAAGTTGCCTGAATTCAACATTGACAATGATTGCGTTTTGAGATTTGGGAAGAGATTGTGTGTGCCTTGTGATTCACTGTTGAAGAGAGAGTTGTTATGTGAAGCTCATAGTTCTCCGTTTTCAGTTCATCCTGGTAGTACTAAGATGTACA